>JAJSRV010000027.1:196265-796265 GCA_021527715.1 Neoseiulus cucumeris | reverse complement strand
TTTGTCGTATTCAAATTGAGGGTTTTCGATTTTGTTCTGTTCTGGTTGCGCCCGAGAGAAACCACTGCTTCGTCTACGGAAGCCGTAAGGGTCGCGGTGAGCGTAACTGCTGCTTGTCAAGAGCCGATCACCGCTATGGTGAGATCCGCCCGTGACTGCTGACAAAAGGGCTTTTTAATTTTGCGCTCCACTTGTTCCCTGCACTCGCCTTGTTTCTCCTTGCACGGCCGATGTCGTCTTCATGGTTTCGTCCCGTCCGTCCCTTGGATGGTTGGTTGGTTGGTTTGAGAAGGCCCCTATAGCAAAGTCAAAGTTGATTTTTTTCCTTTTCGTTTCAAAAAAAGCGGGGCGAAAAACGAGAAAGAAAGTGAACCGAACCGAAGGAGCAACAACCCTAACCGATGTCATTCCATGCCAATTCCAGCAAGAGCCAGGAACGGTCGTGGGAAGTCAGGACAACAAGCGGCATCAAGTAGACGGTAAGTCACCCTCGCTTCCGGGTCGCTGGTATTTTCAGGTCGTTGTCGATGACATGGTTCGTCGTCAAAAAGAATAAGTCCGTGTCTCTCTTCCTCTCTCATTTTTCTGTCTGAGTTTCGACGATATTCTCGTGCTCCTCGACCTCCGAATTCCTCTCGTCTCGCGAAGCGTGTCAGTCACCCTTGGTCTCAGTGCTGCCGCTCCTATTTTGATTCCAACATCAGTGATTCGCTCTTCTTAATATCTGGAGCATCGAGTTGGAAAACACTCCCCGTTTATCGGCAGGCAGGCAGGCAGGCAGGCAGTCAGTCAGCCACGCAAGCAAGCCAGTCAGTCGAGCAGTGAACGAATTCTCATGTCGTCGCCAAACTCTCCTTCTGACAACGGAATGCAATTCGTTTCAGGTGGAGCGAGTAGTCCGTCAGATGCTCGACCATCGTCTGCTGATCGGCAGTCGCACAGCCCCAAATCACCTCCGACAGGCTCGGACGCAGCGTAAGTAGTTTGCACATTTCGAGTAGGCTCACCCCACGAGTAGTAGATACCTCGACTGAATGAATAATTGGAGGAATGGAGCAGGTTGTCTGCCTAAATACCAACGATCGCCAATATCGAAGTCTTGGCTCTTCTTGCCTTAGAGCGACTAATTTGTTTGTATGACTACCAACAAAGGGCTTAATTATCGTTGTTGGGGTTGTTCGGGAGGAATCGTTTCCTTCATTGTTGTCCCCATCTGCGTAGGCAATGCATTGCATACCACGCATTTCCTCCAGCTCGTGCTCGCATAGCTCTCTGGGCAAAGAATCTGCGACCCACGAGTCACCTAGTCCGCAATCGGTAGATGGATCACTCGCCGTCATATGGATCGCTGTATGTCTTTAGCTTGTTTGTCATCAACGATTCCACTGATTGGTCGACCGGCGATTTCGGTTTTTTTTCTTGTGCCGGCGATGTCACACTGAAAGCCAAGGAGGAGCCATAGTGGACGCATTCCAGAGTTCACACCCACTGTGATTGCGTTTGTTTGCTTGTTTGTTTCCGATGAATTTCTTGCTCTCTCTCACAAACAAACACCTAGGTTTGCTTCTGAGAGGAAGAACAGCCTTCGAGGAATGCATTCACGGAGCCGAAGAACAACTCGTATTCACCAGCCGTGCTCGATTGCATTTCTTCAGAGAGTTCCCTTCGCTCTCTCGATTTTGTGTTGCCAACGCTCCGCATTTGACGAAGTGATGAAGGAAAACGAAGGGAATGAACTGAGCGTGAGCCGAGTCCCAGAATCAGAGGAGCCGAAACTCGCTGAAAAAAAGTCCCAAGTGTTAGAGAGGAGTAAAAACAGCAGCGTCCGGTCGCTTCCATCGAAACGAATCGTTTTCTCTGATTGGCGAAGCGGGATCCCCCGATGAATCGGGAGGCTGTGGACAAAACTAGAGATAGTGGTTTTTCCCTGGAGCATTCTTAGCTCCATGAGAAGATGTGCCTAATCAGGTTCTATCGCCACGCAATCTGCGGTAGAATCGTCTCCAGCTGGATCACCGACAACTTTGACGAACTGAAGCATTTCTGTTCTCGAATCCACACAAAGAACAACTCTCGCGGCAGAGAATCTCAGTGATGCTTTCATCGAGGAGATCATGAGTGGAGATTTGATTCGGAGTCCACCCGAGCACGGTGTTGGAGAAAGCACTGCGTCATAAGCAATTGCAACAATCGAAACGGAGCGTGAAGTCCTCTTCAAAACTCCTTTGTTGTCATCGAGTTCTGAGAAGAGCGAATTCTCATTCCTTTTCCCTCGTGACTCTATCCGCTCAAGGACAGGCGGCGATTGTTGTTCAGTGCCCGGCAGTGCGCTTTTCATCCTTACTGGGTGTTTGCTTTTGGTGTTCTGCCAGCGTGAGATGTCCACTCGGGTTGGCATCCTTTCTGCTTTTCTGTAACAACTTCTCGGTTTGGTGACACATGGTGTCCTATCGAGCAATGCAAAATGTCACCCACCCACGAATATTCGTTTCGAACTCCTTTCGTTGTGGCAGAGCTCGAGGCGGTATAGGGCTGCCGCAGGAGCACAACGGGACAGCGAGAAAGAAAGAAAGAAAAAACGATTTCGCGAGTGCTTCGACAAATTGCAAAATCCGCCAACGTACAAATTGAGGCAGATATTTTGTAAGCTGACTTCGTCCAGATTTGTTCTCTCGAAGCGGTCAACGGTGGTTCGAGTCCCATCCTAGAATTACGGTGCTGACCGCTGGGGAAACGGGGAGAGAGGGATACACTTGAATGTGGTTTTCGTTCCGGTCAGAATAATTTGTCTGATGGCTGAATTGGCAAACGACTTGGGCGTAGAGAAAGAGAAGTCCAGTCGGCTAAGCGGGGTGACCCCGCATCATCTCTGTCTTGCTTTGGCCAAAAATAAATCACCGCGAATTCCTTCTTTTGCCACAATCGGCGTGGTAATCATCATGCAGCTCCTGTCACAGGCGAACACTCCGCTAGCACACAACCATGGTTTCAGCGAATTCATGAATGAATGAATGAATGAATGAAGTTGAAGTTGGAGGAAATCTTTCCTGAAATCCTAAAGAAGTTCCTTTCTTATTCCAGTGGACATTGCACCGTATGCGAAAAACCCTATGACAAACCCCATGTGTCGACGTCGTGTTGGCACGTCCACTGTGAAGCATGTTGGAACCAAAGTCTGGTGAGTCTCTTGAAGTCAAAGCAGCGCGTTGAGTGAGGGAACCTTTGGGACAGATCTGTTCCGTACCGCAAAGTGCCCGACGGCAACCGCTAGATAGGAGGATGGTGATCATGAGATGTGCCCTGGACCCGCCTCCGAGCGGGTCCAATGTATGAACTGCTGTGCGTTCCGCCCAGTGACGCTCTTCGTCTCCTTTCAGGCCACGAAGCAATGCTGCCCACAGTGCGAGGTGGCAACCTCATCGCAGGAACTACGACCTATCAAAATCTGAGGTTGCACTCGACTTGTTTCCTCACTCGAAGCCTCTTTCCAGAGGTCTTCGTGGATGACAGCTTGGGACGATTGACTTTGACTGACGAGTGCTTCGCTCCGGTCGAACTAGCGGTTAATTTTTAATGTTGGCCCCCAGTGGAAGATTTCGAATGCTTATTATTTATATTAGGTGATCGATTAGATGATATGAAGATAATAATTCTGAACAGGAAGCGGACGAAGCGATCCCGAAACACTGACACATACATACAGACGGACGAACAATTAGAAGAAGAACTAACTCCAAACAAGTCACTGGAAAGACACGAACGCGAATCGCGTGATGAGAGTGTGTGGATTGTACATAGAGACGAAACTTAGGTTCTGAATAGTTTACGTTCGGTTTAGGAGCCCGTTTAAGTTGTGAACCAGTCACTGCGAAGATCATAACAAAATGAATTTCATTCCCAAATCACGGACACAACAAAAAGTACATCTTCACACATTCACTCAATGACAGATACACTCGCGAACAACGACGCCGTATAGGGAAAAAATTTGAAAGATCAGCTTCGTCTCCAACAGTGTAAATAGTTAGTTAGACTCGGTGCAATAACATTTCCTAATCGATTTCTATCTCTCTTTTCTTTGAATGTATGACGATGCCGAAGGCAAACTGACGCATTTAAATGACAAGTGAAGCGAATGCGACGTACAATAAGAGAAGAACAATAAAAACAGAGATGAAGATCAATACGAACCCAGTGTTTATTTCGAGTTGACGCCACGTTACGACGAAAACATCATTTCGACTTGCTTACTCGTGAAGAATAGCTTCTCACTAATATCGATGTAGTGATTAGAATTGCATCCAAAAATTCAGAGTATATCAAGAGCACATTCTTGTGGATGGTGGTTCAATGAGAAACCCGTCACACGTCGACACAAAACGAGTTCTGATCGGTAACAGAACGACGGTGCCTTATTCTACCGGTTCTGGCGAGTTTACATAATCAAATGACATCGAACGCCAGTGAACTTTCCATTTTTACCCCTCGTTCGCGTCTCACAAATGGAAAAATCAACGCGCTCAGCTCAATTGGCAACTTGTTAATACTGATAGATGTGGAAACGAACAGTCAGCGAACCGATCCGCCTATTGATTGATTGATTGATTGAACGATCGATCGGTTGAATGGCCGCCCGCCCGCCCGCACTTCCTTCCCGTCTCGGCGATCAGTGATGTCTTCGGTAACTGTGGCCGCAGCAGAAGCAGTGGTTGTAACGGCGACTGCTGACTGACATTTTACGCCCGGCGCGCCGCACTGAGCCGCTGAAGGAGTGAACTCAATGGCGCGTAGGGTTGCTTGGCTCGGCTGTATGGATGGCTAGTTGTAGGGTTCGCGTGTTCGCTCCCAAAAATGGCCTTGAAATCAGAGGGAAGGACGAGGTCGAAAAAGTTCAGCTGTGGTGGTAATGGCACTGCTGCAGAAGTCTCAATTACTTCGCCAATCTGAGCGAAACATTCTTCTTTACAACAGCCGCCGCAACCGCTGCTGCTACTGCTACTCTGGGTACGATAGGAGAACATATATGTAGAGAGATAGACAGATAGATTGTTAGGTAGGCAGGTAGCAACCGACTGACTTTTTTTTGGTGTCTGTCAGCGAAGCGGACGCTAGAATCGGACCGAGTGTCGCTGATGATTTCTGTTTACGAACTTCTGGGTTTCTCTCCGGAGGATTTTCTCAAACACTCGGGACAGCGGTTGGTGCTGAGGGCGCACCCGCTGTTTGAGACGCAGGAGCGCTGCTCGGTGTTGAGGAGACATCTTGGCGTCTCTTCGAATTCTTCTTGCGGCGCGCGTTCCTATTCCGGGATCGATCGGTTTTCCGTTTGATACAATTGCCGTCACTGTCCTTACGGCATTTCCTGCGGACGTTCGTTGTTGCTACGGTTCCTTTGACGACGGTGGCACCTTCCGGCTTAGCTGTGGATACATCGGCTGCTCTGTTCGCGCTCGGCGTTGTGCTGGCAACCTTACTGGCCTTACGGCGCCCGGTTCTGGCTACTCCGGTGCCGGTTCGACCTGGATAAAGACAGAGAAAGTATATTCGAATCAGTAACGACGCGCAGAGAGGTACACACCGAAGCAAAACGCTGAGTCGGATCAGTCAGGAGCTCATGGATCTTGATGCGCACTCGTTTGATCGAGCCAGCCAGCCTGCCATCTAGTCGGCTCGATATCGTCACTGAGTGCGATCATGCTACCCTCCATGCATCATCGTCAAGTTGAACCCACCTTTTCCACCGCCTCCGCTGCCACTACTTCGACCGGAATCCCCCGAGCATGTCGCGAAGATGGCCACCAAAATACAAACGAGTAGGATGAGTCCGTAGCGCATGGTGCTGTGGTACGAACAACGACGTTTTCTCAATTGAGAGCAGAGATCGCCAGCGCGGACAGCAGCTTGAGAGATGGATGCCACAATGGGGCCTCCGATTGAGGCTCTTTCTTCCCTCGGAGAGAGCGAACTACACTTAAAGCGTATAGAAGAACAGCATGCTCACACTAAATACGAAAGATTAACTCGACCGCTCGTATGACTGCTCGCCTGGATGGTCGACTCGCTAGCGAGCGATCGTATTTGTTCAATAGTTACGGCGTTGTAACCAACAACTGTATCTCGCAGCTCCGCTTTATATCCAACAATTGTCATGTTCCACCCAACGAGCTAACGAACGCACGCACTCGCACTCGACCGGTAACCAAGACAGAATCGCGCACTCCTTGTAGATTAGTGGGTGGGGGGCATGCGAACCGCCGTTGAAAGAATAATTGTGTTTACTTCCATTTTGAATTTTCTACTGTGCGACCGAGCACTTCACCAGTTGCTGTAG
Organism: Neoseiulus cucumeris; assembly: GCA_021527715.1. Lineage (NCBI taxonomy): Eukaryota > Metazoa > Arthropoda > Arachnida > Mesostigmata > Phytoseiidae > Neoseiulus > Neoseiulus cucumeris. The sequence goes on along the minus strand of JAJSRV010000027.1, from coordinate 789,934 downwards.
TGACCGCCACCATCACGTAAATAACAGAAAATTCCTCGTCGGTTAACCCGTTGAAAGGTTTCGTACGACCAAAACGCTACGTTCAACCATTGTTCGTGAAATTTAACCGGCTCCGATTCGAAAATCCAGAAAATCGAGCGTGAAATTAACGTTTTCCACTCAAAATAATAAAAGCAAACTTGAATTTGGTATCACAGGCGCCTTTCTCACGGTGCTGGGATGTTTTTGGAACGAGCATTCTCTGTCACATTTTGAATCTGCAGTCGTATTCGTGGAGGGGAGATCGCCCACGAGGCCGATACCGCGTCTCTCTGCAGGAACAAAGTCCACAGAGAAACGGCATCAGCTCAGGAAATCGAGCGCATTAACTTCCCACTGGGCTCAACTGAAGAATCCGACCAGAAAAGCGTTGATTCCCTAGTCCGTCGTATCAGACAGCTTCAACCTCCTGGCCAGGTAAGTAACTGACCTCGGTCTTCAAACGGATTCTGACCGGACCCAACGCCCGCGCAATTTTGTTCTTGCAACAACCACCCCAGAATACCCGGGTGGTCGACGGTTGCCCTCCTTTCCTGGCGTCACCCGCGCCGCCAACGCGCTCCCTATATATTTCGCAGTACACGCTTCGAAAAGCAGAATTCGGTGTCCGCTCACTTCACTATTGAATCATGTTTAGAGTAAGTTTTCTTTTGAATTCGTTGCGCTCGCCTTCGTTCGCATTACGAGGAATATTATGCTTCGTCTCTTTCCTTCTTTTCATCTCAGAGTTCTGGAATCGAATGAACTCATCTCTTAGAATCTTACGTTCATCGAATCAACGTACTTTCTTGACGAGCGGTGAACTTTCCTTCAATCTCACCAAGAGTTGTTTCAGTTTGTGTTGGCCGCTGCCTGCGTACTCTCTGTGACTCTCGCCGGTCATCTCGGTGGCCATGGGGGACACTCGAACGCCCACAGACATCAGGATGACTACGGAAACTACGAGTTCAAGTACGACATCAAGGATGGCTATGGAAACGTGAACGGACGCCACGAGAAGGGAGGCCACCACGGTGTTGTTGGATCTTACTACCTCGGAGAGATCGATGGAAGACACCGGAGCGTCGAATACCAAGCCGACAAACTCGGTTTCAGAGCTGCCGTCAAGACCAACGAACCCGGAACCAAGAGCAGCGAGCCTGCATTCGCTCCCTACAGCTCTGCTTTCGGCAAGACCATTCCCTCTGGAGCTATCCACGCCGCTCACGGTGGATACGGTCACCACGGATATTGAGCTCTAGCCAAATACGAATTATTTTCTGAATTGTTTCCCGGGACCAGCTCGTCGAGTTCCGATCTACTGCCTATACTGTGAACTAGTCTCCGTGCTCTAATCATGATCTCCTCTAACTCTTCCGTTCGAAGATATCTGAACGGTTTTCGATAGTTTCTGCCGCCATCTTTTATTTCTGTAAATAAACTTTGTACATATTTTCTCTTCGACACTACAGAACACGCGATTCATTCTAAATGTGCGAACAAATGCTTTATGACTCGCTCCCTCCTTCACTCATTGATCAGAGCGAACAATGCCAGAAGAAGTCTAGCTTCAGATGTGACGGTTGCTGCTGGGATCAGTTCGGAAGTATTCCTTCCGTCATCGACCGATGCTCGAATTCCACCGCCGAAAATTTCGCATTGTGATAGAAAAACACGACAGTCGTGAACAACAGCGTCCCTGACCACGATTACCTGCGGAGCAATCGTTCGTAGTAGTTCGGTAGCAAACTTCAAAAAGTTGAAGTTTTCCACATGAATTGTTCCGCAGAATAAGACCGAGCTTGGGCGTGCTGCTTCAGAATAGTTATTAACTTACTTTTTTTGTCAAGTTTTCGATCAGACTCAAGAAACACCGTTTTACGTAGAACCATGTGTCCGGTGAGAGCTTCTTCGAGACGGGCTCTATGCTCTTGATAATTCGTGATACTCCGAAATCGTAGTTCCCCTGAGGATCGGTGGAACTTCAGCGTAATGCTCAAGAGATTCGAGGGTGGAACTTCGCTCGACCTGACCAACTGGTTCGCCGCGTTGCATCCTCGTTCTTTTCATGCATCGGAATCAACTGAAAAGTGTGTCATGACAGCGATTCTCCACATACCTTGGCGCAGTACAGCGTTCCGATGACCAAGTTAACGATGCATAGGTGGTAAACTTTCTCATCTGGCTTGGTGTAGGCGAGCTGTTCCTCGGCTTGCTCAATTTTACGCATCAGTTCTTCGGCCTATGGTGAAATATCCATGAAGTATGTTCATATACCACAGTATCAATAAGAGAAGTTCACATCGCGAACAAACCTCTTCATTCCGACTTGTCATGATGTAGCAGACGCAGAGATTCGCGAGAACGACGGCCGGCACGTCAAGGATACTGGCCACGTTCTTCAAGAGCGATTCATAGAACGATGAGGCTTCTTTGAACCTGTCGCCTTGCATGAAGAGGACATGCGCCACGTTCGTTTTCCACGATTCCTGTTCGCTGCGGCGGTCATCGAAGATTCATGATCAGCTTCTCACAAAGTCGGCTGCCAAGTTGCCACAAAGCCCTTGCTAAACTAATATTTTCTCGCCTCGGCATATCATTAGAGTCTTACCCGCAGAACTCAAGGGATTTCTTGAACATCTTCTCAACTTGCAGGTAGTTTTCAAGGTCCCAATGTATTTTGGCTTGTGCCATAAGAACCGGCATGTATCTTTTCAATTCTTCCTCGTATTCGGCATCTGCATTGCTCTTCTTCAATCTGCGAATTGAGAGTTCGCTGAAATTTCGAGATCAGAGTTTTCTCATCAGGGCGATGCCTTCAATAGAACATCCTGTTACCTTCTTAGAACCTCTGTGTGCCGGTGCCCCATATCATCCAATTTCTGATAAGCTTCATCGGGTGAAGTCTGGCACGCGATGACCGCTTCCAGAAACGACTGTGAAGTTATCCATTGTTATGATCGCTTGTAATTTTCAACTTGCAAACGGAACACGTCTGTTGTTTTCGGTCGCAAATTCATATTCTTCAAGTTGTTAGTACAAACTGTGGTTTCAATTCACAGACCTGGACATGTGAAGACAACATCAGATGTACGATGTCGACATGTTCCGCTAGAAGATCCGCTGCAAGATCGTAATGTTCGAAGCGACAGTACAGCAATATTAGGTTTGCGAATGCCTCCTGGGGTCCGGTCCCTTGTTCGACCAGGAAATGTAGTTTGTCGAAACTCGATGATGGAGCGGACTCGACCTGAATCAGTGCTTGGTTGTGCAGACTGACGGCATCGATGTCTTGCTGGGCTCTGGGAGGCATATCAGTTAGAGCCTCTTTCGCCGCAGATAGATTGTTCAATTGGAACTCAATCGCTGCTTTCAGGTTGAAAGCTTCAATCAGCGCAGTATCACGGAGCACAGCTGAATTACGGACGTGAACTTCTATTCCTTCCGTGGCCATGCCAACTGATAGTTCAGGATGTTCTCGGATACCTCGCTCAATTATGTCAGCGATATGCTTCAATGCCTACGATGGAATCGGTTAGCTGCCTTTAGCGATGTGAGCGAACTCGATTCTCTTGCTCTGCTTTGCGGCTCGTTTCCGTCAACTCTGCCGGAGAATAAATATCAGTTTCAATACCTGTGGATACTGCTTCAGTTTGTAGCAACACAAAGCTGCAGAGTAATACAGTTGGGCGCAGTATCCTTGGGCTTGCATGGCGCTCTGAAGCTTTTGTTTAGCTTCCTCGAATTTGTTCTCTTTGAAGAGGATGCAGGCGTGATTCACCTGTGAATATACAAAACGAAATCAAATCGTGAAGCATCGCCTGAATGTTTTGATTCTCGTAGAGGCGCTTCAGTTGGAACGCACTTGAACATCGGCATCGCCCTGATCTTCAGCCGCTTGAAGTTCCTTCGATGCCGAAGAGATGTCATCCCTCGCGTACTCAATGGCGGCTCTGAGTTTATGCAAAGGTAGCTGAAAATCAATGTCAATAATGATAGTGGGGATCGAAAGTTCGGAGCTCTCAATATCGATATTCCGGCCCATATGATAAGGTACATTCGGCACGCTCAAATCCAAATAACACACACACACCTTGAAGTCGGCCAAATCATCCATGTGCAAAGTGACTTTGTACGCTTCATCGTAGAGACTAGCTTGGTATAATGAGTTCGCGTAATGCAGTCGGTACTGATTTGCGGTTTTATCATCTGCACTGAGTAGAGCCAGCTGCTCGTAGCAGTTTGCGGCATTGACGTAATCTTGAAGTCTGAAAAAGAAGGTGCTAATCTGATGAGAGCTTCCCGTGCATCGGGATATGCTCAGATGCGGACTCTCCAAGCGATATGATGAATATGACCGCGGGTTTTCTCGCTTGGAAGTCGCCCAAGTCATGTACCTGTAGTGCGCGTAGGCTAGCAACGAGAGAGCGGGTCGGGAACTCGGATTCAACTGCAATTGATCTCCTAGAAAGCCCACGGCCTCCTCGTATCGACTGTCCCTGAACAGTTCATACACCACACGTGTGTATCCCATGCTAGTAGGAAACTTCACTCAAGCTCTTCTTAACCTGAACTCGTAGCTCGAGCTCTCTTTCTGAACACGAGCTCGAAGGTATTTGTTTGCCTCGCCAGTTGCCATGGAGATCTCTGTCGTCTCCGAGGGCCCGGGGCCCTGAGATCCCATTGAATGATGAGTTTGTCCATTGATAATTTTCAATTAGTCTCTTTTGAATTTTCATGTTCGTTTTTTATCGCGAACTCATCGAATTCCAGCTGTTGAAACCAGACAGTTCCCCTTATGGTCATCGTAGGACTCTGTCATTCTAGAAGGCGGTTCAGATATCCATACGCGAAGTAGAAGGATTGATTTTGACGTATGGTGATAGATAATTGTGATACGGCGCTATTCGAACAAGAAAGCTGGCGGAGGAGGTTGCAACCAGTTTTTATTATTCGTTTTTATTATCAGTATAGTTTGAGAAATTTCCCCGCAAAGCGAGTGCTCGTTGGCCATCCGTTTCTGTGCGAAGGCTTGCCCTTTCTTCCCACGCTCGCCTCTTACTATTTAACCCAAACGACTCGATGCTTGAACACACAAACACACCCACTGTGAACTGAAAATGAATGTGAGGACCTCGTCCAGCTGCAAAACATTTTGTGTTCTCTTTGGATACTCTACGATCGAGATCGGGCTCCCATCCCCAAACGGATTATTCAAACTGCTCACCAACCGTGCTTTTCTTTACAGATCCTTCTGATCGGAGCTTGCCTCTTTTCTGTTGCCCTTGCTGGCCACTACGGCGGCGGTCACGGAGGACAGTCGAACGCCTACAGACATCAGGACGATCATGGAAATTACGATTTCAAGTACGACATCAAGGACGGTTACGGAAACGTGAACGGACGCCAAGAGAAAGGAGGCTACCACGGTGTCGTCGGCTCCTACTACCTCGGAGAGATCGATGGAAGACATCGCAGTGTTGAATATCAAGCCGACAAACTCGGATTCCGCGCTTCTGTCAAGACCAATGAGCCGGGAACCAAAACGAGCGAGCCAGCGTTCGCCCCTTACCACTCTGATTTCGGAAACTCCATTCCTTCGGGAGCGATCCACGCCGCGCACTCGGGCTACCACGGATATTAGGAGGAAGATCACCGTAAAATCTTCGCTGTAAATAAAGTGTTCATTATCCTTTGTAAATGAAAGCCGTTTTCATTCTTTTTTTGTGATTGCATCAAGTCCAGGGATTTTTAGAAGTTCACTTTGGAAGGAAAGCCGACAAGGCACCCGGGCGAGACCGAGCAGCGCCACTGAGTGAAGATCACACTTAGTCGGCAGTAATGAATGTACAAGCGCGTCGAGGAAAACTACACAGAAGCCGTTATCAGCTGAAGTCTGAAGGTTCGCGGTTACGTCACTAGCGTATTCGAAAAATTAAAAGGAACAAAAACGGCTGAAACAAAAAATTGAAGAACTCAATTCACAAAAAAAAACTTTCAACCGACGTCGAATGAACGGTGAGACATTAAGTTCCGTTTTGTCGGAGCGTTTCAAAATCCCCACGCGGAAAACTTTGGAAGTGGTCTATTTTTGACCCTTATTGGCGCCCAGTTTAATCATGCCGGTTGCGGGAATTGTACTAGGAGCGCATATAACGAATGGAACATTTGCAAGTCCGCCGCGGAAAAGATGAGGAAATGCGTGAAACACCCGCATCTCACCTGACAGTTGGATGCTGCTGTTGCCGTCTCGAAAAAAAGTAACGATAATGTGCTGTTAGCGACTCTCAATTGGAATGCTTCGCTTTATTTCATCTAACGGTTTTCCCTCAGATTTCACTTCTTCGCAAACGAATTGTTGATCATTTCTTCAAAGTTTTCTTTACATTTGAAGGGAATGAGTTCAAAGGGATCGTTCGATAGATGAATTCGAAGGGAAAATCATTTGAAGGTACAAGAACGGCATTCTTGAGTATTCATCGAGGATTGATTTGTGGCACACAGGCAGAGCCGTTCCAAGACGAAATTGCGCCCGGGGCGGATAGGCGGCTGAGCGTCCAGGGATGTTGATATTCCTTACAAGTCTGTTGTTCTATGATCTTTGATGAGTTGATGTTCCATCTTCAGAGAGAATCATTCATGTGATGCGAATTCTTGATTCAAAAATTGGTTCTATCGTGAATCTCGAAATAGAAGCCTGGGTTTCTCTTTCTTCTAATACTGCCAACGGAGTTGAGCTCTCAGAACGAAGACACAGAAAAGAAAGGCCACGCCTCAGACTTTGCATCTCTGCATTCGGGAGCGCAACTCAAATATTTTTCAAATATTTTCGTATTCAGGTTAAACGGCTCCTGCTCGGAATCTGGCTCAGAACGGAGCTCCTCGGACTCCGGTCCCGAATCCATGCCGAGCACGATCTATTGAATGAATAGAGATTGACAATGGAATTCGAGAATTCCGACGGAATTTGCGAGGGATTATTCAGTATGAGCTCATCGATAATGGAAATCCTGCCGCGGAATTTAACGAGGAACACGACACGGAAAATTCACGCTCCAAACCTTCCTATTACAAGAAGTAACCCGGGTCCGTTCCTGCGGGTCGCATTCATGCATTCCATAGCAATTCATGAGAATTTGACCTTCAGCGTTTGCGAGAGAAAACTTGAACCATTCATGAAGCAAGTCCATAACCTCGCTTCGCTCGGGGAGACGCCATCACCTTCCTATCGGGGCCGAATTGTGCCGAAATCAAAATAGGGGACTCACTGGATTATACATATGTTGTCTTTCATTCAAGATATCGGTTCACCTAGATCTGTCGCATTCCATTTGATTCGGTGACGTTTGCGGGATCCTACGGGTGCTCTACAATACTTGTGGTTCTCTGACCTACGAACAGGTCTCATGATCCATGCCTACTTTGATGTCTGTTATTCTTCGAAGCTGAGCTCTGTTCCTTTTTCATCCCGAACTCGGCCTCGACGTCAAGATGCTTCCATGTTTTAGGCAAGCATCGGTCGTCTCCAGTTGTCGGGCATGTGAAAGCTGAAGCCAAACTTGGACTCACAGCGGCCCTATCGCGGGTCACACGAAATAACGTACTTTTTTCTCGAGTGGAGGTCTAAATACAGGAGGAGACGCGCTGTTGGCCACTCACGGAATGAAATCTCGGAGGACGCAGAGTCGGCTCGGGAGAGTCCGCCGATAATGCGCAACGAGTGCACGGATTACGCACAGTTGATTCGCGGATGACGTTCAAAAATGTCAAGAAGAAGAAACTCTTGGATACCAGCTCCGGGGTGAGACAGCTTTTACGGCTCCGAAGCGCCGGAGTTGTGTCGTTCTGATTCTGATCTTGTTTGTCTGATCTGTGCAGTTTATCATCTCCTGGCCGAACGAGCAGATCTACGTTCAAAGACAGTCTAGGTGAACCGACGCAGATTACTTCGCAACTCCCATACGACTTCCATGTTCCCTGATGGGCTCAAAGGTTGTCCATAGAGCCTGCAAGTTAACGCATTAATCATTTTCGACCCCCAACCTATCCCTATGAATTAATGGGGATATGAATAATTAATTGATGCTTGATTGTTCCAGCTGTGATTCGGCGAAAATCATCGATGAGATCAACCACCGATCCACTATTTTATGAACTGATGGAGGGTAATTAGTAGAGCCTGGAATTTTAGGCATTAATTTTTTTTTAACCTTCATCTATCGATATGAATTAATGGATATATGAGTATTTGATGCTTGATTGTTCCAGCCCAGGCCGTGATTGGGCGGAAATCATCGATGTGGTCGACCTCCGATCAACTATTCGATGAATTGATGGAGAGAAAAACATCATTTCAAGGACCTAACAACTGCGTGAGGATCTTGGTGTGTTATTTAGCTTGAGAAAGTCAACGGTAGAATTTCGGAACAATTTAATATCGAGAAACACGCCACAAAGAAAACTGGAATCCAGTCGTACAGATTTTCTCAGAGCTTCCTTCGGAAAGCGGGCGAGGCAAATTGTCCGCATGCTGTCTCAACGCCGAGATTCCTCGATTCCGGGAAGAACCGCTCGTTCGGAGATGTCCACCCTGTTTCAAGAAGCGAGCCACTCAAGGGAGGCGAGCCAGCAGTTATGGATTCGCGGCCTTCACCAAGAGCGGAGCGGGTCGTTTGTGAGTGCCTTATTCGACAGAGCTCCGCGTTAAAAGACGGAAAGAACCCTTCCTCTCAACCGGTCCGATTCCCGGACAGTCTTCAGCATTTCTGTAAATGACAGACACATACAGTCACGGAGCCGCAACTGGAAGCAACCAAGCGTGAGTGATTCTTATCAGCTTTTCGCGTTGAATTTCGTCTATACGAATTCCCTTCCACGAATGCAATTCATTAGGAAGATCCTAAAAGTCATAAAAGCACTGTTCTTCTCCAGTTCAACTTCTTGCGACGCTTGATTCCCCAGAAACTTTGAACAAGATGGTGATCGCTCCCGAAAATGCGTCGTTGATACCGATCGATAAAGTGCTCAAACCTCTGCCAAGTGGCGGTCCGTTGAGCGAATATCGAAGGAAAGCTTCATTTGATTGGAGGCGTTTGAAAGTCCTGCTGGAAAGTGAGTGCGTAGCTGAGCCCCGACGTCAATGGGGCGCGCGAAGTCATATGACGTGTCATTACCAAACCTCAGTTCATTTTGCCGTTTCTGTCTCCAAGATGTTCACGACACCCAGAGATAATTGACGCACTCAGTCAGAGTGTTTCTGTGGATTCTCAAATTACATTTTTCCTCGCAGGCGAAGCAATCGTACGCTTCAAGGCTAAAGTGTACGACCGCTTGGAACAAGATCCCCTCTTCACGAGCGTTCCCGGTGAAGACAATGGAGATATCAGAGAGAAACGGAGAAAGACCTTCATTCGTTTGAAGCGACTTGTAGAATATCGTTTTTTCACCGAGGAAGAGTTCTTCGAGAATCCAACACTGTCTGCCGCTTTGAACAACTGCATTGGCTCAATAGATTGGTCGCTATGTCTGAAAAAAGTCCTGGCAATCGACATGTGCATCGGTGCCGTTCGAGGTCTGGGCACCCAAAGGCACCTGACTTTCATCGAGGACTTGATGAAATTCAAAGTCATCGGCTGCTTCGCGCTCACCGAGCTCAGTCATGGCACAAACACTCGTGCCATGAGAACCGAGGCCCGATTCGATTCGGTAACGCGGGAGTTCGTTCTGCACACTCCCGATATCGAGGCGACAAAAGTTTGGTCTGGAAACCTGGGTCAAACCGCTACGGACGCCATCGTTTTCGCCCAACTTTACACACCCGATGGAGTCTGCCACGGACTACACGGCTTCCTCGTCCCAGTCAGAGACCGCAAAACCCTCGTTGCGTTCCCGGGAGTCACTGTCGGAGACATGGGTCCGAAGATCGGATTGAACGGAGTCGACAACGGATTCGTTGCATTCGATAGATATCGCATAGCGAAAGAATGTCTTCTGAATCGAACCGGTGACGTCAGTACGGACGGTGTTTACATCTCGGCTGTGAAGAATCCATCGAAGAGGTTCGGAATGACTCTAGGATCACTTTCGATGGGTCGTGTGGCCATTGTTGGCATCAGCACAACTAATCTCATCAAAGCCGCAGTTATCGCTACCAGGTAAGACGTTTTCATATTAATTCCGTCAATCATTAGAATTTCAAGATATCGTAGACGACTCCGAATCTCTCGATACGTTGGTAACGAACACTTTTTCCGAAGATATTCAGCCGTGCGAAGACAATTTGGTGCCGAAAACTCTGACGACGAGTTGCCCGTTCTGGAATATCAGCTACAACAATGGCGAGTCATCCCGTATTTGTGTGCTGCGGTCATCATGGATTACTACGCCTTAGCGTTGAACAGAGATTTCATAAACTTTCACATAAGTACTTTGTTCGGGAAACGCACCGCTAGCCTGACCGAACAAGGAGTCGAGCTCCACATTGTGTCGTGTGCCGCAAAATGTTTCGCTTCGTGGCTTGCCAGGGACGCTCTGCAGATGGCTCGTGAGGCTTGCGGAGGACATGGATATTTGGAAGCGGCGGGCATCGGAGAAGCAAAACACGATCACGACGCCAACTGTACCTACGAAGGGGATAACAACGTGCTTCTCCAGCAAACCAGCAATGTGATCCTGGCGGCCATCGACGGCTCGAAGAGTTCGCTGCTGGCGATGCCGTCTCTGCAGTTCTTGAGAGACCGGAGACAGATCCTGGCGGAGCCGCGTGTCAAACGGACGTCAGGTGAATTTGCGGTGAGGGAGATCGTCGAAATGTACCAATGGCTGGTGTGCCATCTATTGGAGCAATGGCAGATGGCTCTGAAGGTAGAGGAAGCAAAGAGCGACCACTTCCACGCGAAGAACAACACACAAGTTTTCCTTGCACGAGAGCTAGCTCTCGCATTCATCGAGGTAAATCAGAGCGAAATCGAATATAATGGATCTTCGTTTCGACTTTCTCGACATTCATAAAATTTCTGTAAACTTCCAGATGGTTGTCATCGAACGCTTCGATCAAATGGCGGACGATTCGCCAGTGGAGCAGGTTCCAAGAGAACTCCTGACGAAGATCGTTCTCACTTTTGCGATATGGTCGATAGAAAAACGCTCAAGCGATCTGTACTCCGGCGGATTCTCATCTGGAGCAGAACTGAATACATTAATGCGGCGTCAGCTCCTGAACCTTTGTGAGCAGCTTAAGCACGAGGCGGTGGCACTCTCGGATGCGATTGCCCCTCCTGACTTTGCGTTGAATTCAGTATTAGGACACTCTGATGGCGAAGTTTACAAACGCTTGATGCAGAGCTTCCTCCAAGGGGGTAATACGGGACGGGTTAGTTGGTGGACTGAATTTCTGGACAAACCCCGTGTTGCCTCCAGATTATAAGCTGAAATTATCGCCCCCCCCCCTCCTCCCCAAATTGGGTGCTGCTCAGTATGATCCTTCCTCCACGTGCTCTCCTAAGAATCCTCGTTTGGAGATGCGAAATGTTGGATGACCAAGCTCCCTTCAACTGGACTATTCGTGTGATATAGAGTGCCGACGAAACTGGAATAGTTCAGACACCGTCTTATGGAAGATGTTGGATAACTAGAAGATTCTTTGAATTATTCCGATTGATTAGATGAATACCAGGACTGTGAAGGGCTTCCAAGCAATAAACGGGGACGTTTCATGTTGGTTGGAGAATCGAACATCTTCCTCAAGTTTTTGACGGAAAGTTGCAGAAAAACGACAAAACCATCGAGATGTGAGCTCTAGATACAACGCGCGCTGAACGGTGATCCAATCTAGCAACAAAAGCGGGGTCACGGTTGAGGAAGTGGGAAGTTGATCAAATCTGATTGCTTTCCTCGTAACCGTTTTTGCCACAAAACAAGAGGTCGGAGTTTCTCGGTTCGCCGCTCCTATCTCTTCAGTAGTATCCGGAACCCGACAGCGCATCTGTTTTTGACGGGGAAACTTCCTTAAGATCGAGCAGGGTGATGGATCAACGCGGAAATGTCACGAAAATTGTCAAGGTCGAAGGAGAATATCTCTGAAGGGTATGACTCATGAGTTTATTGGATTTTTTATCACCAAAGATACACGTTTACGAGACCGTATGGAGAGTATGTATACCAAATATGCTTTACGGGCCCCTCAACTCCCTAGAAATCCGCGGTACTTACTTGCAAGTAGGGAAGAGATGAATTTTCTACATACCTTCATACACTTCTGTACCAGAGGTCCGGTCGTTGGACTCGACACCTCCCAGTCGATGATGTCTGGAAGGACATCAGATATTAGAGCACGTGGACACGCATGTGGTTGCGTACCGCGTGCACCGCGTGTGAGACCACTGTGCCATCACCGCTGGCTTTCCTTCCACGTCGGGGCGGTTGATTCCACCAAGAGCGAATCTCTCTTCTGCAACATGTAGCATTTGTCGTCAATGAAGTCCAACAACTCCTATTTGGTAAGGGTCGCGGGGGGCCACATTTTCTAATTTTTGAAAAAAAATTCGAGCTGCGCCCCGGGTGGCACCGGGTACTGCCAGCAACATGAAAATCCGAGTCGAAGTTCTATCTTTCGTGCGGTCTAGTACCGTCTCGAGGACAGAACAAGTTACATCTGAACAATCATCTTTCCTACAACGTGAATCCTCCAAATGCCCTTTGACTCATTCGCAATCACTCCGTATCTCACTAGTGGGCCATTGCACATCATTTGAGACTGTTCCACGGCACCACCTCGCCATCTGCGTGCCGTTGGGTCTTAGAACACTCGGCTATCTCGTCAGTTATTATCCCGTTTATATCTCCTTACAAGCGGCGCGATATCCCCCAACAAACTTCAGGTACGCCGCACTTTCCATCGTGCGTTTTCATCTCCAAGTAGAGATCACCATCAGCTGCCTTATGAGTCATGTCGTCTGCTATTTCGATGACTGCTCAGCATTGAGAATATCAAGTTTCTTGTCACCCGGCGCGATCCGTTCCTTACGTTTCCTGGAGCCGTACGCTTGAGGTACCGTTTTTTCCGCCTCTCGAGGAACAACGTCCCTCCACATCTCCGCTGTTTGGAATTGTATGTACGAAATCGGCGACTTCGTGTTACCGCAGTTAAGAGCGCAACATCTACCCAGAAGACAAGACACACGCCAGAAGTTTATACCGGTTTCGAGTTGTGACAATCACAGATGTGCACAGCGAATCTTCTTCGATCTGAAGCGTCCACGTGCCTGAAAGTCAATTGCTCAGCGCGCAGCGAGGCATGATTGCAGTGAGACTCCTACGAAGCACTAATTTGATAGCGTTTAGTAAAAAGTCCCATCTCAACCGAATCGCCGGTCCCCTTCTTAACTATCGTTCCTCGTCCGTGGCTGCAAAAATGGCTCCAAGGTTCGCGGATCGAATTGCGAGCACTCACGATGTTGTCAAAAGTGAATCCGATCAGATGCTCTACCGTGGATTGACGCTAACGAACGGTTTGAAGGTTTTAGTGGTGTCGGATCCCACCACGGACAAATCAGCTGCAGCTCTCGCAGTTCAAGTTGGTACATTGACAGACCCGAGGAACATCCCTGGGTTAGCGCACTTCTGTGAGCATATGCTTTTTCTTGGAACAAAAAAATACCCTGCCGAAAACCACTACCATTCGTTCCTGTCGAACCATGGCGGATCGAGTAATGCGTTCACAGCCCTCGACCACACGTGTTACTTTTTTGACGTGACACCAGAAAACTTCCGAGAGGCAAGTGACATTTTCGCGCAGTTCTTCCACGAGCCTCTATTCAGCCAGAGTTGCACAGATCGAGAGTTGCTCGCTGTTGACAATGAACATAAGAAAAACCTTAAGCAAGACATGTGGAGAATGTGGAGACTCCAGGGCGCTACCAGTGATCCTGAACATGATTTCAGCAAGTTTGGTACAGGGTCCAAAGAAACCTTGCATGATATCCCAAAACAGGAGGGAGTCGACGTTCGCCAAGCGCTGCTCGATTTCCACTCAAAGTACTACTCATCCAACATCATGCATCTATGCCTTCTCGGAAAAGAGAGCTTGGACGATCTTTCCGATCTGGCGGTGGAGTTGTTCGGAGGGGTTCAGAACAAAACTGTTGAAGCTCCGGAATGGCCTCAGCATCCTTTCGGACCCGCGCACCTGAAAAAGCAGATCAAGGTCGTCCCCGTGAAAGACTCCCGTATGATGATGGTCGTGTTCCCGGTTCCGGATATGCGGGCGGAATACAAAACAAACCCCAGTCATTACATAAGTCATCTCATCGGTCATGAAGGCGAAGGAAGCTTGTTGTCCTACCTCAAGGCAAAGGGCTGGGTGAACTCTCTGTCCGGAGGACTGGGCGCCGGGGCCCGGGGCTTCAGTTTCTTCACAATCTCGATGACGCTGTCACCTGAAGGCTTGGATCACACGGATGAGATCGCAACGGCGCTGTTCCAGTATCTAGAACTTCTCCGACAGAAGGGTCCCCAGCAGTGGATATTCGAAGAAGTTCAGAAAATCGGCGAAATGCATTTTCGATTCAAATCCAAGGAAAGTCCCATTAGATATGTGGCCTCCGTCACAGATTCAATGCAGCTTTTCGAATGGACGGATATTCTACGAGCCCCATACGTCGCCGAGGAATACAAGCCCGAACTCATAAACGAAATGATGTCTTACCTGACTCCGGACAACATTCGAATCGGGCTCGTCTCTCAAACTTTCAAGGGCCAAACCGATCTCCGGGAGAAGTACTATTCCACCGAGTATTCTATAGAGACCATCCCAGACGAGAAGATAGAATCCTGGAAGAATGTTGGTCTCAACGACAAACTACATCTGCCTCCTGTCAACGAGTTCATCTCAACGAATTTCGATCTGGCCCCGGAAGAACCGAAGTACACCTCAGTCCCGAACCTTCTGGTGGACGAGAGAGGCAACCGTCTTTGGTTCATGCAAGATAAAGAGTTCAAGCTCCCGACAAGCATCGCTCAGTTTGACTTGAGGAACCCTATCGTATACGAGAGCCCTCTCAGTGTGTGTTTGATGAGTATGGCGGCCACCTGTTTCGCTGACGCCAATAACGAATACTTCTATCCTGCAACAATCGCGGGTCTATCGTACGAATTGACAAGTTCCCCCAAAGGCTTGAGTATAAAAGTTCGCGGCTATAGCGAGCGACAACAAGCTCTGCTTGAGAAAGTTTGCGAAAGGCTCGTCTCATTCAAGATCGATCCAAAACGGTTCGAGATTCTCAAGGAAGCTCTCGTGCGACGTCTGAAAAACTTCCGGGCCGAGCAACCTTACCAGCATGCTATTTATTATTCGAACGCAGTTCTTGCCGAGAAACATTGGACCTATGAAGAACAGCTCGCCTCCATGGAGCAATGCACTCTGGAGCGCTGCGATGAATTTCTGAAGGAGTTTCTGAAACGGGCGTCCCTCGAGAGTCTGGTGTACGGAAACTTCCGTTCCGAAGAAGCTCACAACATGTCCAATGCTGTTCGACGCATTCTCAAGTGTGAGTTGGAATACAAAGAGAGAAAACTGCTATCGATATTATTTCCACTGTAAGGAACCCCTTCTGCTCATTGCAGAATTCTCTTTACCATTCAGATGAATCTAATGTCAATCTTAACCGACGTCTGCTTCGATTCACAGTTGACGATTTGTCGTTCGGAGAGACCACGAACTTCAGAGAACACAAGCTGAACGATGGCCAGGTCTACGAGTTCAGCGCATGCAACGAAGTTCATCCAAACAACTCTATCATGACTTTCTATCAAGTCGGCTCGCTGGATACGAAACATATTCACAATATCGCTCTAAACGAGCTTCTGTGTCAGATAATGGATCAGCCTTGCTTCGACGTTCTGCGAACGCAAGAACAGCTGGGCTATATTGTTTCGGGAGGACCAAGGCGTTCTTCAGGAACTTACGGTGAGTTGCTTGCTGTCTCCCTGCTCGAGAAAGTAATCCACTCAGATTTCCTAGAACATCTCTCTGCAACTAAGAATTTTTTTCAGGATTCCGCGTGATCGTGCAGTCTGACAAGAATCCAACATTCCTGTCGGAGCGTATCGATGAGTTCCTCAACAAATGCCTGATAAAAACGTTGACCGAGATGAGCGATGAAGAGTTCGAAAAACACAAGAAAGCTCTCATCGCTTTGAAACTAGAGAAACCCAAACGACTTACCGAGAAGTTTGCACAGTGAGTTATTCTATCATCACTCTTTCCGTACCCCGGAACCTTCATGGGAACCTCGGCGTGAGCCAGGGCAAAGACTTCTTGAAGATCAATTCAACTTCTGTTTTGCAGGCTTTGGGGTGAAATTTCAGCTCGCAGCTATGTTTTCGATCGCAAACGCTTGGAGGCGGAAGAAATCGAGAAACTCACCAAGGACGAGATCATTGACTTCTTCGACCGGTACGTCGTTCGTGCAGGATCCGCTTCGAAACAACTGATTGTGAAAATCGAGTCGAAGAGCAAACCGGGAGAGAAAACCAGCGGCGTCAAAGCGGATTATGTCATTGATGACATTACTAAATTCAAGTCCACCCACCCCTATATCGAACGACCGGTCGCGAAGCCGAAACTTTGAATTTTTCAAACCAAAGACGCGAAAGAGAGCAAACACTCTGCAGTTATTTCCTTTTTATTCCCCTGTGGCACGAGAAATTGTTTCTTTTCCGACGCATTTACTCCCGAGACGTTCCGGTTTCCCTCGTAATCGGAGTTTCTGGCTCTCCGTGCAATTTCGTTCTATATTTGCTCTACGGAGTCGCTGACTCCTGGAGAAGAGAATTGCAGCAGTCGGTTGGCCTGACACGAAGATCTCATGAAGGAGCCAACCTCATCGAGACGAGCAGATCAAAAGCATTATTCTGAGTTGATGATACTGTAGATTCCTTTGCTTAGTGTTCTTTTTTGATGATGTGGCCAGAGATCATGATCAGATCTAAGTTTCATCGGAAAGTTCAAGCTCCTGAAGATGGATTTTTATATATTGGTGCGGGAACAGAATGGTGGATATTTAATAAAGTCGTTGGCACAGATCGATCCTCGTCCTGTTTGTCAGAAATGTATTCACTTGGCGTCGTGAAAAAGGTCTAAGAACGAGAATCAACTCTTCCAAGCATCTGCAGACCTCGATTTTTGCGGGTTCCCAAATGTTGAAATCCGTCGTAGAAATAGCTCTTCCTGGAGCCCTGCTGGAGAATAAACTTTGGATCTCCTGTAGACCCATAGGTATAGAAACGTATCGAAGGAGGGCAAGACGGAGAACTGTGCCAATGTACCACTGGGAATGCACAATTCAGGCATCTTCCTTCTATCAGGATCTTTGGACCAGATCCAAGCACTGTCTGAGTCGCGCCTCGATGCCAGCAAAAAATCTCTCAAAGATCTTTGAACCCGGGCCGCAAACTCTAGAGTCTAGAGGAAGCCGATGACATTGCTCAAGGTCGCTCGTTCTCTAGGCGCCTCTGCAAATGATTCGCGACCGCAACTTTTTTTCAGGTTTGAACGTGCAACGATCATCGGGTTTAACAATATCTCACCGCCTGATAAAGTGATAGCACGATGTCATGATCAGCCTCGCGATCTTCCTACTTCTTTCGGTGTCAATCATTATCTGAGTTACCTCATGATCTGATCCCTGAAATGCATCTGAGGGCGAGATACCATCGCTCGAGGACTTTTTTGGTTCATTTGTTTTTCAATTGAGCACTAGTTGATCTTCAGCCCTACTTCGGTGAAGGCTCAAGGCCAGATTTACTTTTCCGATTACTCTGAAAGATTCCTGAGATGTTTCGACGAATTTTCTGCGAAGCTCCCGTATTCTTGTTTCTCGCGGAGAATTCATCGCGTGTTTCTTTCTTTCTTATAACGGTCGCGCTCATTTTCTCGGGCATTGTGAGCTCGGTCTAGTTCGAGCCGAGCGGAGCATCTTATCGAGGACCATCGAAACGAGCGAATAATGGACCCTTAATTATTGAATGGAGGATGGTGACTCTTGATCTTGAATGCTTGGAAGCGGAAATAATGTTGTGGATCCCCGATTGGTGATCTGAACGAGAAATTTCACTTCCATTCCCCGGTATTCTTCGCAGGAAAGCCACGGCAAGCGTGCAGTTCAACTCGGGGACCTTGGACAGTCAATTAGCGGGAAGTTTCCTCCATTTTCCCGGAAATTTCTTCGGCAGATCGACACCGATCCTTGACGAAAATTGGCGAATCCTTGAATTACTCTTGGTTTCTTCCTTCGATGAACGTCATGCTTCAACCCCCGCGGCTCGTTGCTGTGTTTAGATCAAACATCAATTCATGGGAGCTTCCCGCTTGTTGTCTGGATCAGATTGGGATGCATCGATTCGCCGATCAAGAATCGAACTGTTGAAGAAGCAGCAGTTTCGAGCTCCCGCCTGAACTCGTGGCAAACCTGCATGGCATCTCGTGAATGTCGTGATCGTGAGAATCTATATTCTCAATCAGATAAAAAAAAGGGGTACCACATGATTTTTGAGGAAACTCAGCAAGAGCGGTAGCATTTGATTCACTTCCATGGCGCGTGAGGAGTACGTCAAGCTCAGCCGGAGTTACGTCATTCGGTAAATCCAGAAAATTCATAACGAGTGAAATAGATTATTGACTCTCGCTTTTCCGGAAAATTTGCTCGAAGAAAAATCCGCTTCATCCGTTCGGTGAGGATTCGATTGGAACCCGATGGTGGAGCACAGCCGCGTCACCCAGAATACTGAGTTCGATATCTCATCATCCTAACGTTGCTTTGCTCCTTCAGACACAGGGAAGTGGCTTTTATCGACCGGCCTTGACTTCAAGTACATCTTCCTGAAGGCCGTAGTCTGGTTTTTCTTCAAAAGATCAGCCGAGTAGTCTTCATGCTCGAGTGAAGTAAGTTTTCAAACCGAGGATAACTTTCGGTCGACCGGGTTTTCAAGCTCATCAAGAGTGGAGAATTCGGCTGGGCACCGTTGTTTGGACTGTTTGAATTGAATTCAGAAGAATTTTCTTCGAGGAGGCCCCAGGATCATGATTCGGAGGTCATAAGAAGCTGATTCTGGTGCCACTTCTGTGAAGAAACATTATTGATCTTCGAAATGCCTCCATAATCGCCCGCCAGCCCAAAACCGCTCCGCAGCGAGAACGCAGTTTGCGCGGTACATACTCCTTCACCAATACAGGACTCAAAGTAAGAACGCGGACAGACCAATCTATCCGAGCGTCACAGAGTCTCGTAATATTAAGCGTAGAGAGGAAATTCCTGTAGCGAAGTCTTTGATGACCTCAATGCGTTCGATGATTCGTGTTGAAGCTCACCGGTGTCTCAATTTCCTCGGAAATGTGCTTGAAAGCTGCGAGTGAGGAACGATATCTATGGATTCTGGTACGGTACTGCGTTGATACCTCCTTTCCAAGACGGATCTGCTGTTTTTGTGCGTGTTCGTGAGAGCCGACGCCACGAATTTTCAGTTTCCAAGCGACGTGTGCAGCTAGTTTCCGTGTCCCGTATCCTACGGAAGTAACAGGTGAGCAAAATATTGTGTTAAACTTTTAAACAAGCGAAAAGCTCCTGTGATCCGCGATTAAGATTGGTTTCTGGAAGCATTTCGATTATGGGTATCAGATTTTCAATCATAACAAATACGCGGTTCAGAGGTTTCGCGAACATCAGATAAAACGAAGGAAGGCTTCGCACTCTGTACGGTAGACCAACGAAAAGCAGAACAATGTGACCATCAGATTCTGATCGCCTCGTTTGTCTGATATCTCTCGATTCAACTTTTACGAGAAGAAAAATATTAGAAAGTCCCGGTCTGACTTCGCGTGTCGTAATCTCCGACAAATGAATGAATGAAAAGCGAAATTGAGTTTCGGAGAAATAAGGCTAACCGATGTGTCATCGTAACACGCTGAGATATCCTCTCTGGATTGATCGTTAGAGGAGCTGTATTTCAAAGTTGAGAAGAAGAAAAATAAATGCTTGGACGTCGGAAATTTTTGTATCTCGTATGGCGGCCGATTTGCGTCGATCCGTAGTTGTCGTTCCGAACACCGGATGTGAAGAGAGTTGTGTTGAGCAGCAGTCATCAAGCCAAGTCGGTGAGAGATTATCCGATATTGCTTTGGTGGCCAATGCCAAACAAGATTTCATTTTGCGAAGTCGATTCTGAAGACGCTTCAAACTGAACGTCGCCGTGACTCTGAACGAAACTTTTTCAGAGGCCGCCCGTGATCAGGCTCAATCTGTTTCATCTGAGCTGTAATGAAAAACTACAAAGTTGTCGAAAAACTGTGGATTCGAAGATTCTGCAAGACGCCATTTTTCCGCCGCAATTCGGCTCACGTGGTATTGTCATCGTGAACCCGCAGTAGCCTTGTATTTTCGAGGCTCTGAATAATTATGACCATGCCGGCTATCTGACGGTCTGAGTGACTGAATGACTGACTGGCTTTATGGGGAGATGCGCCGTCGGTAAGACCGTCGGCGACGACGGTTGGCTCGGGCAGCCGATTTTCCTCTCAGAAGTTTTGCACCGGATATCCAAGTCCCTGACGTAACCGAAGCCCTTTCCCGACTTGGCGAGTTTTTCTCTAAGTAGAAGTCTTTTCCCAACACAGTAGCCCTGATTGCTCGCTCTTGCTCACGGACAGTTCTTGAAATCTTGTTGTTGGGTTTTGTTTGTTCATCTCAGAACCTCGTCGAACAGACCGGAATCGAATCTCCTCACTGCGTAGTGACTGGTCTCCCAGTTGCTGCGCGTAACAGGCGGCATCGTGCTTCCGTTGTGGGGTTCGTTCTGTAAGGTGGTGAAGAGAGTAAACGATTCACCAGCTGTGCCCGAAAACAGTTTCCATCCGGAGAGTGAGCCCAGTCCGATAAGCTGTGAGTACTAGACTTAGCAATAGTACAAATTTTCACACCAGTTCTCAAATCAAGAAGGATCTTCTCTGCCGTTGATCTTTCGAATCTGCCTGGGATTCTCTCACAAATTGTGGACGCTTCTCTCGGCATGTGTGAGGATCGCGATCCCAGCTAGAGTGGAACGCGCACCGAGTCACGTGACCAAATTCTGGAATCCTCGGAGCTGGTCTGACAGAGCTGTGGTACCTGCTCAGCTTCTGCGAAGGATCTTCGTCGTCCGCTATCTCCGAGATCGGTCATGGGTAACTCAGACGTCCATCTCAAAAGCTCACTGTGTGTTGAGTCACACCGATACACTCGAATCGCGGCACAATCCAGGCGGGCTCCATCTCGTTCTCCATCCTTCTCGTGTTTATCTGTTGACTACCTTGAAGTTCTCCAGAGCCCAACCGCCGTGCCGACTCGCGCGCTTGTCTCCTCGATGGTTTTCGGCTGTTAGGTTTTCTGTGTGATCAGTTTCAATAGCCGGCCTATCATCATTCAGTACCTAGGTATTCACTGAAGTTTCAAGGTTGGCAGGAAGAACAATTTTTCGCTCGCATGACACAAAATTATGCAATCGACGGACCCGCAGAAGCGTTCGCGGTCGGAAGGAATTGAGGAAAACTGTCTTCTCAACGATGAACTCAAGTCTCATTGGTGAGCCTTGTTCTCATTTTCCGGGGTGGGTTTCGAAAAACAGGAAATCTGAAGTCAGAACAACTGATATCATGACGTCATAGCTCTTTATCATTTGATGATGAACTTCGATTTGATTTCATTGCGCTCCGATTCGTTTGCGATACACTTTGTGTTCATCAAAGGTATTTCCCGCGGTAGAAGCGCGAACACTAGCCGGAGCGATTTCGGTTATTGTCGGGTTTTTGCCCGCGCGCCTCAAATTTCGATTTTCGGCTAACCGCATCCCGTGGCCAGACTTCAGCGATGGGATTCAAACCTTGGCGCGGCTCTGTCGTGGGAGAGGGGGTAACGGATTCAGAACACATAACACGACACGACCAGCCAACCAGAGAAGTAACTCGGTCGGTTCTTTGGACAAGCAGCATCGACCGAAAGTAGTCGAAACTTGTCCGTGTTTAATCGTGTTCTTGAATTTGTTCCTAAAACGGATTGTACCGACAAGAGACCGTGAATGTCGGATTCCAGTGCGGGCCAGTGAAATTCTCTCAAAATTTGATCATGTGGACGAATTCTCGCAGCAGAAAACAGCCTCGCGGCCGCAGAGGCGGTCAGCGTTCGAAAGGTTTGTCAGAATCGAAAAAGAATGTTTTGGAAGCGATCGGGGAACTTCGCATTATTCTGTAATGTTGTTTACGAAGATTCAGCTTCGCTCGACCTCGTGAGCGGTATCAGAGTACGTGCCACACACTTCTGGGTACCGCTCAGCTGATCACGGAAATGCTCCCGTGATATTTATCTGGAACGGTTGCAGTTCGATTTGGACGGAAATCGTTTTGAGGAAAACTTTGATTCTCCCGGGAGTTAATTCTTCCAACTTCTCGTTACCCAAATCCAATATTCGAGTCGAGTCCCTAAACCGCGCGAGCGGCGATCTCTTTCTCGACTGCGATCAGCTGTTCGTGACAGTTGGCCCTAGTATGAGTGGTGGCATGTCTGCTCGTGGCTCTGTTTTGCCCCGTTCTCCTGCCGTCCGGTGAGACGTTACGGCGAGAACCCGATGCTTTCGAAGAAAGAAAGGAACTCGCGGACTGCGAATCTATCGGATCGAGTTTCTTCCGATAGCATGTGCAAACTTTGTAACTTGATGACGGGACGGAGTTCTCCATCAAGAGCGTCCGCTTCTCCATCTTTCGGAAGCACTGCAGCTCCATCCGGAATGATCTGAACACATGTCAAGAATTTGAAACGAGCGCGATCCATCCGTAATTTGATGAGAACACGCTCTGCAATCAAGAGCACAGATCGAACCTTGTTTCCCGAGAGGAAATTTTTCACTTCAACGGAAGTGATAATTTTTTTCGTTGTTTCGAGGAAACATGGAATCTCGTCGAATCTAACCGACAACTGAGAATCAAACGCTGTGGTAATCGATCGCGCAACACCCGGAACCTTTGCCCTGTACGCTCGTGAAGATCACCGTGCCTGCTGCGATTCACGGTGTACCTTGCGTCACGGCGGACTTTCCCTTTTATTTTGTTCCTCCTCGTGCGGTCCATTATTTCTGTTTCCGATAGATCAAGGTTCAACACGGCTTCCAAAGTGTGTGGAGTCTTGGGGTCGTCTGAGAGAGTCGATCCAAGACAAGTGGACAATACTTTGATAGAGAGAATTTCCACCTGTTTCTCCTCGAAATCTCGAGTCCTCGGTGATGACCCAGAATCAATGTCAAGATCAAGCTTCGGGTGTCTTTTTTGGTGTGTGCCGTTCCGATGGCCTGCGCTGCTCCGTATCTAACGGTCTGGACCTGCTGCGCTCACCAGAAAGTGCTTCAGATCGCTTCACCCTTCCATGGAAGCCAGCGTGGCATGAAACTGCCTCAGGTATTCGGCCACATTTCTGCTCTTCGGCTACTTGCCTGCCTGCCTGCCTGCCTGCCTGCTTTCTTGCCGTCTGTCTGATTGGCTGTTTAGCAGGCAAGCCAGTAAACACGCGGACAGACAGGCTTCGAAAACCGATGGCAAACGGCCACGGCAAGCGATCTTTCCCAACAAGGCATACTGATGTGACTGTTGTCAAACGGTTGTTTGTGATCTGATCTCACTTCTTGACAGAGGATGATATGTGGAACTTTCTGTTCGAATCCCGAAAAGCCGACTCAGGGACGGTCGATAACGGTACAGTTTCTAGACTGAGAAATTCCTGCAGCTATAGCAACCGGTTACAGTGGTTTCGTCGTCGCAGTAATTGCTCGCGGTTACTCAAGACTGACTTCAATTTAGAAGTGCTGGACGACAGCATTGTTTTGATGAAGATCGGACAAACATCAGCTCTGCCTGGTGTCTCTTTGTATGATTCTAATGAAGTTTTCGTGTTTTTTTTTTCCTTCCGGCCAGGTACAGACATCCGCTCGTCGATGAGTGGACATCCGGAGGAAACTGCAGATGAGATTCGCGCTGAAGAACACGCTCAGCTTTCGCAACAGAAGCAACAAACACCAATTATCAGCGAGTCAAAGATGCTTGGCCTGGATGACGATGATGATAACAGCAGCCCTGTGAGAGTTGTGGTAGACTCTTACGACGATGATGAACCAACAGCGTGAGTAATTCGATCTATCTCTATTCGACTCTCTCGACTTGGTTTAGGGTGTCACCGGCAAAATCTTTGCTCGAATTCTAAACAATTCTCTTCGGACTACGTTCGAGCTGATGAAGAACACCCGAAATCGTGAAATTCGACAGTCTTACTCGAAACGGAGAGTCTTCCTCGAGTCGAGGAAAACTAATTTCCTTACCTTGGCGGAGCGCAAACTTCCGGAGTTGAGTGAAGCCGGAACACGAATGCCGCCCAACTATATTTGGCATCGATAGCGATCGGTGGACGAACTTCTAAAACTCTTCCGTCGTCGTCAGCATTTGGCTTTGGAGCGCTATCGTAACGCGTGATGATCAGATCATACGATGTCTAGAGTGTGTTTGTAGAGCCCAGCAGCCTATGGCCCGATGTTTTATCATCATTGTCGCTTAGATATTCCGACCTAAAAATACTAAATGCGACCGAGTTCGCAGCGGATTACTACTTTGAACCTTCAGGTGATTCCGTTTACATTAGAGAACAAAGAACTCGAGTTTCCAACAAGTTTTCTAAGCGGCCTCGCAGATGACTTTGGGAGATTTTCCCCTGAGTTCGCGCGCCATGAGGGATAGATCAGGCAACGATGAATTCCGAACTCATCTAGCGCTGTGACTGCTGTTATTGTGAAGCGTTCGACCCCGCTTGGAACTTTATTACTATTGCTTGAGGGCCGTTTGCGACTGGAAAACACTCCCGCTCTGATAAGGAAACAGCAGCTGCTTCCATCCAAGGTTCCGAATGAGGATAATTCGATTGTTGTGTGAGTCGAGATGAATTTAAAGACTTCAGAGCAACGGTGGACTTGTCCCTCAGCGTGTCGTTCTCCACGCCCGCCAACTTAGTGATTGTGAGTGATCAACCATGTGGAGACGCAGTCTCCTACAGGAGATTTTCACGTAGGTTCCTGAACAATCCTCCTTTCTGAGTGATTGGGTTCATCGGAAAATCGGCGGTGAGGTAACACCAAGTCGGTCGACAGAATCGAAAGCTTCGTCCGTAAGCAGCGCGGATCGGGAAGAAAAAACTGAGTGAATCGTCGACTTCGGCCTTGTGTTTTTGTGGAACTATTCCCTCTATGGTGACATGAATCTTGACCGAGAAATGAAACGACTGTAATCAGCGAAACCTGAGTCCAAGGCTGGGTCACTGGCCGCCGACCATTTGATTTTTGCCGTAACAGTGACCTTGAGCTTATGCAACAACTCTGATTTGTCGGTTCCACCGAGTGAAGAATAAATCGCGCGGGAATTCCGTCAGGGAACTGAATATTTCGCGATGATATCATATTTGTTCGGGACTCCATTCGAGATTTCCCGAACTGTAAACAGATATAAAACCGGAGGATAATCCTGAAAAGTTTCGACACACATTAGGAAACATCGGTTGTTTCGCTCCTGCAAGTCCACCAACGGCGAACCAGACAGATATTGTTTGGCCGATGCATAAAAAACATACTTGTACCACGTCCAGTTGCTCTCTTACCTGGGTTAGTCGCGTATTCTTTCACTCTCCGGCCACAGGCAGACGCGATCTTCATCTGTCCAAGGCGATCTCCAGTTCCACAACCTTGTGAGCGACGAGATGTGGTTTTTCTTGGTTCTAATTTTCCTCGTTTGACTAACAATTGCGTTCGGCATGTCGCTTCGAAAATCCGTGCTACGGAGGACCTTCCTCGATAGGTAATGTTGAGAAAACTAGTCGTCGCCCGTTTCAACCCGTTCGGTCGCCGCGTATTGTCCGATATATTTTCGATGATTTCGCTCTGATGAACTGATTCCAGCCAGTCACTGAAAAGGTCTTTCATGCGCTCCCCAGTATGTAACCGTAACCAAATCCTATACTTTTCCAGCGGATCGAGTCGTGCCACCTTCACGTTGGACGGTAGCGATGACGAGGGCAACGCGACCGAGAGTTCCATCCAGAACACGCTTTCGGTGGACTCGATGCGCGTCAAATTCACCGGAAGCTCGAAACGACAATTCAGGTTAGTCGAAATCCCGGAACCCCTGTTCTATGATCTACCATAGAGACGACATTTCAAAAGTCTTGAATCTCAATCTCTTTCCGGAAGAATCTGCTCTCAAGCTCTGACGTGAACCTGAAATAATCGAAATATTCGACCCGTCGTAGACTGGCGTTTGTTCACGCTTAGCGCCGCGTTCGGAAAACTTGGAGTTGGAAGCTCCAATCCGTGCGCGTATACCTTTCGAAGAATTATTATTATCTACGATGCACGATTAGTTAGGAGAAATATCACGAAGAAAAAAAGAACTTTTGAAAGAAAGGTGGAATGGGAGGAGAGTTTAGCCGAGTGCTCGCACGCGCGCAGCAGTGATGGCAAGTAACCGATTTTCGGAGAGGGAG
The DNA here is from genome assembly GCA_021527715.1 of Neoseiulus cucumeris. Taxonomy (NCBI): domain Eukaryota; kingdom Metazoa; phylum Arthropoda; class Arachnida; order Mesostigmata; family Phytoseiidae; genus Neoseiulus; species Neoseiulus cucumeris. The sequence goes on along the minus strand of JAJSRV010000027.1, from coordinate 763,325 downwards.
AGATGGAACGACAGCTCGAGACGAGATAAAGACATCCACTCAAAAGATCTCCGTTGCATGCCATCCCTCGTTTGCAGTCGACACACAGAACGGAACCGAGATAGGAGCTCGCAAACATGCGACCCAAGTACGGTTTTCAACTTCTTAATTTTTCTCTCAGTTTCGTTCAGAATCGAAAGTTGACGATCGGTTATTCCGAGTCAGTTCCGTAAATGAGTGGAAGCAGCTGCTTCAGAGCCGAGATCGTTCTCTGAGCACACGTGAAATTGATCAGCTGGTGCTTTTGTTGACAGTGATGAAACTCTTCCGTTCAGAACGATTGAACTTTGTGCAAAATCACCTGGAATAATCATGCGATTGACAGTTTGAGCGAAGCTGCTTCCTGGCGTGGAATCAATGCGCGCGCGCGCGCCCGCGCAAGTCATTACTCGGCCGGAGTTGAGTTTCAGAGCGCCTTTTCCTCTCTCTGGTCACACCATTTCTCTCCCGTGTTCTTCAGCCGCCCTACCACTTGCCCTTTGCTAGCTTGTCTGCGAGCTCGAATCGCGGCATCGAAGCCACCCTGAGGCGACTTGTCCCAAGTGAATTCGTTCGTCGATTGAGTTGCACCGATTCAGAACACTGGACTTTTCTAATCAATGGTTTCTCTAAGTTTCGACGAAAGCGGTGTCGTCAGAGTTGCTGTTCCGCGCGGAGGAACTGCTCTAACTGAACTCAATGCGTCTCCTGTCCTCTCTCTTGTGTCGTGTTAAACAGATGCCACCCCTCAAGTATCTACAGACAAGCGGCAATTGTCCCTGGTTCGTTCGATTTCCGAAAACTTTGATTTCTGTCTCTCGATTCCGAATGAAACCGATTCCCGCTCTCAGACCTAAATCTCGAAGAGCTGCATCCTCATCCGGGAGATTTACGCAGCTCATAGTGACGGAACGCGCAATCGGAAGCGGTCGTAAATTAGGCGAATTGAGAGGAAGTGGAAAAATTTCCTCGTAATTTTCACGCGTCGTACACGAAGAGCCAGTTATGAGAAAGCGCGTTCCAAAGTTAGTGGATAAAAAGAAGTCGCTCTATCCTTCCTTCTAGTGTACAGATGCTCTTGTGACAGAGTCGCGCAGTGATGTGGATGCCTAGAAGTCGGTGGCGGAATGACTTCGGTCGAGCAGTGACGACGACACAACGGCATTTACCCTTCCCAGATACCTCGATTGTGCCATCAATCGTTCATGGCGTCCATTCCTTAAACGTTTCTTATGTTTTACAGGCAGTCCATGTCTGGCGTACACCTCAGTCAGGATGCCGAAGCGAAAGGCTCGACGAAGGACTTTATTGTCGCGACGCCCGAAGAGTTCGTCAGTCTTTTCGGAGGAACTCATGTCATCAATAACATCTTGATTGCCAACAACGGCATAGCTGCCGTAAAATGTATGCGATCCATCAGACGATGGTCTTACGAGATGTTCAACAACGACAGAGCCATCCGCTTCGTGGTGATGGTTACCCCGGAAGATTTGGCCGCCAACGCCGGTAGGTTCCCAAACTTCCCAACTTTCTCGAGCGTTTTCGTTTTCGAATCGCGCTCATTTTCCATCTTTTTAACTCCCTCCACAGAAGCGTGCTTCTGATTAGCATTTTTCTCTTTCAAACATTGGAGGAAAAGAGTCTGATGTGTGTATTCCGTGCCTACGAGCTTCCGACGGCGACCTTGGCTTTTGAAAACGTTCCCATTTTCTAAAAATAACCAAAGTACTCCAAGAGATCCCCAGTATATCTTTCGAGGATTGGTTTCTTTCGTGTCATCTCAAGAGTCTACTTTATCAGCTCCATGGCTCTAACCATGACCCGTTCCATCGATTCTCCAGAATACATCAAACTAGCGGATCACTGTGTCCCCGTACCCGGTGGATCGAACAACAACAACTACGCGAATGTGGATCTCATCCTGGACATCGCGAAACGAGTCGGAGCTCAAGCCGTTTGGGCCGGCTGGGGCCACGCTTCAGAGAACCCCCGGCTGCCCGAACTGTTGGCGCAGAACGGAATCGTCTTCATGGGTCCTCCCGAGAAAGCGATGTGGGCCTTGGGTGACAAAATCGCCAGCAGCATCGTCGCACAAACAGCTGACATTCCCACTCTGCCGTGGAGCGGAGCCAACCTCAAAGCCGATTGGAATGGTAACGACGCCAAGAAACTGAGGATCAAACCAGATCTCTACAAGAAAGGCTGCGTCGGTGAGTACGCCTTCAGCATGACGAGCATAGAACCGGAGATTCTGTGAGTCAACTCATTTCGGAACTTCTTTCAAAAGGCAGGAATAACCGAAACTCATCGTTTTTCCAACAGATTCCGTTGATTCCGGACTCGAAGCTGCGAAAAAGATCGGTTTCCCAGTTATGATCAAAGCTTCCGAAGGCGGAGGCGGAAAAGGAATACGAAAATGCGAATGCGTCGATAGTTTCGCTTCGTGCTTCCGTCAGGTGCAGGCCGAGGTACCAGGCTCCCCTATCTTCATCATGAAGCTTGCTACCAATGCGCGTCATCTTGAAGTTCAATTGCTCGCCGACAACTACGGAAATGCAATTTCACTCTTCGGATGAGATTGCTCAATCCAGAGAAGGCATCAGAAAATCATAGAAGAGGCTCCGTGCGTGTTCGCGGACCAAGATGTTTTCGACGAGATGGAGAAAGCGGCCGTCCGCTTAGCGAAGATGGTTGGGTACGTTTCGGCCGGAACCGTCGAGTACCTTTACAACAGCGACGGCAATTTCTATTTCCTCGAGCTGAATCCTCGTCTTCAAGTGGAGCACCCGTGTACAGAAATGATCAGTGACGTAAATCTCCCAGCGTGTCAAATGCAGATTGCTATGGGAGTGCCGTTATTCCGAATCAAGGACATCCGCATGCTTTACGGCGAGAGTCCGTACGGTTCAAACGTCATCGACTTCGATCATCCGTATCACAAGCCTCCCCCATGGGGCCACGTGATCGCGGCTAGAATCACGTCTGAGAATCCCGACGAGGGTTTCAAGCCTTCCGCTGGCGGCCTGCAAGAATTGAACTTCCGGAGCAACAAGAACGTCTGGGGCTACTTCTCGGTGGGCGCATCTGGAGGACTCCACGAATTCGCGGATTCGCAGTTCGGTCACTGCTTCTCGTGGGGAGAGGATCGTGAAGAGGCACGAGAGTGAGTTGTTTCCCAGATTTGATGTTTTCTCGTTGATTTTGATGAAAAAATGAATTCTGACTCTCCGTCTATCGAATCCATAACGAAGAATCTCTCTCTCTCTCTCCTCTCTTCAGGAATCTTGTCATCGCGCTCAAAGAACTATCGATCCGAGGAGACTTCAGAACAACAGTCGAATACCTCATCACGCTGCTGGAGACTCAGGCTTTCAGAGAGAACTCTTTCGACACCGGATGGCTGGATCAACTGATTGCCGGGCGAGTGAAGGCCGAAAAGCCGGATATCATGTTGTCTGTTACGAGCGGGGCCCTTCATGTCGCCTACAAAACCATCCGTGAGAACTTCCTAGGCTTCCAAACCGCGTTGGAGAAAGGACAGATCCTCCCGATGTCGACGCTGAACAACACCTATCCAGTGGAGCTGGTCGCTGACGGCATAAAATACTCGGTTGATGTCTCTCAAAGTGGTCCCAACACTTACTTCCTAGTTATGAATGGAACACATAGGGAGCTCGAAGCCCATCAGCTCTCGGACGACCGTCTTCTGATCAGCATCGACGGTTCATCGTACACAACCTACATGAAAGAAGAGGTTGACCGGTATCGCGTCGTTATCGGCAACCAGACCTGTGTCTTTGAGAAAGAGAAGGACCCCTCGGTTCTGAGATCGCCGTCGACGGGTAAACTGATTCAGTTCTTGGTTGAAGACGGAAGCCACGTCCTCGCCGGTCAGAACTACGCCGAGATCGAGGTGATGAAGATGGTCATGACATTGACGGTCGAAGAGACTGGAACGGTGTTCATCATGAAGCGACCCGGTGCAGTGCTGGAAGCCGGCGCTATTTTGGCGCGGCTCGAACTAGACGACCCGTCTCGAGTCAACAAAGCTCAGCCTTTCCTTGAAGGTTTCCCCGCAATGAAATCAGAACGGCAAAAATTCGACAAACTCAACCAGCAGTTCACGAGCGCCAAATGCGATCTGGAGAATATCCTCGACGGCTACGTTATACCCGAACCGTATCTCTCCCAGCGAATTCAGAGTTCGCTCGAGGTCTTCATGAGGACTTTACGCGACCCACAACTACCGCTGATGGAGCTCAAAGACATAATATCATCGATTTCGGGCCGTATTCCTCCTCAAGTCGAGGTCAATATCCGGCAGCTTATGAAGATGTACGACAAGAACATCACATCTGTTCTGGCTCAATTCCCTTCGCAGCAAATCGCATCGGTGATCGATGGTTACGCAGCCACTCTTCAGAAGCGGAGCGATAGGGACGTTTTCTTCCTAACAACCCAAGGCATCGTGCAGCTGGTCCAGAGGCAAGTTTTCGTTTCGGATATCTCGGATTCGAAATCTCCTGATCCTTTTTCACAGATAGACTAACGTTCTTCTATTTTTTTTTTATTCGCAGATACCGAAACGGAATCAGGGGACGGATGAAGCTCGTGCTACAGGAGCTACTGTGCAAGTACCTGAGTGTCGAAATCGATTTCCAAAACGGTCCGTACGACACGTGCGTCACAGTCCTGCGAGAGAAGCACAAGGATTCGACCAAAACGATTGTGGACAAAATATTTTCACACTTCAACGTCAACAAAAAGAACTACCTCATGATCAAGTTGATTGATCATCTTTGCGGACACGAGCCCGGACTCACAGATGAACTCAGCGCGACACTAAACGAGCTCACGACTCTGAGCAAGCAGGATAACGCAAGGGTTGCTCTCCGTGCACGACAAGTTTTGATCGCGACTCATCAGCCGAGTTACGAACTTCGACACAACCAGATGGAATCGATCTTTTTATCGGCCATCGACATGTACGGACACGATTTCTGTCCCGAAAATCTCCAGAAGCTCATCATGTCAGAGACATCGATTTTTGACGTTCTTCAAGATTTCTTCTATCATTCAAACCACGTTGTGCGGAAGGCAGCTCTTGAAGTCTACATCCGACGGGCCTACATTTCATATGATTTGACGTGTCTGCAACATTTGGAGCTGCGGAGCGGAGTCTGTGCGGCACAATATCAGTTTTTGCTGCCTAGCTCACACCCGAATCGGTGAGTTCAGGGATCTGGTCATCCAGTTCGTTTTTCATTGAAATTCTGACACAAATCAAACCGAGTGGACTCGATGCAGTTACCGAGTTCTGGACATGGGGTGTTCTTCGGTCGATCTTCAATCTCTTATCGGATTTGGCGGGAGGGGGAGCAGGGAATGTTTAGTGAAATGAAGGGAAAACCTCCAGATTCTTGAGCGCATCCGGGACGCCAGTCTCGGACTTGAGTGATTTTTATTGCTTCGGATGTGGAAATCTCGCGTCTAATCCTTTTCATGTTTGTCGTTAGGCGAGCAAGCTTACCTCATATAACAAAACGGTGAGTGCTTCGGGGAGCCTTTCGACGACCGCATCGAAGCCTGTGATTTGCTTGAGCCCTGTCGAGCTTGATGTTATGAATTGATTCCCTGATGAGTCTCCTCTACCGGAGCATGCCTTTGACGTTTCGAGCGAACGAGTCAAGTCGAGTCGATCAGAAACAAGATCGAGCCCGTTCCGAGATCGCGATGTTCCGACATTTCAGATCCCTTTCCGTTCCGCGCGCATGACTGACTGTTTTGTAGCTAGCATGCATGTGCTCCTATCCTCGGATTCTCTCTGGAAAAACGAGAATCCCGTAGCTCTGAAGTTTTGAGGATCCCTTTCCGTTCGGTTCCACTCGTGTCCCACCCGTCTCCCGTTGATGACCGTCATATAGTTAGAGCTCGAGACTCAACTTTGATTTCATTTTTAGCCTTGCCAATCTGCCCGAGCAGGAAGACAAGGTCACATGGGAAGATGGACCTACGCCCGATTTCGATTCTCAAAGAGTGGGAGTTATGGCAGCATTCAACACTTTTGACCAGTTCGTGAACGAGTTCCACAACGCTCTAGATCTGCTGAACTGGACGCCCCTGCCTGATTTCAGTGCAGGTAAGCTGAGTCCCTAGTCAACAAGATTGCAGCACAGACCGCGTCGCGATTCGATGCGAAATCTCATTTTCCATTTTCGGTTCGCAGTTCGCGAGAGGAGTTCGGGTTCTGTTTGCGAAACTGGAGAGGCTACGGACGAGGAGTCAGAACCGATGAACATAGTGACCGTCGCCGTGAGGTACGAAGGCGAGCCTGAATCTCACCTCAAAGAGAAGTTCTACAATTTCTGCCAAGAACGCCAAGAAGAATTGAGAGAGCGAAGGATACGCAGGATAACATTCCTCGTTCTCCAAAAAGGGAAATTCCCTCAGTACTACACGTTCAGGTAGGAATCCGGGATTCGAAACAACCGCAATCGAACCCTATATACTGGACAGTATTTCCATCCATGGAATGCAGCTCACATCTCAATCGCAATCCATTCCAGACATCGTGACGAGTACCGGGAAGATGCCATCTATCGTCATTTGGAGCCGGCGCTGGCTTTCCAACTCGAGATCAATCGTCTGAGGAATTACGACCTCGAAGCCATTCCAACAGCCGCGCTGAAAATGCACCTCTACTTGGGCAAAGCCAAGGTGCCCAAAGGATTCGAGTCGTCCGCTGTGACAGACTATCGTTTCTTCATCCGAGCAATCATTCGTCATTCGGATCTCATCACGAAAGAGGCTTCGTACGAATACATGCAGAACGAGGGAGAACGACTCCTGCTCGAAGCTATGGACGAGCTCGAAGTGGCCTACACACACCAGTTCGCGAAGAAGACCGACTGCAACCACATCTTTCTTAACTTCTTGCCTAAAGTCACCATGGATCCAATGAAAATCGCCGAGAATGTCAATTCCATGGTCCTCCGGTATGGTCCCCGGCTGTGGAAACTCCGTGTTCTCCACGCCGAGGTCAAAATGACCATCCGGCTTCCAGGATCTGGTGGAAAGTGCATTCCCGTGAGACTTTTTTTGGTCAATGACAGCGGCTATCTCCTCGACATCTATGTCTACAAAGAAGTGGTCGACCCCAACATGGGCATAATGCGTTTCGAAGCGTGGTCCGACACAAAGAAAGGTCCTTTCCACGGTTTGCCTATTTCCGCACCTTATGTCACGAAGGGTTACCTTCAGCACAAACGATTTCAAGCACAATCTAACTACACAACCTACGTCTACGACTTTCCTGATATGTTCAAACAAGCACTGCAAAGACAGTGGGAGGAACACATCGACCTGCACCAACTCGAGATGGAGATGCCGAATACTGTGGTTGAAGCTGTCGAACTGGTTCTGGACCCGGACAACAAGCTCGTGGAGATGAAAAGACTTCCCGGTGAGAACGATATCGGGATGGTTGCCTGGCGGATGCGTCTGTACACCCCGGAGTATCCAGAGGGCCGTGAAGTGATCGTCATCGCCAACGACATCACTCACCTGTTGGGAACCTTCGGACCTCAGGAAGATCTGCTGTTCTGTAGGGCATCAGAACGCGCGCGGGAGTTGAAAATTCCGAGGTTGTACATTTCCGCTAATTCTGGAGCTCGCATCGGGCTTGCGGAGGAAATGAAACATCTCTTCAATGTCGCCTGGATCGACCCCGAGGTCCCTGACAAAGGCTACAAATATCTCTATCTGACGCCAGAGAATTACAAAAAGGTAAAGATGCTACTTATCGTCTGGCGTTCCGTTTTGGTAGTGTGAAATCAGCCTTGTGAGAGAAATTCCAAGTTCTCATCGACTTCGTTTCAGGTTTCCACTCTGAACTCCGTGAACACGGAACTGATTGAAGACGATGGCGAATCCCGATACAAGATCACGAATATCATTGGCAAAGAAGAAGGCCTTGGAGTTGAAAATTTGAGTTATGCCGGCATGACGGCCGGGGAGACCTCTCGTGCCTACGACGACATCGTTACCATTTCATTGGTTACCTGCCGAGGAATCGGTATTGGGGCATACCTCGTCCGATTAGGACAAAGAGTAATTCAGCTAGAGTCATCTCATATCATTCTGACAGGCGCTGGCGCCCTAAACAAACTTCTCGGTAGAGAAGTTTATACATCGAACAATCAACTTGGCGGGACGAAAATCATGCACGAAAACGGTGTGTCGCACGTAACAGTCAACGACGACCTCGAGGGATGCGCGACGATGCTGCATTGGCTGTCTTACATGCCGAAATCCAAAGGCTGCGAATTGCCAATCATGGAGAGCATTGATTCGTACGATAGAGAGGTCGTCTTTACCCCGACAAAAGCTCCCTACGATCCTCGATGGCTCCTCGCTGGACGCGAAAGTCCAAACCTCCCCGATTTCTGGGAAGATGGATTCTTCGATAGAGGTGTGTGGATGTTTGTTTTCTTTCGGTATCACTTGCATCCACCTGATATTCAATGCTCATGAGATTTTCATCGTTTACAAATCCACATTTCGATTTTCAGGAAGCTTCTCGGAGATAATGCCCGCCTGGGCCAAGACTGTTGTCACCGGACGAGCCCGCCTTGGTGGTATTCCCGTCGGGGTGATTGCGGTTGAAACTCGCACAGTTGAAATCGTTTATCCGGCGGATCCAGCCAATCTCGACTCGGAGGCGAAGATCATTTCACAAGCGGGTCAGGTGTGGTTCCCTGACTCCGCGTTCAAGACTGCTCAAGCCATCAACGATTTCAATCGTGAAGGTTTACCCCTGATGATTTTTGCCAACTGGCGAGGCTTCTCCGGTGGCATGAAAGATATGTACGACCAAGTGCTCAAGTTCGGCGCTTACATTGTGGACGCTCTCCGGAGCTATAAACAGCCCGTCTTGGTCTACATTCCACCCTGCGGAGAATTGCGTGGCGGAGCATGGGCCGTTGTGGACGCGACGATCAATCCCTGCCACATGGAAATGTACGCGGACCCCGAATCACGTGGCGGTGTATTGGAACCTGAAGGAACGGTTGAGATCCGATTCCGGAAGAAGGATCTTATCAAAACGATGCATCGCATCGATACTCAATGCGTCGATCTTCTCCACAAGATCGCCTCCACCGAAGCAGGGGACGAGAAGACCGCTTTGGAGAAACAGCTGCGAATTCGGGAGGAACAACTGTGCCCGATGTATCATCAGGTCGCACTGACCTTCGCTGACCTCCACGATACCCCTGCTCGAATGATGGAGAAGAATGTCATCCGCGATATCGTTCAGTGGTCAAAATCTCGCCAAGTTCTCTATTGGCGACTGAGACGACTCCTTCTTCAAGACCAAATGAAGAAAGCGATTTCATCGGAGAATTTCCAGCTGAAAGAGACTGAACTGGAGTCGACGTTCAGACGCTGGTTCCTGGAGTCACAAGGAGCCGTGAACAATTATCTGTGGGACAACGACAAGGTTGTCACGAAATGGCTTCTAGAACAGCTGTATCCAACGGGTCGGGATTCGACCCTAATCTTGGACAACATACAGAGTATTAAAGACGATGCTGATCTTTCGATAGTGAAGAAAGTTGTACAGGACAACCCTCGGATTCTGATGAACAGCACCGCTTTCTATGTCAGTCAGATGAATATGCGCATGCTCCAAGAAGCCGCTGAACTAATTTCGGAGGCGATGAAGAAGAAAGCTGCGAATGACAGCAGCTCCGGAGAGGACTCCCCCACGGAGGCATAGTATATTTACACAGATTAGGAACGAAATTATTGTCATCTTTATTAACGAAATATAAATATATATATATATGAGACACTATACTTTGATGAGCCTGGTTCACGTTAATGTTTCTCTCATGCAATATCCTAGTGTATCATAATTGGACGTTTGAAGTTGAAAAAGGCAACTAGAATAAACGAGAACGAAACCACACTGTCTTCATGTAAAATCAACTGTCATTCATTCTATCCATTTGAGCTCTCTGGATCAAATTCTCGATAAGTGTTCATAATGATTCAGGTGATTCAGCATTTTGTGGCACCTCGACTTGCATCTTGTCTGCTCAACGAACTGATCTAGATCTTGAAAAGATCTGCATCGAGTGCAACTCCAGAAATGGAGACCAATCGAACACCTCGGGGTTTTCCGTAACCAGATTGATTGAATTGATGAGGTGCAAGTATCCGCGGCCAGCATTCTGAAGAAGCTGTGGTTCTCTAATCCGCGAGTGCTCCTAAGTTCCGTTTCCACCGTCGAACAAGGCCAAATCAGGGCTTGTGAGCATCCAAAATTGGCTCTTAACGATCACTCATTAGACTTTTTCGTCCGGCATCGATTTCCTTTTCGTCCCTTCCAATCAACTTCATCAAGAAGGAACCAGCGGCGAACATCGCAAGAGCACTTTCGCCTCTAGACGAGGTAACCACAAGTTATTCTTGGCGAACCAACAGAAGAAGTCTCTCACTACGTACAGGAGCTCACAAACAATACCGACTCTTTCGTTGCAAGCCAAGTGAGGGGCGGAATCTGATCTGCTGAGGATGTCCCCTATATTTTTGAGAAATTCTTGACATGCGGTGCGCGGCTATACATTGCCCTGCGAATCATCGGTATGCCCGGAGTGAATCTAAGGGAACAACTTTTGATTCCACAGTCGCTCATTCACATCTACCGCCCGCCTGATCAATCAGATTCAGGAGGTGCGATTGTTCTGCACCAGTTCAAAATCTGAGATGCGTAGAAAAGTCTGCGAGTGTTTCTCCTTTGACAGTTCGGTTCGAAACGGCGATGGTCAGTGACCGCTAGCTTACCCCCTCTCCAGAGCAGCTTCCATTCATTCATTGTGGCTACCGGGGCCACCGCAAACGTCAGCGGCGCGAGCTTCACGAGGTTTCCGTCCACGTCAAATACTACGCCGAGGCCGAGAACCGTTCGAGTGAGCCGCTTTTTTCTTGATCCCGTGTTTCGTCTCGAGTGAGGCTCTCTATCAGAATTCAGCTCCGGGTTTGTGAGTCGAGTGTTCGATGGTGTCGACAGGTACCACCGCGGTCTTCAATGAAAGTGGCGTTTCTTTGGCATCGGCTCCAGATACTCCGCGGGGTGAGCACTTCACGAAGTTCACGAACGTCGTTCACATCTCACAACTATGCAATCCTAGAGATAATTTTAAATATACACGTAACTCCGAAGTGTACACATCGAACTTACATGTGGCGTCAGGGATGAGAAGAGATCTTGGCTGCGGTGTAGTTCGAGAAAGCTGACTCTCATGGTGGAATGTGATGAATTTACGGAGTGATATCTCCAGAGCGCCGTCATTCTGTCTCTGTACCAAAGAGTGATTCTCACACGCGAAGCGAATTCTGTGAATTTCGTATCGATACGGTTCTGAAGATACAACGCGAACGTGGGAAAAGATTCGTCGGCAACCTTCAACATTGAGAGAGGTCCAATCTCATGGTCAAACCCAGCATAATCACGAAAATCGCAAGATTCATTTAAAGCTTCTATTCTTAACGAAGACAACGTCCCATTGGTGAGGGAACTCTCATGTGTGACAGTCTGAAATGTGTGGCAACGGTGCCTAAGTGACAGCGCAGCCAGGTGCAAAGTGGGTCACTCAAGCTTTCTTATATTCTGTCTTGCGTGACTCATATTTTTAGGTCGGATTCATGCTCAACTTACGCAAGCTTGATTCAGTTCGAGAAGAGCGCGGCTCAAACACTCGTAGTTCAAAGATCTCAGCGCGGTATTCAGAGTTCAAGATCCATTACATGGTGATGATAGAAGTTCTTGTCAGAGGATTCCATAATATGGCGAAACATATGCAGTTAACAAGGTTCCTGTCTGAATAGAGGTTGCTCTGACTCACTTTCGGTTGACTGAAAGTGGTGATCGATGACAAATCCTCGCGAAACTGAACCGACAACCGCTTTGGCTCAGCGACTGATTCTCTAGACAAAGAGGATCGCTCTGGACTTTATCAACGAAGTCTATCCATGCCACCGAAAACTTGAGGAACATCTTCATCGGAAGAACCTCGATTCGGGATGATCAACATTTTTGTCGAAAGATCCCAAAGTGTTTTCTGGTTCAACGTGTTCACGTGATTCTAGGAGCTCGCACGCAAGTCGCTCATCCATGAGTTTGTTCAGAACCGCTATACAACGATTTCAAGATTGTGAATCAAGCGACATGGAACTCTTTTCCAGGCATTCGAAGAACTCCGCTGTGGACTATCAAGCTGAAAACACCGGGAACCCTCACCGAAACCCATGGCCAACTTCCCGAAGTGAGTGTTTCTCCCGTTGTGAGCTCGCATTCTCTAAGACAAGAAATCAAATGCGATGCTCGAGACTTTATCGTGAGATGATTGCAGGGCTCTCGTCTTCCGACTCCACCAATGAGTAGTCCGGAGTCGTCGTCGCCCCCTCCTCCGCTCCTTTCTCAGGGACGCTCCACGCACGTTTCTTCTCCTGACATCATACCTCAAGAAGTCCTGCAGGGTATTTCAAAGATCGCTCTCGTCAAAAACTTCAACCGGAGACACGCCGATGACGAAATAAAGGAGCGTCGGCAGCTTGAGCTCCTGGCTGACAGAAATTCGCAGAATGAGACCAAAGTTCACATGGCGGTTCGCAAAGACGAAGAATCCTTGAACCTAGAAGCCATCAAGAAGTTAGTAGATTCGATCGCCAAATATTCCTAATGCTCTGTTCATGACAGAGAAGTTCCGTCAATATCGAAAGACGAATATCAAATATCGAATTGTCTTCCGTAGCGGTCGCATATCTCAACTTGACGAAGTCGATGAGTACCAGAAGCGTATTGAGCAAGATAACTCACAACGCAAACTCCTGCTCGCGCAAGCCGTCCTCGACAGAGAGCGACGAACAGCTGCCGAGGTCCATCGTCTGGAGCGAATCAAAACCGAGCTCGCGAGGCTCGATCACATCCTTAGCTCTGATGTTGCGATACTGAGGCGGGAGATCGAAGCTGCAAGTGTTGAATTCAACGAAGCTGAGTGAGTTGTGAGGAAGATACAAAGCATATATTTCTTTTGCTGAGACTCTCTCTCTCTTCCTTTCCGGAATCTGATTTGTCGAACACGCAATCGAACAAGGCAGTGCTTTCGAATTTCGGTCAGAGAAGTTATTCAACTCACTGGTTCAACTTTCCAGGAAGAATTATGTTCGGATCGAGAAGGAGTTCATCGAATCCAAGTTCGTGCTCCATCAAAAGCTTGACCGCAAGGAGAAGCTGACAGAGCACCTGTGTTTCATAATTGAGGAAAATGAAAACAGGAAAGCGAAGAAACTGCAGCAGCTCATGGATGAACTGAACGAAGATGCCTCTCGGGAAGATTACCAGATCCTTCCAGTTTACGACCAAGAAGATGTATGTTCATCCTGTGGAGGTTTTCCTGAGTCGGCGACTGACGATGAAGCATCGACAGCGCAGATGAAATCTGTCCTCACACGAAGTTCGCAGTGATTTCGTTGACATGAAGATGGATAGAGTTCCCTATAGGCTCATATGGAATTGTGAATATGATTTGGAAGATTTTGCTTGTGATTCCCTAGACCGTTCTCGGGATATTTTCACTGTTTTAATCCACGGACCAATCCGAATTTCGGATGAATTAACCCGTGCTTTACACTTCAACTCATTGAGAGGTTCAAAGAACGCCTTCATTTAGCCGTCTGAAACACTAACTCCGCAGGATTACACGTACAAACGATTATTGAATCCATGAATATACATATATTTATTTTGTGGTAACCTTCGTTAAAATGGGAATAGAGCATCTCTATTGTCACGGCTGCATCTTATAAACAGGGTTGAATAAACGGAGCTAGCGTGGAGCTTCTTCTGAATTGTAGTCTTTCTCTCTCTCTTTCTCTGTAAAGCTTGGGATATTGAAGACGACACCTGGAATCTTTGTTAACTCGACCCCTTCATCAAGAATCAACCCTTTTTACGGAAAAAAGAAACTTATCCTCTCATATATATGTACATACATAACATCAAGAATCGATGCACATAATTTTATTCCTATCACAACGATTTTAACTCTCCAGCTGCAAAGCTTGACAGTTGAATGTCTCAGGGCAGTATTGAGCGACCATTTCTCTGAGTGTGGCTTTCTTCGCATCACCGATACTCGACTGTAGTCGATACAGTGCACAGATGTTTCCAACTGTGCATTCGTTGAGCATCGCAGAAGGGTTTGCGGTGACGGCGGTTTCAATTTGCTGAACGCCTTCGGCAGAACGGCCCAAGTAGAGTGCACAGACTGCCATATTGTTGATGAATGTCGGATTCCCGGGATGGAGTCTCAGCGCTTCTTCGTAAGATGCATGTGCAGCTTGGTAGTTTCCGTTTGCTATACTCATCAAGGCATTATTTTTCAACACCTGCAGCTGACCCTCGATCCCATGGCAAAGCTTTGCTGCTTTTTGGAAGTGCTCTTCCGCGGTCACGACGTCTCCGAATTGAAGAAAGAGTTTCCCGATCATCGACTCGCTTTTCGCGATCTCGAAAGGATCCCTCTGGCAATCACGGTACTCAATCAGAGCTTCGATGGCGAACTTGAAATCATTCTGTTCCGCCCCGTAATTCGCCAACATTGCGATAACCTTCAGTCGCCGCTCTTCCCATAGTTGTACGAAGGCCTCATTGCCCCGAGCTCTGAAGTACTCACTATTCTCGGAGCATTGATGGAGCAGTTTCGTCAATTTTCCCTGCGCTCTGGCATTGTTGCTGCAAAGAATGTGTAAGTGCGCCACTGACAGAAGAAGAGTGAAAGGAACGCCGCCGTTTGTAGAGTTCTGCCCGAACTGAATGGGGAGATCCTCCAGCTGTGTGAACTGGTCAATTTCCAGCTTTGCTTCCGAAAACGCCCCCAGTCGAATGAAGATGTTCAACCGGCACTGCCAGATTTCGAGTGCGTTCGCTGTCTCGGCCTCACTTGTCAGAAGTTTTGTGGTGATCGAAAAAGCCGAACGGAATTGACCGTTGCGCAGAAGTTTCTGCAGTGAGTCCGCATCTGGATTCGGGTTGTCCGGAGGCGGAGACTGAGAGGGGTCCTGAACTTTGAGACTGCGTCCCAGTTCTTGCGTGAACACCACTTTGAGCTCAGGAATGCTCCTAAGAACGGGATAAGCACTCAGCTGATCGAACACGATTTGCTTCCAAGTCGGTTCCAGCGATAGCGAAGAGCTGTCCTGGGATTCCATCACAAAGAGTTCTGCCTGTCTTTGATTTTCGCAACTTTTCACTTGACTCTGATCAAGACCGACCGGAAGGCGATGTGTTGATTGTCAACTCGGTCTTTGACATCTCGTCAGCTGCTCAGTAGAGCGGTACCCTCAGCACAGCTGAACACAACGTGTGTGGCACGGCAACGTTTTCACGAACGGAGGTTGATCGCTTTCCTAGAGCCTTCAGAGGGAATTTTCTTTCCCTTCATCGACCCTGGAGCATTGAATCGATTCGTCAACATCATAGGAAACTGCACAAGTTCCACTGAAGAGTTTCGTGAAGTTGTGGTGCTTTCCTGATACCAACCGCCTCGGAATGGTCCTCCAAAACAGCGGCCAGGAGTGTTGTCGAAGCGGCGTTCGAGGAGGACGTGAGAGAGACCTACCTTGGTTACCGTGTACTAGCTCTTCTGAGGACACCTATGCGTGTGTTATTCATCATGATGAGAATCCTCGGTACAGAAGTAAGTTGCGACACGAATGTTCCCCTGAAACTCATTCCAACAGAGGATCAACCTCCGTGCCTCACTTGACCCGTGTTCCGAGTCATGCTTTGCCTTTTTCGGAGAGTGCCGAACTGATCTATGGGTATCAGAGGATTTACGACGTTGCAATTTGAATCTTCAGTCAGAGAGGATAGTTCCGAGTGACTGTGGGGGCTTCTAGTTGATTTACCGATTGGTTTCGGACCCCTTTCAGTATGCCAGATAACACAATCGTCACCCAGGTCGACAGGCGGGCCGGAGACATGAAATTTTCGAACGTCCCAAGACGTCATTACGATGTTTATATCCGCATGGGACCAAGGATCCTCATCAGAGACGTATTTTCTCATTTCCCTCGCTTGTGATGAACATGCATGCGCCCATCGTTCTGCATTTACTGGAACTCTCTCGAACCAGTCTAACTACGACGCGCCAATATCAGTGATGTGGAGTTGGAAGGGAACGAGAACTTCTTTGTCGGAAAATCTTTTGAAATGCCACGGAGTCTCTCCACGTCCGGTCGAAGCGAAACTTGGCTCATTATTTCAGCAAGTTGGTGTTTTGAGAAATGTCCGTCTGTGTCTGTTCAAGCTTGCAAGTCTGGTCAATGTTTTATTCATATTGTCACGGGAAACGTTTCTATCAAGCTAGTGCGATTTCGTCGCTGCCTGTGCTTCTTGCCCTCTAGAATTCATTCAGAGACGACGCCCCACGTTCCCTGGGTAAGGTTGATGAATTTCGGCGGAACCACGATTCCGTGAAGGTCCCTCAGATCTATTAGTGAGCCCCGAATTGATCCTCGGAACTTGTACGGTCGATGGCGCAAACATAAATGGGTATCGTCGTGTGCGTCGTCCGAAGGTCCTCAACACGGAGTTTTAGAAGATTGTTGCTGCACGTTTCGAAAACCATGAGACATACCAACGTCCATGAACAGTCGGGATTGTTTATCTGTATTTACAAAAGTTACTGCGCCGGCTCCACATGTTTCGTTAGCTGATTTTTCGGTAATCCAGGAAATTCGTTTCAGGTCTAGCGAAACTGCCGTAGCAAGGGGTCCCTTCCTCTCTCCCGGCTTGTCGATCTACTCCCCTCACCTCACCCCATCCCTAATCGCGCGGTGAAAATGGTTTGGATGAAGCAATGCCGCCCGGCAAACTTGTCCATCGTGCTGGGCTTGGCCTTCGTCTTGGTCCTTGTATATTACACTCTCTACACGGAGATGCACGCGTCGCGAGTCGAACGAGTCAGTTTACGACTTTTGTTGAGAACATCGATCCTGGCTGCAATCCGAGGAGGTATGTCCGCTTCACGCAAAATGTTTTACAGTCGCCAAAGACAACCGGCAGCTTTCCAAAGAGTGCTTGCTCAGGTGATGAGTTGCTATCCAGCGGCTCTGTTGCATTCTATGATACGGTCGGTCTCTTCCCTCTATGATTTCTGTTTTCGAGAAGCGCAACTAACTCGGACACGATTTTTAGGGAACGAAGTCGTGCGAGCACGGCAAGAGAATCTCAATATTCGAAGTAAGGGATTGAACCAGCTCGGTCAGGCTGATCCGCTGACCGATGGAGATATGCGCAGTCATCGCGTCATGCTCAAGACGTTATTCAAGATTTTCCCTCGATTGAATGTTGTTTCCGAGGAACACGATGACGACGACGGCAAGCCGTCCTCAAAAACCACGGCAACTGTTCTCGATGAGGTGAACCTGCCCGAATCGATCAGCAACTTCGTAGATGAAACCGTTCGTTTGCGTGATATATTGGTCTGGATAGATCCACTGGACGCTACCCAGGAATACACCGAAGGTCTAACGGAGTACGTTACAACGATGGTGTGCATTGCCGTGGAGGGTCACGCTCACATTGGCGTCATACATCAGCCGTTCGCCAATCGAACAGTATGGGCCTGGGTAGGCCAAGGTCCGTCGAAGAGTTTGCGAGGACTCCAAACCGAAAACGACGACAGCAATAACAGCAACAACATCAACAATATTAACCTAAACAATAATTTAAATAGTTACAACACCAAGCAAATCAAAGCGGAGAACGATGCTGTGAACATTGTTGTCTCGAGATCTCACGCCGGCAAAGTGAAACAGTTTGCTCGCGAAACCCTCGGTGGAGACATCGCGGTCACCTCGGCTGGCGGGGCGGGCTTCAAAGCTTTGCAGGTGGCCGAAGGCAAAGCGGATTTGTATATTCACACGACGCTTATTAAGAAATGGGACATCTGCGCAGGAAACGCGATCCTGGACGCTTTGGGCGGTCAAATGTTAACACTGAAAGGCGAGACCATTGACTACGGTTCTGCCGCGACAAACAAGAACCCCGATGGACTCCTTGCCTTCCTGAAGGACAAGAAGGACTTCACGAAATTGACAAGATCTCCGCTGCCCATTTGAAGAAAAAGCCTCACATATCGAGCTTGTGTCGTGTCATCCACCAAAAAAAACGAATAGAATCCAATTAGCTATTCTGTAAAGTGTTTGCTACTCTTTTGCATTGTGAAAAGAAATCGCGGTCGATTGCTCGTGGAAAAGCAGCGACGACGACAGACACCATCTAGTCCTTGTAAATTGATGAGTGAAGAAGTGTTTAGATTGAAATAAACTTTCTTATAATCGAAAATCGTTCGTTTATTCATCGTCTTCTACGCGACCTCTGCAACATCTCATCTCTTCACCAAGAACGGACACTACGAACTCATCGGACTCTTCAAACTGAACATTGTTTCGGGTTGATTGGGAAGGGGCAGATAGCGGAGGTATCCGGCAATTTCAGGCATTCCAGTGCACCCAGCATTTCTTAATTTAAATATTTAACCGGACTCATGACAGGACAATGAATCGCAGAATGGGGGAGCTCCAGTCAATTGGCGATGTGCCAACAACAGTATACTTCCATCGCTGTTGAACTCGGCTTGTTATTCAGAGTGTTGGGTTTTGTTCGAGACGAGAGTTCGCCCAGGTTCGTTAGGACGCCCCCAAACTCTTCCTAAGAATACAGAAGGTTGGCGTGCAAGGAAATCCATAGCCTTAGTTGCTTCCGTTGAGAGCAGAAACTTTCCATCGCTTCATCAGAGTTTTACGGGAACATCTGATCTACCTATTTGTTGTTCTTATAAATATACACATTCACTTTCGTATCGGAGCTACATAGTGTACAAGACAGCCAGATTCAGCCGATTACCACATGGAATAGTCAGAATCACCACCACTGAATGACACGAAGAATCCTATGATTGTACCGAATACTACAACATTCGCCAACAAGGTGAGGCCGCATGCGCTCCATTGGATCTGCAAACAACGACATGAAAGCACTCATTAGATCGAGCTTGGCGTTTTCATTGGAAAATGAAATGATCACGAAGAAGCCTGGGCTTACGATCGATCTCAGAACTCACAAGTTTCGTCTCTCCTGGGACTCGAGCCAAAATCACTGGAAGGGCAAATGCAGAAACCAGGAGTACGGCGGTGAGAAAAAGTGAGATTTCCTGTCTTGTGCTGACGGAGCTCATCGCGTCGCGGGAATTCCTCACGATGAGAATGAGGGGCAAAGCCAGGAGATAGAACACCACGTTGATGAAGGGATACCAAGTCCTGGATGTGATTAAGGGCGAATCATTAGAAGTGTGCCGATGGAACGACAGCCGTTTCTGCCCAATGTTCTTGTTCGCACTCTCTTTGGAAAACTCACCCGTAGTCCGGCAAAGCACATGCCAAGATCAGCATCGTCATCCCAACCGATCCGGTGAACGCCAAAGCGACGAGACTGTGAAAAAAAATCGGATGTATGTAGTTTATTTACGGAATCGATCATTTGTACTCGAATAGAGCACATGCTATTTTCAAAGAATAGCTGATGCTTGAAGCCCATCGCCGTCAGTTCTAGAATCGTGACTAAATCCTCTCTGGCTCTGCATCAACACAAGAGCACTGCATAACATTGGGATTGTGAACGAGACGACCAGGTTTCCATAGGTTGTTATTGTAACACGTTTTCAGCGGTCAACGGTTTCAGTTCCAGATATGAGCTCGCATGCCAAAGCTATTATCTTTGTGGGAAGCTAGCCTCCTCATACTTCAGACATTGCAGTCGTAGCTGACTATCGCTGTGGTAACGACAGAGGAATGCAAGATGACGGAACCTATTCGATTCGTCACTTGCTTGTTTTCTGTCAGTCTTTGCTCTCTGTGAAAGCCGCCGAAGAAACTCAGAATCGTGTTCGACGATAGTTCAATAACATCTTGAAGGTACTCTTCGTGTTCATAGAGTTCTCTGATGTTGTTACGATGAAATCGACGCAATCCAGAATGGAAGCACCAGAGTAGCTCTTGAACTCAGTGAAACTCTCGTCAATGCAGTAGCATGTCGATTTGGGTATACTCACGCTATGTATTTGCGGTCCATGTCAGGGAGTTGATTGATGATTCAACAATGGAAAGAGAAAAAGAGATCTCACGTTTAGTGAGCTATAGTGGACGGAAAAGATAGCGCCTGTGTTTGCGCAATGGGAATGGGTTTTTGACAGTTCTGCTTCAAAGTTTGCGGCGCCTAAAAGTGTCATTCCCTTCGTTCCTGGGATACACAGCCGCTATGAGCTCGAGCAAGAAACTACACCGGGAGGAAACTCTCGTCCTCCCCAATACTCACCTTTCAGGCCGGCCATGTTCCGCACAGGTGATGAATATCTTCTTCCGTCCAACGACACTCCGCCGGGCAAAAACTCTTAGAATCTAGAGTTTGAGCAAGAAATGCGAAAGCGGATTTTCCACTATAGCGACCGAATACACTCTCAGCTCTCACGAACAAGGCTCACACTCACAGCTGCTGATGCTGATGATGATGATGACAAACATAAACAATAACGAGTTCTCCCCACCAGGAGTTCTTGCTTGCTTTCTATTGGAACTTTTCTGACATTTGCACTTGTGAGATTATCTCCGATAGTTTATCTCTCCTTCACGCGGGATATTATTTCATGAAATCCCCGTTGGATCGCCGCTGAATCAGCCGACAGGTCGGCAGCCCCAGTGTTGCTCCGGCGGGCTTTTCAAAAGTGAAGTCGGTTTATCAACGCTATGTTAGGGCTGGGACGCACGATTCCGTGCGGCGATGTGTGATTCAGGTGTCGTGATTGAGAAACTTGGTTCTTCTGCTATTTCGAAATATTGCTGGGGGAAATCTGAATAGAGGAAAGGACGGGAGTTGTTGCAAAGAGTGCCTTAACAAACTTGAATTTCTTTTTTTCCCTTGGCATATTCCGCTTCGAATTCACCGGATATCGATTCAAGAGTTGGATTAAACTTGCCCGAGTTTTTCTACGATATTCTTGTTCATGCTTCTTGCATACTGCACGGATATCCCTCATTTACCCATGCGTATTTTTCTTAGCCCAAGTTATAACAGAACGTCACTATCCTTTGTGATGTTTCGATGTTGATCCGGGAGTGAGACGCGCGCTGATGGCAAAACTCTCCATTCCAGATGTAAGCTTGTTCATGAATCACGAGATTCCTGTGAACTGTAATATTTTATCGACATTGGCCGACATGTTTTTGAGATAGAACTCAAATGATCTCATACATGGACAATCAACAGCCTGAGAGTGGGACTGGCTAATTCGTTGCTTGGTATTAGTGTCGGAACAGTGCGAGGTTACCTCGAAGTACGGGTCGGAACTCGGGTTCAGCTGCGGACTCGGAGGCGTAAGAGTATTTTCCCTAAGGTGAAATGAAGCGCCCGATATCGTACGCTCATAGGTTTGTTCAAACGACGAAGATACTACACCACCGCATGCTGGAAGTGGGTCGACGACGTCATCATGGGTAGGTGATGAAGATCTCTTCGGATCAGCGGGAGCAACGCATAGTTTCTGCGGTTGTAAATCCCCATGATTTCATTACTATACGATTCCTCGGCATCCGGGTCGACAATTCCAACGATTCCCACGATTCTTCCCAATTCGCGAGCTGACAAAATCCGTAAGCGAAACTTTCGAATGCAGGCGACTCTCCCTCGAACGGATCCTCGCAAGATCTCAAACTCCAAGTGCGAGCGATTCTTGCCAAGTTGCTTGCGATCACGGGAGTTACTCTCGTCGCGATTCACGTCATTCCAGGTTTCTATTCGCTATTGGAATCTCTGCCTACCAAATTCGCTGCGTTGTGAGTAATCAAGCACAAAACCGACCTCACTAATAATTGGCGATTTTCCAGCGTGAGGAGCGGAAAATTAACAGAAATCGATGTTCGGGAACGATTGTGATAATAATTCTCGATTCCACCCCGATTTCCTTTGCACGGATGAATCCAGTCGCCATCCGCTTATGTTGACGTTCTGAAATAGCAAAGGATGAATTTTGTTCCAGTGTATCCATCTTGAGCCTCTGTAACGCGGAGAACCGACAGCGAGCTCCTCTCAACTGGATACTTCTAACCATATCAGCTATTGGCACAGGATACGTTTTATCAATTTTTACACTTTACGATAAAGTAGAGACGCTGGCGGTGGTTTTCGGAATTAGTCTTATGAGCTGCTCATCGACGGCAATTTGGGCTTCTCGCACTGAGATCAATCTCAGAAAGTTAGAATTCGCAGTTTTCTTCGTAGCTTACTTCTTCGCCGCAATTCTCCTTCTCATGAATTGGCTTTTTCCTTCCCCGCTGTTCGAAATCTTCCTAAGCGCTATAATTTTACTCACACCGATGTATTACTTGGCGATGGGAACACAACTAACAATGAGGGGTGCAATTAAGGAAATCCATCCGGGAGACCCTGTCAATTATGCTTTTTTCATTTATTATGGCATTGTCGTGTATTTCATCATATTGAGCCTTCTTATGACGGCGGTTAAATAAATCCATGAGATGGCAACATGTAAGCGCAATCTGTACACCTTCAACGAGAGTCTGTCTCAGTCCGGTGCCGTGCTTTCTGGATGTCAAGCTCGCCGCTTGCGCTTCGATTTCCGCTCGAGATTGCGTCATTTTCGGCGTGCGGATCTCAGAGACAGGTATTACAGACTATTTGGATCGATAGACTGGAAAGTTCGTCAGTTGGGTCTGTGTTTTAATTGTGGCACTTCGTAGTTCAGCAAAAAATAGAAAAAAAGAATCATCTCTCCAGGCTCCTCTAAAACTGAACATCTGATCGAAACTAAACATCTGAGAGAGGAGAAAAAGCTGACTCCATCGGCATTTCGATTCGCTTTATGAGCACAACACAAACCGAAACGAGACAGTCGATTCAATGAAAAATCGATGAAATTCACACGCCTCATTGTTCAGCTTGCATAGGAATCAACGTGACTTGGTGAATCACACAGCGAGTTCTCGAACGAACACGAACGAGTTGGAACGTCGATTTATTGGAAAAATTTGAGTCGCCTCCTCGGAAGACTGAAACCATGCCATCTCGACGCTTTCAAGTAATGAGCCGCTACGGAAGGATTACCGGTTGTTGATGGTCGCACTCCCTGGTGTTTTATGCCCCTTCCCTAGAAGTGCAATAGATTGATGTTGATCATATCTCACAAGGATCTCACAAAGTGACTCGATTCCAATCTCCGAGTGGTGATTAGAATGAAGTCAGACGAAGTTTTGGAACCAAGTAACCGGTTCATGAAACAACTGAAGATGAGCACTTTCACGCTTTTTCCTTGGATGAGCTAATAATTATGTAACAGAGTGTATGTATACTGCTTTTTGTGAAGACATATCCTCATTCCACATCGTGAGAATCAGCTTGATCAAACTCTTGTGTGAAAGTTGAAGCGTCTTGAGCATCTTCTCGAAGGACTCACCCGCCAAAATCTGGATCTCAAAGAGCAGAGCGCATGTTTACAGCATACTGTTGACCTAGAGCAGGAGTCGCCAAACTTTTTTCGCTCGGGGCTCAAACAGCCGGAAAAGTAGCCCCAAGGCCCTGATTCCAGAATGCTGTCAGAAGTTGATTCTACAAGGGATGATGTCGGATCGGGGAGAGTCTGGAGTCGAACTGGAGAGGTTTCAGGAGTGATACGGAGGCTTGATTCTGACCAGATTTTGGGAGGTTCTTGGGGTTTAAGGATCCTTTCCCGCATATTTCAGAGCGGGAAGCTCGCGAACCTAACAAGGGAAGGGCACGAATTTAGGTTGGCCGATCGGAACGTGGCATAGCTAGTCGGGTAGTTTCCTATTTAGTTTTTAAGAAATCTGTTGCCAGAAGTTGCGACGGAGCCGTATTTTCGGAGATAAATCGATATTTTGCCCAAAATCGTTAACATGGAGCCTATGGCCTAATCATTGAGTCTATGGGGGGCGAAATTTCGATCTCGAAAAAAATGAAATTTCTGAAAGTTCGATTGTAGGTGATGGCTGGGTAGTTGATGTTGTGCACCATCCCTAGAGATAACTACCCAGGTATATCGGGCCCCGCTGCCTCTTTCCTTTTTAGAGAAAAACGCTTCGTTTCCATGAGGATTTTAACATGGAACGTCTACCGTAGCCACCCCTGTGGTGAGTTTAACATCAATTCTGACTCCAGATCTCGACGAAATCTCGCCTACCCCCCTCCCCCTAAATCGACCCTCTTGATTACGAATCTCCGAAAATACGGCTCCGTCGCAACTTCTGGCAACAGATTTCTTAAAAACTAGAATAGGAAACTACCCGACTAGCTATGCCACGTTCCGATTGGCCAACCTAAATTCGTGCCCTTCCCTCGTAAGATGGCAGACGCTGTCCTGAAAGAGCCTTGAAACTTCGCCCCTATCCAGGGTTTTTTATGCGGAACTATCGGGCTGTAGGTTCTTCGTCGGACGAGATTGCCGCCTCCTCTTCCTATGGTCCGGCGCTGTCCACATCTTCCAAACAACAATCCGTACCTCTAATATGTTCCATGCTCGGAAATCGTATCTCACATGTCTCCCAAGCGAACTTTTCTCATCTTTCAGATCTTCGATTCAAACGACCCTTATCTCTCATATAACCCATGCTAACTGCTCGGATCTCCCGTAATATGTATTCGTGTTTTTCATATCTTCCATGCTGATCACCGATAGGTATGGTCAGACCGACCCCGAAATAACTCCCATATACGTCGAAAAGTATGGCCCCTGAGCTTGCCGATCCCTGACATAGAGGATCCATGATGAAAATCGTCCTCACAGTCCGCTCTTTCTCCCCGATTCTGATGTCAAGTCGACCTTGTTGTCCCCTCCTGGAAAATCACCGGACATCTTCGTGAACATTTATAATGGAGCTTTATTGAACGGACTGTACATGACATATACATAGAAATATTTACATCGCAGAAAATCACGACAGTTTTTTTTTTGGAGAATTCGAGTATAATTATCAGTCTTCTCACTTCTCACTGACCCTTCCCTCCTCTTTACCAGGACCTTTTCCGCTTCCTGCGATGGCCTCCCGAGACTTCCACTCTAGCTTATTGAATAAACTAATCATGGACGACATTATAGCATAACCATACATCTTTTCGAGAAGGTACACAAACGGATTCCTCGGAGTCCTGTGCGGAATCATCTTGCCGTTCGCCTCTTTTTCCAGGTTTTCCTGATTTTTCTGCGGACCGCGGCGATCATCCTCGATGCCATCGCCGAACTGCCTGACGAGACTTTTTGGACTTGCGCCACCAGAAAACAAAGCATAACCATACAGTCTCTTCAGGAGAACAATAAGTGATCTTTTCACAGTCCTCAATGGGATGCTCTTCGCTTTCTTTTTCCCTGGGAACTTCTTTTGGACGGGTCCAGTATTCTCACTCTCATCAACGCCCTTCTGAGCGAGACTCTCGGGTCTCCACGTTCGTTCTTGTTTCTTCCTCCTCCGTTCCCTCTTCTTCCGCTTCCGTTCCTCCTCCTGCTTCAAGCGTTGTAGTTTTTTCAACCTCCTCCGCCCGCCGAAGAGGAGACCGCTTTGGACATTCGCGAAATCTCTCGCAGGACCATGTGCAAGCGTTGCTGTGGAAGAATAGAGGACACGTATTTTGCAGATTCGCACCTGCCATGCACAAAGGTCTCTACTTTTGATAACAACTTTGACACGCCTGGAATAGGTAACTCGACGAATCCGACGCAAACTTTCGTTTTTGTTCTACACCATGGTGTAAATGTGATTCATGCTCTATTAATAAAAACTCCATAGCTTCTTTGATCTCGATCAAACTCAGGTTCCGAATATTTCCATTGAGCACAGGGGTTCCGTAGTTCGCGCTCTCGGAGCCATTTGGTCGGGTTGTGAGGAGCTGGATAATTTTCGAGAGCAAAAGCAACGCGATGGGAGGGGTGATCGAGAGTGTGATGCGCTTTGGAGAGAACGTTTCCTCAATGTTTAGACAAGATGATTTAGCGAACAATAGTCAACGAAATGGATCTCGGAAAGAAGGTTTCCTTCGAAGAGCAAAGAATGGTCAATCAAGTTTCGACGAGTAGAATCTATCGGAAAGAGGTCCTCATTTATTTCCCGGTATACTCACCCAGTACCCAATTCGGGAAAGTCATCGTCAAAGTGAGATGTCAGGTGGTTCCAAAGACTTGTTGATTGTAGGTGACGGCACCCAAAACAGCGTTTGTAGCGGATATGACTCTCAGGAAGAAGACGAGTTCACTTGGGGTTCAAATCGCAGGAACGTAGGGTGTCAAGCAGGGCGACAGACCACAGACGAATCTGAGGGAGAGGGATTCGAATGCTGGCGCGGAAGAGGGCTCCTGAAATATTCTTCTTCCAATGACGGACGTCGTTCGTTATCGATATGACTCGATATTCAAAGCACAGCGAATGACTCTGGATCTACATCTGAAGTCCTTTCCCGTCCGTTTTTCTGGAAACCATGATACGCATACTGCACTAGCGGACCAGGGTGGTGGCAGGGGCGGTCCGCCCCGGGCGCCGCTCTTCTAGGGGCGGCATTTCGGGGGACTTCGATGACTCGTTGTTACTTTTTAGTGCACGACTGTTTCTCGACTCTTCATAACAATGTTCGATCGTAGTTTCGTCAACTTTTCTAGCTCTTTCCGAGAGCCGACGCTACTTTTGTCGCTTCGAAGTTCGAACATGGCTGCGAGTTCGCTTCTGGAAGTGTCCTGATCCAGGGAGCGTTCTCATTGAAGGGCGGTAAAATATGGGACCGCGGCACTTTGGCAGGGTACGCGCCTGGCATACTGCCCTTACGGTTCCTCCGTACCACCAGTTCCCAAGGGGCCAGGCTTGCCATCTGTGCCTGACTGTACCTCAATTGGGCCACCCTGATAATTATGAGCACTAACTGGGGTTCAATGATTAGCAGCGGGTTCTGAGCAACTCGATCCGTTTGAACACGCTGAAAATGAGTTTAGACAGATTCAAGTTCATGGAGGTTCTCTATCCTATGCTGAACTCCGCTAGCGGGATGTCTTCTTTTAGGACTCATGCATTAAATTACTCGAGGCATTCCGATGCATGCTCTAGCATAGCTTATCAAATGATCCGAAACTGCCTTCCTCCGATGTGTTGAATAAGTGATGTCACACGTGATGGATCGTGTGATGAAACTGGGGAGAGCAATCTACGGAAAACACTAGGGCGGTAGCCTGGAGACCGGAACACTGAATCCAGAAATGCCGAATCTGTCGTCATGTCAAGGAACGATACAGAATGAAACAATTATTCTCGTGGATTTTCGGAGAATATGCAATAGTTTGAGGTGTTCAATCGGTGCTTGCTTTAGGATTCGAAAGCAATAGTTTCGCTGCGAGTTTCGCAAGAGCTGCGCATAGAATGTTCACGGGGACGAAGCATTCCTCATTCTTGATTCCAAACCGGAATTGAGATCGACTTCTAATTTTTCTCACAGTAACAGAACCCGCCGGCGACAAATCTTGCAAAGTCCCACCCTCTTGCCTTTCCGGCCTCCTGTCTCCCGTCATCAGTACAATTACATGATACTCCGTAATTATTATCATCGCAACGGATGCATTCTCTATTGCGGAGCTCTGCTTCTAATTCAACTCTTCAATTTCAATCATTTTCGGTGTAACAATCAGGCGATTTCTTTCAAATGTTTAAAGTTCGGGTTCGAAGTCTCCACACATGCCTGATAGCGATACGTGTTTGACACTTAGCATCCCAAGTGCTCCTCGGGGGAAAAGCATCCTCGAGAGAAATTGAGACTGTCTCTTTCGGTTGCAAGTCGACGCCAGAGGTCGGTGGAATCCTTCGCGGGAGTGGGGATCCTTATGACGTGGTCCTGAAACCACGCTCAGCCCCTTGATGAGTATTGTGAAGCGCGAGTCTCTACAGGGACCCCTCGTTATCCGATGCTGCAGACAGAGCATCGAACATCGGACATCGGAAAGGAAATATCGGAGGAGAAGAAGGCTAGAGTCGATTCCTAAAATGCTTTCCCGTGGGCCTGGATTAGAGGGATTTCACCCACTCATAGTTACAGGGTGCAGCAAGCAAGATTCATCGATCTATTTCCGAGAGGGAGCCGAAGGACAGATGACACAGTTGCTCTATATATCAATGATTGAATGTTTCAAAAGATACTGGAGGAGTAGTTGATTTTGATTTCGTTCGGGTGCTCGGTGGAGGTCGTCGACATCATCCATCGGCTCGTTCTCTCCGATTTCTGTCCCGCGTTCTCAGAACGAGTTTTACGCATGGGTGAACCCTCGAAACTCGTTCTTTCGTCAGAAAACGATGGTCTCTTTCTTCCTTGCTCAGAATCTCGAACCAGCTGATGATCGGCTTATACCGTGCTCAGCAAAGATCAGCGACATCATCCTCGATGCGTTCCGGTCACACCAAATTCCCTGGCGTGATTCGCTCCCTCCCAGCTTCAATAAAACGAGTTCTTTCGCCGGAGAATAAACTACTTTCCGTTCCTCTTGGATGATATCCCAAATCTGAGTGTCTGTATTCCAAGACGATGCCGTTCGGCCTTTCGACCCGATTCCGAGTCTAGCAAGACGAAGAAAGAATCTTGTGGTGTTTTTTCGCCCGCTGCATCTATCCTGGGAGAGAGTTATCGACTTCGTCGTTTTCGCTCAGCATAGGGGATCGTCTGCTCTCGCTTGACTGTAGACTGTCGAGAGAGTCGATCTGATCGTGCCGAGATTTTGTTAGTCATTTCGGTATTGTTCTTTGAGAAAATTGTTTGAAGCAGCCCTGCGATGGCTGACAAGAAGTCCAAGTAAGTTTCCATCATGTTCAGATGCTTTTAGCTCACTTTTGTGCCTGTGAAACGTAAGCCTACCGTGAAGCAACAGAGCCGGCTCGAAAAGTCGCCAGTCATCATGCTACGTTGCTCAACCATTTTGTGAATTTTCCAAGTCGCATTCAAATTGTACTCAAACATATAATTGATTCCTGCAACAGAAGCAAGATAGGGGATACAGAACTCAGTGGTCCCCGTAAGATGTCGTAAGTTTTTCTACTCTTCGTACTTCGTCGCATTCTCTGGTTTTTGACAAACATTTCTGACGCTTCGTTAACCGCTGGAATCGTTGAATCGTCCAAGAGATGGAGGGTAAACTCAAACCACTTCGAGTCCGAGCTCCGCCGGACAGGTCCGAAGTTCCGTTGACAAGCGAGTGTACTTTTCGTCGGTTGTGATAATTCGAGGGGAACGAAATGATTCGTGTAACGCACATCAGTCGATGGGTCATGACTAGGGCTGGACGTTCGTCGCGGCATTTTAGGCGAAATTTCACGGCATGGTCGCGGCGTTCCTGCTCAAGTTTCGCGGATCCGCGACAGAAAGCACAAAGTCATGGGGAAGAACAAAAAAAGAAGTTTCATGTATTGTGATGAATATTTTCCGCGGGCCCGGAAAAGCTTACTCTCATTTCACGCATTCAACAAAGTGGGGGCGCTCTGGCAGTCGAGTTCAATCTAACGACGTGGAGTTACCGGTGGCTGAAATCGCTATCATGGGCACAGATTCCATCATTGGATCATCACCATTCATAAATCAAATAACAAGTCTCAAGGAACACGCGGTCCAATCTCCAGTGACCTCCAGTCTCTTTTCCGAATTCCAGCTTATGCTCTCTTGGGTGAGACGTCACGGAAAGGAGTCCCAAGAGCCACTCGTCTCCACGATTCCCGAAGGGAGCTTGGTTCAACGTGAAAGGGCTGCTTTTCGTCTGAACACTGACGACGGATTTCGATACCACTTTTGTCTCCTGGAACGCCTAGCCCTAGTCCTGACACACGTTCGGGATTGTACTAAGCTTCTGCCAGCTGCTCGATCGATTGGCAGGGTAGCATTCCTACTTTTGATTCCCAGAAAGCACTGATCCTTCCTACGAGAACGACGACTATCGGACTCTCATTGGGAGAACTGGGGCTTCCTTGGAGCGAGTCTCTTGTTTCAAACGCTACTATGGTTCTTCCGAGTATTCAGGACTGGCAAGGAGTTCTTCCACCGTGAGCGTGAATCGCGCTTGTTTCCGCCGGAAAGCAGAGCGTCTCCGTTTGATGCGAATTCCCAATTACTTGTACAGTGTCTCTCGCAGTGCTCTAACATGAGTGATTTAACTTTCCAGCCCGGAGGATCTGTCCACAGCCATCCTGAAGACGAAGGATAAGCCCAACCGGCTCCTCGTCGATGAGGCCGTCACCGATGACAACTCCGTCATCCATCTCTCACAAACGAAGATGGATGAGCTGAATCTCTTCCGTGGGGACACTGTCCTCCTCAAGGTAAAAAAAGGAGAACAGGTCGGCAAATCTTTCGCGACTTTGACTTCTGCCATAATCCGCGTCCTCCGAGCTGGAATTCGAGCTCCCATTCAAGTGTTCACCGGCTAATTTCAGGGACGCAAACGTCGTGAGACCGTCGCTATCGTGATTTCGGATGACACGTGCCCGAACGAGAAGATTCGTATGAACAGGTGCATCCGTAACAATCTCCGAGTTCGCCTGGGGGACGTGATTACTGTTCAAGGTTGTCCCGACATCAAATACGGCAAACGAATCCACGTCCTGCCCATCGACGACACCGTGGAGGGTTTGACTGGAAGTCTCTTCGAGGTGTTCCTCAAGCCGTACTTCCTTGAAGCCTACAGGCCTATCCACAAGGGCGATCTTTTCATTGTCCGGGGTGGTATGCGTGCCGTCGAGTTTAAAGTGGTCGAAACCGACCCTGCAGGCTACTGCATCGTAGCCCCTGATACTGTGATCCACTGCGAAGGCGATCCGATCAAGCGGGAAGAAGAGGAGGAAAGCCTCAACGAAATCGGCTACGACGATATTGGCGGGTGCAGGAAACAACTCGCGCTCATCAAGGAGATGGTCGAGCTCCCACTGCGCCACCCGTCGTTGTTCAAAGCCATCGGGGTCAAACCCCCAAGAGGTATCCTACTATACGGACCTCCAGGAACTGGCAAAACGCTGATTGCTCGCGCCGTTGCGAACGAAACCGGAGCGTTCTTCTTCTTGATCAACGGGCCCGAAATCATGTCGAAGCTTGCCGGCGAGTCCGAATCGAACTTGCGTAAAGCCTTCGAGGAGGCGGAAAAGAACGCACCCGCCATCATTTTCATCGACGAAATTGATGCGATTGCACCGAAGCGAGAGAAAACCCACGGTGAAGTCGAAAGGAGAATCGTTTCTCAGCTCCTCACTCTGATGGACGGTCTCAAGCAGAGAGCTCACGTGGTCGTGATGGCCGCCACCAATCGCCCGAACTCCATCGATCCTGCCCTGCGTCGCTTCGGACGTTTCGATCGCGAAGTGGACATCGGCATTCCTGACGCGACCGGTCGCCTTGAAGTTCTGCGCATTCACACAAAGAACATGAAGCTCGCAGACGACGTCGACCTCGAGAAGATTGCGGCTGAAACCCACGGTTTCGTCGGCGCTGATCTGGCCGCTCTATGCTCGGAAGCTGCTCTTCAGCAAATCCGTGAAAAGATGGATCTCATCGATCTCGAAGACGACCAAATCGATGCCGAAGTCCTCAGTTCTCTCGCTGTCTCCATGGAGAACTTCAGGTGGGCCATGGGCAAATCTTCACCGTCGGCTCTCAGAGAAACTGTCGTCGAGGTACCCAACGTCACCTGGGAGGATATTGGTGGTCTGGAGGGTGTCAAACAAGAACTCCAGGAAATGATCCAATACCCAGTCGAGCATCCAGACAAGTTCCTCAAGTTTGGCATGTCGCCATCGAAGGGTGTCTTGTTCTACGGACCGCCTGGTTGCGGAAAGACCCTTTTGGCCAAAGCCATCGCCAACGAATGTCAGGCAAATTTCATCTCGATCAAGGGTCCCGAACTGCTCTCCATGTGGTTCGGTGAGTCCGAGTCGAATGTCAGAGACATTTTCGACAAGGCGAGGGCTGCTGCGCCGTGTGTTCTGTTCTTCGACGAGCTGGACTCGATCGCCAAGTCCCGAGGCGCCAGCGTGGGAGATGCTGGTGGAGCTGCCGACCGTGTGATCAATCAGATCCTCACTGAAATGGACGGCATGGGAGCCAAGAAGAACGTTTTCATCATCGGTGCCACCAACAGGCCCGATATCATCGACCCCGCTATCCTGCGTCCTGGTCGTCTTGATCAGCTGATATACATCCCCCTGCCCGATGAGAAGTCTCGCATGCAAGTATTCAAGGCCTCTTTGAGGAAGTCGCCAGTTTCGAAAGACGTCGACATCGGTTTCCTCGCCAAAATCACATCTGGCTTCTCCGGCGCCGATATCACTGAGATCTGTCAACGTGCTGCCAAGATGGCTATCCGCGAGTGCATCGAGAAGGAAATCAAACGAGAAAAGGTACGATCGATCGATTCCTGCTGATGGGTATCATAGTTGTCCGCCACAGCTTTTGGCTTCGAGGACGCGGACCTGATTAAGATTTGTTGGTCTCTTTTTTAGGAGCGCGCCACTTCTGGCAATGTCATGGAAATGGATGACGATCCCGTGCCGGAAATCCGCAAGGATCACTTCGAGGAGTCGATGAAGTTTGCCAGGAAATCGGTGAACGAAAACGACGTTCGCAAGTACGAAATGTTCGCCCAAACACTGCAACAATCTCGAGGCTTCGGAAACAACTTCCGTTTCCCAACTCAGACTCCCGCTGCCGGCGGGGCTCCCGGAGGCCAAGGCAGTTTTCAGAACGATGAAGATGACGATCTTTACAATTAAGAAGTCCAGATTTTTTCACCATGGAGCATATAAAAATTCCAGTCAGCTACAACTGTTTTTTTTAACCGACGAGATGCAGTCCAAGGCAAGCAGGCGGGCAGGGAAACAGGCAGTACGGCGGAAGATATCGGAAGACGATCGAATAAAATTGAAGCGGATCAGAGGTAAACCTTGATTGTCGTACTCAGATGGGCAAGTGTTCCAAGGGAACCGGAGTTTTCCGATCGCCTGGTTTCCTGATTCTTGACGGTTTCCAGAAACCGCTTGCTCTGTCTTATTTTTCAAAAGCCCTTGTCGACTGTTTGTGAATGGCGCTCAAAATTATGATCAGGCGTTGGTTGGTTGGTTTTTCGTGACACAATATTGCGTGAAATCTCGAACTTCTCAGAACTTTCAAATCCATTTCCCTCCTCGCTCGGCTTTGCTGGGTTTCTATGCTGATTTATGATAACGTTCAATGTCATCTGACGACTTCGGTATCCGTCTCTGGAGTCATGATAAACTTACGATAAGATTCAGCTGCGGATCATATATAGAAATATATTATATCTTATCACCTCCGGAGAGATAATAAAGTGGAATAATTGAGGTTGTCTACAGGAATGAAGAAAGATTTTCCCATTTACTCTTAGATAGCATGGGAGAAATATTTTGGGGGACACGAAAGATGCTAGAACTGTCGAGCGATATCTCTAAAATGCAATGGCAAAGGCGAGTGACAGATTAAATTCCGTGGGGTACTTCTTGAGGGGAGCTTCGCAGCGCTTCATTCGCTTCATTATGCATTTCCTCCCATGATTTGTCATTCAAAACACAGTGACCGAGGAAGAGAAAATCTTTCGTAGTCTGCTGAGCATGCTCGACTAGGAGTCGCCACAACCTGACCCAAATGTATCTTGATGATTTCCGCGTCGACTTCCCGGATTCCGCGTTATCAGCCCTCAAGATTCTGATCTTGGACGCAATGTGAACAGATTCCAGGAGGTGGGGCAGCGGAAGCGTCACTGCCGAATTTGACCGCAATCATTTTGAGTCAGGTTGTGGTGATTCCTGGCGGGTTATCGACCTGGCAAGCCGCACGATGCATTGCTAAACATAATGTGATTGTGCTCGATCAGGAGATTCCTGAGAAGCTCTAGTTTTTCAGATACTTGTTAGTTGCTCTATTAGATTTGCCGGCAACCGTTTTCGAAGAAGCGGAAACTGAAACTGCGACCAACGAAGTAGTTTGGCCGTTTCCGGATGTTCGAAAGAAGGGATGGACTCGCATCGCGCGATGAGAATGCAGCGACAAGAATATCGTTAAGATCTTCCGTTCTTGGTGTCCACCGAGGCAGATGCCCTCCAAAGAGCCCTGGACGAAATTACGATTTGGCGGACGCGGAGTCGGGACCCTTGGGGTGAGGGCCCGTGAATGCCACGGTCAGCGTTGTTGTGATGACAGCCGAATGTTCACGTTCCACTCAGCTTTGAGTGGAGGGGATTTTACCTGACAGAAATCCATAAGACTGAAAGTTGTTCTCAAAGGTGTGGCGGACCTACTAGTTCTAAGTAGGCGTAAAATCATCGACTGAGCCTCATTTCATGAGTTATTGAATATTCTTCACCCCAGACAATCAGCACCACAAACTGCTTCTGATAAACCCGATTGCAGCTTGTAAACTGTAGCTGACGTAGCTGAGAAGCACTGACAGATAATAATCCGCGCCGCCATATTTTTTGAAAGCATGACGTAGATTCGTCGCTCAAACCCGCCCGCTACATCAGCGCGCTGCTCGGTCGCCATGTTTTCTGAAAGAAAGAGTGTGTGTGTAGCAGGCATATGGAGAGGGTCTCAGAACAGCTGACGACTTTAAGCGTAAACACGATCGTGGTCTCTCTTCCCCCTTCTCAACAATAATCATTTGGTTCTCCCTCCCGTCGTGTTGTGGTTCGTGGTGCAGGAGCAACAGCATTCATCAGAAGTTTGTGTTGTGTTTCTCGTCACTGTGTCGATTCAGCGTCGTAGAATCAAAGTGGCGACCGTTGTCGTACGATTAGGGATGAGATGAACGCGAGGCACAACAAATTTGAGTTCGTGAGTACATCGATCGAACCCGCTAGTTGCTATCGAGATTCGTCGTAGTGATTGGGTTGCTGATGCTTATGCTGCTGCGGTTGCGGGGGGGCTGCTGCGACTTTGCGGTCTGAACTCCATCATCGTTCGATTTTATTCAATTGCACCGAGAGCGAGCAGCTGCTTTTGCAGTGCTCGACTCATCCATGCAGCAAGCGATGATGACGACGGATGCTGCTGTCGCGGCAGCAACGCAAATCGCTGGTCCCTAGTGTTGACCATAGGGTTCTCGCCAGAGAAACAGATTGACGAAACTCATTCTGATGAAGAGCTGTTCTTCGACGGGTTCTGCTGTCCGTCCTACAGGGAATGCAGGTTTTGGTCCCTGGAAAATCACTGCTGCTCACACGAATGGTTGCTGTGCGCGACCGAACGCTTCCTCGTTCTTATTGTTTGTTGGAAACACTGTGCTATCAAACCTGAAATTCATCCGAGTCTTTTGAACTTTCGAATGGGGGCATCAGAAAACTTGGACGTTCTTCGATGCCTCGAGAAGCTTCTTCCATCAAAGCTTGCCAACTCTCGGTGTGCGTCTCAAACAGGTTCTATCTTGTTTCGAAAGCTAGCGTTCGAAAGCTGGGGTCAATCTCCGCCGCGTCACCCTAATTCCCTGTGTCTTCGCTGAGCATTTTTTCCCGAGCGATGAATCGACTTTCCTTGAATTCTGCCAGCGGGTTCACGTTGACTGCTGGAGCGTCGCGAATGACGACAAATTTCCAACTCACAGTGTTCAAAATCGCTAATCTGAATATCCAGCTGCGTAGGGGCATAGTACAACCAAGATGACGTTGAATATGTTAAAAAATAGGTTACGCGCATCGGATAACGGTTATAGCGTTACAAATGAATGACTGCCGGCCCTCACTGGTTCAACCACCTATGTGCATATGTTTTCTCGACTTGCTCGATGAACATTCGTCCGGATGAACTGCAATCTGAGAATCGACATCTTATTCCCGACAGAACCGATCTTCGACTATCTTTAGGCTTCATTGAAGCAGCTCATCTACGGGAAAAGTGCTCAATCATGTTATGAAAGGGTACCTGCATGTCATTCGCTAATCGTGCCTGGGTTGGAATCATGTCCGGTCTACAAACGATGCAGGTCAATCACCGATAGCTCTCCAGACTGTACACCGCGACTCCGTACAGAGATCTTGTTTCTTGAGTCAGGCTGTTTCCATGACGCGGAAGTTCTGGAAAATTCCGAGTATACAGCCATTGGCATTTTTTCGTGTTGATCGGAGTCGCTGTGACCCCGCGATGTGTGGGCCAAGCTGCACAGAACTTGAGATCAAACGGAAGCGATTCTTTTCCTATGTGGCAGATTTCCTCGCTGTTGGAAAATCGATTGAATCCCATTGTTCTTATTCCAGACGCTAGAAGGACGCCAAGTTCAAGAAGCTGTGACCGGCCTCTTCCATACTCTGCTGTTTTTTAGGTCTACAGGAAAGGTTAGTGCTGTAGTTATTCTCGTCGCTCCAGAAAATATGTTCTAACAAACCAGAAACCGGGGAAGGCTTAGAATATCTTGTCTTACTTAGCAAAGACGGAGTTAGTGCCTCTTAATCTCTGTTAGTGTGATGGGTGCGCATAGATAGCTTCAAACAATCATTCATGCTTCGTGCGCAGGCATTTCGATAGATCTCGAAATGTGCGAGAAAAGGAATAAACTGTCTAACTAATGAATCCTCCACAGTACCATTACAATGAAAATGGGTCTAGCTATGGCATCGGAACCATCGGCTTTGAAGACGTGACATGCGATTTCGTTGATTTCACTTACGTGAGTTCTCGTGTCCCATGCGTTTCTAAGAGGTCTGATAACGGAGCATCTTACGCTCATTGCATCTTATACAAATACTTGAGTCGAGTTTTTGTTCTACCTTCGAACACAGGTGAGAGCATCGTCAGATGAGTTGAATCGTGATATCACCCAGGACGTGGCTCTCTTCAGCAACGCTCTCAGAAGTACTGAAGGAACGGGTGGTGTTCAAGAAGGGCAAATCCAACTAGAGTTCTACCAGAAGAAGAAATTGCGTTGGCCTTTTAGCTACGAGAATATTCCGTGGGAGATCTGGATAATGAAAGTCAACATAGTCAACCTTCCGAACGAATCAGGTGAGAAGAACATCTTCAATTCCGCCACTCGGCCAACTTCAATCGAATCTGATTGTTTCAAGCACAACCGGTGGCTTCAACGGCATTGCTCGTCGCCTGTAGACTGTCGTGGATAAGATATTGAATGTCTGCGTCTGTTTCCGATCGCTGCTCGTCGTCGAAGTCTCTATTTCGGGGTGTTGACGGTGGGTTTGATTTCAGAACGACAGAAACATCGTTGTACCGCTGGAGAAGAGCTGGCAGAGGCTGTTTGTTCCGTTGCTTCCGCCATGAATCGCGATGAATTTGTTCCTCGAGCGAGGCTTCGTGAGGATCTTGACCTGATCTTCGAAACAAAGTATTCTGATATCCAGCCCTATCTTTTCAAGGTGAGTCTCGTCTTTCCTCGATAGGGGGATGCTTGAATCATTCTTCAGGATATTGCATTTGTCTGATCAACTTGTACCGGTAGCTCATTGCTGAGTTGTTTCAGGTTGCCTATCAGACCAATCTCGAACCCACATCTCCATCGATTCCGTCAGCCGTGAGAAGAATTTTCCGCGACACGTTCGCCCTTTGAACGGAGCGATCAGAAAGCGCAGTGACGCCAGAGCCAAACACTCAAGACCATCTACTTGAGCGTTCTACTAATTACTACATTTACCTCGGCTAGACCCTACGCATCTCGAATGCGGGCCATGGTTATTTCATCATTAACGATAACTTCATTATAATAATTCTGTCATACAATACACAAAAATGTAGCTTGTTGTTTCATTTGAGAGGACTCACATCACATGGTCTCATAACAACAAAGAAGTTTTCGGAGTGCGTTTTCCCGTAGAAAACTAAAAAAAAATAGGGCCAGTAGGCGACCAACGAAGCAAGCGACAAGTCGACAGCGAACCGCCAAGCGACAGCGAATGCGATGAACCGCAGAGGATTGATATGAGGAGGAGCAAACAGAAGGAGAACATACACACATATATATGGAAACACATTTGAGTACATAGTTGTACGGTGTACATCATGTATGATTGTATATAGTGCATTATTCGATGTCTCATTCAACAGCTTCCCAGTTCCAAAGAACAAACGAACTGGAGAGTAAAGGATATTTCGGTGATTTGAGCAAGCGTTCTCTTCCTTCGTCCCGAGATGGATTCGCTCTTAGACCATTTAATAAACAGTTTTCCACTTTATTTCCGCTTGTCTGATTAGCATGAGGCGCCGTCGCAGCAGAAGTTATAACTTATCGACGAGACTTTGTGATGCATAAATTAGATTGAGCAAAGGCCACCTTGTGGCTTCCAACACGGGTTAAGAGTTATTGGTTATTGTAGAGAGAAGAATCGGTGTGTTTTCCCTTTTAGTTCGTATTCTTCGGAAAGTGGGTCAACACCTCTCTTCGTGAACGACGAACACTTCGAGCTCTTCCTCGCCTGATAGCAATTTCTCGAACAGAACATTCCGATTCTGGATCTTCTCCTCGCGTTGTTGTCGTTTGCGGGTTAAAGTTGAAAGAGACTGATCGGGTGCTCTGGATAGATCGCTCTGGCTACAACTTGGCAGCTGGAGGTAGTCCAGACCTCCTATTTTATGCTCAGGGATGGTTGCTTCAAAGGAAACTTTCGGCTCAAGCACGTCGGGCTCGTCTGGTATAGAGTCGTACTTCGAAGAGCGCGGTTGTTCTCCGAACACGCCACGAAACGGAGTCTGAGGATGAAGTAACGACCGAGCTCGAGAACTTGACCGTTCGTTGATGTTTGGGGCGAACTCTTTGTGCAATCGATTCGACCACTCACCTGTTCGGTTGAGTTGTCGAGTTTCCGTCTGGTGAGCACGAACCGGCTCGTCGGCAAGCGAACGTTCGTCCTTCTGAGCTCTATCCTACTGAAATGATACGCAACACGAAGCTGAACTCTCTCGAATTCGCCTAAGACACTTATTCTTCGACTTCGAAGCGGAGCATGAGTTCGAATATTACACTGTGCATAGAGTTGACTTACTACATCCAATACATGACGGCGAGGAGTCCTAGGACAAGGAAGAAACACGAGCCAATGAGGACAGCTGGAAGAAGTTGCGAAAGTTCTTCAAAATCTCTCGGCGGCACCCACGATGTGATTCGGTCCGCGTCAGAACTCATACTGACCTGAGGAGCTGTCCGTCGCAACGACAGGGGTCGACGCTGGGGGTTCCGTGCTTGATGTTTTGCCAAGCCAGAGTTCCGTCTCCGGAACCACATCATTCGATGCTGGTGTGTAGTGAGCTTCTTGAGGTGTTTTGCTTGGGAAATTTGCTCCTTCTCCTCTTATTTTCCGCGAACGAGCTCGGCACATATTCACTCTGATTCTGAAGAATGAGGGTCTCTCCACTTTGATTCGGACAGTTCCCACAGCTGATTCCTGCGATAGCGGAGCAGCTCTATGACGTGCACGTGTTCGTGTTGCGAAACACTTCCGATGGGATTGCTTTCTTGGTTTTTTCTCGATTCAAGTGCAGCCATCAAAGTACCCAAATCCGCCCGGAATCTGATGACTGAACATCGTGCTTCCAGAGATTTGCCGGCATTGGCAAACATTTTTTCAATGGTGAGCATCTTTCGGCTCGACTATGGGTGGAACGAGAGAACTACTTTCAGTCCAGGTGTTTCCTTTCTCATGATGGTGACGATTTTGCGCGAAATCTAGACTCCAACTTTGTTCCACTGTGGACTCGCTGTTGACTTGCTCCGCACAGCAAGATTCTTTCAGACGGTTTCTGCGTGGAACGGTCGATTCGAATCTGCTTGAGCTGCGAACTCGCAAAAACAAGCGGGTTGCTCTCAGGAACCAAGGCAACTGGTTCTCAGAGTCATGAGTCGCAGAACGATGGATTTTTTCGCAGTCTTCAGATGGTTGTTCCTAGCATGACATCTCGTTCATCATTCACCGCGCTTTGACTGATGCCTCGGAATGGAAGGAGCTCCCCGAATATGCTGAGTTCCTCCGAATTCGGACTTGCTATCGAGTTGCCATTTATTTGCTGTTTCATCAACAGAAGCACAATTTCTCGCAGCGTGGACACTCAATCTCCCGGACGAACTTATCCGCTACCTCACGTTGTCCACGCTGCTGAATTTGTTCAATGTTCTACATTGATCCCGTATGCTTCTGATCGAGCAGTTAAACTTTTGAGTGGATAATTCCGCGACGGGACTATCGAAGCGTTGATTGACGAGGTGGGCAAGTGACGTCATCAAGGGAGGAGGGCATAGATTCAGGCTGGTTGCCTGCCTGCCTGCCTGCTGCGTGTCTGCGCACCCTCCCCTCAGCAGGTCGTCTCCGCTGCTCGCTCTGCGTGTGCTGCTGCTGCTTGTGGTGGTTGTGGTGATGGTGGTCGTCGTTGTCGTAATGGTGGGCATATCACACTGAGTTCTGTAAGTTCGAGACCGATACATCTTTCTCTTGATCGAGATCCACCGAAGGAATCGAACGAGAACCCAATCACGGAACAGACGTTTGTCGAGACTTTGTTGTACGAGAATCGACTGATTGCTGATCGACTGGCGACAGTGTAGCTTGGACTGTCGGCTTTTTCTCTCAGTAAATCCGTTCATCGGTCGCTCGGACGGACACTCGGTGGAATCAAAGGGTGATTTGCTCACTTCTCCGACTCCAAACGTCACATACCATCATCCCACGAACTTTTGATGAAGACTCGTGCGGCAGTGATCATGCATCACCCTCCCACGCGATGAACACGAGTTTGGGAGCAATAGCGCTCGCCGTGCAATGTGAGAGCGTTTTCCGCGAGACGCCTAGCGTGCTGGTGGACGTAGGCCACGAAGGAAGCTATAAAACTGCTACAGAGTGCTTTTAGTTCAACCGCCCGCACCAGTGCCCTAGGTGAGTGACTTGGAAAAGAGACAGAATATTTCCAGATTACCAGCGCCTGCCTCCTTGCCTGCCTGCCTGCCTGCCTGAGTGGAAACATCCAACAAGCATCGTCAGGCTCCGCTAAGCTAAAACAGACTTTGAAATTCATGTAGAGCATATCGAGCAAGGCCAGAGTCGGCCTGCAAGCTGAAAGAGTTGTTATACAACCAACGTTCTAATGTCTGAGGCGCACCTGACGGATCTGATGGCGCGGGCACATCAGCACTGCGCACTTGCCATGGAAATTCCCGCTATCGCAGTGCCCATCGTGAGTATGATATCACGAAACGACGGATTCTGGGACGAGGAGTTGCTCCGCTCGGTGGAATCTACGATCGTGGCAAAACATGCACTGCTGTGCTCATGCACATGATTCACCATCTAATTGAAAGAGCGTAAAATCTTGGCCAGAACGAATCGCTTCATTGAGAAGTCGCTTAGAATACCACTATTGATGCCTCCCTAAAAAAAAATAGTTTTTGCTCGTGATTTCAGTTCAGACCCGAACTTTTCATGTCGCTCGGGACTCGAATGGGTTCATCGAGTCCGTTGACCACCTTCGTTTTGGAACTTAACCTGGATGTCGCCACTACAATCGATTTTTCGCTTTCGGAGAAGAAAATCTCACCTCGTTGTGAGGGAATTGCTTTTCTCTAATCTGCCAAGACTCGATGTCGTGTACGATACGGACATTGACTTCCACCGCGTTTTCGTGAAG
This sequence comes from Neoseiulus cucumeris, assembly GCA_021527715.1. NCBI lineage: Eukaryota > Metazoa > Arthropoda > Arachnida > Mesostigmata > Phytoseiidae > Neoseiulus > Neoseiulus cucumeris. Next base: position 721,531 of record JAJSRV010000027.1, on the reverse strand, counting down.
GACATCGATGAACAGCGCTATGCAGTTCGCTCTCTTATGGGAGGCATGACCCAGTTTTTGTTATAAACGTGACCAGCCGCAGAACATGAGGGAGACACTAGTGTGTGCGCTGCATATCAATCAAATGTCCTGAAACTTTTGAAGACACTTTGAGAAAGCTCGCAAAACGTTCTTCGAAAAACGTCTAGCCTCTGCGTTTTTGAGATTCGAGTCTTTCGCGATGGAAGACTCTCTACGCATTTCGGGAGACCAGTTCACAATGTCAGGAGGACCAATATGAGTAATCGTCATCATTATTCAGTGTTCGAACAAGGGAACGCCGCACAATAGAAGTCTTCTGTTCTGAGGGGCTCCGTACCGCACATTCCAACGATCAACCGGTCAAACTGTTGCGGCATTTCCCTCTCGCAAGTTGCCCTCGTAATGAGTTCATTGACGGTTTCTGCATTCCGCATTGTAACGAAAAAGTATCAAGAAGAAACGGAACGTATGTCGTGACGAGCTCTGTTTGGACGCTCATCCATGAGTCTGTTTTCGAGGCGGAGTTATTCGGGTAGCGTTGATATTTTAACAACATCCATTATTAATGGCGGGATTTCCGAGTTGAAGTGTGAAGGGGTTACGTGCCAGGTGTTCGCCTGGTTTTAATTTGGTCGTAAGAGTTGTTGACGGTGTTTATGATACCGAACTAGCAGTGGGGTGTGGTTGCGAGCTTTCTGAACGACCTTGGATTACGCGTAGATAGATATTGGCGGGCATTATTTAGCAGGTAAGCAAATTTCCTTCTTATTTGTCTGGCTTATATTGCATCGAGAACGGCAGAAGCACTTCGCGACACCTCCACAATCTTCATTCCGATCCAGGGACCATTTGACAATCAGTTTTCAATATGTTCGACTTCGCCCGATCCTAGGCTTATTCGCCTCGACGCGACGCTCGAATCAAGTCAGAGCTCATCGAGTTCGGGACAAATCCAGACTGACTTTCGCCTTTTTTCCAACATTTTCCGGCTCTTGTCATTTCGGAAGCAGAATTTTCTTCAGAACCTGCCAGAGATTCAAGGAGAAACTGCTCCGTGATACATCTCATTGAAAATTCATTGTCGAAAACGCGTCCTCTTCACACGGAATCGAATTCCACGAAATGACGATATGGAATGCAGGTGTGGTGAACACAGAGGGCTTCTCGAGAGTTTCCTCGGAGCAAAGGTCCTTCGGTTGAATAGAACCGTCTCATACAGAATAATACAACAACCGTCTCGGCTCCGTGGCCAAGTGTACCGAAGGGTGGCGTCCGTTGGTCGTTAGATTGACGCGTTGGCCTTCCTGTACCCAAGTTGACGTAGTAGGTCCGAGGATACTACGCAGAGCAGCTCAGCTGATTAAAAAAGCACCCGAGCACGTCGTTTCATTTCTCATTGAGGGCCCGAGGAGTCATTCCTGACGACACGGTCGTCGAGCACAAGGGATCATTATTCGAAAATGAATGAGGATCGGAAATATTGAAATCCCCTCTTCCAGCGTCGTGTAGAAAACCCTTTAGATGTCAGAAAGGATCGGTTGAGCGCTAATAAATGTTATTTTCTTGTTTTCAGGTTCCTAGATGAGCCAGGTTCAAACGAGTGTGGAATTTTCTGTTGAACTTCAAAGATTCATCAATGTTGACCTTTTCCAGAGAGGGTGAGTTTCCAATTCTGAGTCCTGTTCAACCAACCGTGGCTTCCATACGTAGAAATGCTCGACAATTTCCGATGGAAACGTCCAAATCGCGATCCAAAGGTTACGACTCTACCCTCGATATTGAACTTTTTCACACTTTCGGAGCCTAATTTGTTCGATGCTCTGAACAGACAAAACAAATTCCAAAAATTTCACGTCGCCGCCGTAGAATCTCGGCAGCAACATGACAGGGAAGTTTAGAACTTCCGCGAAAAGGCCATTTGTGAAGTAGATGAACAGGAAACCACGCGATCTGAAAAAGCCACGAGATAAGTTTAGTCCGAGCTGAGTGCCTATGGTGGAGGCTCTACGTTTCTCGGAAGGTGACCTCCTGCAGCAAATCATATTTAGATGAGGCCGGTGAAGGAGTCGTGTTGTCTCGAAATAGAAAAAGCCTGACCCAGTCTTGATGGCTGTAGAAATTGGAGAAAGAATGAGTCAGGACTGCTTCGAATCACGTTCGTTCGGGGTCCACGTGCGCAACATTACTACCGTTATGAGATGAGGTGCACCCGCGCACACGCGAGCGTTTCCACGTAAGAAACTCGCTGATCGACGCTTTGTTACCTTTTCAGGTTGTACCAGGTGCGGTCGACCTTGCGGAATTCGCCCCGGTTACCGTCGAAGGTCGAAGTTATTGTGGATACATCAAGTTCCACTAACAGATCAAATATCAATCAGTTATTGCTCAATTCGTACGTCATCAACGGACAGACGGCTGTCTCAAAGACCTTTCAGATTTTGTATCGGAACGAAGAAATCATACTCGATGACGTCATCACGTTCCGAGTTCATTCGCTCGTCGATGGACACCGGGTAGGTTTTTCAGCCTTCGATTCGATACTAAAGAGTCGATAGCCGCACGTAACATGTGAAACTTTCTTTGACGATCGAATAGCTGAGCTGATATGGAATTCCAGGTGAAGGAACACCTCACCAAAGGCGACTTCCAGCTCCTCGTGGAGCTGTGGCATACCGATCAGAACTTTGGGTACGTGGAGTGGGTTGTTCATCGAGTCAAGAGAATTCAAATGTGCAGGCTCTCTACGTGTCAGTGGAAACTCAGGTGTTTCTCCCTTTTCTCCGCAGCGACGTGAGCCTCCACAAACGCTTTCATTGTGTATCAAGTCGGCATCTGATTTTGCATTTCGACGCTTTCCGAGGCCTCCACCACCACATTCCTTTGGTATTCGATTATTTTCATTTGTCGGGCATCACCCTCACGATTCACGGATCTTTAGTAACCTTATGCCAGCCAATTCAAGGGTAAGTTCTCCGTATGACTCACGTCCCCAGATCGAGAGAGAAAGGTCCGGTAATCAAACTCGATCAAGTGTACAATCCTCTCTCTTCAAAATCTACAGATGTGGAGTGGGTCAGTGGTTCGGCTCGAGTCCCCGATCGCGGAAGCTTCAAGCGTCTGCGGTAGCTTGCCAAGCAGGAATTACAATGGAGAGCGTTTATTTTCCTCAACAGGTGGGTGCAATTGAAGAATGCTCTCTTGGGTTTCTCTCCTTCCCCGTTAGCAGTGGTCAGCGAATATCCGTTCTTCTTATGTTGATTGCAGATCATTGGTTACAACCTGAGTATTTTTGAGTTATTTCGAAGTGTAAGTGCATTGCTTGCGACTCGGAGAACTTGATCGAAGACCTCAAGAGGCGGTTTAAGAGGATTTCCGTTTTTTTTTTCGATTTTCATCCCGTCGCGCGCCCTCATTGGCTCTAACTGTCTGACTAAAGAGTGTCTTTCCCTCGACCTTACAGACCGCAATGAAGAAGGCCGTCCGCCAGCAGAGGGCCTGCCTCGTTCATTGGGACATTTGTTTACTTATGCTGAGTGCCTGCGGATCTCTCGAACGCCGATTATTGGAGTATCTTAAGCTGCTCTCTCCTTGGCAACAGTTGCAGCTCGAACAGTTAGAAGCTCTGAAGCTCAATGCCAACCTAAGGGAGTCATTGTCTGAAATGGCGAGACTCTGCATTGACTACCTGAAGGTTGCAAAACTTCAGCCGCCGCCTTGGGATAAAATCTTCAACGTGGCGAAGGTTTGTCGACAACTTTTCCTATCTTCCTCTTTGACTTCTCTTCGCGTTCTCTCTCTCCGTTTTGACTCCCTTGTCACTTCATTCGCGTATACGACGAGGCTCGGACCCGTAAAAATCATTAAAAGCTCGTTACAACGAACCCCAGGGTACCTTCGGAGTCTGTTCGTTGTAACAAAGATTCGTTTTATCGGAAGTTTGTTGTAACGACCTCTCTCTTTATGAGCGCAAACCGATAATTGGAGCGTGACATCAATTTGCAGAATACCGACTGTGATGACGACTTCCTAATGATGGCCAACAGTGACATCGCCCAGTTGTGCGGGGCTCTCATCGTGTTGTGGCAGCAGTTCCTTCAGGTGGCTCTTCGTCAGGAGAAAATTAAACAATTTCTGGCCAGACAGCGGCATTCGCAGCGCGTCAAGCGTTTCGGTGAAGGCTACTTCATAATCGAAAAGCCTCGTGCAGCCATCACGGCCGTCTGTGATTCGGGAAGTTCCCTGTTCAATGAAGTCACCGAAAACTTACGCAAATCCACCTATTTAAACACAATACCCCCACTGAGTATCGAGTGCCCGGAAACTGACGGTAACAATGAAACACTTCCAATCATCTACGAGGAGCACTACCAGGAGTTCAAGGCGACTCGTTTGTCTTGTGCCTCTTTGGTTAGTCCTTCCGGCGCTTCGTCTACCGAAGCGAAGCCTTCCTCCACGAAGCTTTTGGCATCGCAAGCGTCTTCCCTGTCGCGATCCGTCGTCGACTCGGAAGTGACGGTGCGACAATTGCTCATGAAACTCAATCAACACACCAATAGTAAGGTACGCGTCTACGATCCCCGCGACTTCTATTCAATCGAAGACTTCCGTTCTGGAAACTCGAATTTTCTGCCGAAATCTCACAAACTCATCGATGGTTTTGCAGAACCGATTGAAGTCGCGGTTTTTCCGTCAATTGAAGAAGAACTCAAGGTTGAGATCATCGTCGAGTGATGCGATAAATAACAGCGAATCGATGCCCGACCTTGGTCACTTCGCCACAACAAAACTCAACATGGGTGAGCTAGATCTCGCTTCTTTGAATCTCAACGAGCTCCAAGATAACTCAACCTCGTCAGCCGAAAGCTCCGCCAATAACTCTCTTCGAGAAGACGCTAAGAAGAAACGGAAGAAAATCAAACATCGAAGATCTATTTCGAGCTCTCTCGTGTTCGCCAAACTTCTTCAAAACCAGAATAGGAAAGATTCTTTCGATGACGTCTTCATCCAAGGTGAGTCGAGGCATTGTCGCTCGAAGCGCCAGATGTCTAGATCACAATTCGTATTCAATGGAAATTTTTTGGAAATTTCATTAAAAGCTCCCTCAACCGTTTCGACGAGTACGATAGGCAGTACGAAGACGAGCTCAGGATACGGTGGTTCGTGTACGCCTCCCGGAACCCCGTTACCGCCTGAAGGGTTCCGAGATTCTCGATCGCCACGCTCTCATTCGGATCCGCTCAGTCAGCGCGGTTCCCACAGCGGAAGTCCACCAGACGAGAGCGCGAGCGGCTGCAGTACGACGCGAGAGGAAACTTCACCTTCAGACATTTCCAAATCGCCTCCTGTTCCGGTGAACGCTTCCGATCCCCCCTCCGCTCCTACTCAGAATACGACCGCTTGCGAGGTGAGTACAGTTTTTCGACTTATTGGTCCGCTTCAAGACCAATGGTACTTGATGTTCTAACATTCATTGTTTTGACTCGAAATGAATAACGATCGATGATCGAACTTGTTGTGTTTCAGGAGAACGCAGCCGCGGAGACGTCGGTGGTGAAGTAGTCGGAGCCGCAAGAAGAACCCAAGGAAAAACAGCCCGTTACTGAAAACGCACCCGCTGAGGTTGAGGGGACCAATGCAGAGAAAAATCCAACTTCAGAATACGAAGAGGTAACTTCTCGGTCACAGAATTCAGAAAACATACATATTTCCCTCCTGCCGTTGTTCCTTCTGTGACTTCCGATCAATGATTGCCTTTAACACATCGTGGTTGTGACATCTCGATTGAATTTTTTGTTCGCAGTCAAAGAGTAGCAAAGCTCATACGATGCAGGAGGACGGGAAAACGAAAAAAGAAGACGTGCCCTGCCAGACGCAGGTGGAGACCGGTGACCGCGACAAGAGTTCGCTGAACAGCAAGAATCTTGAGGCAGAAGAAGGTTCAGAAGGCGCAGTGGCATCGAAAACGAGCACTAGGGCAAGCAGCATTGGGAAGTGCTCACTCGAAGTTGAAGGAACGATGTTCTTTCCCAAGCCTCCGAAAGAGTTCGCTGCGCGAACTCCGAACGAGAGTGAGGAGCTCCCAAAGTCAGTTAAATCTACCAACGGAACAGACTCCGCAGACTTATCGTCCGCGTCCAGAGCTAAGCCAAATCTCTCGTCGCTGCAAAGCGCATCCAGGGTCGATTTCAAAGGTATGCGAAGGCGCTCCACCCCGACAGGAGACTCGGTGTTGTTCACCTTCAAAACTTTGTGGATAATTGAACCCTGGCCGGATGTTTCCGGCTCGGGTGTCTCGCGATGAAACCCGCTGATTGAATTTATGCGATTTCCAGATCCGCAAAAAGATGAGTCATACCTGAACGCCAAGTGCACCATAATGGAAATGCTCACGGACCTCGAAGCCAAGTCCGCCGCAGCGAGTGCGTGCGCTGGAGCTTCGCTTCAAAGCGGCCTTTTGTGCGATTTGGATGAGAGCGAAGAAGACGGAGTTGCCTTCAGAAGAGCTTCAGCCATTGGTTCAGATCTTCTCGACTTCGTGCAAGCGAAAGAGGATTTCAGGCAGCAAATGAATCTGCCCTCGTGGTTATGGTGGGTGTTCTTCGCCGTTTCCGACGAGAGACACCGGATTCGAAGTTTCCAACTGCACTCCTGACACCTTTGGCTCGAATCGTGACTGACTAACGTCATGTTTCATTGCAGGTGCAGCGACTTCCCAAATCTTGCATCAAATATTCCCTATTTCTCTTGTGATTCAGATCTGAAAGCCTTCAGCCCGGACGGACTCCATCTCGTGATTTGTGTTCACGGTCTTGATGGTCATAGCGCCGATTTACGTCTCGTCAGAACCTATCTCGAACTCGGTCTTCCAACGGTGAACTTCGAGTTTTTGATGAGCGAGCGTAACCAGGGGGAGACCTTCGAAAATTTCGAGACTCTCACCGATCGGCTAGTAGCAGAAATAGTTTACCACATCGAGGTGTACGCGCTGAAGCCGAACAAGATCAGGTTGGTTTGATTTGGTTTTCGTTCTTTGACTGACAATGAGTGAAGATCCCAGACCGATCGATGAACAACGACAACAGAATTGTAGATAAACAAGTTCGGGAGCGAATTCTGAATTTCCTTGCTTGTTTGCGCAGTTTCATCGGTCATTCCCTCGGCAATATCATAATTCGATCAGCGCTACACCGGCCTCAGCTCAAACCGTATTTGAAGAAACTTCACACATTTCTTTCACTATCCGGGCCGCATCTCGGAACTCTCTTCAATAGCAGCGGTCTCGTCAACATGGGTGAGTTACGGGTGAGATCAGAGATCATGAAGTCTCACTCGAGGACATCAAAAAGAGGAGAGGCTCCAGGAAAAAACTTCTCGCTCCGTTTCCAGGCATGTGGTTCATGCAAAAGTGGAAGAAATCTGGATCACTACTTCAGTTGGCAATGAAAGACGCACAGGACATCCGGCAGACGTTCCTCTACAAATTAGCGCAAATGGGCGGCCTCGAACACTTCAACCACATCTTGCTGTTCGGATCGTCGCAAGATCGTTACGTGCCCATTCATTCTGCGCGGATAGAGCTCTGCAAGGCCGCTATGAAGGACTCCACAAACGTTGGTTAGTGTCTTGTCTCCCCAGCACGATTAGCTGTCCTCGGTTTTCGTCGGATTTGAACTGAGATGAAATTCTTCTTCACCAGGTGCGGCGTACCGAGAAATGGTTCAAAATCTGCTAAGCCCCGTTATCTCTCGGTCTGGAAAGAGCTGCCAGTTTGTGCGCTTCGACGTGCATCATGCGCTGCCGACAACCACTGCAAACTCGCTGATCGGACGCGCAGCCCACATCGCAGTTCTCGACTCGGAGCTCTTCATTGAGAAGTTTATGGTTGTCACTGGCCTCAAGTATTTCTCTTGAACATGTTTTCTTCTCTTGAATCCGTGTCTCTCATACGACGGCCTTCGGCAAGCTTCTTTTCTGGAGCACATTTTCCAGTCTGATCTCACTACTCGATGAATCTATTGAACTTGTAGAAAGGAGCCGACAAAACCTTTATCAATTGGAACAAGCAATTGGCTATTCGACTGGAGTTCAGTAGAGGATACGACTGATGCATCCTCGCCAGACTTCTTGTGTTCAATCGATCTCTTCTTCTCCTTCTCTTTCACGTCCCGCTAATCTGTTCGAAAATCAAGCAACAGCCACTGATTCTGGCTGTTATTGGATAGTATTGGTTGCGGTTTTTCATTCTCTCAACGGAACGACAAAGAATTCATATCTACTCAATTTCGGAGTGCCTCTACATACTGGGGGAAATTGTTTTCTGGCATTCTTGCAACTTGGACGGTTTGTGAGGAGGCGGCGTTTTGATGAGTTTCTTATGGATCCTGCGTTGGATATCGCCAACGAGTGCCATGAAGCAACATACAACGAGGAGGAGAAGCGAATCAGACAACATGAACTCATTTAGTCTCGAAAAAAGGTAACAACTCGTGATTACACTCGGTCGTAGATCTTCGGACAATACTCATGTCACCAAGGAACAAGTTATAGTGAAGAAACAGGAACATACTTACTCTGCCTTTGAAAACTTGGATGCGAAAGACCCAAATAAACGATGAAATCGTGTTAAACCAAAGAAGCGTGTTCTACATTTACATCTTTTGGAAGCATTCAGCGCCGCGCATCTTCAATTCAGGACCAGGCCTTCAAGAGATTGGCCTCGACTATACACCCAAGAGATTGTCTTCGTCGATTGTGGGCAGGCGACGCTACATGATTCAGAGAGGGTAGAGTAACCTCCGTACGCGGCGAGTCGGAACCCAGGATTTCGCGTAGGTAAAACCCTCCGCTTGACGATCTCGACGGAAAATCGGATTTTTTCCTCTCACATCAGGGAAGGTTGGAATGTTGATTCAATCAAAAATTTCGGACAAAGTGAAAAGTGAATTCTGAATCCATTCCCGAAACATTCTCGGAAAAAGAAAAGTTTGCCAGTGTAACTTGCCAATGAGTTTTCTGTGCCACGTACTGCCAAATTCTGGTTCGTTTCTTTGCACTTGTGTTTTCTCATCCTTCTCGCAATTCATCATTATTTTTTGCCTAAATGGCGAATGGCGTGCTTTTATTTGCGGTCAGTGGTACTTGGCATATTGAATTTAAGCGGCGGTAAACCTAATGATGAAGGAGATGAAGGAGAACCAGCGTCGTATGTCAGGCAGTGTTCACGTCGGATCAGCGGTGATTCTTTTCGGCAACGGTTTTCTAGCTCCAATGTGTCTCCCGTCGCCCTCTGAGAGCTTGAAATAGTTCATCGAAGCTATTCCAAAGATTATTCGAGAACAGACGCTCGAGCAGCGAGGGATCGAAGGAAACGAACAGCTGCAGGTTCTCTGAGAACCCCAGAACTCCGAAGAAATTGAAAAAGTTCTGGACCTGATGTTGAACTGTTCACCGGAAGTGATCATTCTTACTCAACAACTTGCTTACCGGTTCCGTGGAGGGACGATACATAGACCAGATTTGGCGATGGTCGCGGAAGCTCGAATCGGGCTCTGGCTGAGTATCGCTAACTAAGAGAATTCACAGAGTTCATGATTGACCAAATTAGAAACAGCTTTATTTACAGAAAATATTCACAGACATGTCGTCACCTACGTTGCCTTCAACGAGCTCTGGAATGAGAGGGAAATTAGTCTGCGCTCCCACGACGTCATCGTCAGAGATTCCGGTATCGATTCTTGCGAAGAGTATATCATCTCACTTTTTGTTTGTAGTACTCATGGAAGTCTTTTTTGGTGGCTGCCGAGTAATCTTCTATGGCGTCACAGACAGACTGATGGAACAGAGAAAAGCTCGTGTTTAGTTCGGATTCCTAGTTTGACTAATATGTAATTGTAGGGGAAATCGATTGATTTCGACATCCTCATCTCAATCGATTCGAAATATGGAAACACTAACTTCTCTTGCGGCGCTGAACTCCCCCATGACATCCACGTTGCCTGCCTCTTTCCTTAATTGTTCGATGAAAGCTCCTCGTTTGATCAGCTTATCGTACATCGACATGGTTTTCGAGAACAGGGATGAAATCGAAGTGTGATTGGCGAGCATCAGACCGGAAACTCTGAACGGCGTCTTGACGTACGGAGATCGACGCGACAGGCAAACCCGAATACCAGCGGGTGCCCACGGAATGAAGCTCGCGTATCGACGATCTCGTAAGCGTGTCAGTGACGAATGCAACTATAATGGACGATCATGTCAACTCGAGGAAATATTTCTCTGGAAAGAAGTCGGAATCCGATCTCTCTAGAATTCTCTCACGGATCCGAAACTCACGTCGGATGTATCAACGTCTCCTTGGATGATGTTCAACAGATTGACGTAGCAATGTTGATTTCCGCTGAAGTTCGTGGATACCATCATATTTTTCTGCTGTAGTAGCCTCCTCATAACGTCAAGAACAGTGGTTCGTTGTACCGCCTGTTCTTGGTCATCGATCATCAATGGTGTGAATCCTTGAATCGAATCGGAACTTTCAGATTTCGACGTCGCTAAGAACGATGCCGCGAATACGGTACCGGTCCCAATGGCTCACCTGTCATGAGGAAATGCAAACTCTGGAGGGGAATGAGCGGAAACAATAACGATTTAATGTCGGTGTACAGCGCTGACGGGAAGCGCATTGTTGCTGTTGAGAGTGACATAATATTTGACACCATGTTGTTCACTTGGGCGAACGATGGGTTCTGTATGTGAAGTCTGAAAAGATCCTCAATTTCATTTCGTCTCGAATGAACTAGAATTTTCATCAACTCGTCGCAAGCCCGAGATATCTCACCTCTCGCAAGCTATCCTGTTCAATGCAGTGTTGTCGAGGACTATGCAGCAATCGGCAAACTCAATGAGGCGTCTAAGAGTCAACATGGAGTTGTACGGCTGAACCACAACATCGGCGCTATCGTCCTGATTGGGGAACACCGAGTAAGTTTGGATGAGTTTCTTCGGGAAACGATCTTTCACTTGTTCAATGAGGTAGCTGCCCATGCCGGATCCGGTGCCTCCAGCGATGGAATGACAGAGAACGAAGGCGTCCAAAGAGTCTACGTTTTCAGTTTCTCTTTCGAGTATTTCCAGAATCTGCAAAGAGGGAAGTTCGATGTGTCAGCTCATCGCAAAAGCTATCATACGTGATAATGGGGGGCCAGATGGGAGAATTTTCGTCGATTGCGGTAATCCGACTCGCTCGGGATCTCACCTCATCTCTGAGTTGGCGCCCTTGGCAGTAACCTGAGGCCCAATTGTTGCCAGCGCCGCCTCCCGTTTTGCTCACATAGATGTTCTCACGGTTGTACAGGCGTTCGTACTCTGAGTTGAGTATGGTGTTGATTACGCGAGGTTCCAAATCCACTAAGACCGACCTGTTGAAACGGTCAGCGGAAAATCACAGAGGGATATAGTATGCTGTTGAGTTCCACCGCCAATATTGCTCCCGTTTCGCTTCCTTGTCGTCGTTCAACCAGCTGTACTGACCGTGGGATATAGTGATTGTCATCAGCTTGATAGAAGAAAACGTCTTTGCAGTCACCGATGCTGTCATCTGGGTTGGTTGCGATGCCCTGCGGTGAAATCCCATGCTCCGAGCACAGCTTTTTCCAGAATTCGAATCCGACTGGAATGGAAACGGGTGTCAGTGCTCATGCAAGAAGATCATATGGGACATGAGCGTAAAGAAGAAACACGGAAGAACTACAAAAAACGTTGTGCTTTCAAGGTCTACCAAACTCATTTCGAGACTCACTTTGATTGCCACATTGGCCTGCTTGGATTGTCACGATTTGGCGTGACATCGATTGGATGAATTGGTGTTTAATGTGATGAATCGTTCAGGTGTCACTGAGACTGCTGAGACGAGAGCGATTTCCCGTCACTCTGCGTACCTCACGAGGGAATGCTTGCAATGACTTTCAAGTCCACACTTCTGATGCGCGCGTCAAAACGGCCTTCGGCACTCAGAATGTCGTCTGCTAGGGCTCTCTCCCGCTCCAGAAGCGCGCCACAAAAAAAGTCTTCAAACTTCTTGATGGGGCAGCTGGAGCTTCTTCTAATTTCAACAGGCAGCTGCCCGGTACCGTACACAGAGTGATGTGGTTCCTCGACTCCTTCCGATCGATTCTAGCGTTAATCTGCGAAATTTCAAATCTCTCTCGAAGCGCTTCCTGTGCTCAGAGAGGTTATCGATTTCTCCGACGGAGGGAAGCTTCATCATCGCTGTACTTCGATGTCTCGAAAACCAACGCGGACGGTTATGTTTCACCGTTCGAGTCGCTCGACCGACACCGATGTGAAGCCTGAGAAAACTTCGTTCCAGACTCAAAATTAGTATTCACATGGGTTCAGTACACATTGGTGAACTGCCGCAATGGAATCGATGGAGTTAAACCACGAATCCGCAGTTTCCGATCAAAATCACAGAAGGCGATGAGTCGCATAGAACTCGATGGAGTTTTTTCGGTCAGTAAATGATGAAGGTCTGAATACATAGTTCCTGGCTCAGAGGGTCTTTCGCGACTCAATTCTCAAGGGCGAAATGATGATGACATTCTGAGAAGGCGCTATGACCAGCGAGTAGACACGATCCTCTGGAAGCGGATTTTCGGAAGCGAAACCCATTCGACATTTTCATTTGCATTCAGATACGGTTTATTCACTCGCTAAGTTTTGACCACAACCGAATACGCTTGTTCCGGTGCCCACTCATCCAAGGCGACACTTTTATGGCTTGGAAGCTTGGATGGTCGAGCACACACTCCGGTACCTAATATTATGCTTTATCACGTTTGTCGAAAACAACATTGTAGCAACATTTGGTCAATTATACAACAGAGATGATCGCTGCACTGGGTTTGATTGTTCATCGTCCCTTGCCCTGTTGCCGTTGGGCTGTGCTGCCGGACGGAGATGATTGTTCCGGATTGTTCATTCGAAGGATTTTCCCAGCAAAGAAAATCGAGCCCGTTTGTTTGTGGATGACGAAGAAAACGAACGGATGTCGCACGTTGAATGACGGGTAGCCTGGAATGGGTCATAGCGATGACTCGTCGGTGAATTCATGCGTTATCGCTCACTTGGGCGAGTTCCAGCTGATGTTCAAAATCAGGCTAATATGTTTTCCAAGGTCGGACTCGATACAAACAAACGGTTTAGTCTCACGGGAATAGTTGATGATAGCTGCGGTTGAGATGGCGACAGCCTCTGTTCCTCGTTCGTCGACTCGGATTTTCGCTTCGTGAATCACATCATCGACAACGAGCTTTCCCTCGGTATCCAATTGAGGGAGATCAGCTTTTCCTGAGGGAACGGAAGTTGGGTTAATTTTTGAAATCACTGCCGAGCAAGACGCCAGTATGACCACTCAATTCTCAAAAGCATCTGCTCTTAAATAACCTCTGATGAAGAGATCCCCGATGCCGAGGTCGTAGAGCTGTTTCTTGAGATGGTAACTTCCACGCACGCTGAAGCGCGGAATGTGAAGGTCTATGGATTCATTTGTATACGTTGGCAGGTCCTCAATGACTTTTCCAATGTTCAGGTTCTGCAGCATCTTGTCCACGCCTTTGGGGTCTCTTGGGAGCAGAACCAGCATTATGGTGATGTCACCTTCATAGGGGAGCTGGATGGCATCAGCATCGAGTTCGGGCAGCGTCTTGACGAGGAAACTGTCGCGCATGTACATCATTTTCACTGGAACTTCTGACACACCGTCGTTGAAGAACGTCGAGTCGAACGAGGACCTGATCGAGAACGGTTTTTTCCAGAAACCCTTGAAGTACACGGCATTCGTAAGAATGACACGAGTAGTTGGGCTCACGCTCTCGATTGGGTTGCTGATCTGGTTCTTGGTCAGGGCAGTGATCAGTTTGTTCATGTGTGAGAGTGCTTCGCCAGGCTTACTGAAGTCGACATTCTCGACGGATCCTGCGAAAACCTCCTTAACTAGAGACCGGTAGTCCTGGGAGATATTCAGACCCTCCTGAGCGAATATGAGATTTCCCAGCTCGAAGGTGACACCTTGCGGTTTGCTAGCTTTCGCTGCTTCATTCAGGAACTTCATCGGGGTGACAATATTCTGCGAATCCAGCCCGAGCTCATCGTAGTGTAGAGCTTTGGAAAGCTCTGCTTTAGTATTGCCGGCCGCTGCGAAATACAACATTCCCAATGCGACAGACAGGGAAACCGGTGCCATGATGGTGTTGTCGTGCTCTGACAGGAGAGACTTCATGAGGTTCAAACCGAACTTGTTGCCTGCCATGATAACCTTCCGGGCTTCTTGAAGTTTCTGCAGTGGGAACGGACAGATCAGATTTTATCCAAGACCGCTGCTTTGGACAAAAGGGAAGACGTTCAAACTTGGAATTTCTCTCCTGGAAAAGCGGCAGTGCCGCGCTGTGTCTACATACCTGTACAACATCGTTCGTTGACGATGCTTGTTGTCTATGGTCGGAATGTCTTGAACTCGAAGAATGAGCGGGACGGTAGGAAGAGCCATGATAGGTAGGGTGACCCAGGTAGCCATGAGACGGAGTAAAATCGAAGTCCGATGGATTTCGTGCCTGAATCAGGTAAGACGCAATTTGATGATGAGATGAGTTATCTTTTCATGTCGATATAAACTCTCACAGATTCTGTTCGGCACGCAATTTATCTTTTATTCCAGATTTCCCCAGAGAGGCAGTAAAGCATCATCGCACATTCGTTGTTGATCATCGTCATCGCTGTTTGGAAAAGACTCGGCGCATCAGAAACCAGAAGGGGTAACGGAGTCAATATCGACGACCTTTCTCCGGTTTCCAAGAACGGCTTCTGATTGCCGCACGAGCGAAACGAGCGAAAATGTTTTTTAGACATGATGTCACCATGACGTACGTACCTCTTGGTAGCGGTGTAGCAATCGTTTCACCGGGCCTTGGGACTGCGCTCCGAAGTCGCCAAAAAGTATCATAAGGCACGAAAGGTAAACACGCATTTTGCCCATTCGCGACAGGGGAAGGAGCCGAAGGAGAAGTTCAGAATGAAGGCGCGAAACAGGAGCTCCGAGTGGCCGCGTCAAAGCCTTCTGCACTGAATGTGGATTGTGTCGCGGCAACCGTGAGTTCCTTTCACTCGAAGAAAGACAACAGGGTAGGCCACCGGTTTCGGCTTACAGAGGAAACGTCGTCGACAGCGGTGGTGAGGAGTTCTGGAACAGAAAGTCAAGAAAGGACTGAGCGCTCTTCCTCTCCCATCTCATTCTTTGGTTTGTGCATTCTCTCCGTTCACCCGGGAATCCCCAGCCAAACAGCGATTCTGGTGCCGCCGCACTGGCGGCAGCGGCGGCACCATTCATTTATCCTTGCAAACGGAAATAAGTGAAGAACGGAAAACGACGTCCTTTCGAAGAGAGAAACGGTACCGTTCTTTTGAGCACATCAACGTATGTTGAACCTATGAGTAACCTGTTCCGAAAGAACGGAGAGCTGAGAAACGTATTTCAAACCCTCTGGGATACCAGTCACTGGAGGACGGGGGCGGGGAGGGGAGAATCTTTTGGAAACGGAATCTGTGAGCGACATTTCGCAGCCGATCATCTAATGGTAAGTTGGGCGTCTGAAAGGAATCGAGCTATACTCTCGAGTTTTCGAAATTCCAAAATTGCCGATATGTTCTCTTTGATAACGATTGTGGCTCTGCAGGCTTGGGTAGCCGACGGCTCAGTATCGCCAGATTTCCCGAGTTTTTGATTCGAAATTACTTGGAATAGAGCGCTCGAATCTCAATCCATCGAGAAGGTTATTCCTCTGTACGGATGCGAGACGCGCGCTGGAGCTGAATCACCGATAATGGTTGTCTCTTCCTGGAATGACGGAACCGTCAAGACCAGAGCAGCAATCCACGCTTACAACAATAGCGTCAGCTCAAGGAGAAATTATGAGCACCGTCCAAAAGGACCCGAGCCGTCAATGACAAGGAATCCGATGCCTTTCAACTATCAACATTTATTTCCACATTTTCCTTTCGTAGGTTCCTCCGCTTAGGTTCATAGTGGGCTGTTCAGTCAGTGAGCGCTCTTAACTTTTTGAACATACTCCATTTTTTCCGTCCTGCATTGACCGTCGTCGGTTGATAACGTTTGAGCACTTCACAGTGGAAGACGCTTGTCAACAGAGAGGATCAACCAAAGTGCGATCATTAAAGTAAGCACGGGAAGGAGTGGCCCGTTGCAGTTGGGAGCTGCCTCATCAGTCGTCGCAATATAGTACGTCACTTCCATACAAAGGGGATTGCAGGCATGCCCGGCTGTCCGAGATCATTCCAAATGAGGGGCAAGCTTCTTCGTTGTTCGTTGATCTATTGGAGATCGCCATAAACTTGGTCAGCGAAAGAATTTATGTTGACGATGAGCTTAGATTGAACCACTTCTGACTCTCTGTTTTATTCGCTCATGCGGACTTGATCCGAGAGCCTTGATTTGTAAATGAACACAAGTTTCGAGAAAATCTCATTGAGTTGGTTAGACGAGTTGATTACGCAGCCTCCTTCTTTCCTGAGGTGACACAGAGACGCGTTCACTGACCGATACGCTCGCTTCCATGACTGACTGACATGCTTACTAATTATTCACTTACTTAATTGTAATTGAATTCCAAGTCTTACAACAGCCTATGTACTGAACGCTAGCTAAGTTGTTTACAGTTGGATGAGATAACCTAACGGAGCTGGAGACCAGTTTGGACAGAATTCAAAACCTAACGGATCATATTTACACAAAAAAAAAACTTCTCTCCTAAACTTCTTCCGGGACCTTTGTCGCCTAGACGTTGTCCAAGGCTCTCCCAGTCACTCTGGAAAACTCCGAAAGCGGTGGCTCACGGATCCTTCTTCGAAAATGAGATTCAGAAAGGAGTTTCAAAGCTGACTCGGTTTCCACTATTGCCTCTTGAATGAGTTCCGACCCGCTGCTGTAGGCGCCGGGGCCTCGGCGGAGTTCGCATCCTGCGCTTGTTGAGGTTGTGGTTGAGACGGCTGAGACGTAGCAAGTCCTCCCTTCATGGCGACGAAAACACTTTGGAAGTTTTTTATTTCCGTGTCAAGAGGATCTTGATTGGGGTGCGGGGCTTGAGCAACCGGGGTCGTGGCCGTAGGGGCCGTTGTGGGTGAATCGCTGGTGTTGGTGGTGGCGGCGGCGGCAGTAGAGGTGCAACTCGGAGCGACAGCAGCGGAAGGTGGAGCAGCAGCTGCTGTTGTGGATGCCGGGTTAGCGGTGAGGTGTGCAGGTTTCCGGAGTATGACCGGCTTGTTAGGTGGCACGGGCGGAGGAGTCGGTCGGTCAGTTGGTCTCGTCGTAGCTGTCAATGCAAAATAATTTTCGAAATCGAGGACCGAGGATTCGCTGTCGGAAATATTTTCAATATATGTATGTATCGCCCAATGTAGACGTCACTCTTACACCCACCTGTTCTGTTCGCTTGAGGAGCTTCGGCGATGTTTCTTTGAGCCATAGGAGCTGCGGACACAACGGGGACGATCTTCGTGGGCGCGGGGGTCTGACTGCTGACCACCTGACTCCGAACGGCGCCCGATGACATGGAAAGCTTCTCGATTTCCACTCGCAACCGATCGATTTCAGCTTGTTGCCGAACGATTTTGTCACGTAGGGAATCGACTTCAACCGAACACTGCTGAAAATGCGCGCTGTATTGTTTACTGACTGCATCCATTTGCTCCTCCATGTAGAGACTTCTTTTGCTTTCTTCTTCCAGGCCATCGACCATCTCGCTGTTTCTCAATTTCTCTTTTCGGAGGGCTTGCAGGAGGCCTTGGCAGTTGGTTCGGGCGGTTTCGAGCTTCTGAAGCAGTCGCTGCCGTTCGTTCAGCAACAACAGAACAATCTGTTTCTGTCGGTCGCGTTCTTGTTCCAAGACAAGACTCGCTTTCGTTTCTGAAACGAATTCAAACCAAATAATGTTCACACTTCCGTTTAGGATTCCGATCATTGTCACCGATTCGGTCACAGTGTGGCTACAATGAAACCCAAGCAAAAACTAGCGGTCAGGTCATCCGACGCAGTGTGTAGTGGTGGCGATTTACCTTTTTCAAGCACTCGTTCAGCTTCCTCTTTGGCTTCTTTAGAAAGTTGACTTCCCAGCGAAATCTTGTTTTGGATCGAACCGCACTCGCAGGACTGACAGCATTTTTCTTTGATTTTCGCTAACAGTTCGTTGTTCTTCGAGATTATTCTCTGTGCCAATTTAGCGTGAACCTGAAATTCCGTGAGCTTATTGAATCCGATCCTCGGACACACGGTCAGGAACTCCCGTCACTGCTCCGTCGAGCCCTCGGTCTGCTGAAGTTTTCTCCGCTCCCTCATGATCGACTCAGTGACAGGAATGCAGAACATCTACAGAGCTAGCACGAGTTTTTTGTTTCATCAAACTGTTTCCGCGGTCGATCACAGAATTTGTTCAGCGGAGAAGAATTTTTCGTGAACAAGACCGAACGTACCTGTTGTATGTTCCGCAAAGAGCGTACATCTACCCTGTCGTCGTAATTGTCGTAGGCTCCGATCACGTCTTGCCATAAGCTCGTGATGGGATTCCGAGATCCCGGCGGAACCATTTGCGAACAAGCAGGGTAAATCATATGCTTTATGTGCTCACTTTTCAAAACAGCAATAACAATATCTCGAGCCTGTAGTTCACCTGCGAATGGAATGGTTAAGTGAACCACAACAGCTAACGAGCGAATCACAGAAAGGACTTATTGCTTCCGAATTCGTGAGTGGATTATCATAATCGATAAATGTCGTCGGGTCATCGAGCGACTCTGTGCCCGGCTCCTCGTGTTTCCTACCTTCGAGGACTCCAACAAGTCGTAGTAGATCAGGCCTCTCCAGGTTCCATCCGTTTGTCACTCGGTCGTAGTCTATTTTTGACGGTGGGATTCTCAATAAAAGCGGACTCGGTGACGAAGTGGTTGTGGCGGTTGCAGTGGCATTGGTAGAAGAAGGGGGAGGGGCCGGCGTGGTGGCCGTCGTCGTCGTGGTTGCCGTCGTCGCCGACTGCTCCGCACTGGCAGGCGGCGCAGAGCTCATCTGTAATGCAAGTTTTCCTCGGTCACTCGCGTTGCAAGATTCCTGTTGCAAAAGTTCGGGACATGGTTTGCAAGATCTGTTCTGGTCAGATTCATCAATATCAGAGCAAGCATCGGGAACAGCGGCGATTGTTGCTTGACAGGCGATCCGGTATTCAAGATTTTGCGAAATGTGTTGGTTAGAATCTGGTATAGGTTGTCCTCTGACGACCAATCTCACGACGGCTGGGCGGGAGACGTCAAGATTTCGAGGGGGAGAAAGAAAATTCCAGCTGACAGATAAAAACCCAACTATTTGAAGTGGCTCCGATGACATGGATCGCAGTTAAAATTGTTTATTCATCCAGAAAGTGGAGGCTCAAACGAACCAGAAAGTCTTTCTTCTAGATTTCGTCATTATGGAAGGAAAACTCATTTCTGGTTGAGGTGCACCACTTCTTCGTCGATGTTCTAAAAACATGAGGACGCGACTTCGGTAGTTCCCTCCAAATGGAAGCCGCGCGAGTCGACAACTTTGGAAACAAGGTTGTGCGCCATACGCCTCCGCCAAGAGGAGTTGTCACTGGCTCTTGAATTAGACATTCCATTGCTCCAGCATCTTACGCCCTACCGTATCAGCGAACTGCGTTTGCTTTGTCGAAGACCGCCTACATAAGTCTGCGCGCCAACCTGTGCCGATGGGCAAATTACAAGCATTCGAGAATTTATGAACGGCTCCTCAGTCGGATCGACCGCGATGAAACCGTGGTCTTGGATGGGGGTAGGCAAGGTTCCGATTCCGATTGCCAAAGCGACTCACTTCCGAACGACCTTTCATCTTTGAGGAAGCCGCTTCGGTCAACCGGAGTTTTAAATCAGAGGGGGTTTATTCCGCAATCGCAAACTTCCTATCTTCTCCCTTACTTTCGCGGCGCAAGGTCCGGTACCCTGAGTTTTCACCGAGTCTTCGACCGCGGTACGGTGTGTGAGCTCTATATTAGCGAGTATTCATCTGGGAACATGTTCTGAGGTTCCTCCCGTATTCTTCTCTCATTTCGAGGATGGCCTTCAGGGCGTTGGAAATTTACCCCAGTGGCGGCTGTCGGTTATTGTGATGTCGACTGGCTGAGTGTGAACGCTCTTTGGATTTGCTGCATAAGTGTTTTCTGATTTCGGTGAACTCATTGCACAGGAATATTGTGTGTTCGGGAGTATCGTCAGAGCAGCTCAGTCTTATGTCACGCAAAAGTGGTGAATCTGATTAGCACAAAGGTGAGAATGTATTTTTATCGGAGTCGAAGAGTATCAAGGAAAGGAAGAGAAACATTGAAAAAATTAGATGGATCTCTACGGATGATCAAACAACGACTGATAGTTCCCTCGAAGAGCGGTTTTCATCGGCTCTGTCACACAAACAGAAGCATGACGACATTCCGCCGCAGGAAACGGGATGAACTGGCAGTGTTCGAAATCATCCGCAACCGATATCATTGACGAGTCCACGTGAGAGACTCTTTGAGGTCCATTCTGAAGTCACTGTACACGATAGGAATCTCACCGTGCGAGTTTGATGTAGACGTCGGCCTTGAGGCTTTCTCCAGGGCGGGAAGCACTTCAGAACTCCACTTGCAGTTGGTTGAGCGCTCAGCGCCGCTCACAGCGCACAGTTCACCGAGAGCAGTTCTGGACGGTAGAGAAGTTTGGAAGCGCTGGCTCGCTCACTCGCAAGTTTACCGCTTGTCTTTGAGATCCAACGGTCGGCCCCACCGATTGGAATTACGAACTGACAGTTCGTTTTCCCGCTGTCTTTATTCTGTTGGAGCGGCAGCTCCTGCAGCAACGAGCGTGTGATTGGAGCTCTGGGTTCCCAATCGTAACTTGTCTGTGTGCTGCTGGTGTGTGTCTAGTTGGTTGGTGATGGTGGCGAAAGCGCTGCTTGGAGAGTGAATGGAGCCAGCGGCGGCGCTGCGATCAGCGAAGCATATTTCAGAAAAACTACAAAATTCATGAAGGGATTCGCAACTCCTTCAGGAGCTCTCGTTCCTGATCAGTCGCTCAATCCCTCTCAGAAATTCTGCACATTTCGTGGAATGTCGAAATCCTGACCGATCATCAATGCATCCCTATGTCCGATCTAAGACAATCGCCCCCATATTGGAAGAGCGGCCGCAAGGTTTCTCGTCTGCTATTGTTTACCAACATGGAGGGTAGTACATCTCATGTCGTCATTACATCACACAATCTGTTCTGCGACACTGTTTCCAGAAATTAAACTTTGCTGGATCGTCGGTTCTCTCCAGGAGGGTAGGTTGGCGATGGGCGACTCCCTGAGGATTCTTGGGAGATGAGGTAGACCATGACTTTGTCAGCAGCAATCATCAGCCGAGCTCACCACCCAACCTTGCTCTGCTGATCAGCTGAGTGAGCCAAGTCTTGATTTTAGATGCGCATTTACTCCGCTATCACCTACAAGCGTTGGAATTGTTCTTCTCACCTGAGCTGAAGTTCATCGATGGTGAATCTTATCCGATTTCGAGCGGGTCAACTCACCCCATTTTTAGTTGTGATGATGGAAGCTCAGTGCGAACAACGTGACGTCCCGTGTCTCAGCGAGAGTCTCCAGTGTCTCTCGTTGTTTACCCTCTCTGGACGATCCCTATCTCGGCTTGATTTCTTTTTCACCGTTCACTTGCTTTGATGAATCCCACTTTGTCGTCTTTCTCCATCCCGTACACGGCAGTCATGTCTATGTCGAAGGCCAGTGCCGTTGTGAAAGTGCGTAGAAAACCTCTTGCGTGAATGCTAAAATTGATTTATTCACCGCCGTCAGCCGTTCAATCCAGGTGGTTTACTGACTGAGTGCTCGACCATCAGCTATTGACGATGGTTCCCGTGTACTTGAAACCACCTTCTCGAAGCTGTTCTTCGTTTCTCTCAAGTTAACTCCGTGGAGCTTGAACCAGAGTATTGATTTCGATTTTTTTGTCCTCAACAGATGCACAACGTTAGTAAGATGAACATAGCCAGTGTGGCACGCTTATTGCGTGCCCATCGCTCACCTTCCGGAAATCGTTTGCGCACGCTCAGCTCGGGCACAACCACAGAGCAAACACAGACGATTCCTCCGTTGCCCGGGAATGAAGTGTCGTTTTTCGGCCCAAAAGATCACAGGGTGCCACTGCCAGGTATTTAGCTTCCTGAAAAAATAAGTTTATTGTACTCTCAGTACCGCTTCAATTATATCAACAATCTATCATATCGAGCCATCCACTTTGAAGACAATAACAGCGAGCCCATGGCCCACGTTCCTGCTGGGTCGACTGTGTGTCCCCTCCCTGTTGATATAATCGAGGTGGAACTGTAACCCCGTGAGTTAATGCGACCTCAAACGGCTGAGCATAATGGGAAGATACGATTCTTGGTAGGCAATGTTGGAATCCCTCCTTCGGAATTCCGACCGGGCTTCTCATACAGAGAGCCCCTGGATAAATCGAGTCGCTACCTGACTGAACTAGACCTGTATAAAGTTGACGCTCCCGAAGATCGCCAGAGGAAAGTCTACACGAGATTAGTCGATGCTACATTCGAGGTAATCATCGCGCACTACGGAACTACATTCCCAGGAGAACATCAAATAGAAGTGGTCGATGCCTAAATGGGATTTTCTCTGAGATCTTAATTTCATTCACAGGCAGCAGACCTGAGCGGCGAAGACGGAATCTTGCGATCGGGGCCGGGGCTGGACTGCCGTGCCCAAGACTGCCCGTTGTTGGTGAAGAAAGACTTCCAGGAATTGTTTCCCGATCATGACATACTCACCAAGCCTCTCACAATTATCACGGTAGCTCACAGAACGGAGCACGAAAACGTGGTTTGGACTCAGAGCATGGGACTAGAACGGGAACGATTGACCGAATCGTTCATATCAAAAGCGCAGAAGGTTGTTCGTCAGCTGCAAGAAGCCGGCTACTGGGCGGATTTCATTAACCCGAATTCGGGAAGACCGTATCTCAGTGGTGGATTCGGAGACGCTAAGCTTTTCGAAACAGACGAGCGCTATCGTCATTTAGGTTTTACTATTGAAGATCTAGGTTGCTGCAAAGTGATCACTCATCACGAGTGGGGTCGGAACGCGTTTGTGGGGTGTGTTTTCACGAACGCTCCCATCAGCTCCGCCGAAGTTCAGAGAATCATGGCCGGAAATAAGAGAAAATGAGACGCTCGAGTCTGTGGAACAATTGATGATGTTGAGCTGTATCGAGCGGAGACAAGAAAGAAGGAAGATATGCTGATCAGTGCCCACTCGATGCCGCGAAGAAAGCGAAACCGATGTGGACGCGGTGATTCAAGAGGCAACATAGTCAGATTGTAGCTTATCTCAGCCTTGCCGAGAGTGAAACGTTGATAATAAACTTTATGAATTGTTGTATCTGCGCTGTCCCCATACTAGTTCTCTGCAAGAAAGATGAAAAGAGAGAGTTTTTCAAACAATCGCCATAGTAACAAAAGAAGCTTCGAGGAGCGCTGGCACAAAACACGTCTTGAGCCGTGAGAACGCTACCATATGGTACCGATGATTATTGAAAAGAAAGATCTCACCTAAAGCTGTCGAAACACATTAACCACGGCGAATTTGGGATGAAGGAGCTTTGAGGGGATAGAACAACAGCCTTGTTTAAAAATTTACAAGTCTCCGAATACCTACTTCCATTGACCGGAGCTCGAGGGGCTCCTGCGGTGAATAATCAACTGGCTAAGTTTTTCCGTGTCGTCGAGAGGAATCACTGAATTACTTCCGCCGATCGCTCGGAGGAACTGAAGGCTTCGAGGCAGTGCGCATTCTAAACGTAGAATGAGGGGAGACGAGTCCGATCGGCCGAAGTTGAGATCTGTTCAGTGAGGCGACATTTTCTGTCTTCAGGAAGGACGATTCCAAAAGACTTTCCTTTCCCAGAAGATGAACGGGCACCCTCCAGAGCAGGGGTGGGCAACGTCGTACCTCCAGCTGGGGCTTAGAGTCCCTGGCAGTGGCCATCCCTCGCGGTGCTTGACGTGATTCTTGACAGATTCAGATTTCATGAATTGGGTTTCTATTTGTATCGTCGTGATGTTGAGTGCCAGCTTTTCGGCTGCGTTTCGATCCAATGGGAGTTATTGGATTGTTCCACAAGTATCTCAATATGTGGTTCCAGAGGATCACCACTCCACAAACGGTTCGATGAGATTCAATGAGACGGGAGAAAGGAGAAAAATTCTGTTATGAGATCTTTCCGCTCTGGTTTGAGTTTTTCCGATGTTCATAGGCAGTTCCAAAGCCGTTACCCGATCGGGCGGTATCTCGAATGCGAATGCTCAGCTCAAGAATTCTTCAGACAGTTTGGGAATGTGATCGGAGTAATACTTATATGGGTACTTTCTAATCAACGCTCAACTTTTTAGCCCAAATCCAGGGGTGCACCATGAGCGGCCCGCGCCATTCTGTTCGGCGACCCGTTTGATGAAG
This sequence comes from Neoseiulus cucumeris, assembly GCA_021527715.1. Lineage (NCBI taxonomy): Eukaryota > Metazoa > Arthropoda > Arachnida > Mesostigmata > Phytoseiidae > Neoseiulus > Neoseiulus cucumeris. The sequence continues at coordinate 696,906 of JAJSRV010000027.1, read as the reverse complement.
TAGCGGGAGGTAGCTCGAGAGCACGGGAACGCCAATGCCAAACGTAGTTCATAAGGTAGTGGTGCATGGAACTTAGATGATATCCGGAGCATCATCTCCCGTCCTGTTTCTAGGTGAAGAGGAGCAGAAAGCTTAAATACAAGTGCATCGTAATGGTCGGCTCCACCACTCAAAGAAAAGCGAATCGATTTGCCGTGAACGAAGATGAACTGGGTTCCATGCCAACTGCTTCTTATGCCTCCGCATTTGATACCGCATCCACACAGGTCCAGAAGAGATTCAGTCAGTTGTTTAAGAATTTCGAAAATTATTCAGAGCCTAGCCCACCGGAGTCCCTACAGGAACACTCGCCCATCATTCTTAAATGTCCTGGAAGACACTTGGCAGAATGTATAATTCTTGTCCTCACTAATAATAATAATCGGCCAAGTCTGTCTGTCCTTTTGTGCATCCGTCTGTCCGCCCGTCTGACCGTAGTATCTCAGGGTATCCCGGGACCCGTCAAACCATACTTTTCGGAGTCCATGGATGTGATTCCGGGGTCGGTCTGACTATACTTTTTGACTGTGGCCTGTGGGGATGACGCCCAGAAACCCCGAAGTTTCCCCGTTTCTACGAGGTGTTCTAAGAATCCAACTTCTGTGAGATTTCCTGAAACTTTTGTACCGCAATCAGAACTCAGTTTCTTATTGGATAAGAAACTGAATATGCCTACCGTCTATTCCTGAAAGATAATGTCGTGCATGTTTCTGCTCGAATCCGGCCCACTGGAACACTTATTTAATTGATACTGTTATTGAAGCCTCCCTCCAATACCGGCTCGCCGCGCGAGGTCCGCTCATAGAATAGACGCCCCCCTTCAATAAACTCAGATTTCCGAGGAAAATAGACACCCAGGCGTTATCGCCATATTTACGGTAATTTAGAGGAGGCCAGAATGACGTCACCCCCGAACTCTCAGACCGATTTCTGATCCAAAACTTCGACTCAAAAGCGAATTTTAGGCGAAAAAATGAGAAAGAGTTCCATCAATTCCACGGATTCGACATAATTTTCACCGAGAAATCCGGATCCAACGTCCACGGTCAGACAGTAGAACTTTGGGAACGGACAGAAAGGAAACTAGTTTCCGCGGTGTCCTCTCAGCAAGCCGAAATGAATTGCAACGAAAACTCGAAGAGCCGGATTCATCCTGATCCAGAGGCGAGTTCTTCTTAGGAGATCCGGTCCTGTTTTTCTTCGAAGACTGAACACCGTCGAAATTACGTCCGACCGACACTCAGGATGTCAACCGCTTCGCACAACGAACCGACATCGACCTCTGGCTACGAGATCAGTCGTGTAACTACAAACCAATCGGCTGTTTGATCCTTTTTCCGGACACAGGAGTTGAATCAGCTCCAACCAACGGTGCCGAGGTTGTGTGGAGGCTTTAGCCGATACAACTCGACACCAGGAGGGACGAACCGAACTGTTATTGGTGCTCCATGACGTCGGATCTCAGCCCCGCCGAAGCACGGTTACAGTCCCATGTCAAGGGGACCAGCTTCTCGTCTCCTACACCAGGGACGTCCTCGACTACGTGGGGACTTGTTTTGAAAATCTTGCAGCAGGGAAAAGACCTCAGGAATCAGAACTTTAATTGGTTTTGAGGTTTCTGAGGATCGTACCCGATGTAACATCGAATTCTAAGGTCGGTCAAAGTGGGAAAACGAAAGGTTTTTGAGCTGAATTGCGACAGGCTCGAAATCACTGCACAAACGATCTTAAGCGATTCCCGCGATTGCTTTATTAACTTCGACAGTCATGTCAGAATAAGGTCACCCTCTTCCTCGTTTCTTCCGTAACTGACTTCACCCGTGATTTCCCTCCAACGTGGTGTGATGCGTATAACGAATAATGCCTTTGCCGAGAACCATTCCGCCATGGTATCGGACACAACATGGAGAGCAAATGATAACTGTTTCCTAGAACAACCGGCATCCACCGACGAGACACGCTGCGGCCCTGCACAATAAACTTTGCGATGCGATCATCTCACTCAATCTATGCTATTCAGTCAGATCTAAGATATGTGAGAACGTGTAGACCTGAACGTTGATGCTGCTGCTGCTGCTGTTGCTGCGGTGGCTGCTGCCTACAGAGATAGGTTTTTTCTGTTTATCCGAGTTTTTTTTTTCCTCTCTTTTCATGCCGCTCCAGTCCTCGGAGACAAATGTAGTGGCAAAATAGGGTGATCATTCAGCTTCGATCTGTTGTGAGGAAGCTCGACGAGAATTTTCTTTCAGCGTGCTGCACCTCAACTGAGATGGTATGTCTACTGAAATTCTGTCTAACATCTCGATTTTTTTGTGTGTTTTCTCCCGATTCGCAGAATCGTGCTTTCGGGTAGGCTCGTGGCCTCCGGCTTGCATTCTCTCCCTTGTACTCTGTTGTTTGCTTCGATTGAACTTAGAGAGACGTTCAAGCTCTACTTCCCGATTCTTGGGGTGAAGGTTCGGAGTGTGCGCATCTGAAACAAAAGCAAGCCGTCGTCTTTGGTCAGAGTGTACAGAGTCAATTAGGGAGTTTTACAAGAGAACTCTACACCTCGTTCGTGTCACGTCAACGAACACGGTCGCGACGCGACACCCTAACACTGGACGAGAAATAGCTATCCGCTCAAGAGAATGAGTCGGACCTGGGCGTGCGAAACTATTCCTTGCTTCGCAGGAAGTGAATGACGAGTTTCTTTTCATGACACATACCTGCCCGACGTTGCCGTCGGATCTTCCGATGCGTGGCGTGAAAGCAGCTCTACCGATTCTCGGGGTGAAGGCAGGCGCCCGCTTCACCATGAAGTCGTTCTCCTCATCGTCGTAGCCTAACGACGCTGATCCTGACTGACCCATGCTCTTCTTTCCGAGCCTTAAAAACGAATGCACAATCGTTAGCTTGAACGGAAAAGCTTAACGTGTTGTTCTTCCACACGTTATCAGTCACGTTTAAGCCGCTTTAAGGAGCGGGCGCATAAAGTTTCCGCGGGGATTATGTGAAATTTTTTTCTCGAGTTCGCGGCCGCGTTCGTGTAATTCTCATTAAACCACCAACAATGCAGCGGGCAGCGTATAGGCATAACGACTTTTGGTTCGCGCTGCCTCTCGAGAGGCCGGCCAGTAGTTGCAAATCGTTTTTCCCATGACTGCAATGTCTTCTCATTTGGAGCTGCTGCTGCTGCTGTTGTTTGTTACGGACGTCCGGCAATAAGACGGAAGAATCCGGGAGGGCTAGTGTTGGCATCCCGCCATTGTGACTGTCTTCCACCCCATAAGACACACTTTCATTCACTTATGTTCTCAACTCTATGCATTCTGCGCTGCGAAACAACTGTTCCTCGAGTTCGAATGCGCTGTCTGGAATTAATTGAACGTCCTCGAGGGGAACAGCCGAGCATTCGGAGTCTGCGAATAAGAAATGGCCGAACAATCTGTCTCGAAAGAGTCGAAAATAGCGGATCCGATTTTTCTTTCGATTTCTTCAATCCCGAATTGCAAGCCTCTCGACCACCCAATCACAGTTTTCCTTCGCTGACGAAGAAAGATTTTGTGAAAAGCGGCGTCTGCCGGCAGCGCGAAGCTCTTTGAGGTGTGATGCTCGTTCATCGAGCTGTTTAAGACCGGGACGTTGAGGCCTTGTAGCAAACTGTCAATTTCCCTCAAAACCCGAACTCAAGCCGGTGTGGGAAGTGCAATTTCCCTGAAGCTTCTGGCATCATGCCAGCGACTCGTCTCGGTCTTCATTCAACTTCCTGGTTTGTGGTGGAAGAGTATCTGAATAAGTTCTCTCGGTATAATTCTCTTCGAGGATTTCTCAAAGAGTTCCCACTCCGCCGATACTGGGAGCATACGACCGGGTTTAATGAAACGACAGCGTCGTAGAATGACTGAAATCACTGCGATCGACTACAAAAGGGCTACACGAAACAAGGAATCGGTTGTGCTTTCACCGAGATACAAGCTGCTTGTCGTTGCCGACGTGAATAGCAAGAGCCTGCGAGCAAAACAACAGCGCTTACCTCGGGACGAAGGCGTCCGCGCGGCCGATACGCGGGCTGGGGATGAGCTGACGCATCGTTCGCTGGAACAGGGCCTGGAACTCTTCCGGGAACAGGCGTCTCATCTGATGAACTCCGAGCATCGAGTCCGAATCAAGCGATCGCTTTTTGCGGCCGATTCTCGGGGTGAATGCGCTGTGACCCCCGCGTTTCCTGCAAGCAGCGCAGGCTGACAGTTGGCGGCTGCTGGTCATTGTGTGATCTGCACTTGCTAGTCTGTTTCTTGCTTCCCGTTTGTTCAGGTCCAACTCATCTTTCAAAGGTGGTGATGGATCACAAGCTCACGAACTCGATTACTTCATTGAGTGAGATATGAAAGAAGCCCCGCTCCGGTTCGAGTAAAGTTTTCCTCCAACGGAGGAGCATGCTCTCGCTTTTACACATTCTACTCCCTTGTCGACAACCTCTGTAGGGTTGTTGCTTTCATGTTTTCAGCTTTTAGTGTTCGCTAGCAGCAACAGTGCTCTGTGAACTGCTCGAAAAGGTAATCTCTGATGGAAAGCATTCACTCTTGTCATCCTCGCTCCCCTCGCTATCATCTGGCTTAGCATGCTCTGAGCGCGAACTTCCATCGCCATGCTTTCTATGCGGTTGTCAAAACATCAAAAACTCGAGTCTCGTTCTTTCAGATGAGAAGCTCCGAAATTTTGAGAAACTCTAGAGAGCGAGCTCGGAGGTCGCGGCGACAAACCAACCATTGACGCCGCCGCCGCCGCTTCAAATTTCATCAGGATCTTATGTGTCCCATCTTCCTACCAGAAACCGAGTTATGGGAGGGCTTTTCGGTGGTTCGTGTTCCGAAATGAGTCGTCAAGAGGAGTCCAATTTTCGTGGTTAGGCTCTCTCCAGGAACTCGATCATTCTCGGTCTGATTATCTGAATTCTGAGGAAGCCGTCTTTTCGAGCCGCGGATCGGTGCGAAAGTGCACTTGCTGACGGGTCGGATCCCCTCTTTGGAATATTCAACAAAGAAAAACAAGATTCCACAGCTCTTGCTGATTTTGTGGACGCTTGTCGCATCCACTACCTTATCAACCCTATTTTTTTCAATTTGTCACCGATTTGTGTAAACTTCGGTGATCGGAGTTGATGGTACAACTCGAGTTCGTTCTCGGCTGTCGAACATTGTCCCCGTGTGGGAGGGTGTCCGCGGAAAATGAGAGCAGAGCGAAAATTTTAAAAATAGGTCGATGTCATTAAGGGTGGACAAAATTTCTATAAAGGGAACCGGAGTGACGGATTCCGCTCCTTCAGACAATGAAGATTCACTATCAGCCAAGCCTTGGAAGGAACATTCTGAGCTCACAGTGAGCATGGAGTGCCTAAGTGGAGGCATTTTTGGAGGCGACGCATGATCAGAATCAGTGGCCAAGCAGCGAGTCGTGGGGAGATCAGGAAAGGATACGTCATGCTAAAAATGTGCGCTTCTACAGAACGGAGTGCGTACTTACAGGTAATCGGGAACTAGCATGTAGCCGACGTCGACGGCGCCTTCCCAGTTTTCCTCATCGTCGGGACTATTCACGAGTTGATCCTCGCCGCTGGGTGCAAACGACCCGACGGAGCGGCCTATCCTCGGAAACGGAATGAGTCCTTGCCGTTTACCGATACGTGGGAAAGGCAGCAGGTCTTGTCGTTTGTCCTCTTGGCAAAAGGCATAATCTGGAAGCACGAGTGAATTATGAGCCTTGACGACTTTGTTTCTGTAGTTTGCAGACGACGAAAAGCGTCGTTACGGGAACTCAATGGCGGATGTCAGGGATGGGGAATGGTGTTCCAAACTTTGGGAAAATGTGCACAATCCAACGTCGGCTTCGGTGGAACTCAAAGTTCGCTCAGGGTCTAATCCCAAGAAACTTCTGTTTTGGGGAAGGATCGGAAGTTTCTCTCCGGAAGACAACCGGGAAGCCTAGATATCGTTGCAAATATAGAGACGTTCGACCAAAGTACCCCCGAGGGACATCCTCGATAGAAGGCCAATGCGCTGTTCGAGCCCGAAATTAAGAAAAGTCGATGTCGTCCTCTCTAACAGTTATGAGCTCCACCTCGGGAAATTCTCGGGGTCGTCTCTTAGTGAGCCACCAAGGGAACAAGCGGGAGCTGTGTCTTGGTATTCGACACAGACGTAAACAACACGACCCCCGATGGCATTTGGGACGACACGGACTCGTCGTGAATGTTGTCCTCGTGGAGTCGTAAACGAAGAAGGAGTTGCGACGAAGTCGACGAGAAGTCTACAAACGATTTCAAGCGCGTCGAAGCCTGCTGTGCGCTAACGTTCATTGGCGTAGTTCTTCGATGTAGACAAACTCAAATTCATCGCATCTAGTATTTGCAGTCTCATACAAGGTCCCATGAGACTCGATGGGTTCCCAATGAAGACAACCTCCCTGTCCTCCGGAGTCTCCCCAACGCTGCCGGTCGTTGAAATCACAGCGAACGTTGCCACGGAGCCATCAGCAAATGACTCCGCAAGAGAAGAAGACTGTATGAGGAGAAGAAATACACGGTTACACGGTAAGGAGGAAACAATACGTCCAATTGTTGCTGGCAACTCTCCTCCGCGCGGAATTCCGCCCGAATACGACCAACGTCTGTCGGCGCTGCAGCAAATTGAATCCCGCAGCGGGATCAGTTGGACTTCGGATGTCGTTACAGAAATTGTCCTGTTTTCCTGCTCGGGGGCCGGTCGCCATTTGCGCGCCTGCCCAGCCGATCGCTGGCTCGCTCGCCCGCCCGCCCGCCACTCGGCTCGTTCGGCCGCGCAATTGACTGAAGGATACGCATCCAAACAATACTCGTTTCTCAACCGACGATTTCGGCGAGGGCGCTTTCTCGAATCGCTGTCGAACGGGCCCATTGTCCACGGCGTCGACTCTTAAAGAAGAAATGCTGACGGGCTGGATTTCCTTGTCCATTAGCGAAATTGGAGAAGGAGGCGTTCCCCTAAGGAGAACGGGGAGCGGCCAATCAATAGCCAAATGTGTCGTTTCTAACTCAATTTAGCGATATCTTGACTCGCGACGAAAATCGATCACGTCCTACAAGCGACCAGTTGACGCCTCAAGATGTTTGACGGCTCGTTATCAGCGCAACAACTCTTCTTCCCATCAATCCAATATCATAAAAGGAAGGAGAGGAAAATCAGTGTTTAACGTCAACGTTCGTGGCATTTCCACTCTCCACGGGCACAATCGAAGACCTGTGGCAGTTTTCATCTGCTTGCCTCCAAAACTTTGCCAGCAAACCGGAATGGGGTGACGAGGCTTACACAGGAGATGACAGAGCCTAGGTGTGAGCGATGCTAAAAGCACACGTTGAGCTTGCGCACGCAGAATTGTAGAAAAGCTTGCTCATTAATACTCACTCGGAATTACAATCAGCAATCATCATCGTAGTCTCACTTCATGCGACGCTGCTGTTCACTAAAAATTCTGTCGATTGTTTATTTACCATGAAAACGCATGAGAAATACCTCCTCCTCAAATTCACATCCCTCGTGTGCCTAATCACGCTGCAGGCAGATGTCCTTTCAACGCACCGAAGAGCTCCGTCGGATTATTTGACGATCTCGCCAAGAATAGCGGAATGAGGCGGGAATCACAATACATTTTGTGAATGTGTATTATGGAAATTCCGAAGTGCCATACCGTGGGAACTCGAGGAGCAGACGCTTCTTCACTCAACCTTTTTTCAGAGAGGCAAAATCAGTCAAATTTCGTATCGTGATTCATGCTCGATCTCAGCTTTGTCTGATTGCTCTCATGTATCGAAGAGCGTTCCGGAGAAATGAATTTACTTGAGGGAAGAGTCGCAGGAATCCCAGAAGCTCTCCCACCATCTTCCTGCTGCCACAGTGTAACGTTATTAGCCTACGGAACTACTTTTTAGAGTGAGCCAAACTAACAGTCGACCGCAAGATAATTCACGACTATGTTTCGAGGAACCATTTGCATTAGAAGAATAACGGCAGTCCCCGAAAATTTTGTCGACGAACTTGCGAGAGAATATGATCGTGCACGTTACGTTAAGTGAATAACGATTGCGAGAAGAGACGACAGCCGTCTCGTTTCATCAGTCAAGAAGAAAACCCCTCGAGGTTAGGGTGGCGTTTCTCAGCCAAAGAAGGCTTAAAATATTTGACACGTCGTACGCGTTGAGAAATTACCTAGTGCATTTTTTGCACTGGTTGTCATCAGTCTCGGAACATATTAATCTGATGATGTGAGGCTCCAGGGAGTTTCTGAGTCCATTTTCAATCTAACTCGCAAGTTCGGATCCTTGAATTCCTCGGTAATAATGTACCTTCAGCTTTCTCTGATTCCAAGTCCAGCGAGTACCCGACAACGAGTACAAAAGACAGCTTCGATGCTAGGAAAAAACTCCTCCACAACGCTATTCGGCCAGAAGCCGCTCAATCTCTCTCAGAAACCAAACCCTAGAAACGTGAGGGAAACGGCTGGACTGCACTTCCTGGCGAATGAAGCAATGTTTGACACGGAAGCACTGGCGTGTTCCGCGATCGCCCCATCTTCCTCGAATCTTGTCTCCAGAGGGAAAATCATGGATCGTCAAGAAGTATTTTCATGAATCATCTCGGATTCAAATGTTTCTTCGTCCCAAAAAAAACGTCGAGAATCCCCCTCGAGTCATTCCTGGATCAGCCATTGTAAGGAAGGCTCATTCAATTTAACGGGGTTCTAACCCGGTTTCGTAATCCGAATGAGGATATTGGGTTTTCCGAAAGTTCAGTTTAGAAACGCCACCGTCATCCTTCCGCGTCAACCCCATGACCTCTTAAGCTCGCCCAACTCCTAAAATCCGGAGGCCATGTGGTGTAACCTCATCCGACCGTTACAATGAACAATTCTCAAAATACTTGATACGGCGAAGCGTTATCTCAGGCAACATTCCTGAGACTGACTTTCTCCGCGAGGAGAAGACTAGTACTTCTCAAAAACGCCGGCCAGAACCCAAGTCTTGTTAGACGACCAGGAGGTTCTTCTGATACAACTTCCGGCATAGTTCCGTGACACTGGATTTGGTGCATAAACAATGGATGTCATCTGTGCGATAGTTCTACGCTCCTCCATGCAGACCTTGAAAAATTTCCGCGACTATCCTTCATTCCCTGTTTTTCCCTGTGAACGGTCCCGGTATGATGCCAAATCAAAAGAGCCATGAGGCGTTCTTCAAAACTATACCCATCAGGGTTTTTTCATAAAGTGAGAATGAAAGCTTTGATCGTTGCGTTTCTCATGTCCAGGTTTCTAGAGAGTGGCTAGGTTGTCGGGAAACTCCGCATTTGCTCCCAAGCTCCACGAATCAAATGAATAACTACAGCAAGGAACAAGGGAACTCGTCTAAGAATGCGTAAACTCACCGTTGGAGATCAACAAAGCAAGAAGGACACTAGCGACCGTTGCGGACGAGAGCATCCTGCTTGGAGTTCTCAACTAGCTGAGAGTTTCAACTAGAAGAGGGTTTTCGTTCGCTTCGAAACGTCGAGTGCGATAGTTGTCGCGGTTCTGTTCGTCAGCAGGGCGATTCCAGGAGCGGAGTTCAAACTTGTCCGCGTTACACGTCGTGCCGGAGGGCTTTTACGCAGAGCCAGTCCCCTCCTCTAGGCCCTTTCTCATGTACGGAGGCCACACCTACGAGATTCGGATTGGCGTGTTTCGGTCGACCGGCACCACACCCCAGTGACGTCCATGCAGTAACGGAAGATCACCAGATGATCAAAAACCTCCATCCTCCATAACCAGAGCCGAAGAAAACAACCGTTATGAGGGTGACGTATTTGGCTCTGCCTTTCAGCATGGAAAACGTCATGCCCGATTAGTGGCTCACGCATTTGTTCATCGGAAGGAAAACAGACAACACGACGAACCGCCCTCGGACCTCGAACCTCACCAGAACACAACTCTTTCAGATGAACATTTGGAAATTTCAAGAGCGCGGCAGAGATAATTATGCAGCATCCATACTCGCAGGGATAACTCCTCGTCATCCTCTGCACGACGGCGACAGACTGTCGATTACATTGTGTTACTCTGACGAGTTTCATACTCGCAAATACCCAAGGTCTGTACCGCAGGTCGAGTCGAGCGCTCAAGATCGATGGAGGCCCTCCGAGGAATACATTCTAACAAATCGCAAAAGAGTAATACTTCTCCTATAGAGAACACCCCTGAGATGAAATCGATCTGGAAAGAGGGAGAAAGATCTATTCGGGGCGTATTTCAAGGATTCGATCGTTGTGTGGCAACGGCGTTTTTTCTTTGATCACTCCATCGTAGTGTATCACCATCGTTTCGATTCAGCTGAAAAATGTTGCTCAGACCAAGAATACCCTGGACGAGGTGTATCACAAAGTGTACTTATCAAGCTCACCACAGTCTGATGCAAGGTCCCTTTTCCTTTCAATGAAATTTCGAGAATTGTAAGTAGTTTTGGTGATCGTTTCGTTGAGTTTCCTCCTCAATGGGGGATTGCCGAGGCGCTTCTTTGTTTCTTCAGTCATAGACCCCCTGATTTGTGAGGTTACCGACATTGATCCGATTTCGTCGCCGATAAGCAGGCTACAAAGCGCTGAACCCGCGGAAGACGTCGAAATGCTGTGATTCCATCCGAGAAGCGACTGCGGTCAGTGTTTTTCCTCTTGCGAGCGAATCGCGTCCTCGAGTTGCCGTCTCGCGTTCTGATTCCGGTCCCACTCCAATCTTCAGATCGATTCGAGTTCTGTAGTCAACTAAACCCCGTAACTTCGATTAGACATCAAGTCGTAGAACTGTGTGCCGGGAGTCAAGATTCATCCTCTCGCGTCGGGGGCTGACAAGTGCAGCGTCACGTTGATCACTGTTTCAGGTGGGTTGACGTTGTTGAATTTACTTCGACTGACACGTCGATCAGTGTCTAAGTTTCGAGATTATTCAAAAACATAATTTTTGCCCTTTTTGCCCTAAACATAGTTCGTATGCTTCCTTCCCGATTTTGCCTCGTTTGATCGTTAGGAGGTCTCTGATGCGACAGATTTCCAACAAAGCGGGCAGGATACCGGGCTGAACGGTCAAGTTTTCGCTTAATTATTTCAATCTGATGTTCGGGCTTCTGACCCGAAACAAGAACGATTGCATGAACGAAAGCAAGACAGTCTGCACCGCTTCCATCGTCGTCTCTCTGCCGGCATCAAAGACACGCAATGTACGCATATGTTTTGAAGGGGAATCGTCAGACCACGAAACTCGGATACAGTCACCCTCAGTGTCCAAGAACACTTTGAACGTCGTGGCGTTCGCGCGGCAGCGAGGAGCACGTTCCCATGAGACAATTCCGGAACAGTCCCGAAAATATTACATGGGCCTCTAAGGTTTCACGGAACCCTCCAGTCCTCGAGGATGGAGTTTCCTTGGACACAGACTGAGAATAATCGGCAATCAAGTGATTGATGCGACAAGGAGCCGGCTCGTGCGAAGGAATCTCTAGTCACCGCCACAGACCCGCGGTTCTGGTTACGGTGACATCCTGTAGCACAATCCCGGCAGTTTTCTTCAGTGAATTTTGAGAAACTTCTCTGAAGTGCCGCGGCCAAATTATAGAACCCGGGCATCAGGACGCTGCAGGGGCATCAGAATACTTCTCGACACTCCACGACAGAACTTGGGGTTGTTTTTCAAACCGCTGAGGAATATCTCTTTCATTTTCTTGAACTTTGCAGTGTACGAAAACCAACGGCACATCAATTCAGATCCGTCGACTAGCTGAGGGCATCGGAAAAAGGCTCGAAAGGGGCATGAGGCCGAGGTTTCGCCCCGGGCATCACCAATGGTCGCTACGTCACGGCGCGAATTGATCCAGTCGAATGAGAAAGCATGGACATTGCCGAAACCGAGAATGTCGTCATTCAGGTGTCCGTTATCCCCCGTGAACGTCGAAGACGCTCCGAGCAAGCTGTTGACATTCAACTCAAACACTTCGTTTTTCAAGGGAATGAGAGCAGCAGCAGCAGCGAAGTGTCGCGTCGAATTTGAATCATCCGAAACTTCTCGATCAAACTTCATGAATCGCATCTTATCCTTGAATTCCGAGCTCCACGCATACGGCGGCGGAAACCGAAGGCTCAGACTTCGATCTAAAAACAACCCACGAAGAGGGATTGCCGTATTCCCGCTATTACACCGCTGCAAAAGTTGATCCTCTTCCTCCGAAAATAAAAGTGCAATAGATTTCACAACTTTCACTCGCCAAACTGTTATAGCATACCAGTTCGCTGCTTTCCAGGGAGAATAGTATCCCCGAATCTGCGCATTTGTCGTGTGAGAGTTCGAATCGCCGGATTCCCAATCTCGATCCAAAGCCGGGAATGACGCGTTGCCCTTTTCAGCTGCGTAATAGTTGAATTCCCTCAAACTTTGAGCTGCGAAATTCATTTACAATCTCTGTAGGGACTAGAGAACATAATATTGTAGCTGTGATACTCGACTGCATTGAAGGGTGCGGGAGCAGCTCTCGATTGTTCAGACGCAGGGAGTCAAAAGGATTTGTCACTTCGAATCAAGCCCCCCGAAATCTTCGCGCGTCCTTTGACGCGTCCGGATCTCAGAATGCGCGGCCATCAGAGACGAATCGGATCACGTCGTTATCAATTCAAGGGCGGGCTGTGAAATGTCGATCATAGAGGGACTTTTTCAGGAGCGGTTCCTTTATTCACAGTTTTGAAGGTCGCACTTTCCAATGTCTTCACAGCATGGACTTCAGAACATGTGCGCGTATCTCCAAACAGCGTATGCATATCGAGAGGAGCCGAAAAGCCGAAGCTGGAACTGAAGTCGAAGCTTTTGAGAGATGGGTCATCATCAGGGGGAGATTCCCCTCAAGGTAGTGGAACTTCATGTTTTCCTCGACTCAGAGGAAACTCATGTGGCCTCCGAAAGAAGGTACTGGAGACAGCCGGTGAGAACGAACTTCTTGAGGAGAACACTCGAGGAAGGGAGGCAATTCAGAAGACATGGTCTAACACATAGGTTTTCAAAGTGGGTTCCATGGAACCCTTGGATTCCATAGCAACTTTTCAGGGTTCCACGCTCGTATTTATTGTGGAACCCTAGGGTTCCATGGGGTGGTTCGAGTCTCAGCTATTGTTACTTAGTAGTGCCCGGGTGATTCTTATAGAGTGCAGCGGACATTCAAGTCGTACGTTACTACGACGTCAGTTGAACCAATTGTGCAAAAATCAATCGACAGCGGCCTTGCGCTGTCTCCTGCCTTTCGTCAGTACATATCGGTGTGAGGCTGCGTTTTCTGTGTATGCGTCAACTAAACATAAGCGTCGGAGTCGTCTGGATGCTGAAGATGAAATGAGACTTCAATTGTCGGACAGAATTCCGGACTCCGCAGCAATCGCTCTAGGGTTACAAAATCATCCTTCGCATTAATCCAAATGATCCACGTTTTTATCACGTATGGAATTCGGTTTTTTCGGTTTAGAACGAGTTACGTTTCAATAAACTCGCGGCGCTCTTTGCCAGGTCGGCACGAGATTGCCGCATGTTATCTTTAGAAGGCCTCCTCCTTTGGAAACTGACCCCTTTCAGGCTAAAGAATTTCAGAAGCTCAGCTACCAAACACAGCTATCTCCGCAGTCGATGGGCGGCAACGCGGGAGGAGCCCGAATTCATTTTCCGCGTTTGGGGCTCCACGGGGGGTTCCGCGACCAAAATGGACTCAGACCGGGGTTCCGCGGAAAAAAAAGTTTGGGAACCACTGGTCTAACATGTCGACATTTTGAGAAACTGATGTGCCACTGCTCGCGACCCATTCTTATATTCCTGGTCCTGTTCTCCAAGCAGGAGAAGGGCAGATGTCATCGGTTATACTCTGGATTCTTATGCAGCTTTCCGAAATGGATGCAGGAAGTCTCGAGACTAGTTCGGAGATTTTCCCTCGCGTGATATATGTATTGGGGTTATCGAGTCCATTTGGTGCCATTTAAGACGGGGACGGATTAGGCCTCCATATTTTCACCCGATCCACGCTGCTCCATCCCTGGAATCCCCATAATCATGTAATATCAGCCTCGCGCTAGAAGCCTCTCTGATTTTTTGAATAAACTGCCTAAATAGAGTTTGGCATCCCAATCTATACCAAGATATCTCGATCTACGAGTGTGGACAGTGAAACACTGTTCCGCCGACCCACCCTTATTTCGTTCTGCGACATCGGACTGTCGATAGAACGCCATGTTGCGTCAGTCACGACGCGAAGCGAACTGATCAGTTCCGTGTCGGGGATTCGAGTGTTCCAAATAAATAAACTTTCCGGTTAATGAAGCACACCGTGCTCATAGGATTGACACAAGAGCGAATATCAAAATGTATAGATCCAATCATGCTTCCTATCGACGTAAACCAACTTTAAGATGTCGAGTGGGTAGGTTGTCATCGCATCGTTCCCAATCCAGTTTCTCCCGAGGTGCCTTGAACGAATTATGATCGTCGCTGTTCTCGTGAATGATCACTCAAAACATTCTTAGATATCTCAGGATGATATATATTTTCAAATAAAAGTTTTCTTACACTTTCTTGACTCCAGAGCGGCTCGAGTGACTGGTGCTCAGCGCGGCGAGTTACACTGGCGACGAAGACCTCGATGAAATTCCCGTCTGATACTTGGTCGGTCAGAAGACGAGACTGGACAGACGCGTGAAAGGCTTTCGGGGAGCCATAAGCTCTCCCGAAGAAGTGTCGCCAATATGAGCTCCGGGACGTCTCCGTCCGACAACATTGCTGGTAAACCAAAACAGCAATTGAGCAATTAATCTTTATTCCTTGCAATGGAGATCCGGTAGCGGGTAGGGCGAATTCACATCAGATCCCCAGCGATGTTCATGTTCGTATATTCGTTGGTCTTGTGGCCCGGATGAACACGAAAATCCAACGGCGGATCTAACAGTCGGATCGAGAAAGGAAAAATCCATCTACCGTACTTAGTTCGATAAGCATGGTGGAACTAGTTTCGCCTCCGATGCGGAATTCAATTCTTGCCACTTGATCATGATAGATTCCACAAAACTTTCCCTTGATCCGCCGATAGGATCGTTGTACCCTTTTGTAGAGTCATATATCGTCCAAGATTAAAGTACTGACGAGGTAATCCGCGAGCCGTGGGCGTTATCCCGCTCATATGTAGCGTTCACCAGACGGATATTCGCGGGAAAGCGAGGCAAACAAATGTCCGTGTTCCAAAACTCCTCAAGAACATTCACTTTCAAGGAGGCCTGATGATGAGAAGCTCGCTTTCCCGGAACGTTTTCTCGGATATTCGAGTAACAATAAAAATCCGGAAATCTGTGGTGCGATCGAAGCTTTGTGGAACGAAAAGAATCCCTGAGAATGCGACTTTGAAAATTTTGCGAACATAAGAACGGCTTTTGTGAGTGACGCTGCCCCCGCGGCAACTCGAACCTCCGAGTACCTGTTTCCTCGGTTCATGAAGCCCGAAGTGTAGCAAAGTGCAGAAAGTTACAGTGCTTGCAAAACACGCGTTCTGCGTAATTGTCCTCCATCACGAGGAAAACTCCGACACGCCAACCGCTATTCAACCTAGCAGGAGTTTGCTGCTTCGAACAATTGAATTTAGCTTCCAACTCTCTCCGGTATTCTCCGGAGATTCCTAATTGACTGTTGTCGAGCAGACTGCGTAATCAAAGAGGCGCCCACTGTCTTCACAAGTGCGGGCTCTCGCGAGGATAACTGGCTTGATCCAAATGTTCCACCCTCGCCGTGATCAAGATGCCTCTCTCCGGAAAGCATTGATCATGAGCTCCGATATCAAAATCAAATGAAAATAACATGTTTTTTATTTTTTATTTAGAATCTCACATTTTCAAATTCAACGGCATTTTGCTGTTGAGTGAAAGGATTTGGCCGAAGCCGTCGTTGGCCCACGGACCGTAGTAGTCGGGCAAGAAACTGAAGGTCTTGAAACCGAACTTTTTGTAGAGACCAATCGCGGGTATATTGTCTGCCATCACGTGTAAGTATATGCCTGATGCGTTGCGCTTCTTCGCCATCTTGAGGCATCTCCTCAAAAGAGACGACGAAAGTTTGAAAAGTCGGTAAGAACTCTCCACACCGAGCGCGTATATATACATCACAAAGTGGTAAATTTTGCTTTCAAACATTGGATGTGCTCCCGCGAACGCGAGGTCGTCTAGATTCTTTGAACCGGCGACAACTAAACCGACGAGTTCTCCCTTGTTTCCGAATACGCCCCTCGTCCAATATTTGGATGACGCGATAGACCGATAGAAGCTGTCCGGATAAATCATGGGGAACAACTCTATCATCAGTGACTTGACCATCCTGAAGTCTTTGCATTCCAAGGGTCGAGTGGAGATACTACTGGAACCAAGTTTAGCTTCAGCAGTTTCACTCGAAGTTGCCTCATATTCGAGATCATACATTTTCGTTATCTTTTCCAATTTGCCCTTAAAGATTCACACCATTGGCCATTATGAGAAACACTGGGTCAAAGCAACGGAAAAGATGAAGGAACTTTGCGATCGGCGCGGGCGTTGCATTTTCATTCAATCGATCGGACGCGCGGTGTCAGCTATACTCATGACAGAAACAGGGACGGCGAAGTTCAGTGCTTGAAAATAACGAGAATCGGTATGCCCGAACTTCTTGAAACGTGTGCTTCCGTCGCGATCGCCCGCAACAGCGACTCCAAAACTCACACTGGCCCGGATTTCCGCCCGGTAGACTGCCGTCTCTCCGTTCTATATATAGGTAACTCCAACTTTTTCTCGAGAGATTTCCGTGTAATATCCGATTTGACGAGCTGAACCACATAAATATGAAACGCTTATATCTTTTTCTGAGCAACGGCGGCATCTAATCTAGTCCGCGCTTACGTCAAACAGAGTGTCTACGAGACAGCTGGCGGCGGTTATGACGTTTTTGAATCGACTGTTGGAAAACAATTCTCTGCGTTCCGATCTGTGTTTTTATTACCTCACACGGTGTCGTGATTAACAGCGTTAATACTCGATAGTTTGTTATTTGTGAGTGTATCGGATAAGCATCTCGATATCCTCCATATCAATTTCTTCCGTCTATTTGGATATTTACATTCGGCTCATCATCGCTGTATTACGGAAGCAGCGCTCAGTAAAGATTCCGACTAGATCATTATCACCACTTGATTTTGAGCGAAGCACGAACAATCGGCATCGCTCGACAATAAGAAACAATTCTCATAAAAAGGGAAACAAAGAATATCTTTCAGATCTTCGGTAAAGCAACCGAACTATCGACTCAAATGTATCACAAAATCGTCTGGCAGTCATGTCGGTCCGCGGAACTCCTCCTTCGGTAACATTTGAGAGGAGCCGAGCATCACACAAAATGGAGTCTACGCTCGATTGCGAACAGGGTGACCGCTCCTGACTGACCTTTATCGCTTGTGGGGCCAGTGAAGCTACCTCAGATCACAGGTTGGACCTCAGAAGGTCCAATAGACGAAGAGTTCAGGAAGCGCAGAACTAGTTTTGACAGATCGTCGTAAAAAACTATCGAGCTGTGGCCAAAGCCATGCGATGCACTGAACGGTATGAAAGTGACCGGAGCAGCGCCTTCGACTCCCGTGCGCGCCTCTCTGATAGTCTCATATAGATGGAGTCCGTTCTTGAACGGAATGGTCTTATCGTCTTGAGCGTGCAACATGAGCATCGGGACTCTCGGATTGAGTTTGGGCACCTGCTCTGTGCTGTTGAAGCCTGTGGCAGGGTCGTTTTCAAAAGGCTCTGTGAATAATTTGTCGAAGCAAGGCATCCATTTGAAAGGTTTCGAGAGTCGGTTTGCGATGATAACGTGACCTACACTATCCAAGGCAGCTTCTAGAATGATCGCTGCGGGGTCATCGTTCATTTCGTGGAGCCTCGCAGCTAAATACATGGTCACAGAAGTTCCGAGGGAGTGACCCCAGAGGACGATTCTGCTGTTGGGCATGATCTTCCGCAGCCTTTGATACGCAGCAAGAGAGTCGTTGACAACTCCTCCCAAAGACGGAGTTTCGTTTGTGGAATCTCCGAAGCCCCGGTAATCGATTGCCACAGCATGAACTTTGACTTCACCGGTCAATTTCCCCATGAGTTTCACGCGATTCACTGCACTCCGTGTCTTGGTTATTCCATGAAGGTAGAGCACTGTCGTCAAGTTTCCAGGGAACCATTCCTTGTCCGCTCTGCAAAGCATGGCTTGCGATTGCATGTACCATGACCCAATTCGTATTCCAGGGTCTGATGTGGTGAAGAAGTTCCTTGAGCATTGCAGTCCGAGGCTCTCAGGATCGGACAGTCCTTTTGCACTTGTGAGGAAGCTCAAGAACAAGAGGTTTCTTCGAACCATGGATGAAAAGTACACAGTAAGAGGGAGAGCGACGTATAGCAGAAGGACCTATAGAACCAGGATGGAAATCAGCACGATCAGTGTGATCTTCAACCGTTTCAAGCATTTGCTCTGCTCGGCTTTCTTCGGCGACTCGATGCCTCTCTCCATAGAGTTGTAGTTCAAGCCGCTGTCGAGAGAGTTCAGGAGCAGGTCCTCCTGTTTCGCGGTTTGTCGAGGCATTTCAGCTTCCCTGAAAGCGGATGTCACGAATGTCAAAAAGTGCCGTAATAATGCTCGTAAAGAATTCCCTCCAAACTGGTTATCTTATCAGATCACGGCTGGAGCTTATGACGGGCAGTTCGAATAGAAAGATCTCTGCTTTCGGCATCGGCATAGTTGTATCTCGCGTGAAAATTCTGTCCAAATAGAAGTGATGAAAACTGCCGCGTGAATGTTTACAAGAAGTTAATGTTGTTCTCCGGGCCGATATCGTAGATCAAACCCTCCCATGTTATCGCGTGCCAGACAGCCAACAGAAGAACCCAACGACGTCAGGTTCACAACACTCACCTCGAGCGGGTGTCAGCAGCGGATCATTGACTCAAAGTACGCACATTGATCCCGCGTACAGGATGCTCACACTGGCAAAGCATTCAATGATGAAGAGAGCGTGCTGATCTGTTGACGGGCAGCAAGCCTGCTTAGAGAGAGAGTGGAAAAAGAACTCTTAACACGTGACCGTCGAGTTTGTCGCTGTGGCCTGCCGTCGCTAGAGATCACCGCGTATTCTAGCCTTTCGGCTCAACCCTTGGTTTGACAAGTGATTTTTTTTTGCGAATTCATGCGAGCTCATTTACAGCATCAATGGCGGCGTGGTCTTCACGCATTACATGTTGGAAAGGAGGAATCGCTTCAACGTCGTCCTATTATGGAAAATAGACCATTCAAACTTGTCACAGGGGCTCATGGATGAGTTTGCCTTTGAGCTCCGAAGCAAGCAAAATGTTAACTAGTGCACCTCCCGAAGCGTCGCGATCTTTCGAAATCATGACTTGCTTTATGTGTTCAGCCCTTCGCTCTCGCTTTTGGAGAACCTGGATATCGACTCCATTCTTGAGTCCAGATTGCAGCGACTTTAAACTGAGAATGTACACGACTTTATCCAGCGATCCAAAGAACAATTCGCTGGTCGGTAATCACGAGTGGATAGATAGATCGATCGAGACTGTCGAGATATGAAATTGAAGATTGAAAACCCGATCTTCGTCTTGGAGTTTGATTCCGCCATGAATCCAATGAATTGCTCACTAATTCTGGCTTCGAAATGCATGAATGTGTCGATCTCATTTTTCCTTACACGAGGCCACAGCACTATCCTCCAAGAGATGGACGCGGTAAACTCGACTCACCAAGCTGATCTTCTCGAGTGAACTGTGTATTATTTCCAAGCCTTGATGTACTGTGAATGACAGCACGAGTGAGAGGGTCGAGTGTTCTACGAATGAGGAACGAACCGCGCCACAACGTCAAAAGTAAATCGGCAACTCCGAGCTCCTGGTTAGCACTCACCCGGCGAACCGTTTAGTGCGGGAGGCAACCGACTCGATGCTTCCAGGAGGGTTGTAGATGGAACTTATCGGAGCATTAGCTAGTTTGTTCATCTGACGATGTTTGTGAAATATTGCGGCGGAGCTGGACCGACCTCGTTCGATGTTTGAACAGCTTTTGTCGCTTCTTGTCTTCTTTCGTTTGAATCAGAAGGGGATCTCGAGGGTCTCGGAATCATCATCCTTTGTACACCGATAGAACCGGAAATATTCCGCACAATAACTCCGAGCGTCGAGGGCGCTCCCGGCGGGAAAGTGTTTGGTTGACGCAATAACTGCCCGCATGGTTCCGCTGTCACTCTTTGATATGGCTCTCATCAGCTCCAAACTAGTTCTCCAACTCGGTGTCAAAGATATCCATTCAGAGTCAGGTTCCGTCTTTCTGGGCGCTGCTCCCTAATCGGTCGCTCGACTTCTGTTGAAGATCGAGTGCGACAAGAACGAAGATTCTTGCATCCTCTGACATAACGGAAGAGCGCAAGCCCGCAGGGAGCATGCCTCCAGTTCTTATTTTTAGGCACGGGAATCTGGAGTTGAGTGGGCGTTGCCCGGGATGTTTCGTTAGGCGGATAAAAGAGAGGAAACTCGATCACGATAGCTTTTTCCCCTCTAGAATTCCAATATTTAGTGTTTTACTGGACAATTCGCCCAATAGAAGACGGCCGGCTTCCAGAAAGCAGTGTGCTCCGATGAGTTCGCTTCCGTCCACGCCGGTTCGCTGCTTCGAACGTCAGAGTTCGTGCAAGGGAACTTTTGAATTTAGCGCGCGCCGCGCTCAGCTGTTTTCTGCGGGAAGACAGAGTCCGCCGCTGCTGTTTTGATGCCAGTGAGTGGTGGGAATAATCGGGCTCAAATCTCCGCCGAGATTCCGAAGAGGCTTTCTTATGCCAAAAAATGTTGTACTTCTGGTTCGTGACGCTGTGCGGTCTTTTCTACGCCTTCGTACCATCAATCGCTCGCTGGGTTGTACAGAGACTCTTCAATGAGAGCGACCAAGAGGTGAGTATCACGCTGTCAGTGAATACGATTTCTTTCCGTACACTTAAGTTCTCCTAGCAGTGATCATCGTTCATTACCGACCAGCGTTCCTCTTTTCTTCTGGTGTGAAACATAAACCCATCCATTCCTTAACGACGTGTGTCTCGGAGTGGGAGAGCTAAGAGTTTAAGATCTTCGATCCCGGATTTCTGTAACATTGCCCTGGAAATTCCTTCACAAGGGGAACATTTGCCTCTTTTGCTCTGAGCAGGTTTCCATCCTTTCGCTGACGAAAGATCCCTTCCGGCAGCGTTCAGCGCGATACCGCTGCTTGTCTCCCCAGCTTCCGCCAACCGCTGCGTTCGAGATCAAGGAGAGATTTGTAAACATATGGGTTTTCCTCTCTCCCGATGTTTTGATTGAGACTATAGAGCTCGCAGATCGGATTGGCTACGTCATGAAAGGCAAATTCATTTTCCGAGCTCGCCTAATGATCGACGTCCAGTTATTCGCCCTCGGAGCGCAGTTCCCTGCAGTTCATCGGCTTGCCAGTCGCATCTTCCTCTCTTCGAGCAGCGTCATCCACCACATATAGTTGAGCGAAAGCAGCTGTTGTTGATTTGTTCACGGTGCTCAATTTCACCGCCTGGAAACGAGATGCTCTAGGCGCGACCTGGCAACGACGAACCCACAAGGGTGTGTCCACCATGGAGGTCGAGTGGCACGGCTTGAGGTTGAAACCGGCGCCGGCGGCTCTGGATCTGGACTCCGCTGAGGACAGTATCACACCGGCTTGGAGGGGTCCTCTCGAACTGTCGCCATGGGACTGCTTTTTCGTGGCTTTGGCTGTAGTCTCCATCGTCCTCGATATCCTGTCGGATTGTTATGTCGCCTACGCTCACGCGCTCAACGAGCGAATGATGATGATGTGGTTCACGATCGCCTTCATAGTATTGCCGGCTTGGATTTCAACTTGGACTTCTCTGCTCATGATTCTTCAGGATCGGCGGAACAACGTCAAGATGCAGTGGTCCTGGCGCTGGATCACGTTGTTCCACATACTGCCGTTGGTTCTCGTTCCTCGCTACATAAACTCGCTCAATTTCGGTCTGAAATCCCAACAAAAAAGTCGACCAAAAGTTGAACGCCAAGTGTTATATTACCGAATGCTTTGGGAGGACTATGACGCGGCTTATTTGAGGCTCGTCGAGGCTTTTCTCGAAGCCTGTCCCCAGCTCTTGATCCAGAGCGTTTTCGTGTTCAAAGCGTACAGTGAACTGCGAGATGAAACTTCCTACTTTTATTTGCACGTCGCGATCCCCATGGCGCTCAGTCTTTTCTCCCTGGCGCACGCTGTCGTATGCTACAAACGCAGTCTCCGGATCTCCCAGAATGAGAAGCGCTTGTCGTGCTCTGGTACCGTGACACTACTTTGTTCCCAAATTTGCTTGATATCAAGCCGTGTGATAGTTTTAACTTTGTTCCTCGTCGCGGTACCGGTGCCAATCATCAGCGGTGTGTTGTGCACGCGGCTGCTTTTCAACATGACTTGGTTGTATTTGTTTCTGGAGTTTCATCACGTGGACTCGAAGCTAGAGGCGTTTGTCTTGCGTGGAATACTGTCAATAATGTACCTCTTCACCTACGTCGACTTCTGCCACGGGAATACCGGGAAGCGTCACGTCATA
Organism: Neoseiulus cucumeris; assembly: GCA_021527715.1. Taxonomy (NCBI): domain Eukaryota; kingdom Metazoa; phylum Arthropoda; class Arachnida; order Mesostigmata; family Phytoseiidae; genus Neoseiulus; species Neoseiulus cucumeris. Next base: position 674,147 of record JAJSRV010000027.1, on the reverse strand, counting down.
CATCATTTTGCCACTGTCGTCGATTGTGGAGTTCTTTTGACCCTCTACCAACTATACGCATATCACGCCAACGTATACTGCATAGTGGCGGCAATATGTCTCTACCCTCTTGGTCTCATGCTGCTTGTCTTCTATTACTGTAAATGTCATCCGACTAGCATGAGTGATGGCGTTCACACAATCCATGATGAACAGCCTCTCTGAGAATTTCATCCGCACATTGTACAACATATCATCTTCCTCTAATTGGTTCGCTGGTTGGGACCAACACTCTGGACACCCATATCAACGTCTGTTCCGAGAAGTGGCCGTATGTGTATGCCAGAACTTGTGAGAATCTCTTACGAAACCGCAATCTCCAATCAAACTGTGACGGATCTTTGTCATGTTCTGGAAGAAATAAATGTCGGTCTTTTGTATATCCTCCGAGCTGAGCGCAGAAATGGTTTATTATGACCTTAAAAGAACAATGCGTCGATATAGCGATCGACATCAAACTAGGAGCTTGCTGTGGGAAACCTTTCTCTTTCTTTCCAAAAACAAAATGGTACAGGATGTGACGCTATGTGAAATGGGACTGATTTCGCTGTGATTGAGGCTTGACATTTATTTACATCATGTGCTGCTCGGTGGCCAGCAGAGGATGATTATGTACATCGTCACCGAAACATCAGCGACCCGAAGTTGCGATTCAGTTCTGCGTGTTCATCAGTAGAGTGATGTTTTCCCCCTTCAGCAGAATGCGACCGAGAGCTTTGCGGTGCCCAGTCTTCACGTAAACTTCTTCGGCTTCATCGAGAACGAGATTCATGTACTCGTCGAAACCTGAAACGATAGTAGATTCAAACGTCCACTTGAGCCCCACGGCTATGTTACTTCATGCGGACATTGAATGCAGGAGGAAGTCATGATACCTATACTACGAGTTCGGTGACGCCGTTCCGAGAGGAATGGTTCCAGGGGAGACAAACTAAGAAATCTTTGACGATATCTTACCGATGATGTATCCTTCGATACGCAGGCTTGTGTTTTCGTACAGCCACACTTGTATTTTCGCTCTGTTCTGAAGGTAACGGAAGATGAGGTTGATGGGCTGAACCATCACTTTCTGAACCTTTGCGTTGCCCTTATACATGATGGATTATTGAGATTTCACCCAAAATCTTCAAAACGAAATGCTGGCCGGCGTGGACAGATGCGTTGATTTTGAAGTAAGGGTTGCGTGAATGTAAACATAAACAACCGCGACGCGCGCGTCGTCTGCAGAGATTTTTCTGCGCCAAAATTCAAGTACTCTTGGAGACGATTTTTTCAGCATTGATCCGAAAGTTTTTCGTGTTGGCAATCGCAAATGATGATTGAGAATATTTGCGGGTTTGTGGTTGGCTCAGGAGATTTCCAGCATTTCCTCACTTTCGAACCTTCTCCTTCCAGGTGAAACTGAAGAAAGAACTAAGGGATCTGATCAAGGATCGGTCAGGCGTCAATCCGGTCGAAGCTTTTGCTCAGTACGCACGCATAAACCGGAAAATTGACCGTGTACGCGAGAAGCTTGGTGAAATCAACCTGGACAATTCCAAATATATTTACAAGGTTCGCTTGACGGCTACTATCGTGTTGTACGGGCTCATTTCCGCAGTGAACTGCTACCTGATCTGGTTTTACAGGTAAGAGCTTCGCAAAATGATGAAAAACAAACTCATTCTGAACAACAAACATTCTTTGCGTTCATGCGTGCTTTATGCGTGGTTTTCCTAATTATACCTTATCTATCTGATAGGACCGTTCCCCTTCTGAAAGTACCACCGAACTGGCTGGACCCTTTCGGGAAACTCGCGCTGCAGAATGAGGCCGGCCTCGGGCTCATCCCGTGGCTGCTGATCTCCGCCTCAATAGGTCGTTTGGTTGTTGCAGCCATTCCTGAGCTTTTCCCCTGCAGGACCCCTTCGTGAGGTGATGGACAACATCAAGGCCCCCTAGATATCGGTTCTCCTCTTTTCCTCTGAAGTCATAGTTTATTCAAGACAATTCTAGCTTCCAAAATAAACGAAGTGTAGCCAATCAGTTATAAATCAGCTGACGCATCGTCGCTCGGCAGTCTTTCGATACGGCAGTGAAATAACGGTGCGATGCGTCGAATAACGCGGTGGAATACTGCAAGATCTCCGTTACAACTGAATTGAGGTCGGCTCGATTCTCTTCATTCAGATCTTGTGATTTTTGCAAGAGCTTGTAGATCTCGATTACTTCAACCTCCAAAAGTGGAAATCGAGCTCCAAAGAGACTTCGTTCCGACGTTGACCTCAGTTAAATCGCCCAGCATTGTATAGAACATGCATACCGAAAGCAAATAACATGTTTTTTTCCATTCTGAGAATCGAAACGCCCCATATCTATCATGTCGACGCCCTATTTGATCAGTTTTGTGTTTCTCACTCTTTGATGAGGAAACGTCTCCAAGCTAAGAGGGAAGTAGGAGGAGAATCGAGAGGGGGGCAAGGGATTGGGAGATGTGTGAGTTCAGAACGTGTTTCGAAAAGTCGTCTGTGTCTACATAGAGTCGTGAAACTCATCCGTTCCAGATCGATAAAGCTATCCTCTCGCTGCGAATGACAAATTTGCGGGACTCTCGATCCAGAAATGCGTCGTTTTGATTCTGGGCTTCGCAATTATAGGTGGAAATTGAAGCCTCTCCAGTAGGGGACGAGGATGAGGTTTTCTTGAACGAGGAAAATCTGTCAGCTCGCTGGTCTCGACCGTTCCGCCGTTGCTAACAGGGAGATTGTCTTCGGGAATGGGGCGGAAAGATCGCAAGAACTTCGATTATTGGCAATGTCATCCGGGCCTTTCATTGCTTATCAGGCATCTTTTGAACAACCGAAAAGATGGCCGAGTGGTCGAGTTCGCCTGTTCTTTGATAGCGAAAGCTTATTGTAACATAAAATTGTATAATGCTAGTCTTCGACACTTGCACATTGCAATTGAATGGAATCGTCAATCGGAGCTCCACATTTTTGGAACTGCATTTTGTTAGATTTTATGCTGAAAAATGCTAAGTGATGAGGCCAGAATAAAAGGAATCGCAGTTTTAAGAGACAACGGTAGTGTTTTCTTTACATGCTATATTCCTCACAGAACATAGTGAAAAATCACTTGTGAATCCACTCGTGAGGTAGCCGTAGGCTGCTCCCAAAATAACTCATATCCAAATATTCGTTTACCAAATATGTAGATCTCCCGAGTTCCGCATTGACTAGGCTTCAACCATTTGCTTTTTACTCGGACTTGGTTTTTGTTTCTTGGCTTGGCGAGGCGCTTCCGGCAGATCTCCGGCAGCGATTTCGGGTGCAGACGAAAGTTTGTCTTTTGGAACTTCGGGCAGTGGCAAACCTGCAGCTTCTGCAGTCTTCACCGGAGGAGCTTCCTTCTCGCCGACGAGCTCTTCAAGCTCTGAGAGAAGCTCGTCCTCGTTCACCTAGAATGCAACAACGCTCAGAAAGAGGATCCACCACTCTTCGGCCATCGTCAATTCTTTCAAATATTAGTACAGTCTAGTATCGAAATCACTCACCTCGATCTCTCCAGCAAAGCCGACCATCAAATCGTTGATCTCTTGTTGTTTTTCTGCGGCTTCCTTGGTTTCGTCCAGCATTTTTTCTATGTCCTCGACGTTTAGGAGCGCGGTCAGAGATTTCAGAGCTTCATTACCCTTTTCGAGGTTTCGAACCACATTCACTTCCACCTGGGCCCACTCAACATCCTGTGTCAAACTCTCAATTTTCTCTATATGACCCTCTGGAGAGAAATATCCGATTAGTTTCCGTCATGAGAATGTGGGCGAGAAATCGAGGATCGAGAAGCTGAGAGAAACACTTGCCAACGTTTTGGATAAGTTTTTCCATATGCTTCTTCTTCCTTAGAATGATCAGAGCTCGGTCCTTCTTATTTTCACGAACGAGCCGAGCAGCAACCTGACGCTCCTTCTCGAGGCGGTTCTCCAGCTGCCGTCTGTGCTGTTTCAGTTTGTCTCGCTGTTGTTTCATTTGGAGGACGACTTTGTCCTGCTCGGTGACTCGTGTAGCGTTCCCCTTCTTTGAGTTCGATTTGCCGAACAAGTTCCCCATCCTGTAAAGTGTAAAACTCTGTCTTAAGAGAGCCCTAAAGAGAGATGGGAATCGTTCGAGTTGAAGAGTTTACATTCATTTGGAGTCTGATATCGGCTCAAGATTCAAGAGTTGGATAACTGCTGGCATTGGGAAGAGGAGGGAAAGTATCTGTATGGAAAACGATTGAAGACACTGGGCTGATTTCGGGGTAAGCCTCGTTTTATGTCACAACGACCGCCGAACACAATATGGGATCCTCTTTATATTTACATGAACTAGCTCGAAGATTCTTCTCCACGGTACTTAAACGAGTCTGAGTAGTGAGCGGCAGTTACCGGACATTCAGGGTATAAATCGTGATCACTCAATATTTCGAAAACCCGGAGAATTTCTCCTGGAGAGAGCGAGCTCAGTTTCGTGTTGTGTCGAACATTGACGAGTTCCGTCTCGGACCAGCGCGTTCTCATCAGAACGTGTCGAACCGAATCAGGGATCAGCTGATTCAGATACATGAGCGTTGCCCCTCTCCGGTAAGCTTGTTTGACAAAAAATACGAGCTCTTCGACTTTGCGAGGTTCGCTGAATCTATTGAAAATATCAGTCTTCGGAGTCAGACGGACGACACTCATCGCGTACTCTTTGGTGCAGCGCCGACCAACATTGTTACCTGAGAACGAGTCCGAGCTGACAGATTGGACGAACTTGAAATCGAAAAACAAGTCGAAGAGCACGGGTCCCGGCTTCCCTCCCCTCTTGCTTGTCATCAGCCTGTATTCCTCTGAGCTCAAGAATAACAGCAGTTCGATTCTGCCGCGAGAAAAAATCATCGACCGGGCCGCGAGCGCGTAGATCAATGCTAGGGTTAATTTTCGTTCTACAGATCTCGGAATCGGCACCACAGCCGTCGCGGAGGGTTCCTCTTCCCAGCTTCGAAGGGGAATATCTTTGAGGAAGCCGGCCATCCTGTTTGTGCTGTTGTGTACATCATAGTATGCCACAGATGCCATGCGCAGAAAATTTTCTCTGATCAATTCCACTCGGGCCGGATTCCTCTCCTGAATCTCGGACAGCGCTTCTATGAACGTTGACGCTGGGCGCTCAAAAAGATGTAATTTTTTGCAGCCTAGATCCAGCAGTCGACTCGTTAGAATCCCCCGTCCCGGGTTGGATTCGAGGATCAGTCTGAAACGGAGTCGAACTTTGTTTTATTATGAATTATTGAGTCGTTCCGGATTCGGTTGAGAATTGATCAATCAGTGTGCATATGAATGAAAGAATGGCTGGCTGCAGAGATCGTCGATCTGTCTCACCTGCCGCTGGCGATGTCAGGTTTGAGCTCCTCGGCCGCTATGTCCGCCACGACTGGGTCATCAATATACAGGTAAGCCCCGACTTTTCGCGTGGAAGCGTCTTCTTTGTTCGGATTGCAAAGCTTCGAGACCGCAGCAGTGGCATGCTCTCCTTGTTTTGATACATGACACGTCGTATTGGTCGAATTGAACAATGTCATTCTTGATATTGATCTCAGCATGATTCAGCCGATCGATTCAGCGTGACTACCTTGACGACAAGAGATAAGAAGCGGGAGAATCCTAGCCCCAAAACGTCAATTGTGGATTCTGGAGAGCTCTAGACTTGCCTTGTCTCCACTTCATTCACTGCGCGACCCGAATCATATTAGAATTGGAATGGGGAAGTTCGGAGGAATGGTCTCTGTTTTGAACTTCCTTCTAGGAGAAAGCAACTCCCTAGCGCGGTATTCGCGCCACCGCACACACCTCAAGACAAATGATTCCGGTGGATGTTCTGATGAGATCCTCCCAATCGAAATCTTGCACAGATTCGAGCTGTCACGGTGTTTTTTCTTCGTTCCTAAAACCTCCGTGGATTATGGGGTGTTTTGATGCGGCTCGCTCTCTTTGTCTCTCTCCCCCTCTCTCTCTCTCTTTAGCAGACGACTCTCCAGCGGCATAGAGGAGAACGAAAACATCAACAGCACGCAACTCTGTATGGCGCGACTTTTTTGACTCTTCGGGCTGCGTAGCACAACCTTCTCGAGGAACTCGTGGATCTTTGGTAACGAACTCAGCAATCTCAAGGATCATCTCGCGTGATGCTGTTTGGACGCAGCTCAATTTTCGGGCTCGTTTTCCGACAAATTTGCTCCCCGTCGAATATTGATGGCTTGCGTCAGTCGCTGCAGGAAGTTGTCCAGTGGTTCCCTGGTTAGCCAATGTTCCGAATTCGCTTCAGAGTCGGAAGCGTAGAACACCTCGACGTCATCTTGGAAAAAATTGAATAATAAGTGCGCCCCGTAGCCCGGCCTTCCATTCTCGAGTTTTTCAGGGTTGATCACGGACAAAAAACCTGAGAGTGCTACGTTAGACAATGTGAACGCCAACATTGTGGGCGATCCCGCATAACGTCGTAGAGAGCGGACTTCTTCTATAAACTTCTTGATACAGGGCTTTGCGAATGTGTTGATCGCTGATTCCGTCATGGCTTTGTGAAGTTCCGGAGAGAGGAGGATTTGCTCTCGAATCCCTTTGGGTTGCTCGAAAGTCGGAGGAAGCTCCTCGGTTATATCTTGGATCATGTCGAGGTTGTCGGCGATGACGATTTTGCACAGACTTTGAAAATATGTGACAATTTTTCCGTCGACCTCATCTTGAGGAACACCTATCTTTTCCATGCATTCAACAACGCCTCTCTCGAAGATTTTGCGGCGGTCTCGTACGCTTCGCGGCGAAACATCGGTGGGAATTTGAATGGGATCGTAGCTTTCGAGTCCGATGGCCTGGATGAAGACGCCCGAATTCTTGCTACTTGACGTTCCATTGAAACTCACCAGTCGGCCATGTCTTACTCGAGTGAAGTAGCTCCGGTATTGATGCCTTAACTTCTTTCCGAGTTTGCTGATTTGATCTTGGCCCTGAGCTGTGAGGTCTCCTGGCTCAATGCTTCCCTTGAGTTTGGAAGGAACTGCGCGTATACGTTCGCCGTGTCGAAAAACGACTGCGAGATCTTGAAGATCGATGAGAGCCGACTCACTTCCAGGTGTCATGAGAACATACATCGCGCTGCACATAAGCATGAGCAATAGCGTAATGGTCACAATACTGCCGAAGATGCTGTACAGTCTCGCGGTTGTGGGATTTAATCGGCGGAGCACTGCGAGATTTCTTTTGGGTTTCGTCCTTCGAACGTAGTGGTAGTGCTCCGTTCTCATGGTTCAGGGATGCTGATTCTTCACCCAAGAGAGCTCATTTTCCTCACCTAGTCCAGCTAACGGAGACTCTTCTGATTCGGCGATTAAGCTTTGTTCTCTCTCGGGAATAAGGTGTCAGGGATTCGCGAAGGGTTCCCGACGCTCTGAACAAGCGATTCTCACTCCCGGGTGACAGGGCCGGACTTTTAATTAGGCTGTTCTAGGCTGGGGCGGCAGATTCTTTCACGGCGGCAAATAACTGTTTCGAAGAGAAATTGACCGGCCCAGACCCAAGACGTCGCGACGCGAGTCCACTTTTCTACTTTTCGAAACTGTGAGAGAAGATCTATTTGATGGATAATCTTTAATGTTCGATGAATTATTTGGAAGTGTGAGCTCCGTGCAAATCTCTTAACTCAAGGAATCATCTCGATTTTGGAGAAAATAGAATCGCGATGTTCGCACCTGGGCTCTCTAAAAACACCTGGCATTGATTTACTCTCATCCGATACAAAGAACGTCGAGTCTTGGAAGAGACATATCAGGATCCTCACAAAGATACGTTATTGGCCGAGGAAACGTGGGAAAGTAAGAGATATCTCAAGGCGTACAGCAGGGGCGGCAATTTTGTTCAGCCTACGGTTGACATTTCCGCCAGTGCCGAGTGGGATTCAACTCGAGCTGATGCTCCAAAAAAAAATGTCTGAATCCTTTGATATGGAGGGTAGTTGACATGACCTAATGGGGACCCGATTCCCGATCGACCGTTCGAATATTCACCGTCAATATTTACGTGGAGACATAGATAAGACAGGAACTTAGAGTTCGATCCTGGGGTTTGACTGTGATCGAACAGGTCGCGGAGATTTTCGCTTCGAATAACAGCGGTAGCGCCTCCGGAGTACTCTCTTATTGGTGAGATTTTCAGCATTGAGCTCCCGAAATCATCCGTTGAGGTCTCGGAAATTTAATAACAGAACAGTATGCCCTCGGCGGACCATAGACGGTCTATCTTTTCTTCCTGCGGAAATTGTCATCGGTCCCCCACTTATTGTCAGTTGCGAGATTCATGGGAATTCTCTTCTTGGCACATTTTCGCACTGAAAACTCCGAATTCGACAGGCCGCTGCTTGAGATGTTTTTTTGATTCGCATTGAATCCATACTTTTATCGCCAAACAAAGTTTTCTCTAAATCATTGCTCCGGAGCTGCCTCGATAGGGAATATCTCTCTATTTTTTCTCTCGACAGGATTTAGTCCCGTGATATTGAACAATTCCGACTAGACAATCGCGACTGGCTTAATATGAGGCGTTATATCCGTCCTTTGGAGAGATTGCAGCGATAAAAATGGAGATTCGAAAAATCCAAATGTATGGTCGATGTTTTTGTTAGATTGGGGAAATTATGACTAACATGGAACACCGAATAAGGAAAATCATCGAAGCGCGAGACGCATTCGAAGAAATCAACCTGGAAAACTATACCTCGAAGTCTCTCGATTCCATGTTGGTGACAAAAACAATCGGGATTCCATGAGATGCCGTGAACTCTTCATCAATGTATCAGCCGCCCCAGAACTTTTCGATGAGGTCCGGACCTCGATACCGTTCATATTTGAGTTAGATTCGAATTGATCTGAGGTAACAGAGCTTTGAGAATTCGTGTCCTGGATGCGTTTTAATATCGTGCTGTGAATTCGTGCTCCCAATGAGCGAAGCTGCGTTCCTTTCATGACTTGAAGCTGTCGCCAGCTCTGCACGCGTATTCGACTGAAGGCCCGCCCCTTCTGTTGAAGCAACGCCAGGGGAATGTTTATCGTTGACTGCAGAAGACACAGCAGAAGGAGGGCCCCTTCGTGCCTTGACAACGGCTCAACGACAACTCCTGATTCTTTTCGATCGAACGCCCGCTTCATTGCATAAAACTTCCGAACGCGATTTTCGAACCGAGTGCCAGGTGCTCGAGGCTGCTACGCGCGGTCCTCAGTGTCGGAATCAGCTGATTTTGCGAAATAGTCCCTCGGAGCGAGAATCGAGTTCCTCCGGAGCCCGTGAGTCAAAGTTTTCAAAGCGTAACCAAGCAACGCTGCCAAATATTGTGACACGGAATCCCGGACCCGATCGTGTGCGATTCCGCTGAAATGTGTTTAACTGGCAGATGTAATACACTTCCTGTGATCGGTAAGTTTCCGAAGTTCTTTTGCATTCGGGCTTCAGTCTAGGAAATGTGGTACTTGGAACTACCGATAATCCAGGTTGATGCCGTGCCGCAGCTCGCCGATCTAACGTCGTTCCTCGATGATTGGTCGCGAGTGGAATCTTTTTGGAAGAAGAATTTATACGAAGTCTCTCGTGCCTCGTGAATTGTTCCAACAAATATGTTCTCGAATATCATATATGGCTATGAACACCTTCTGTCTCGAACCTGTTGCGGAAAATCAAGCGCTGAGCTTTAGCGTCGGATCCTAACCGACGCGTCAAGCCAAACCCGGTTTGACAGCTCCGGTGCTCCTATCGAGTACATGATTTTGCCGCCGGAAATTCTCTCCGTATCCCTTCCATTGAGAAATGATTCCTTGTTGGAATCATCTGAGAGGCGGCTTCTCATGAATCGAACGACACGCTTTCTGAAGACGCCTCTCCGAACGTCACCTGAAAGTAATTCTGAATTCCAGAGATGCTTCTCATCTTGGCTGTGCTCCCGCTGCTGGTCCTGGCACAGGACTGTCCGCGAGGATGGCTTGAGTACAGCGATTCTTGTTACAAATTCATCAGATCACCTCCGAAAAGCCGCGAAGACGCTCGTGACCTGTGCGCGGCTTACAACGCCCGATTGGTTAGCGTCAATTCTTTTGATGAACTCCATTTCATCAAGAGATGGCTTCGAGCGAACGATCCTCAACACAGAAGATGGTGGACGTCCGGCTATGAACTGAACGGGGCATGGTCCTGGGACGGCGACGGTTCATATTTCAGCAACATAGATCAGCTATGGCTTCCAGATACTGGGAACACCATCTGGAACTACGCTGCTTACAGGTAAAACTAGGAAGTTTTTCGTTCATATTGAATTCTATTCGTGACTGAATGAATGAATGAATCAATCCGAAATCGCAATTCGCATCTTTTACAGCTATTCATCTCGCCACCACCGTTGGGGCTTGGAGCGAGCCTCTCCGTCGGATCAGTTGGCACTGATTTGCGAAATTTTCAAAGAGAATCTGCACCAAATCATCCTTCAGGAGAGGACCATCGATTATGGCGTCATCGAGTTGGATCCTCTGCGGATCCCTCACGGCCCATATTTCTCCAGAGAACCCAAAGACGTGATATTTGATCAGAGCGGACGCTCTCAGGTGGATCACGTGTCTCTGCGCTGCGTCGCCTCCGGCTATCCCACCCCCACCTACAAGTGGTACCGGGTAAGTTGCAATCTTTCCCGTGTGCAGCCGGAAATTCCGCTCGATCCTTCACCTCGAGAGGACGTTCGAGTTTCGATTAGAGGAATATCCTTCAATCTTCAGCCGAGCTCAGACCTTCATCGTTTTCAATCCGTTTATCACTCAATCATCGATATTTTTCAGGAGGTTTTCCAAGGGGATGACGTGATCGCTCGAGAAATCGATCCACTTGAAGCAGACCGTTTCACGCAAACAGATGGAACACTCATTATTTCTCACCCAGAACCGAACATCGACCGCGGGAAATATCACTGCACAGCAGAAAACATTTATGGAAGAGTCAAATCTCGCACAGCAACTCTTGGCTTCGGATGTGAGTTTTCCCCGATTTTTCAATGTCCCCTTTGCCAAGTAAGCTTTTCTCCCCTACGGAGTAATCGACGCGTGCATCTGAGTACTCTAACACGGCATTTTTTTTATTATGATGCTCAAATCTAACTAAGACACGCGATGAAAAGGTTTTCGACAATTGGAACCTACTGTATATTTTTTTGTACAAAGTGTTCATCACACTCACTCGCAGTCCGACATCTTTCAAAGGATAGCTTGTTCGATTCGACCTAAGAAATTTTCCACGAGCTCTCTCGTGTTCCAAACTTCCGCCACTGAATCGAACGACGACGCGTACAATACCTCGATATCGTTCTGGAATAAATGGAAAATCAGATGAGCTCCGAAACCGGGTCGTCCCGGGTCCGGTTTTTCCGGGTTTATGAAAGACAGCAGACCGGAGATGTGAACATCGGACAGGGAAGCGCTGAGCAGTGAGGCCGTTTTAGAGTTTTGACGAAGCAATCGGACCTCGCTCACGAATTTCTGGATCGCTGGCCTGCCGAAGGTGGCCATGGCGAGGTTTGTCAAAGCTTTGTAGAGTTGCGGTGTGAGAAAAACTTTTTCGTCCTGAACACATTCGAGTTTTTCGAGATCAAACGGTAGCGCGATTCCCTTCTCCCGGAGCATGTCGAGACTGTCAGCGATTAAGATCCCGTAGAGCAGTTGGAAGCTCTCAGGGAGAACCAATGTTTTATCTTTCTCTTGCAGTTCTGCGATCACTTTTGTCGCCACTTGCTTCATGCAGTCCGAAACGTGGGTTCGGAAAACCTTTTCCTTCTCCTCGAAAAGCGAATCGTTAGGTTTCACGGCCATGTATGGAATGTATTCGGCGTCGAACGGGATACCGATCGCCTGCATGAACAGCTCGGCGCTTTTTTTGCTGCGAGACTCATCCGCGGCGACGACTCGGGCACTTTTCACATCGGTGACAAACGTCTTGTACTGATGTTTGGTTCTTTCGCCGAGTTTGCTCATCTGTTCTTCGCCAACTGTTGTCAAATATCCGGGCTGACTGTATCCGAGTGAGGGTATCGGAATCATGGGCTGGCGTTCGCCGTGTCGGAACAAAACCGCGAGGTCCTGCAGATCTTCCAGGGCGCTCTTGCCTCGTGTCGTCATCACGACGTACAGGGACACGGCGAGGAGAGTCAACAAGAAAGCAATTGTGATGACACTTTGGCAAATGTGGAAAACTCGTCGAGTCTGAGGCGCCAAAACCTGATCACTGTCCAACGAATGCTGAAGCGGACTGTCAATGACCATACTGCCGTAGGTTGTCGTACTCATGCTCGAAGTATCAGCTCGAGGCGGTCGTTAAGCTCGGCGTAAACATTGAGTGGAAGGAAATTAGATAGGCGCACTGTAATGCTCCGATAGCGGTGTGCGACGTCTGCTTCGAGGGAGTTCCTTTTTTTCGACGGCAACGATCGAAAACTTGGAGTCTGAAAGCCGCAATGTCGTCAAATCTTCGTAATGTCTCCGAACAACTCTTGATTGGGTCCAAGTGGATTGTTTACAATTACAGGGACGCCGTCGATTCGAACTGCGGGTTGCGGAATGACGTCACTTGGAGTCGATTGCTATTGTTCAGCGAACGCTTCTCCGGAGCTTCTGAAATGGAGTTCGGATTAACTAAAAAGCCTATCCGCGAGACCAGAACATGGGTTTGCGTCGAAATACTCATACAAACGATGTTCGCTTGCAGATATTGGAGAATTCAACAAAAAACGCGCTCCGGACACAGGAAAAGAATACTGGGGGAAATCGATAGCTTGCGATGAGCCTCAACACTACCCCAAGGTCAACTACTACTGGACGAGGAATTCGTTCCCGAATTTCGTTGAAGAGGATCGACGGGTGTTCGTTTCCCACGACGCGCATCTGTACTTCAGTTCACTGGAAAAAATCGATAACGGCAATTACTCTTGCAATGTTCAAAGCGACATCAGTGACACCGGACGCACAGGGCCGTTCTTCCCGGTTATCGTGGAACCCGGCTGTGAGTACATACTTCGCATTTTCGTTGAATTCGTCAACCGATTCGGAAACGTTATCCAATACCGTTCCGCCTGTTCCTGCACTCTGGCGGCCTCGACGTGAATTGAACGACCTGCTGAGTAGTCGCCGAGCATTCATGTGACCGAATGTTCGAAATTTCCGTTATCCTAGATTAAAGGCGCGCGCAGGCATCGGCCGCGCAATCTAAAGCAGCCGCTCCGCTCGTCTAATTCGTCACTGCTTGTGAATTACAGCCAGCGGTCAAAAACTCCTGTTCCCGAATAACTTCCCGAAAAGTTTTCCACAAACTATTTTGGCGGGCGATCGGGTTCGATTGGAGTGCATTGCGTACGGTTACCCTGTGCCTCGCTACAACTGGACGCGAACGAACGGGAACCTGCCCTACGGGAGCCACGTGGAGAACCACGATCGTGTTCTCATCATTCCTAAAGTTCGAGTTGAAGACGAGGGCGAATATGTCTGCAGCGCGACCACGAATCAGCAGTCCATCAAAAAGTCGCATCATCTGTCCGTGCAAGCGATACCCGAGTTCACGATTCCTCTGGAAAATCAGATCTTCGATGAAGGCGCGACACTCACCTGGGAATGCGAGGCTTTCGGCATACCGGACATCAGCTACGAGTGGTATTATAACGGACGGCCGCTGAACGACACCTCGAACCTACATCGTTTGAACAGATACATAATCAATGAAAACATCCTCATCATCAACCAAGTCGCTAGAGGCGGCGAACGCGAGGGCGGCGATGAAGGAATGTATCAATGCATGGCCCGCAACCAAATCGGCTCCGCTTTCTCTTCTGCGCAATTGAAAGTGATCTGTGAGTACTGATGACAAGCCACCAATATAACACAAGTGAACAGCTCACTGACCGCTCTGCTTTCCTCGTTTCAGCACTGATGCCGAATTTCTGGAAACATCCTCTCGAAACAGAGCTCTACGCGGCCGAAGAGGGCAATTTGACGATCGCTTGCCGTCCCGAGGCGGCGCCTTTTCCTGAATTCCAATGGAAGAAAGATGGCTACAACGTTGGTACTTCCGGGGGAGGTCGCGTTTACATCATGCCGAACGGATTCTTGCGAATAAATCCAGTGAGAATCGAGGACGAAGGCAACTACACTTGTATTGCTAAGAACATCTACGGGCAGGATATGTCATCTGGCAGACTCATCGTTTTGCGTAAGTCTGAACATCTGAATCTCCGTTCAAAAAGTTCTCAATTCGATGCGCTGACGTATCAGGAAGACGATGCTGCGTCTTGAAGTTCGAGTGACTTTTGGTTGAAGTCTTCGATTCTGTTCCAGCCCCTCCGATCGCGTATCAATCGCCGCCACCTCGTCTCAGTGCGGTCGTTAACGACACAGTGACTCTGCTCTGTGAAGCCAAAGCCTCCCCGCTCCTGGATCTCTCTTACATGTGGACCCACAACGATTTGAAAATCGATTGGCGAAAGACTTCCCTTTATGAGGACAAATACTCAATGGTACTTCCTAGCATTTTACGATCACGAATACTCCGGAGAAAGTGTTCACTTCTCACACAACTAACATCGTCTCTCAGCTAATTTCTTTCCTCACGGTTTCAGGCCGAAGCAGGGAATCTGGTCATACACAACGTGACTTTCCCAGAGGCTGGCTTCTATAAGTGCATCGCGAAAACTTCCATTGGACGTGTGGAAATGCGCACGGAACTCATCGTGATCGGCCCGCCCGGACCCGTCGGAGCCATAAAAGCAGAGAATGCGAACGAAACGTCGGCGCTTTTGTCGTGGACCGATTCTGCGACGAACGGACGTCATTTCCTTGGTTACCTCATCGAGGGGAGAACGAATCACAATAACACCTGGAGGCTCATTGCCAGTATGTATTAGCACAGTACGCTCGGCGATCTTTTCCCATGTGTGCGATATCGAGCGGAACTTTTCCGACGAGAGACTTCCGAAATCAAGCCAGAGCCGAAAACAAAACCAACATTGCGAAGCCCGAATTGACTACGATTTCGACGCGATATTCCAGATTACACAACTGGAGATCGGTTCCGCCTTGAGGCTCCGTTCCGAGCTGCGAGACGCTCTTATCAGTTGCCTCGGTGGTCACTGTCACCCTACAGTGGGTACGAGTTTCGTATCGCCGCGTATAACGATCTCGGTATGGGCGAATTCTCTGAGCCGTCACCTATCGTTTCGACGCAGGAGGACAGACCCTACAATGCCCCGAACCATGTCGGAGGTGGTGGAGGCAAGGCCGGCTCCCTCACGATCACCTGGGAGGTAAATTCAATGAAACGTTTCTCCAAATGAATTTCCGTGAAGAAAATTTCGGATTTTTCATCAATCCGCTGATTCACATTCGAGAGCTCACGTTGACTTTCTCCGCAGCAATTGCCTACCGAAGACTGGAACGCGCCGCAAATCTGGTACATTGCGTACTGGAGACCAGCTGCCGAGAAAGGCGAATTCAACAAGCAAAACCTCAAGGAATACGGAAATGTCGGCCTACATGTGGTCAACGTAGGCGAAGAAAACTATTTCCGACCTTACACGGTCATGGTGCAAGCCATGAACTACAAGGGAGCCGGTCCGACCTCTCGAGAAGTGGAAGTCTACTCGGCAGAGGCCATGCCTCAGGTCCAACCAACCGGAGTGTACGCGCACGCTTACAACTCCACCGCTCTCAACGTAACGTGGACTCCGTTGGATGTGACTCGAGAGAAGATCCGAGGACGTCTCATTGGTCACAGGGTGAGCGAGCCGTGAATTCTGTCTGATTTCGTGGTTTTCAGGGAATCTTCAAGTCAAACTCACGATTTTTTTTCCTTTCAGATCAAGTACTGGCGAAGCAACACAGATCCAGAAGTGGACTTCTTGGTCCTTCTCAACCGAGGACTGCGGAACTGGGCTCTCATTGTCGGTCTCCAACCCAATACCGAGTATCGCGTGGCGGTGATGGCATATAACGATGCTGGAAGCGGACCGGAGTCCGAATATTTCATTCAGAAAACTTGGAAGGCCGCGCCACTCCGTCCGCCCACCTCGGTCAAGGTTCGACCCATCAGCGACACTAGCGTTAAGGTCACTTGGCGTGGAGTTGTGCCTTCTATCGAAGAGGAGTCCATTCAGGGATACATGATTCGATACTGGGAAGCCGACCAGGACTACACTCAGGCTCGAGAAGTGCGACGAATACTGGACATTGACAGCACCGAGTTGGAGGGCATCGTGTCGGATCTCGTCCCAGGCAAAGTCTACAAACTCCGAGTGCTCGCGTACTCGCTGGGAGGAGACGGCAAGATGTCTTCGCCGCCTTGGGAATTCAGATTAGGGGAAGGCGTCCAGTCTTCACTGACGTCTTCTTCGCTGAAATTCGTCTCGAGCATTTTGACCCTGGTCGTCGGTTTGCTACTCTGCCGCATTTAGTCGGCTTTCACGACCACCCGTTCTAGTATTTTTGATTGAGCAGCTAAATCATGATCAAAGTGTGACTTAAAATCTTGAACACCGAGCAGAAGAGATGGCAGCTGGAGAAAACGTGGCAAGTGGTTGAATTCTGTTATCGTTCGAGATGAGTTCTTCACGAAACAATATCCTCAGGGTGGAATCAAGGTCGAGATGTTCCCGTGAAGAGAAGCGACGCCAAAAGCTGGTTCGATCCCCTTGCCTGAGATCTTCAGTGAATGAGGAGAAAACGGTCTCGAATTCAATCGCCGCGATTCTCGATCAGAAGCCGGTGGTTTTCCAATTTGCCAAAACATTGATATATTATACACGTTTCGCTTTGACGGTTTTACTTCACGAGAACAGAAGCTTTGTACACTGCCGCCATTAGCCAAGAGCATTCCGAACGATCGTGGCTTACAGACTCCAATCCTTCCCCGCAGTAAGCAATATTTTTCTACTAATTTATTGAGAGTCGATGAAGAGTTTTATATGATTAAAGCTTTGTGGTTACAAAGTTGAATATCAACGAAACACGAGACACTGACTGAAAGGAAATTTCTTAACTGAACGCTTATGCCCAGGTGGACATCCTGGGTTGTAAATAATGGAGACAAGATTATAAATGTTACTTAGAGGAGCAAAGAAAGTTTTTTTACCGCTATTTCTATGAAAATAAAAACTTTCAAGCAATGACGCGTATTCCCACTCTGCATGCATGAATGTACAGAAGTTCCTAAACTGGGACGCTATCGGGTTTGTCTCAATAGTGCAATGAAGCTTGGAGCTGAAGATAGAAGTACGTCATTTATTTCTTGAACCAGAATAGAGAATGCTATCCGTGAGAATCTCAGAATCGGTTATCCAGCGCTGCGCTGAATCACTCCGTCACAACATCTTTTCAACACAGTTCTCCATCAACGCACTATGCTCAACAACTTCCGGGTTCTACATACATTTCTCCCCCTGACTAGATTCGTTGATTCGATTTCCACATTCACATCCTTGCAATCATTTTGTCCCGACTTCATATGAATAATTCCACACCGGTGCGTTCACGGTAAATGTCTCTCATATCGTTTAGGGCTAATTTGAAAGACTGAGAGAGTCGATCAAGAGCTCTGTCGACGTAGCTTTCGAATCTGAGGAGGGAGGCCCCTCCTTCGCCCGAGAGAAGAAACATCTCGGGTATCTATATGATGAGATCAACATGATCAGAAAACTGTAGAAACTCTTTCAGCATCACTGGTAACGTGACTTGCTTCAAGCTGTTCTCCAAAGGTTTCTTCAGCAAATGTCGGACGGTCAGTCTCGCTATTTTTTTCAGTGCCAACGGTGTTTTACATGCAGTTGCTAGGTATTTCTCGACTGGTGAATCTTTTGGTGCCACTGGAAGGGGTAGTGGTTCTACCCCTTTACGGAGATCATATCCGGCATCCACCAGTAGTCGAACAAGTTCGATACTTCCTTTGTTTCGGGCAGTTCGCAGAACATCAATATTTCTATAGGTGAAAGCGTGGCCCGCATTCGGGTCGCAGCTGAAAGTTAAATCAGAGTGAGTGGATGCTACTGCTAATTCTTTTATACCATAGCTTTGGAGAGAGTTATGAACGATTCTATCCGAGGCGACATACCCATTGGCAACGAGAAGCATTGCAAACTTCAATTTGCTTGATTTCACTGCCAAAAACAAAGCAGTTTCTCCCTGAACGCACGTCTCCGAATTCATGAGATTGAAGTTGTGTTGGACCAGAACTTTGAGAAAACTCTTGAAAAGGGGCAGATCGAAAGCTTCTGTGAAAGTTTCCACGAGAATGTGCAGCAAGGTTTCTCCTGGAACGGTGCACACTCATCAAAAAAACTGAGGGCGCTCGAATTGATGAAGTTTCAAGTTGTTGGAAACGTAAGTCGAAGGCGAAGCAATCTTAAATCTCCGACACAAACCTGATATGGAACTCCTGATCGAAAGGTCAGCGCCATGGTTCACGAGGGTCAGAAATATCTCAAGCTGTTTCTCCTTGATTGCGACCAATTGAGGCGTCTCGCCGACTGTATTTCTAGGCAACGGCAGAGGGGAATACGGTAACAAAATATTCACCTAGAAATGATGATCGATATCGTCAAGATGATGAAGATGTAGCGGAGTGAATTTGTGCAGCCTCTATGATTTGCTCACCATTTGCGGACTGTGGTGGTAGATGGCCGTTTGCAGCAGGCCGTCCGACGGATTGTTTCTCGCGCCTGACTTTAGCAAAAGATCCACAACCTCAGCATCGTTCGCCCACACCGATGCCACGATAGGACTCTCTCCGTGAATTTCTCTCGCATTCACATTCGCGCCGTGATGAATCAAAATCTTCATGATTTCCAGATGCTTGTGCTGCAAAGCAAGCATCAACGGCGTTCTCTCCGAAGAATCGAGAGCGTCGATCTGTGCTCCAGCCGAGAGAAGCGCCGCACAGATTTCCAAGTGCCCGTACGAAGCTGCCATGTGAAGGGGTGTTTGCTTCTCTCTGGAAACAGATCAACGGCCGCGTGAACCCCCGAGTGTTCTCTCAACATTGGTCGTCAAACTACATCACGATGAGAACGGCTTTGCGAGCTGTGCTTACATGGATTTCCCGTTGAGTCGAGCTCCGTGCTTGATGAGAATTTTGACATTGATCAATCGACCCCGGTGAACACTGACGTGTAGAGGCGTCATACAGTTTGCGTCGGACGAATTCACGGCGGCTCCTGAAAGAAGAAAGAGTGGAATTAGAATTGCTCAAATCAAGTTCAACGATACAAAATTCAAATCTGTGTTCGGTGATCAGCTGACAGTTACCTCTCTGAATCAACAAGTTCAGAATCTCGCTTGACTCCAGTTCGGCTGCTTAGTGCAGAGGAGAACGATCGAAGAAATCTGTGCGATTGATGTCAACTCGAGTCCTTCTCTCAAACGATGATGAGCGTAGCTGCGAATACAACATCAAATCGCGGCTGACTCGCGGAGACGCCTTGGCGTTTCGTTTCTGAAAAGAATATCCGATTTTAGAATAAAGTTCATCATGAGCTCCAGAGGTTTCTGTTTCTTCTTCCAAAAACTCGAACCCACAAAGAAGGATTCAGACTACGCGGTTGGTGGAGTATTCGCGTCCAAATAAAAGCTCACCAGCAAAGGTGAGCCCGAAGAGCTCCTGGTAGAGCGCTCGTCCTTCCCTCGAGAGGGTATTTCCAAGCAAATTTCAACAGCTTCGGCGTTACCCGTACTGACTGCTTGCCCGAGGATCGTCATTCCAGATGAAATCAAAGAATTCACGACCAACCCTGGGTTCGACGCTTGCAGCAGCACCTCGGAAAGTTTCTCCATGTTGTTGCTGAAGAGCGCGGAGGAAGCAGCCTCCACTTCTCCATCGGATATCGTTTTTAACATCTCGTTCACTTCAGTTCAGACTCCACGATCATGACGACACAACCTCCGAACACAGAGGAGATGACTTCGATTCCGACATCGGTAACTTGTGGATGATCTTCTAGCTAGTTTAGCCTTCATTGTAGGAGGCCCTGCCGGAAACGATCTTTCGCCAGGAATCTTCGGCCCTGGTCGGAGCAATCGAATCCAACAAACTTTCACCAAACATTCCACGAAGCGACATGACCAGGAGGATCACTCCGGATTCCACTGCGCAGTTGACACTCGGATGCGGCCTCACGACATCTGTGCCATCAGCTGTTTGCTCCTCTGAGTCGCGGTCTCCCGAACAATCGGGATTCTCGAATGAGAGCTCTCTCTCGTTTCGCTCAGTCTCGGCAAGTTCTCGAGAAGAACTTCATGCGGCGGTCAGTGGTCGGCGGAACGAAACTGTAATTCAAAATCGAACCAGATCATCGCATGCCGAAATCCAGTGATGATTTCGGTTAAGCGAGGAGGCCAGAGATGATGCTGATGATCTTGCCGGAGTCAAAGAGCCCCGCGCGGGCTTCTGCCTGCTCTGATCGTTGTACCTTTTGCTGTCGCTTGAGCTCCTTTTTCGGAGTCCCTCGATTTCCCCTCAGCTTTCAAAGCTGGAAATCGAGCCATGTCTCGCATGATCCATATAGAGAGGAACTCTGTCGGGTTCTCAGAGTGAGGTCAAAATATCGGCATCCCTTGGAGCGGCCCTTTCAGAAACAATTCATGTTGCAGGTGGGATCCACGTCCCTCCCCATCAATCCGATAGAGGTTAACCTCAATGGATCGACAGATTCTGCGAGAATGTCAGTTCTAACAGCAATGAGGTGCCAATAATTTATTTCAGGAGTGAGAAAACTCCATGAAGTTGTACACATATTCCATAAGATTCTCTGACGATCCTAAATGTGGGAGAACTCGGGGTTCTTTCGCAGCTCTTGAATGATATCAGCGATTGCGGCTCTTTTCTTGCTCACGCTTTCGGGAGAGATATGCTTGAATGTATCCGTAGATATGCTTCCTTCTTTAGTATACGATGCGCACGCCGTCTCCGTGAACTCCAGGACGTAGACACCGCAGTCGCTGGAGTTCGTTTGGGTGGGACACCTCAGGGTGACGAGAGGAATTTCTTCTTTTGAGATGCATTGGGACAACTTTTTGCAAATGATTCGAGCGTTTGCGTCATTCATCGGTTGCGACGAGTCCAAATGATGAAACTTGCCATCGAAGAATATTATCAAAGACCAGTGCGATCCACCACCCCGTGATACTTCACAGTTATTCAACGGAATGAAGACGATCTTCTTCTGAGAAAGGAAACCGAAAGACACTTGTAGATCATCCGGGGGAAGGATCTTCATCAGTTGGACGACTTCGGCCGCGAGGAATGCAGCGTCCTCCTGCATATTCTGGTACACGTTGTACTCGAGGTACTGGAGATAAAACGAGATGATCTGGTCGTTCAACCACCGTCCTTTGCCGAGGGTGGCCAAATCCGAGCCGCGTAAAAAACTGTCATGGAACGATAGCACCGGCTGCTGATCCCCGGCTTCCGGTCCTGTGTGCGACATTTTCGAGCGAGTTTGGAATCCGAGAGTTCGAGCCGCTCCCCAGATCAAACTGTCAACTGCCGCCACTAAACTGTTGGCTACTATTTGCTAATTGCCCGCATCGTTCACGGATCTAGGAAAACACGCACAGATGACTCCTGTCTGTCTGTTGACAAGCTGGGGAGAGGGAAAACATCCGACGGTTAAACTATTGCTCGGAAGGCGTTCGCTGACAGCGCCGACCGACGAGCCGACCAACAAACCGTCCGACCGCCACAATGAATCGTGATTTGATCGTCTAAGTCTCATTCGGAGAACGGAACCGCAAATCCACCGTCGGCTCCCGTCATGCCATGGGACGTGCCAGGGACGAGAGGAGTCTTGGTAATGTCCTGTGCAGACTTTTCCATTGGGGTCCGTTCGTCGCTCTTTTCATCATAAAATTTGTTTTCTTCACTTGTGTTTATGTGACGTCATTATGGTTACCCCCCTACGAGTCGTTGGAGGGAACGGTGAACTATGTTATGTACATGGTAGCTATCGGACTGATCATGTACAACTTTATATTTTCCGTCGCACTCGGTCCCGGTTTTGTTCCTGAAGGATGGAAGCCGGTGAGTGAAACACTTTTTCCTGGGAGAATGCTTCCTCTCAATTTCCGATGGTCTTTCTTGGTAATAGCCTCGACAGAAGTTCACCAGTTGAACTTTCATCAAAAGAGAAACAGACAGATCCTTTTCCCGCGAAGTTCTAGCGCGTTGATCTAACAATCCTCATCGTTCATCTTTCTCCCCCGCAGGAAAAAACGGCGCATGAGCAATTCCTTCAGTACTGCGCTATTTGCAATGGCTACAAACCCCCCCGATCACATCACTGCAGAAAATGTGATCGATGCGTGCTCAAGATGGATCATCACTGCCCGTGGATCAACACTTGCGTTGGCCACCGAAACTACAGGAATTTCTGCTATTTCTTGCTCTTTTGTGTAACCGGTGCTCTGCACTCACTCGTTTTGCTCACAATCGGCATTCAAAGAGCCTACAACGCGCGATGGTATGAAGACATGGACGAAAGAGTCCGCTTTGAAGTGACAATCCGAGGCGAAACGTATCCACCGACGGGATATACACCCCCAGCGATTGTATACCTCACATTCCCAATCGCAGTTTGCACAGTTCTCAGCATCGGCCTCGCTCTCGGTAAGATATCATCAGCTCGTAAGCTCCTGAGACGTGTGAGACGTCCATCGATATCGTGATTTCCCGAGGGAAGTTTCCCGACCAAGCTACTGATTTCGAGAATTTTAATTTTTCTAGGGGTTGTCATCGCTCTGGGATGCCTGCTTTATATTCAAATCAGTATAGTTCTCAAAAATCAGACCGGAATAGAGAATTGGATTCAACAAAAAGCAGAAATGCGGCAAGAGGAGATGGGAACCAACGATTGGGTGTACCCCTATGATTTGGGAAAGTCTCGAAATTTCCGCATGGTATTCTGTGATCCGCGGGGCGACGGCTTCGTCTGGCCTGTCGTGAGTGGCTGCAATCAATACACGTTAACAGTAAGTGCCCGAAAAACACGCCGCGGAGAGATGGTGTTAGATTTCGTTGACGGGGCCTCTTTTGCAATTCATGAAGCGAAACTCACGAGATATATACTCCACGTAACCCGGATCGAAGAATGAAATAACCTAAATGCAACTGTTCTCACAGATTGAGCAGAAACTGCAGAAGGAAGACAAGAAGCAACGACAGAAGCTGTACATTGTGACGAAAGCCTACTACGGCGGTTTCTTCCCCTGCTGGGGACACGGATTCTGCACTTGTGTGAAAACACCGATCAATGGGGAGCCTCGTCTGAAGCTGAGGGTTGGGGAAAGAGTGTTCGTTACTCGGTGGAAGGAGTGAGTATCTGTGGTTTTCTGGGAACAGCAGAGATATTGTGGTTACTGGCATGCCCTCTGGCAAATGGAAATTAGTCTCAACGAAAATTTCTTGCAGATATTGGTTGTACGGTCAGATAGATCCTTCCTCGAGTCCTGATGTCGCAGGGAAAGACCCACCCAAAGGCTGGTTTCCTAGAGGTTGTGTGATATCGTGTATGGATTCACGAAAAAATCAGTGAGCCAGGAAGCAATTGTCGAGTGGAGAGATCCCGGTAACTAGAAAAGGTCGGGGCTCGTTCTGGTCGAGAGCGAATTTCACCCCAGGATGCACTCAAACGAACTTACTAAATAACTATCGAATTGCTGTGAAGATCGAGCTCCATAGGGGACTACTGTATAAAATATAATAGTTCTGTATTTAATGAACTGTATCAAATAATAAATTCATGTAGTAACGCGTGCGGTGTGAAACGATTCGTTTTGGATTAAGAAGAATTCTCGGGTAAGAGCCGTCTGGCGTGGAAAGTGGCGCGGTCATCGAACACCACGAAGTGAAAAAGAATATCCGTGGAAACAATTTGACACTCCGCATGCATGGACTTTGAACGCTCGGCTTTGCCGCGAAAAAGATTGTGATTCTCTCCCGTCGCCATCGAAACAGATCATGCACCGAGCAGATCACGAATACTTGGGAGGAGCTTCGCAGATCGCGTATGAATTTCAATTCGCTTCTAGGCTGCTTTATGAGTCAATTGAAGGCCTTTCCAGTGCGCCGTCTCATCGGACGATTCTATTCCAAGAACGTAGTCTGGTCGAGAGGAGACAAGTTTCGAGTTCAATTTCAGCTTCCAGACTTCAGATGCCACTGCGTAAAATTATTCAAACGAGAGGAGCGACAAACCGTGCACAGGCTCATGGAAACGTGGGCGACGCCGGTATCCGTTTCTCACATTTTCCCTCTGCTGGTTCCTTGCAGTCTCCCGCAAGTGACTTTGAGAGCCTACGCCACGGAGAATAGGCCAAGGAAATCGGTATTAGGCATCGTATGACGTCAGCGATCACCTTTCCGGAAATGTGAAAAGGATTTGTTCCCATTTCGAATCTGCGGAGCTTCCCATTGGAACCGATTGCTCCTACGAATGCGTTGGTACACGGGACGGCGGGATGTACACCCTTGAATACTAGATCACTCACAGAATATTCTTTGAATAGAGGGAACGTTTACCATAATTCGTTATTCAGGTATCGAAACAGAGTTTCCTCGCATGGAGACATCTCTCTGACTCGAATACATCGATTTTTGACGCGGATCGGAAAAGAGGTTCTCGCACATTGATAGAAGAATGGATCCACTCGTTTCAGGAGCTTTTGGCATCAAGTCTGGCCTCAGGTTCGCTCATGAGCGACCGCCTGGACGATGCTACGCCTATCTGGTCCACAGAGGATCCATAGATTGCTACGAAATCGAGACCTTGGAGTTCATGAGAGAGAGAGAGAGAGAGAGAGAGAGAGTGTGTGTTGCTGCTCTCCTATTTGAAACTGGAGCAGAAGTGAAATGAACTCCTCATCGCATCTCGGCCGAGAATCGAGGCAAGTGGACGTTGGATCGCCCCGAGCATCAAGGCAGAATGTCCCTCAAATCGATGATATCTTATCCTTTTAAGTAGCGTTGCCTCACGAGAATATCTGACTGGATCTCTGGGTGCGATAGAATTAAGCGTCATTCTTCTTAAGACTCATCGAATATCGATCCAGTGGCCTCTCCGCCCGGGGCGTTTTCCTATCCTGAAACCACTGATTCCACTTCTCTGGATCTTCTCACAGCTTTTCCAATCGGAAAAGCCCGGTTTTCGATGAAAGCGCGACGTTCCGCGAGATTATTCTCTTTCGAGTTCAATGGTTGTGAAGTTGTTCATTTCATGGATCGACTTCGAACGGGACAATTATCCACGTGGACCGATTCTTCGAGCGACTGACCGCTGCTCATTAATGATTATGGTAAAACGAAGAACTCGAAGCCGAAACGAGATGCCGCATTGTTTCGGACGCATTCGGCCTCGATAGGATTTGAGTCGACCTAAAGGTCTCGTCCGTATGGGATTCGAACATTGATTAGTCGACCGGCTCGGAATGGTCGATTTGGCCACATTTACAAACAAGGACTCTGTTTTACTGTTGCCATCCTCGATTCTATCGATATTTAGTGGGAAAACTCACAACCTGCGAGAGTTCCGCCGGAAGGACCTGGTCGGAGCTAACTAACCAAGTATCGACTGCGTAACTTGGATCCCTCATTCATTTGCTGTTATTATATAATTACATTGACTTAAAAACACTCCATTCAGCGAAGTCAAGAAATGGAAATGGAGGCCTTAGATGCTATCTATTAGTGAAGTTCTTCTTCGACAGCGCTTGTTGTTACTTTTTTTGTGGAGCAGTTTTCGACAAAATGGGAGTTGGTCTGACTTAAAGCCGCACGCGTTCCGGGCTGAATGTTCAGCAAAACTTAGATTTGGCGGCCGCGAAAATCTCATCTCGGCCACTTGATCGCTCACTTTCTTTGATCGCCGCATCTTGATGAGGAGCGCCTCACCACTTTACCAGCTTACCGCCACCACCAGCACCACCGTTCGCTTGCCGCTAACCCCACCGCCACGATGTCGACGAATATATTTCGAAGTCCGTTACCGCACTGAACGAGTCAGAGAAGTAAATTATCGCGTTCACCGCTGCGTTGAAATTTTCAACGATGCAGTGGGGACGATCACCGGCCGCCCATGAGATGGCGACGACCATCAACGCCCGCAACAAACTTCTATAATATTATTATCTTGCCATCTTGAGTAAGCTGTTTACCGTTATCCGGGCTGCTCGGTTTGCAGCAACGAACTCAATCGGTGTTCAACAATACTAAACGCCAAGCCAAATGGAATTACTTGACGCAATCCGCTTGTCATCGGACCCGTTCGCGAAATCCGAGTTACCACAATCATCAAAAAGTTTTCTCAACAAATTCGTTAATTTCGTTTCGACGCAAGCTCTTGCTTCAACTCGAGGCTCGAGCTCGGTCACGGATCGTTTTTCGTTCGATTCAGAAACCAAGACCTCACGATTCGTTGATTCAATCACCCAACCCCGTAACTTCAACTCTGACAGAGAATTTGCATGTTGTCAACACAAGCGAGCACTAAGTTTTAAGACAGGAAATCGTGCATGTATAAAAATCCAAGTAAAAAATATTCGGCTGGCTTCGCTCTCCTCTGAGGCCCATACGTGAATTTGTGGAATCAAAGACGCAAACTTCTACGTCGAGCCGAAACACAGTGAGATTTTTTCCCTAAAATATGATCTCCAAGTTTTCTGGCTCGTTGGATCGCGGAAGACTCACATCGCGGAAAGCCAGCATACGCCGATGTGTTCTGAATCTCACGAGAGCAAAGTGAGACCTTTCCCATGACCTTTAGAAGCGGAGGAACTTAGCAACGCGCCACGAATCGCTACAGCCTCAGTCTCTGCGTATTAACCTTGAGAATTCACGATGAGACAAGCGGACCGGCCGCAAAGAGAGTGAGCTCTCCGATCGATCGACTTCATTTGTGTATCAAGTATACCTTAGAGAAAATATTCGAGAACGACATCTGGATTCTGTCTTTTTTGGTTTCGCGTAAATACTACTCTCGTATCTCGTGAGCAAGAACTGAATGAAAAGAAACCGATCGAACGCTACGAAAATAGCTCCGGAGTCTGGCTGTCCGGATCCCGGCATGGAAAAACTTTCATCGGTCCCCAAATGACTCTGCTCGAATGATTCCGGAAAATGGAAAAGCCGATTCTGATTGAATGGATGATTGATAGATCCCTCGGATGAATGATTGTTTTTTAGTCTTTCGCCTCGTTCTGACTAGAAGTGTCCACGGCTCGCTCTCAACGTTGAAACGGGACCCGACCACCGACCTTCCGACTGATAAAATCTCCAAACGGGAAAGACGAGAAACGGGGGAACTTCTGAAATCAATGCGACAGCCACGTTTTCCTTTCTCTGGTCCAATGGGGGCACACAACGTTCGGAGTTGACCGCGCTCTCGTACAAAGAGCCGTCATCCACCGACAGCTTTCTTGGTT
Source organism: Neoseiulus cucumeris (assembly GCA_021527715.1). Classification (NCBI taxonomy): domain Eukaryota; kingdom Metazoa; phylum Arthropoda; class Arachnida; order Mesostigmata; family Phytoseiidae; genus Neoseiulus; species Neoseiulus cucumeris. The sequence goes on along the minus strand of JAJSRV010000027.1, from coordinate 646,595 downwards.
TCTCCGGTTTTCTTGTTGTTGTTATTTCCTGCGCGATAAGTCGCCGCCAAGGACCAACTCGGTTCTCGGCCTCCATTCACGGAGACTGCTCTACTGTGAACCGAAAAAATATGCTGGTCCGATGGTTCGTTGTGGTGTGTTGTTTACTGCTCCCGGGCGAAGCTCTTCGACGTTCCTCCTCTAAGCGATTCGGTCTTTCAACAAGAGGTGAGCATTTATGTGAAATCGAGGAGCTTGTTCAACAGTGGCTTCATCGTCCAACTGAACGCATCGATCGTGTCGAGTGCTGACGTTCAGAAGCCGAGCACGGTTAACATCGATCATTTCAAAGTTGAAAACTCGCGTTCAATCTTTTGAATGGATCCGTTGGCCACAAATATCACATCCGTGACGGTTTCTGCTATTGCTTCGAGAATGCGTGACATTGCGGCCACGATCAATCAATCAGAGCTACAACAGAATCCAATTGAAAGAGTGAACGACCGACCGACCCACCGAGCCCGATGCATTCCGCACGTCAAACTCCTTCGAATCCTTCGGAGTTGCATCAGCTAAATGAAGTTTTATTGTTCGCGAGAAACACCGCCTGAATACACGTCGGGATTCGTCACTAGAAACCGGCCACGTCGTTACCGCTGATCCGTCCGCTCCGAAAGAATTGATTTCTTTTTCGGCGCACGTTGCTGATGAACGAGAGAGAAACAATGACTTTCCCCGGTCCTCCTTCCGAGCGACCGAGCTGTCGGATGATGTGAGGACGCATCCCGTCTGACGTCGTTTGCAATCGGATCCGAAATCGAGTCGTCGAGTGGTTAGCGCACTCTTTCGTTTTCCGATTTCCCTGGTATCCAAGCTTGCGGGTGAGGGGAAAGTCAAATGGGGTGATTTGCGGTTCAGAATATTGCGCTGACAAACTGCACGGCAACAAGTGGACTTTTTCTGTCTTCAGGTTCACGGCTGCGATGTGGAGATCCGCCCGAGAAGAATCCGAATTCGGAATACTCTCAAGCATTAGCGGGCAACGTAGAGGTTGCCGTTTTCGATTGTGTCGATGATTTCCAAAGACATGGAGAGAGGTTCTCCTATTGCAGAAGAGGAAACTGGTCGGATCCTGCTCCCCATTGCTACAGTAATTCTCGTTCCCCGAATGTTTCAGTGAGAATGAGAAAAATTGTCACTTTGGGTTTCGGAAGTCGAACGAGGACAACGGCCGCGAGCGAGTTCCGTTTCAGTTCGGAAGACAATTCGTATTTTCCAGGAACAGGATGCAGCGATCTCGAGATGACGAATCTCCTCTACGAGAAAATACCGAATTCGTTGTACACGAACGTCAGATGTTTTCCCGGCTACTCACCTTCCAACAGAACCTTCACGATTGCTTGCACGGGGAAGACTTGGCGCGGTTCCCCTCCACGATGCAGGAAACAACGTAAGCGTTGACATTGAACTTTCCAGACGAGCAAAACGATTCGGAGTCCGGTCGAACCCGAGTTCGAACTCCTTGTCTTTCCGTTTCGTTTCAGCTCTGCTCATCAATCTGCCTCACACCTGCAACTTTGAGAATAATCTGTGTCGATGGAAACCGGATATTTTCTCGTCGCTGTACTGGCGACTGCACAAAGGAAAGACACCCACTCCCGGGACAGGTCCTCAGAGAGATCACTCGAGAACAAAATCAGGTCAGTTTCTCGATGGCGAGACCTTCTGATCTCAGTCTCAGTTCCGAACTTGAACTGGACGGATTCAATGCTCTGCCTTCCGATCCGGCTCAGGGAAGCGTTTTCTATTCCGACAAGTGTTGGTGTTGTTGTTTTCGTAACAACAAACGCCTCTCGCAAATGGAACAGCGGTTGATTACATTTGTTTCCGTTACATTTCATCCCAGAGCCAAATATGAACCACCAGAAGAGCGTTTATAGCTCCGGTCGTCAACTCTTGGCCACTTGCGGCAGTATCGGCTCTAGCCGAGTAAATAAAGTTTGTTGAGTTGAACATCTATGTGCTATGTTGGTTCGACACGGGATGAAAGCTCAGCCAAGTCCGCTTTCTCGAGGCTCGCTCCAAGTCGTTGCGATGACATAAAACTCAGCGCATCAGTTGATTTCTCAGACTCTCGTCGCCCAGAGAGAAGGACGGACGACTTTCGCTCGAAGACAATTTTTCTTCATTTGAAGAAATTCGGATCCGAGTTCGTTATTAATATCTCTCGCTCATATTCGGAAGAACTTTTGTTTGACAAGCTGACTGTCAGAACGGAGTCGTCCTGCGGCCGCCGCCCGAGTTGGAGTTGCTAGTTGTCATAGCAACTTTTTGACGAAAATGTCTGGAAGTCTGCGAATGACACGAGTTTACTTTCTCCCTCCCTCCTTCACTCACTCGTTGGCATAGAGATCTGAGTTGGGAGCGAGATGTTGAGTTTGAGGATGCGACGACGTCGCGGCGTCACCTCGACGATTGGATCCTCGGGTTCGTTCGAGATCATCGCCATCTCTGGGATGGTAAATGAATTATCCCCGAGGCTAAGCTATCCGGTCGTCCGTCCGCGGTTAATCCGCTGCGTAAACCATCACCGAACCTGACCGTCGCCTCTTATTGGAGCTCGATTGACACTCGTCGTCGTCGAATATTTATTTCCACGAGTTGGTTCAATTCACTCCGGTCCAAGGTCGATCCTTCCTGTGATTGGTTTTCGAGTTTGAGTTTTTCCAAATCCGAGTTCGCGGCTCGGACTTCCGAGTGTCGGATTCTGATTCCTCGAATCAGAGTTCGCCTCCGAGGAATTAGCTGGATATGGAATCAGAGATCCTGACAGGACGTCCGTTCTCCTGACGGAGCGTGGCACGGGGTCGGCAAACTTAGCTGTTGTTCGGTGCCAACGAAAGTAACGGGGAAGTCGTTCATAAATTTCAATAAGCCGAAGCGTTACAGCTTTCGGAGGATCCATCTTTCATCCCGGCACGAACAAACGGATTCGCTTATCGCAGTTGTCGTTTATCGTTGCATAAAGCTTGCGTGCGAGTCCATGCCCACGCGGACTCGTGCCCCGCAAGAGAGACGTGGGCGATAGCAACTCCCGATCATTAGACGGGATCGTTGCGAGCCTTTCTCAATTATGGAATTAGTTATTTAGAAGCAAATAATTGTGTATTTCGTAATCGAGGACCTCCCTCACAGGATACTATATGTACATGGAGACGACAAACATTGGTGAAACCGCGTACGCCGATCTCTACTCACCGCTGCTGGAAGGCAACATGAGCGCGTTACTCGGAGGAGAAAAACGCTGTTTCGCATTCTGGTATCACATGCACGGAGCCGGTGTCGGTAAGCTTCCCCTGGGGAATCGAGTTGTTCAAAGGCTTTTCGTGCTCTGCGTTCTTTTGTTTTCGCGACTCTTCATAGGAAATCTGTGCAAACTCCGTAAACTCAAAGTGAGAGCCGCGATCCAGTCACGGCACGGCGTCGCCGGTGGCATATGTAGTCCCTCTGTGAGTGGTCGAACTCGAAGAATTTCGTTTTATCGGAGTATGTATGTGTGTACGTGTCCGAACTTGCTCGACTCGATCGTATTTTCCCTACGGCCCCGGTCGTCGGCGATATCGTCCCGGCCGAGCTCAACATTCAAAGGGAGCTCTCAGTCAGATTCGAGGGAACGAGTCAATTGAATTGATTAGTACGCGCCGTTCGCTACGTTCAAAGAACTCCATCCGGTAGCCGGCGTCAGAGACAACGTTTAGTTGGATGTTCAAAGTGTTCTCGTGACGAGATTCATCGTTACGTCGCTCGAACGTCACTGAAAGCTCCTTCGAAGATCCGAGTGAGTCATCGCGTTCCGGGGAGAAATACATCTCAAACAGAATGAGAACTCTCCTCCCTCGAAGGAACAGAGCCGGCGAAGAATCGCGAAAATAATTGTAATCCGCTCTTAACGAAAATATATCGCCTCTATTGAACAGAAGCTCCGAAAACGAAAGAGCTTCGTTGGAGTACATTTCACAAATCGAGACAAATATGACCTTTAATGGATCTCAACGCTCTCGCTGCCCATTCCGGGGAGTGCGTTTCTCTCCGGATACACTCCGACTGCTGTTGTGAGCGGGAAGGCTGTCACAGTCGTTAGAAGAGAATTTTTCTTTTTGAACGAAAATCGATTCCGCATTCGTTCGTTCATCCATTATTCCACGAATGATTAGCTCTAATCCAGACGGCTTTCGGGGAGACGACGAGTTTCGAAGAAAACAGAAAACTCTTTTCTCGGCGAACGAAAAACCATCTCACTGCCAGAAGCGGTTTTCCTCCAGTTTTTTTTTACGATCGGGAAGAAAATTTCGTCTTTCGATGCAGAAGACTCCGAGATCGATCCGGATCCTCTGCGTTTTTCTGTGTGGGCGGTTCCAAACAGCGGAGCGAGTCGTATCTTCTTTTCTATAGACGTTTTTCTGTGAAGCGCCACGCCGCGCCGTCGACGGGGGCCATAAGGAAGAGCTCGGTCGTTTAGTGAATCTTCGCAAGATTCACCGTCTGAGGAAACACGCAAGCAAGGATTTGACCCAGCGAAGGCAGAGTAATAGATCTGCTCGCTGGCTGCGGGCTAGGAGAAAACGGGCTCTAAGCATGATTCATCTTTATAATGGACAGACACGATGGAGGCGAGCGAGCGAGTAAGTAATATTATCAGGAGGGAGAGAGCAAGCCGCAAACGTATGCGAATATGCTGTTAGGGCTACTAACTCTCACCGGATTTTTCGGAATGCCGAATCAATTTATCAAAGAAAATCGATCCTCGAAGCTTTCGGCTGCGCGTTCGCGAACTTCTCATGAGAGCTAGTTGTTTCTGTGTTTCTCTTTCGCGGTCTCGCACCTCGAACTTCATCGATGGCTCTAAAAATACCTCAATCCATTTAGTGTCCCCGCGGATAATTCATTGAGCGCAACAGCAGAACCTCCAACTACAGTTGACTTGTTCGTCGATTTGCTTTTGGACTTCCGTTCCATGGGCCACTGGGTCCGAGATTCTCTGGAGCGGCGCACTCCAATATCTCGTGGAAACGCAGAAGCTTCGAGGGATATCCGCATGGTGTTGGCACTTTTGGCGGCACTGATCTCTTATCGAAGTTTATCCGTCAGACGACTTGATCCTCATTCATCTCAAAACAAACTCAAAAAAATGATAAATCGGCGATTCTTGCTATGGGAGCTGGGAGACGATCGGTTTGACGCGAGTTCCTAACCAGTGACCTTGGAGCCCCGGAGCAGTGTACTCGAACTGAAGTTCCGCAGATCCAGGAGAAGAAACACTGAAGATGTCCCAAGTCGAGAACACCGCTCTGAGGCCTGATCCGGATCTGCGTGCGCGCTCATCCATTGGAAAAGAATTTTGGTCGAGTTGAGAGACTCGGGAATGATTATGATCGGCCGCAAAACAAAATCATGGAATAGGGATTAAGGTTGCTGCCTCGCAACCGTGGAGAGCGCGTGGCATCGTGAGCTGTGTTCGCGAAGGCGGCAGAAAACTCTCGGCATCATCCGAGTAGTCGCTTCGTCGAACGCTCAGTTAGTCACAGTTGGTTCGATGGTTTCAACGCCCTGGAACTTCTGGAATTGTGATCATGAATCTTCACGGCTGGTGCGGCTACATCCGCAAATGTTGAACCTTGGCCGGAATGGAACAACATTATGGAACTGGCTGGTCACAGATGAGGGTTTCTTCTCTGTTACGGCACAGCCACTGCACTGGAATTCGTAACAACATCGGTTCGCGTCCGATTCGGTCTTTCGTCGTCCGACAAGCCCCGGCAGTGTTTCCAACGACGTGAAATCGAGTTATTTTCGTTTATGGCATTTTCGTTATGTCTCGCGTCAGTCGCCAATCACTCAGAAACATCGAGGAGTTCGTCTCATGACGGATTTCATCCTTGAACATCTATACATTCTATGATCATCATTATTATTATTTCGCTTATCCATATTTATACCTCATTCATCATTTGATGCTGTCGTGGTGTGACAGCGGGGTTGAGGGTGACCTGGGGCAGCGAAGGCGTGTGAGGTTTTCGGAGTTTTCCGTTCGTTTAGTTCCGTTCAGAGAGATGCGCGATTTCGACGTCTGCTGTGCAAGCAGATCCCGTGCATTCGTTATGGTTTCGTTACGCCGAGCCAGCAATTACTTTCCTCGCTCGTGCGATCTCGCTCGGAGTCGTATGCCTCGACCGAGCGGCAGTCATCCCACCGGCCAGCCGTTCGGGAAACTTCAGCCGAGAGACCGAGTGAAGCGGCTTTAGTACCTGTCGAGCTAGAGCCGAATTCACAGTTGAGTTGGAGCGGATCATACATGGGAACAGCGCCGAGAGCCATGGATAATCCTCGTGCGCTCGTCGAATCGACCCTGAATGTCGCCTCTCATGTTGTCAAACGCCAAGCGATGACTCGCTGGAAATCAACGCACTCGTCTCGAGCTTCTCGTTTCGGAACTTTCAACTGAACTCAATGGTTCGACGTCCGAGAGCTACATTTGCACTTTCATTCGTCGGACTCACGACTTCCGGTGCCGCACTGTGCTTATCGTTTTCGCAACGGCGCGGCGCCAAAACCGAGAATTGCAAAAAATCCCAGAAACGCTCTCTTCTCTGAGCACAACATTCAATCAGCCCACCGCAAGCATATGATTGAAAGTTTGCAAGACCCGCATTATGCCTCGGCCCTTCGCGAGGGCCCGTTCTCTTTTCCCTTCTCCCCTTACTTTAGTTCGTTCGTTCTCTTTGCGCTTGAGAAACCCCCCAGACAATGGCAGAGTGCTTCTCAGTGCCGCCGGAGGCATTTCATAATTGCTAGTTCTTTTTATTGCGAAAAAAAACAGCGGAACGGGCGGCAAAATCGAGGCAAATTTGAACCAGAAGCAACGGTCGGGGCCTCAAGTGCCGCGAACGAGGGTGAAGTCGAGTTGGTATGCTGGCCTCAGCAGGTGAGACTCTACATACCGCGGCGCATCTGGGCGAACGTCATGGACCACACACACTGCGTGCTTCATTTTTCCTACTTTTCCCAGCTCGTTCTCCAGGTTTCGCTTTTTGTCATCGCTGACCAGCCTCGCTTGAAATTCTCCCGGGCACCGGTTCCATGGGAATTGGAATACAAGTCGGAGTTAATCGCATTCAGTGGAGGCCGCACATTCATCTGAGTTCGTGTTCGCGCAACGTATCCAGATTTTTGAGATTTTTTCCGGAAGAAAACTCTGGAGGAGCAGCACTGACGCACTCTCCTGACATCGGTTGGGCGATTCCGGAAAGGAAGTGCCTCGGTTCAAATCAGTTTTTTTCGTTTCTGCCCCACTGTAATGTTTCCGACCTGTCAGGCCTCGACGAGCGAGTGTGCTGCATCCGATTATCTTGTTGCATTACTTCGAACGTAGCTGAAGATAAGAGCGGAACGGTGACTTACCTTCGTGTAAGGGACTCGAAGAGATACGACTTGGAAATACATATAAGCAGTACGGTGACTGGACAAAGTCAACAAGTTTCAGAGGGTGAGCTCGCGACGTTTTCCCGGATCGCCATAAATCTGTCAGGGAAAGGAAGGACGACGTGGAGCCTTTTTTGTCGCTTGTCATTTCCCTCTGTGCTCCATGGTCATATATTCTGCTGGCCATAGGTATCATCATACAGCGGGACAAGGTTGGCGTCTTCTTCGCCAAGTTTCCCCCGCAGAGAGCAGGATTCCCCCGAGTGCGCTAAGTTTTCATCAGAAATCCTCTCTTATGTTTGAAATCGGCGATCGAGGTGGATCTGCGATTATGGAACGCTAAAACAACGTTCCGCATCACAAACGAGCCGCACGTTATGGGTCGGCTGGCTGAGAGACCGCGATACCCGTCGCGCGAAGCTCTGATTGCACTTAAGCAGCTTACACCTGTTGACTGATGCGACCGACGTTTACGAGTTGCGTGTTTACGTTCATTTCGAGAAAACGTTTCAATTTTAGTCATCGAAAGGGATGAATTCTGAGCGTTACTCACGCGAATCGAAAACGCCAACCGAATGCAAGCCGCCGCAATCTCGCTAATTCTTCTTCGAATCTGTTTCCGTGTGTTTGGGCTTCTGTGGATCCTCCTTCCGCTGTACGAGACAGGCTTTGGGAGTCTGGAGCTGATTCTCAGCTGATAACGGCGGCGGCGGCGAAGAATCCAATCCGCGTGAATAAAACACAATCATCGACAAGATGTCAGCGAACAGACGGTGCTGGGTTTCGACAGCAGCCGTCTCGAATTGACTCTGCGATATGGAGTTCCGTCGAGTGTGTCGAGCACCTCCGAAAGAATAGCCAGAGTCGGCAGAAGAGAAATGAATTTTGGAGTTTTGGACTTTTTCGGGAGAACCACCGTCTAGGGTTGTTCCTCTTACTATCCCGAGGAGAAAGGACGCCATGAAACTCCCTAGATCTCTTTTATGATTGGACTCTGATGGAAGTACGACAAACGATGCTGTTTTTTTTGAAGAGCTCGCACTTCATGCGTCTGATGAGCCATCAAAGGAACTCCATCTGGCTCCATTGCCCATTCGCATCTCGGAGAGGCCGTGGCCGGACAAAGAGTCGAGCGTCCTCGGCACTTACGGGAACAGCCGTTTGAATTCGCATTTCTGCAACACGTGCCGTCGATTTCGAAAATTCCTCCCTTGAAAAGACTCGGATTCGAGATATGCGCGGCGCCGTGAAAAGCAGCGATGGAAATTTATGATCTGGGCACTAAAATCTGCATCTCAAAGCTGGTCACCGATTCGGAAACTAACATCGACAGGAGTCCCGAGCCGTCCAGCTCGATCCGCGGACGGCATCTACTTCAGCCTGGATCCAGAGAAGACGAACCGAACATGTGGAATAGACGAAGAAAAACTGAACTTCATGTGGCGGCGCGTATTCCGGCAGATAGATTTCAAATGAGTGAATTTCACTTCGCTCAATGTCGAGGGTTAGGGTTGGTTTCTCCCATGGATGAGGAGCTTCTTCTCGTAAACTTAAGAACGCTCATAATAAAACCCTTAACAACTCACTTCCTGTGGCTCCGTCGGTCGGTCGGTCCGTCGTTCGTTTGGTTGGTTCGTCGTCCAAAAGGCTCCGGATCATGGAGGGAACACGCTCCGATGGGTCTGACTGGAGAGCCCCACGCAGAAAATCGACGAAGTAGGCGGTAGCTCCTTGAATCAAACTGCCATAAAACATGTTCAAGTCCTGAGCGGATCTTTTCGGGATCCTATCATGGGAACTTTGAGCGCCCGATTGTCCAATACTTCACGGATCAGGGGGTACGCGCTCCCAGAAATTTGTCAACATTCGATTGTTCGCCACCCAGACAATTCTCATGATTTTCATTCTGATTCGGAATGCCGCAGCTCTCGTCGTGATCAGTTTTCAACCGAAGTTTAAGGTGGTTCGTGGGGCGTGAGTGAAGGAAGCACAGAAAATCCTGAATCCTCAGTCAGCGATAAGGGATTGAGTATCCGGCGTTTGTTCCGAAAGCATAACGTTGTAAAACTTTGGAAAATTGCTGATTTGATTAAGTGGGTGAATTATTTCGCTAAATAGCACTGATAGTTGTAAGTGGCAGGGGAATTCAATCGCAACAGTTGGGTTATTGAAGAACCCGTCTATTTTCGCCCTTTTTTCCTCGTGAAAAGATTCGCTGCGGCTGATGCGCGAAGATCAAGTTCAAAACGGGCTAATTGCGCACTTGAAGCAAGTGGTTACAGCTAGCTCGCATCAGCGGAACATCGAGAATATTTGCTATTAGAAGCGGCAAACCGAGAAAAAAACTGAAGGGAAAAAAGCGGCCGAAGAATGGGCACTTTCTTCACTATCACAATTGAGCAGTGTTTACGTTCGCTGCCAGACAGTAAGTTGTTTGCATCTTCATCCGAACTCTTCGATTTTACGCTCATGTGAGCATTCTGTCAGCGTTATCGAAGTTGAGAAAAACAATATTCTTTTCGGAACGCTGATCCACACCGCTCCGTCGATATGGTCCGAGTTTTCTATTTGATTTTTTATATTGTAAAACCATATCATTCATTAATCATCTGTAGGAGATTACATCTTGCTTGAGCCCAGACCGGTGTGACGAACTTCTCGGGCTCAAACCGACGATTGGTACCTCACTGACGTAGTTCAGGTGAGGCCCGTAGTACTCGTGATTATGGATGATATTGGGAACTTCGAGCAAACTTTCATTCAGAAGTTCCCGATGACACGATTGCTCCGATTAGGGGTCCGCGCGGGCCCTCGTGGGAGGATGGAGGAACGAACTTTGTTGGGAAAATCCTTTCGAGAAGAATCGGAATCGATTCGAATATGAATGAAGAGTGGACAACGCCAAGAGCAAATATTTGCTAACAGCATGATTTGTCTCGAGGTGATTGAGCGCGCTAAAAAGCGGGTGCCTTGGTGCTCAGTCATTTCCACACTGCTGAGCCACCGTGTAATTCTAGGCTTGCTCACAATAACGTCTTGCATAAACGAAACCGATCCGATAGAAATATTTCTGCAATCACACGATAGGCAACTTGAGCTGTGTATCATGAATAATTCTGATGCCATCTTGGTCGTTTGATTGTCTGGGTATTTGTCCGTCGGTCGCTGTGTCTTGATGTCTGTGGCTTCGTCAGGTTAACTCGCTTTAGTGGAGCTCAAAACCCGAGCCGCTAGACTGCTTCAACGTTGATCGCGATGAGACGCTCCATCCAAAACAAACATAATATGGATCTGCCTCTTCGCCTGCCTGCCTGCCTGGTTGTCGGCGAGCGGGTTCACCCGATCTGGATGAAGTTTGGAACAAGCGGAGAGAGGGGAGCAGGGGAACCGTGTTTTGCCCCGCGAAAGCCCCGACTGTTGGTGTTGTCGTTTATGGCGTCATTTGAGCGAGATCGTTGATGGGGCCCTCGCATGCCCTTTCTGTCGCTTTTAAACGTTTGAAAAGCGGGCAATGGGACCAGTCGAATCAGTAGTTTGGGTAAAGTTCACCCGACTGAGCGACCACGATGAGACTCAGGTGGATACGGTGTTCGGTGGTCGTTGTTGCCATGATGTTCGGCAGTTTTTCTTCGGTTGATGGAGGCAAACTCAAGAAGGCCTTGAAATACGGTCCTTTCCTGGCAGGGTTAGCGCCTCTCGCGCTGCTCGCAGGTCTCGGACACCACCACGATGATGGATACAAAGGACCTCCGCCGCCTCCAGCAACGAAGACTATAACGAAAATTCTTCATGTGCCCCATCCTGTGCCAGTGCCCGTCCCAATTCATCACCATCATCAAGTGACAGAGAAGCATCATCATCACAAAGGCAAAACGAAGGTTGTCTTCCTCGACAAACACAGCGATCATGAGCTAGAGCATGACGATCACCACGCCGGCCACCACAAGTACGAAGTGAATCACTTCGAGGACGACCATCAAGACGTGTGGTAATCGACGTCGAACCGATCAATCCATTCATCCATCTGTCCGTTCGTCCGTCCGTCCTTCCGTCCTTTCGTCCTTTCTTCCGTCTGTCTGTACTCCTGCTCGTCAGGTGATCGGACAATCCGATTTGTGAATCGGAAAAACCTCAATCGACCCCAACGGTTTCGTGACTGCTCCAAGTAGTGGTGGTTGGTTTTCGTGGTTAGATAACATGGAGCAGTCACTTAAAATTGGCTCAACAAACAAGTTGGAAGTCCGATTGATCCGGAGCACGTCACGGGTCGAATCAAGTCTCGCCAGGGCATGCCGGACGTCGTAATTAATAACGTTCGTCACCGATTGTGAGTATGTAAGTCGAGTGTCACGGATCGCTCTGTATTTTTTTGTGTGGGTTTCGCGGTTGTTGTCTTGCTCGTCACCGGCTTGCCTTCGGAGCTTGAACTGCTCCAGAGCGATTCGTGAGGTTCGAGCAACCATCACCATTACTGCCGCCGCCACCATCACCACCACCGAGCTTACTATGTACCACTGTGTTCGGTGCAACAGCGCTGACGAGCAACATGTGATGAGAAGGCGCTGGCACGTTTCTTCACTCACCGGCTTCGAAGTCCACGTTCAGAAAACACCCGTCTACATAGAAGAGTCTCGTCCGCATCCTAGTCGGAGTTGCTACGTGTGTTCGACAGCGCATCTCGAAGCCGAAGCAGGCTGTTCCGAAGCAACGACCGATTCGACTAATACTCGTTCGTCGGTGTCACCGCGGGGAGCGAAACCCTGCCGCTTGTGTTCGAATGTGTCCAACTTCTCATCTCGGAGCAGGAATCCAGGAAAGCGACACGCAAGCAAGCCAAAGCCGCATCCAATAAATTCGCTACGTCATCGTGGGAATGTCGATGTTAGAGTTTACTCGTTGATACATGTCGTAGTGTTTGAGTCCGAGCCCATCGATAAATATTGTGGATTTTTGAGTGAATGATGTTGAGGCCGGGCCTCCGGTACAAAGCTGGCCCGACGGTTGTGAAGATAATAAACGAATGTAATTATGTAATCCGAAAAAAGCGCTAGTTCTTCTAAAAGGTTTCTCGAGTCTCAGGCATCGGGTTTGAGTAATCGAATAAAGAGATGCTTCGAGAATTTTGAGGAACTATCGAATACGCCGAAACGTTTCTCTTGGGCTCCTCGGTATCGTCGAGGTTAGAGCTCTGATTTGGACGCATTTCCGAAGGTTTGCATTGTCGGAGTCGGACGCAGCTCGGTGGTGATGCCGGTATGTCTTTTTTTTCATCTTCGTGACGACGATGGTACTCACTCCATCGAAAGAGGAATGACGACGTCAGGCCTTAATGAGTTTCCGCCCGGCCTCTACGTAACACCGCTAAACATTAGCTTCTATTTATGGGTAGCCACGCGCTGTAGGAGAGTCGATCTGGCTGGTCCCTAAATTTTCAAGAGGATAATTCGTCTTCTTATCATCTTCATTATCTTCATCATCATCATCATCAGGAATCAAATCGCATAAAGTTGCGGAACTAGGGAACGATTGTTGAGTTTTTCTATTTGCCAACTTTGTTCTCGATCATTTTCACAGTAACTCCTCCCCTATGAACGGCTTTGATAGCGTCTTGTTTCCGCTGAGCGTTCTGTTTGCAGGAAATTTATCCGTGCTCCTTCGCTTCGATAAGGATACCCTCGACGAGGCTTACACCCTGCATACGATCCACGGGCCTCAAGGAGATCAATGGTTGAATTTCCAAGCGAGACTCCCCGACACCAAACGAGATTACCAGGTTAGAATATATTGCACTACTTCCTATTCCGGTGGGTGGCGGCGGACTGGCTCAGTCGGTGGTGCTTTTCTTCCCCGGCCGCTTTTTAACCTTCCGCTGATTTACATGCCGGTGCGCACAGAACTTAGAGAAGCTCCGACTCCGAGGATTACTTCTAATCCCGGCTTCCTACTACTCTGAGCCCGTATAGACCTGCGTCGGCTATCGTGTGACTTCGAAATCGAACGCTTGGCTTGTGGGATCGAACGCCTCGCTCGAAGCAAATCGAGAGATACTTCTCTTGCGTTCAACAACACTTTTTTCAATACGCGACCATCGCTTGTTTCGAAGCTTCGGAAGCTTCGGTCCAAGGCGTTCCGGTCATCGGTTCGATTCCTGGCCTGCCAAGATCTCGTGATTGATTCTCACCCGGAAAACTCAGCCTTTCGGCGGAAACAATCTCAACGGAATGGAAGTGATCGAGACTTCAAGGTCAGTGAATCTAATTATGGACTCTTTGTGCGTAGCTCATCATTCGAGGTGATCCTGGAGGCCAGGACGAAGGTGACATAGCGTTGGACGACATTTTCATTGGAGCATCGTGTCTGCAATCGTCGGAGCCGGGTGAGCGTTTTTCTCTTCTGCGCTTCCATTCCAGAAACGTTCGCTCTAACAATCGGTTAAGTAACTTTTGCGGGAGCGACTTCGTAACTGGGACCGTCATTCGTAAAGCAGTTTCCTGCGCGTTTTTCCGCTCTCTACTGAGCGGTTGCGTGAGCTCGTTGCAAAATAACTGTCGACGTCTGCATTCATGCATAGTATCTCCTTTTCTGCTTTCCCGGCAGATGCTTGGCTTCCGGAACTCGAGTTTGTCGTCGGCTTTTCGAGTTACATAGACGCGCGTGTATTCCGGCATTAGCGATTTCGAAAGTCGGAGAAAGGAGAATTCTCGATCGAGATTTGTTTCGATTCGTTCACTCTATTGTTTTTGCGCCGTTGTTGGTCGGGGACTTTCAGATGAGCTCTCCGGAAAGGAACGAAACGAAGCCGAACACGGAAACTCCTGAGACGTTATCCTTTGGCGGGATTTCTTCGATCTCTACTGGGGAAAACTATGCATTAGGCTTGTTGTTGCGCCTGTTTTTCCCCGTGGGCTATGACAGGTAGTTGTTCCACCGCAGCCCCTATGGGAACGCGAACATCCTGAGTGAGCCACGCAAACGTACTCTCCTCTACGTTACGTGGACAATCGTATTAAAGACAAGAGCTCTCGACTAAGAGAGGGAGGAAGCGGACGACGACGACAACACCAACAACGGCAGCAGCAACGACGGCGAAGAGGACGGAGTCGACCTGTGTAAATATTTATACAGCTTTAATATCGAAGCTGTCTAGCAGGAGAGTGGCAGTGGCGGCAGCAGCAGCCCACGATGGTGAAAGTGATAACTAGCGTAAGCTGCCGACGTCAATTGTGTCCAACTCTCCAGCAGAACAAGGCCTTTCGATGTCAATATCTTATCTGCTGGAAATTGCGTCGAATCTTTAGCACTCATACAACCTCCAACAATTGGCTTCGATTCCTCTCACATGGAGTTGGACGTACACATACACATACTACGAGAAACTGTCAATATTTGAATATCTATATATAATTATTATATAGATAATATGGTAAAGATGATGGATGTATTTTCTTTGCGACTTCATTGAGGAAAAGCACCTATACAGCGTTGCACACTTCGATGTCGAGATGTTCGGGGACAGAAGTACGGAATCAGGTGTTATTGAGGGCCTTTTCGATTCTCTTCAGCTTTGGAACTCAAATTGCCGGCGGATGCTTACGGTGACAAGCGCACGAAAGAGCAACACCCAAACAGAACAACAGAACGACCCGTACCGATTCACGATGAAAACTCGATTGTTGCCACATCTTTTGAGCGAGCTGAGGTGACGACCGCGTCAACGACGAGAAGGACGACAACGACAACGGTGCCGCCAGGAAGAGTGCGGACAGTTCCTTCGATTCATCATGAAGAAGGCTCCGGACTCATGGCCTCAATATCACCGCAACCGTCACCAATCGAAGTGTTCCAACAAGGAACTCCGGGAACTGAATCGACGACCACAGCGAACCTTTCCAGTGATCCTTCAGAATCCACGGCTCCAAGAGCTCCAGACCAATCGGTCTCCACGGCACGAGCTTCAACAAAGACGCCTCCAACCAGAACCGTTCCAACGACGAGGGAACCCTCGAAAGGTTTCCGACCCACAGCAGAGGCTGAATATTCGCAGACAGACTTTTTCACTTCGACCTTGAAGCCGCAAACGACCACGAGGGCGGTGATGACTTCGGTTGTTACGGAAAGTCCATCAATGTTTCCCACAACCAGGTGAGAGTTTTTCTCCGCATTCCATCAACGCAAAGTTTCCCCGAAGTCGCTCCGTTTGAAGGAAACAGAAGCTGATTGCACGCTTTCAAGGTCGTCGGTTTCCTTCCTCTGCTGCGGCAATTGTAGAAGTTCAAATTGTTGTGGCTTTTGTTGTCGTCGCCGCGTTGATTTCCTGTCTTTTTTCCGCTCCTCACAAAGTTCCCTCTTTCTTGTTCCGCAGGTCGTACTCTTCAAGCGTCTCACGCGGGCCAAAGGAAGGTTTGTAGTTGAGGCAGCAGTGGTAGCGGCGCGGCGGCGCAGACAGCAGCCAACCGCAACAAAAGTTTGAAAGTTTCCTTTTCCAGATTAAACTTGGTATTAGCAACTCCATCATGGGAATTCCTCGCTCTCCCACAGTTCATTCTCTTCCCTCAGCAGCATTTTCTTCTCGCAACAACCGACTACATCTAAGTTGTCCCGGTTTTCTGCCACTCCCGATCCTCTTCTGAAATAATGACACGGCCCTAGAGGCGATGATCACGGAAAGAAACGCGACCGAACTGTGTTACCTAAGAATATTCCATCGCGGAACCTCTGCTGTGGGAAACTTGTTGGAATTAGGAGGGAGCACATTCTGTCAATATTTCGAAACTTCTGAGCGACCGTTCTTGGAAGAACTTTCCGCTGCTCGAATTGCTTGAAAATCAGTATCCAGTTAATAATATTTATTAGTCTCATAAGTATTTCGTCAAACAACAATCCTCCTTCCAGACTTTGAGAGCTCACATGAAAGAAACGGAAACTAAGTATCGACGTGGCCCAGGTAAGATATACTCCGGGACCGATGACGTTCGTTACCATGGGATTGAATGTCGAAGACTGAATAAGCTCGTGTAGTGAACCACTCAAACTTCTTTTGCGTCTTGCTTTTGATCAAAGGACTCCGAGTGCACCGAGGCGGCAGCCGATTGTTCCGCAAAGGGCGCCAATGCCTGACACGAAGCAGCTCGCGGACCAATCCCAACAGCAGGACAGAACTAGACGTCTGCGAGGATCAACAAGCGCTTTCCCGATTGTGTCAACCGTAGTCTCAGCGGGACTGCTCCTCGTTCTAATAGGCATGTTCAACCTCCCCTTCCCCTCGACTCAAACTCCCACCCAAACCTCTTGCTTCGTGTGTTTTCCTCCGTCAGATTGTATACATACAGTGGCGCTCAATAAAATAGAGCCACCTCCCGAAATCGGTTATCATTTTCCACCGTCTGTAACTCGGTGAAATTACAACCGAATCAGGCAAATAAAAGAAGCAAATTGTAGAGAAAAGGATGAAGTTCGCGATGCTGATAGCATTTTCGAGGTTATCTCTAAAGATGATGGAGGAATATGGCCGAGAAGTTAGTCTTCTTTTCCATTACCTCACCTCTTCCTCCTCCTCCTTGTAACTTTGTTGGACGGCATCGGATTTCATTTCTGTGAGCAGCATCGGAAAGCTGAGAAGAAAGGCTTTCGATTCCGTTTTTGATTTTTTGAAATCCAACGACGAATGACGGAGAAACGGCCAATTCTTTTGGACTAACGAAGCGTTCAAAAAAATAGAGCCACTCTTAAAAATCGTGAGGTATTCGAAGATTCCGAGAAGGAACTTGTGGGGATCGAGCCGGAACTTACGGAAAACTCGATAAAATTGTTTAAAATTTGAAGTCCGGCCCATTGACAGCGACCCCTCTGAAATTCGTTTTTCATGGATTCAGAATAATAAACGATTTCAGGGGTGGCTCCATTTTTTTGAGCGTTTCATTGGTCAGGTAGAACTGCTCGTATCTCCCTTAATTTTCATCGAATTTGCATGAATGAAAAACCAATCGAAAGCTCTTGACTTCAGCTTTCCGAAACTGTTTGGAGAAATTGGATTAGACACCGTCCAACATAGTTACAGGGATGAGAAGGAAGAAGTGAGGCAATGGAGAAGAAGACTAACTTCTCGGCCATGAATCTCTATGATCTCTAGAGATATCCTCGGAAACGCTGTCAGCATCGCAAACTTCATCCTTTTCTCTACAATTTGCTTTTTTTATTTTCCTGATTCGGTTGGAATTTCACCGAGTTACAGACGGCGGAAAATGATCACCGATTTCGGGGGGTGGCTCTATTTTATTGAGCGCCACTGTATGTATTCATGTATCATGTAGATATGTTCCAAGTATGTGTACTGTATACTACAGAATGAGCTCGCCCGCATACATTTGACTTGGTTGCAATTAAGGACGATCTTCACTCGAGTCCATATCTCCTGTTAATCCTCTCATAATGAGCTTTATGCTCTGCGAAAAAGTTCGTCCCTGTGACCGCGACGTTCCTGCCGAGTACTTTCCACTCTGTCCCTCCCATTTCCTCCCGCGAGACACTGAATTCAGGATACACCTCGAGACAAGGAGTTCGGTCGCTCTGGCTGGCTTCCTGGCAGAGCGCACAGGACACCGTTGAATTCGTCCTCAAAAGACGACCCTTCGATCCTGAGCGCATCGATTGAGGCCCTAATGATGGTATGCCGGTGGAATGCGTCAGCCATTTGAAGCGAGGCCACGAGACTACATTCATAACCGAAATCTCGATGTTTCGACGATTCGACGTTTTTCCCCTCGATCTTCAGTTTGTTCGTCTGACAAACAATATCGCCGTTAAGATGCATCAACGACACGCATTCTTGTCAACCGCGCGATTGTCCCCCAACAAAGATTTCATGTTCGTCGACGATTTGTCGTGTGTACACAATGAGCCGTCGGTTGTTTCTTGAGTTTGATAAGCGATTCGATGGGGTAACATTACCGGACGATAATCAGCGTCGCAAACAAGGCTACTCGAAGTTCGACTCTCAGCCGCGAAGGCTTGAATAAGTTTCGATCGTCTCTCGGTCGACCGGAGGACCGATCGGTATTGAGTTTGTCATCGACTGGCACGCACGCACGCACGCACGCACGAACTCAGCCAAGCAACCAGTTTATCCGATTCCAAACGGAGATTCTCTGCGTCGTCCATGGGACGTCTTATGGGCACTTTATCGTACCGCGAGATGAATTCGTCTGCGATCAAACCTGTTTGCTTGTCACAAACCTCTCCAAATAAAAAGCGATTCAAACGCGGAGTGTTTGCAGCCTCGGATTCTATCGATTGGCCCAGATTCGTGAGAGCTAAAATACCTCTGTGTGACATTTCAGGTTCGGCCGCAGTTCTGTATTTGGTTCGACGCAATCAGGGGAACAGCTTCCGAGTGTTGCAAGCCGAGTCGCAAATGAGCCTTCCCATGGATTCGATCGGGCCGCAGCAAAGTTCAGGAGGAATGGTGGAGCCTGTCCTTGATTATCACTACAATAGAGAGGAGGTCGACGCCAGGTACGAGTGTAGGACCAAGCTGTTGCCATTGACTGCGATCTAAGTATTTCGAGAGGCCGCGCCGTCCCGCTAATTGCCGAGGGAATTGCCGCGACACCGGTGCGTGTTGCTCTCAGAGCCGCGCCACTCTGGGAAAAACTTCGGGTTTTCGGCAAACGACGGAAAACACCACCGATTCAAACACCGTACGCAATCAACGTAATCGGCTCGCTCTAATCGCGCAGTTCGACTCCGCGGAATATCTTCGAGTAGAAGACAATAATAAATCTGTTCCTATCGACTATGTGCATCTGCATCATTTATTGTTGCAATAATAAACTTCTAGGTGTCGAAAATTTTCCCGAGCGGGATCGACGAGCCCCGGATGAGCTTTGAAGACTTCGGAAATTCCCCTCTATCATCAATTACGCAGATTGATGAGTCCCTCGAACGCTGTTGGAGCCTAAAAGTTTCTCAATGCGGAACTTTGAAACGAAGCGCGATGTCAGGGCTTTCGTTCGCGGTTAAGGCGTCGCTCGCTTGTCCCCCGAAGCTCAAAACAGGCGGACGACGATCGAGTTTGAATTTTGACATAGAAATGACGCCGTGAGCGAAAAGAGAACGTTTCGTGTACATAGTTCATTAAACTCTGTTTTCTGCTCTTGAACTCGCTGTAGGACCGTGGTGGGGACCGCCGCATCCCTCGCTGGGGACTGTCGTTGCCAATTGTTTCGTCATGGTTGGCGAGTTGTTTTTTGCCGGTCAGTTGGGCGATGAGGATCCGCTCGGGTAAAAAAAAATCGAGCCGTTCCGCGAAGGGGGGCCGAAACCGAGACAGGAACACAGAGTTAAAAAAATATAGAGAGAAAAGACAGTCAGGGACAGCGACCGGTGTTGGCGGCCAAGTTGCCAATGGAGGGCCCTTGGGTCCTAAGAGCTGGCCGGGGGCTTTAAAAGGGCCGTAGAGGGGGGCGGGGGGGACTGGGCGGCAAGCCGACCGACCGGCCGACCGGGCGGGCGGGCGGTCGACCAGCCAGCGATCCAGGGGGAGGGGGTTCTAAAAGGGGAAAGGCGGCGTTCTTCGGATGAGGGCATCGTTTTGCGGTGGCTCTACCAGAGGGCGTTGCAAAAGCTGACTCGGAGGGCCCCGTGGCGGGCCATGTAGTCCGCGCGGAACACGGAGCGGTGCGCTGCTCGTACTCCGGCCGTCCGTAGAAAACGTAAGCCGGGAGTGAGCTTTAGTCAGCAAGTTGTGGTGAACCAGCCCACGGCTGGGTCTTCGAATTCCCGTTTTTCGGTCGACATTAGGCTGGAGTTGGTCGCCTGTTTGTTTTTCCGTCCATCCGTCCGCTCGCACGCTCGCTCGTTCGATCAGTCAGTTGGTCAGTCCGTCAGTCAGTTGGTCCGTCAGTCAGTCAGCAAGCAAACCGGTCTCCGGACCGCCAGTCAGCACGGCAGTCGGTTATCTGAGTGAAACAGTGTGAGAGTGAACCGTGCGTGAACCTCGAGTCGCCGCTGGATGCGTCGCGAGACGCGCGCCGCTGCGATACGAGGTCCACATGGTTGTCTTCATGGCGCCCCATCCGAGCCCGACGGGCTTGCTGAAGTGCGGCTTTGTTCCGAAGGCGCTTTTTTACCACCGCTACCATTGCCGCTGCTACTGCTGTCGCTGCTGAATGCTATGTTGTGTCAACGACTGGTGGTCAAAAAGGCGGCGGCAGACGAAGAAAAAGAAGTTCATTAGCAGCACAAGCGTAGCGTACCATCGGGCCGACAGAAGCAACATTCGATTCGGTCGGCTCGATTCGACGTCATGTGATTAGCCAGTCGTAAAACACTGTGTAAGGGGTTCCATCCCCCTCCGCATGGCCCTACCGTGGGACATGGGGAGGCCCCCCTCTCGGCACAAGAACAACAGCAACAATGACAACAACAACAGCAGCAGCAGCTCGGAGCAATGTGGCCCTCATGAAGAAAGACTGCGGGTCCTCGGTCGTCGACGTCGGCGTCCGTCCGGAGTCAGCGATGTTCTGATGCTGATAACGTTCTGTTTATCGGTTTGTGCGCTAGCCGGAGGAGCCGAGGGTGTTGATCTTCACATCGCGGGATTTTTTCCAACAACGTACAATCTTAGTGAAGGTGCCATCGGTCGCGGAGTGGTTCCTGCAGTCAACCTCGCTCTTGAGCATATTAACAACGCAACTCAATTTCTGCCGGGATACAAACTCGCCATTCAGTGGAATGATACTCAGGTAGGTTGCGTTCAGCTGTTAGTCTATGTGAACACGCAAACATGTACGGACTGAAGTGGGCTCACTCCAGAGTAAATACTCAGTTGGATGGGGTTGGTTTTTATCGTGCGCCCTCAACTACGTGCCGCGCATTCGGGTTTATCGTTCCACATTTCCGAGGGAAAAAAGCCTCGCGGAGAACGTTCTCAACGAAAACGCCCATCACTGCGAATGAGCGTTTATATTGCTCACTTCTGGAGCAGCTCATCATCAAAATATTTATCATCATAATGTGATATACATCATCAGTTTGACGATTTCCTCTCGCATTTGCGTGAAGCGAGTACCGAGCATTGCCTAACTTTTTCTCGACAAAGCGGTCCCTTCGATGAACGTCTGTACCGGCTAGCAAATCGATTTAGTGTGTTGTAGACCGTAGTTTGTCGTGGGAAGCATTTTGTTCTGTTTCTGAGAGGAGAAAAGAAGCCGAAAACCTTCACGAATCCTCGATCTTAAGCAGCGCAATGTTGCGCAAGATCAAGATCGAGGACCCGTCCGCCGCAACAGCGGTTTCGAAACAAGCAACGAAGTGCCATCGTTCGAGTTTATTCAATATTTTGTTCTTGTTCCGTGAGTGTCCCACCGCAGTTGTATTTTGCTCTGTCATCCAATCTCTGTGGAAATATTCGTCATCGAAGAACACCGACCCCGGAGCGGCCGCATCGAACTCCCCAGTTTATGAGCTATTCAGTGGAGGAACCTTCGTCGGTGGTCCTCTCATATGCAAAAGAACGAATGAACGGAGGGCTCGGCTTCGAAAAAATATGAACTATGCTTATCTCCTCTGAGGTTCACAAGGGCAAAGTCAGAGATGGAATTACGAAAGGTCTGTGAACATTGAGGACTACGTCGGTCGGCGCTCGGTTGTTAGGCACATTAGTCCTGAGAGATGTATGTAGAGCAGCACGGATCGTCGGAGAGACTCGGCGATCAGAGCTTTCTGTGCCTCTGTTTGCAGTCGGTGCGGGAAATACGTACGTTCGCATGAATATGTATACAACCGACCAGTGAACGAGTTTTGCATGTGTATGAGGAAGGGATTCAGACAAATGGGCGCAGGAGAACGAGGACAGCGACCTTTCATCTGGAGGAATTGTTCCCCCGAAAGTAAAATGCCAAACGAACCATTCAAGCGCAACATTGTTCTAGGCTCGAGTCCAAAGTTATTTCAAAGCAATTTGTCATTCATTCGCTCACGATCCGTTTGGTGGGTCCAGGGTGTTGTTTGGGTTCAGCCGAGCCAACAACGACGAGTCATCCCCGTGGCCTTCGAAGAAGCGAGTCCTTGTGGAGTCGAGTTTGGCGTGAGGAAAAACGTTTCGCGGACAATTTTCCAACGCGGGATTTAGATTCGGCAAAGCAGACGATTCTGCCGGAGACATTCCACCACGATTTCGGGTTTCTTCGGCGCGCGGTGTCTCAGCTCCGGGATCGGGGAGATGAGTCCGGGGCTGGCAGTCCTGGGTTTTGCCAGATCGGTTCCGAGTCTGCGAGCAGAACAAAGAGTAGATAAGTGCTACAGCTAGCTCCAGTCGTCTTCCCTTCAATCAGGCGAGCCTTCCTGTCCTCCTTCTGCCTCTTTGGAGCGACTGCCGCCTGACCAGCGTTTTTCCGTCACACGCTTCATGGGCGGACAGAGGGCTTGCTTGCGGGAGTCTGACGTTCGGACGGAAGAGCGAGCTGACTTCAAAGGGACTCTTTTCCACTGTGAGCCGACAGAAACAGCCGATTGTTTATATGGTCGTACGGTGTGAGGCCGCATGCGGAAACCCTGCCGAGATTCAAATGACCCGGAAAAAAACACCGAGAGAACGCATGCTGCGGTCGCTCACCATCTTGCATGCCCAACCATTTGCCTTGCATTCTTGTCCATTTGCCTGCCTGCCTGCCTCCCTTTCTCTGCAACTCCACCGCCCCTCTTACTGAGGTCAGATCGCTTGTCTGGCCGCCGCCGCCGCCGCCGCCGCTGTTGCCAGACCCCGCTCGTCATCACCGTGCGCCGTTATGCTCGGTCTTCTGCCCGGTTCTCCTTTGGAGGCCTCCTTGGGAGCTTTCGATCGGAGAACATCCTTTGAACAACCTCCACAGTGGGGCCGAGGACGACACGCTGGCCTGCCGCCCCGTTGGGCTCTCGAGACGTGGACGGCGATCGATGAACAAATCCATAATAGCTAATTTTGGAGAGGGAAGCTACCAAGTAGCCAACGGATACCCTCCTGCCAGTCAGCGGGCTCTGCCCGGTTTGTCGGCCACTCGGTCCGGTCCGCTTGCCGGATGACAGCGGCCGCCGCCGCTGCCGCTGCCGCTGTTGGTCGTTGTCGACGTCGGTTGTGGAACCGACGGACAAAGACAAGCGGCGGCTTCGCTGAATATCAAGCTCTACAAGAGGCGAGGCCGGTCTTGAAACATCTCTTAAACCTTAAAGGATCTCGAGGGGAATGTCGCCGTAAACTCTCCTCCTCTCTCGCACCCTCTCGGAACAGAATGCGACACCATCAAGGTTATAGTCACAGCGGTCGTAGTCGTTTTTCCTCTATCACACTTGGCCAACCTGAGCTCTTCCAACGCGCTCTCTCTGAGATTCAAAAACCTCGACTCCAGATTCCTCGGAACCCGGCTCCACGAAAACTCGATGTCTTCGGAGTTACGGTTTTTAACTGCTTAGCCTTTGAGCGTGCGGAAACAATGAATCATCGTTTGAACAGTTGAACGAGATCTGCGACCCCGTCGTGTATTGGGAGCGCGGAGAGCGAGCCGTCGGATCGCGGTCAGTGGACAGGGGGTGGACTGCGAGACGATGCCAAGGTGGGCAGGACCACCCCACGTTAGCGAGAGAGAGAGAGAGAGAGGGGGTGGGGGGAGGACGACATAGGAGCAACGATGGGCGGATGGGCGCTTTGAAAGCCGCCGGCTTCATGACAACAAACAAAGCGGCATTTGGAACAAAACAGAGTCTCTCAATTAAACGCGCTCTTATCTCGCGTCCCGCGAAAAACTCTTGTCTTGGTCGTCTGCGTTATTGTTTACGTTGGCTCGCTTTGACGGCTGTGTTTTTGTGGGCCTCAAAACGAAATGATTGGACTGGCCGCCGCGGCGGTAGTGCGGTTTGGTGGTAGTCGTGGTGGGAGGCGGCGGCGGCGGCGGCGATGGCGGCTTAGATCCAGGTCTGGCGGGTGGACGGGTGGGGGCTCATCAAACGCACGAACTGTCTGCCATGAAAGGGATCGCTGCTGGTGCCGTCGTCGTCGTCGTCGTCGCCACCACCACCACCGCTGCTGCTTTGACAACGGCAGCGTTGCCCCAGTGCGAATCAATAGTATGCTCGAGAGGAGTCGGGAACGGATGGGACGCCTGCAAAAGGGGTCCGCGCGGCCGCCGCACGACGGATGGAACGAACGGAGTCAGCCAGTCTGTCCGTTGGTTTGAACAGCGGCGAGAGTGTCTGCGTGCGGCGGCGTTCGGTGATCCGTTACTCTTCGGGAGTTTTTCTTAAAAGCTGAGATTACCCGCGCACAGCGAGAATTCCAGTATCTCCGTCGCCGCGTCTTCATCCTCTATCTATCCTCCGCCTGCTAGAGAGCGCAACTGAAAACGACGACAACGACGGCTTCCGGAGACAAAGACAGTGAGGCAAAGCATTCATCAGAAGAACCAAAGCTCGAGAAGGGATGGATAATTGTAGTCTGTGCGCTGCGGAGTCAAGATTTTCCGATGGCTGGCTGGCTTCGATGTTGAAGACGGCGAGGACGATGTTGAAGTCTGATAGGAAGGAGGCCGCATCGTCGTCCTCGACAACAGCAACAAATCCCCCCCCCCCCCCCCCCCAAAAATCTCTGCCCAGATTCCGATGATGGATTCCCCACGCCTCAGTATTCCTAATCTGAGCCGGCTTGTCCGCGGCGAGTTTAATCATGTACACAGCTCGTCCTTTTTTTGAAATCCCTTTGGCGTTCGCGTCACTCCAGACCCGATGTACAGAGTGACGGAGGATGTTCGGACAGATGGACGGAAGGACGGGCTTGATTGATTGACTCCGCGGCGTATAAACAGCACATTACACCCGCGTCTCTCTATGGAAAAGCATTGTCGTCATAACTGTCGCATTGTGCTGCGTAGCAAAGTATCCGTCAGAGTTGAGCACGAATGAGGGAACGTCAGAGGGTAGATTTGCATCTATTTAGCAGCTTAGGGATAACATCGACAACAACAACAACAAGAGAGACACCATCGATGCTCGCTCGTTGCGAAAAATACCCATCATGCCTGCTTGCGCGTAAGTGATCTCCATAAGCAGGCGATCCGCAGGAAAGAAGGATGACTACGCCTGAGTGAGGAGCCGGAAGAAAAAAATATCTTCGAAAGGAGATTAGGCATGACGATCGCTGATAGCGGACTGACGCTTCCGTCTTGGTGCGTCCCCGCAGACGTGATCTTCATTTTGATCAAGATTCACCGTTAAATGTTGAGGTGAGAGGAACCCAGGAAAACAGCGAAATTTTTCCACGGTATCACAAAGACTTCGGCGGCAACGAGGAAAATCCTCGAACCTAAAACTTGAGGATCCGGTCTCGGACGAACTCCTGTTGGGGAGACTTGGGCTCCGAGAACGCGACTTCCTAACATCCTGTCGTCAGCTTCAATGTTTTGATATCTACCGCTCACTCTGTCGTCGTCTGACTCGTTATTGGGTTTTACTCGGCTCTTCCACAGTCTCGCTGTGTTTTTCCTTTCCGGGCTGGTGGCTGTTTAACTCTGCTGTGCAATTGTTCTTCCGAAGAGACTCTCGTACTCGGTACTACTCTCAGCTGCCGCCGCCGCCGCCGCCGTTCCTCCAGCGACTGCGGCTTCTATTTCGCACAAAGCCAGCCAGGCAGCATCAGGCGGAGGCGTAGACGAGCGGACGGGCGGTTCGGGGAGACCAAGTCTTCCTCCGAAGTGAGTTTTGCTCTGGCTAGCTCGCAGACTCGAGCGGGATAGGCGCGCCTCTCATTAGGAGGAATTTCCGTCCGCGTGCCCGCGCGCCCGCCTCGCTACTCGCCCGAGGCAGAGAGCCATGCGGTGGTAAAAGGGGCTCACTTTGCAAACCCTTGTGCCAGCAGCAAAAGCAACACCGAACGGAGCCACAAACACAAACTCGCGGGAAATATTCATGCGCTTGTCCGTACACCGGGCTATCACCGTGAGAATCATCCCAGCCACCAGGACCTTGCGGCTTGAACCTTCTCCTTCGGAATCGTTCCCGTTTTGCTCCTGAGTGTCGAAACCTACACCGGATTCGTGCAATGGGAGAGATTTCAACAATACTTAAAACCGGTGCTGTCGGTCCTGGAGTCCTGGGTCAGGAGCACGGCATCGGCAGCAGTGGCGCTTCATTTTGAAAGCTGTCCTATTAGCCCGCTCCCGGGTATCACAAAAGAGGGATCGACAAACTGTACACAGCCGATGCTTTTGAAAAGCTTTGACGCAAACGACAAAGCTGACTGAATTACACGGGAAAAGCTACAGACACAGCAGTAGTCCCTGCGGCACAATACTCGCGAAATATTCTCTTTGTCGTAGAATTTTCCGAAATATAACTAACCAAACGAACTTCCGTTCCTTCCGAAATTTCGTCCAGCGATCTAGAAGTTTTCGTTTTTCCGCCTCCGGAACCTACGAACTACGTCATATTTCGACACATGAGATATTTTCTCGCGGAGAAATCTCAACGTCGCGATAACGGAGACACGATAAAATTCCGTGTCAGCAGGAGGACAGGGAGAACCCTGAACCGAATGATCCTCATCCACCAGTGTCGCGTGTGTAGTGTCGCCGGGGAGCCGCTACCGGAACAAGTCGCTGAGATAACTCTTGTTATGTTGCATCGAAGCTACAACAGATAGGAAACCGAGAGATCGGGAGAGGAAGTGAGTCCCGTCACGGCTGAACAGTATTTTTTCCCTCCTCCCGGTCTTCCTCTTCTTAGTCCTCGTCTTTCGGTTGTTTGGAGTAGAGTTCCGGACTCTTAAGGTTGCGCTCGAAAGTTTCTCCTTGTTCTTCTGCTCGAACGGCGGCAACGATAGAGACCTGCCGCGGAGCCGTCGAAAGAGCGATTTTGAAAGGAAGAAAAAAAAATGTATTTAGAAGTAGGTCCACTCGCCAGCTGAGAGGAGCATTTAGCGAACTGCGGCGAAAATAATTGAGCGACAGCACAACAAAGACCTCGGATCGGCAGTGCACTGCGAGATTCGAGTGAAACGTTGTGAAAAGAATCGGAGAAAACACGCTTCTCGACGGCGGCGATCTCAAAACTGAGAGGAGCGGAGCGAACCATGCGTGTTCCAAGAGTACGAAATTTGCATTTCGAGATCTGCGACACATCATTCTCTCGCGCTGTTGTTTGAACGTGGGATTCCGTACAAAAAACCCAAAGAGCAGCCAGCGCCTGGTCGCAAGAGTACCGGAGACCGATCGACCGAGAAAACCCAAAGAGAAAGCGTAATCGTGTTTGGTGTCATAACCGAACACATGTCCAACGCGTTCGTGATGTGTCACCTTCCAGGTGAGCACAACACGGCGTGTTTTGGGGAGGGATTCCGCGGGAATTTTTTTCTCCCGAATGAAGTCTACACTGAACCGCGCGACAAGGGTTCAGCCAACATCCGATGAGCCGTGTCTTCCTCCTCAGCAGACGGAGCATGTCATCGCGATCCCCGCTTGCCGTGTTTGAGGTCACACAAGGGATTGGAGCTCGATTCTCAGGACCGAAAACAAAACATCTCATCATGGGTAGTTGGAATCTGAGTAGACGGAGCGTTGCCTGCACCTCACGAAGCGAGCGACAAAAACGAATGAGGATAAGTTTTTCTGAGGACGAGACTAAGCTGCTCGTAGTCCATCCAAACCATCCGTGGGTTTTTATCTGCCGTTCCGTCTTGTTAGCGCAGGGAGGCTCAGAAGCCGGTCGTTTGATTATTCTTGTCAACCTTTCGCGTATTCGCGCCGAGCGATCTTTTCTTTTTTTATCCCGGACAACTGACCGTCGACTGGAGGACGGACATAGTACAAGGCAGAATCGGGAAATAATTACACGATGTGGTTATCGTCTGCAGGCGAGTATAGAGTCTGCGAGCAGATGTGAGCGAAGATATACAAATGCTAGACACTTATATGGCCTGACAGGCTGGCTGGCTGGCGGGCGCTCGGGAAGCGGAAAAGACGGCACGTCACAGCGAGAGGCTCGTCGTCATCGAAGAACGAACGGGTGACATTCTGCATTGATAATCGATGAAACGTGACCAAGAGGAGCTCGAACGACAGACCACGAGAAGAGAGAACGGGGCGAGAGAAATACAAAAGACACCACCTTCCAAATACTCCAAATACTCCAAATACCCCAAAGACCCCAGTTATCCAGGGGTTCCCTGTAAGCAGCCTCATGTTCACTTCAACGGTACACGCTTTAGATTCGGACATGTGCGCATCAGAGTATTGTACCGGTGCTGTTTCTGCGCAGATCTTTTTAATTCGAGCCGGCTGAAAAAGTTCTCAGCACTTGGAAAGCTTCCCAAATTCTGCCAGGTCAGCGAGAACGGAGGCAACTGAGTCGCGATTCACGCAGAGCGAGGATGAAGCTCGGAAGGCAGGGCTACTACACCAACTTACCGTCCCGAGTTCCTCCTTTCGGCGGTCTGAGACGACTTCGCTTGGAAAATATCTAGAATGCAAGAAAAAGATTCAGTTTTATTCTGTTTTCCCGCTCTCAATGTGTATCGGCACATATTGAATTACCAGACTTTGGCCGAGACTAAAACTACGATGACGCCCTCCGGTGCTCCATCATGTAGTGGACCTTCACAATCGCTTGATTAAACTCTTACACCCTCCGACGACGGTCGTCGAATTTGATCGCGGATGCATCATCGACACGATCACCAATATTACATATAAGCATGTCCCATTTGTTTGAAAGCATGGCGCGATTTGATTGCCGTGCTCCCTAAATACGGGTCAGAACAGTAACGAGAGCAGCGAGTTCGCCCAGATTGGAAACGAGAACTCCTATTGGTGCTCCGATTGCTTTGAACCTCCGGACGCGCAAGCGATGGAATTCCAAAAGAATGGCGACGGAAACCTCGGCTGAGAACCCGTTGAAATTTTTTCGGTGTTTGAACTCTCACACGAAGTCGAGAGCGAAAAAAGGGATATCCCGAACTCGCTCTCGCTAGATGTGACGAGGATCGTCTAAATTGCATCGAGTTCTCCGCGGCAATGGAGCAGAGGATCGGATCGATGACCACGGCTCACTGGTTTTTCTTTGTTGGAGGCCATTTTGTTCAACGTTTCTCTCACATCCCCCCCCCTCCCCCCAAATCACCGCCCCCCCTGGCACTCTTCTCCGGCCCTTCGCAGCATTCCATTACAGGTCCGCGGGGATAGAGATGGGTCGAGAAGCCGCCGGCGGGCGGTGGTGGTGGCGTGTAGACGGTCTCCTCCCGCACAGGGCCTGTTACGTTCCACATAGGCCTGTTCTCTGGTCCAATCTGGACTGCTGTCTTTAGATGCCGTTGCGAGAACTATTTATACCTTCGTCTCTTGTGGCATTCGCCTTCACTTCCAAAACGGAAGCTATCTC
The DNA here is from genome assembly GCA_021527715.1 of Neoseiulus cucumeris. NCBI lineage: Eukaryota > Metazoa > Arthropoda > Arachnida > Mesostigmata > Phytoseiidae > Neoseiulus > Neoseiulus cucumeris. Next base: position 616,742 of record JAJSRV010000027.1, on the reverse strand, counting down.
GTTCGAGGGCCCTAAATGACTCGTTTCTCTCGCCTGCTCGCTCCCTTTTATCCGGTGTTCCACTCCTTCCCGCTCTGACTATCTGGCTGATCTCTGATGTCCGTGACCTCATAAAAAGTGTTCCTGTCACAGCTTCTGAGCACACTGTCTCCGGAACTGGCGGTATCTTGATTAAAACTGCTCCTTCCACAATCGCTGAAGCAAGTGGTGGATTTTTTTTCCGCCGAAACGACTCGAGCATCTTATTTTGTTTGATGCCCGAGTTTCGTTGTTGGAATCGAAGCGAATCATTCCGTTTTCGCAACTCTAGAAATGGTTTCGACGAGCAGAGGTTAATGCTCCAAACATTAATTTTCTAGACGAGCGTGGGAGAAGCCTCAGGCTGATCACTGCTATTCTTGTCATTCTTGGGAATGGCTCGGTTTCCTTGATCGTAAAAAATCGCGAGCGGGAAAGCGAAGGTAAATTCCTTCGGAAAATGAGATCCGACCGGAGCGAAGAAAAGCACTGGCTGATTCGCTGATTCCCCGAATCCTCGACCGAGCCATCGTTTATTGATATGTACGCTGATGTGAGCAAAATATTCTCGAACACACAATCCGCCGCACAATTATCTGGCGATGGCCGAAAGTCGGCGCAGTTCGATCATGGCTTCCACCGGTGATCTTTCTATTCCTTGCATTTCAGCGAAAGCATTCTTCAACGCAGTTTCGCCGAATTTAGCGAAACTGAAACTCAACAACACGCAGCGGTTTCCGGGTGAATCTAAAGAAAAGTTGGAAATTCAAATCTTAACGAGAAACCACGCGTTCTTCCAGACCTACGAGATCGAAAAGCATCAGAACTCATCCAGAGACTTTTTTGCTCTGCTGCATCGTGCTTTAGACTTTGTTCTGGAAAACCTCCTCGATGGAAGAGGAAAAGTCATGAATGGTATTCATAATTGGAATCGACAGAGGTTTTGCCACCACCAGACCACTGTTCGCCGCCGACGTGTTGGCTTATTTGTAAGAATTATTGAGATGCTGCATTGATTAGTTCTCTTCGATCCTCCGAAGACTCATCCAACCGATTCTACATCATTCGCCAGCCCGTCACTCTCGGAGTCGCTCAGGTGGCTCGCGCATCGTCAGACAACGAAAAATCGTTGCTCGCGATACATCTTCGCGTTACAGCGCAGATAAGCGTGAGCTGATGAACGATATCGTGGGATGCATTATTTATAGTTGACTCGGGGCAGAGGATCATCGGTGTGTTCTCAGTCGTCGTTGAAGAAAGTGTTCCCCGACTCGAGGACGAACGGCCGACTGACCGACCGACCAAGGAATCCACTTGATTCCGATGTTGACCTCCACAGGCGGCGGCGGCGGCGTCGACCGTCTCCAGAGCGACATGCTTGACTGTTCTTGTTGGAGCGGATGTGGACATTAGACTCCTTCTTGGTCTCCGGATCGAATCAACTCAGTTTTTGGCGCCAAATCAACCCGACCGAAGCTACCGAACCAACCTGACTCCCCTATCGTGACCGTTTCCGCGTCCCCGAGAAACTCTTCCGATGTCCTGAGCCAACTTTTTGGTCTTACCTAAGCAAACATTGAAGCTTCGTCGACCGATCCAGCGTACAAATAAGTTTCCCTCGCCCCCCCCCCTCCCCGCGCCCGTCCATATACGGCGGAGGCCGCAAAGGTCGGGTCATGGGATATTCGGAATGGAATCCTTCTTCCCGGCGGCGCGGCGGCCTCCGTCCAGTCATGGAAACAGACGGCGAAGGAAAACAGTGTTTGGCCGCGTTATATATCAAGCTGCGTTACGGCATAACAAGACTGCTCAAAACCCGACTGCCCGATCGGATTTCAAAAGCGCGTCTGGTAGGCCCCGTCAACCTCTGTGTACATATACATACATATATCTCCCTATTCGATTCAGAATGTATACACCGAAAAGGTCCGATAGACGTGTACACACGAGAACTAGAAACGTGGAGCGCGCATCGGTGGAACTCTGTATTTGCACTTGAAGGAATTAATTTTGACGAACTCCGCTCTTTTGGTGGATTCTCTTTCACTTTAAAGCTCCAAGAGGCCAATTTTTCTTTCGCGTTTCCCATGCTCTCAGTGCGGTGGTTGAGGAAATGGAAAAAAAGGACCTTCTTTCTGAGACTGGATGAGTTGTCGCTCGGTTAACTGAAACCGAGGGGCGCACTGCTCATAACATATTATCATTTGAAGATTTTCAGGAACAATTCTCCCGAAATCTTAGGGCAAGGTCTGAGTTGCTGCTCTCGGGGGAAGCCAGTAGATGTTTTGAGTGATGGAGATCGAGATGAACGCTTCCATTTCTTACGCTGGCGATGTCCAGACGGGTCGGGCGACAAGATTCGTGATTCAAACAACTTCCATTCCTGGCGTCCGCTACGGGATGGTTGTCGTGCGGAATGTCTGGTCGTTCGCTCCCGACCCGTCGTGTTGGCTCGGTGTGCTTGGATGGAGCTGGTACACAACAAGCGATGACATATCGACGTAGGTAGCGCACATACTCTGGGGACAGTTTGAATACACTACACGTTATTGCGACGTAGCACGCTCACGTTGTGTAGACCTCGATGCTGCGGGTCATTCACGAGGGGATTGAGGGGACACTCGGTCGAGCTTTGTTGGCTTGTTGGGTGGCTCTTAGCGAACTGGTTCGCGGATATGGTCGTCAGCTTGTCTAGGACCTTTCTTTCGGAGCTTTTTGGCCATTAGCTAATTATGAAGGATTACGGTGGCAAGTGCAGCGATGGCGGCGGTGACGACGACGACGACCACGGAATAGGAGGCATCGTCGTCGTTGCTCTACATCGGACGAGAGGTGACCCAACGGCCTGTTACCTAAGCCTGGTTTACGATCGAGAATAAGCCACAACGACGCAAAGTGACGCGCCGTGGGTGAAGCCCGTCTTCATCGATCGATCGATGTATCTTTTCGAAAAAATCACAAAAACGACCGAACGTAGCGATGGCATTACCATTGACTCGGCATCCTAGCTTGAACGGTTGGCAAGGGCGACATCGACATGTTGGTGCACCGAATACGAATTCAGTCGAACGTGGGAACGAACGTTTAAGCCGGACGGACGGACGGACGGACGGACGGTCGGACGGTCGGACGGCCAGCCGTCTCAGTCAGTCGAATCGGTCGCTCCTAAAGCTGGATATTGTGCAGCCGGCTCCAGACGTGGGTCGTCTCTTAGCACAGGCTTGTAATGCTGGCTTGCGTCCAACATCTTTTCTCCTTATTCTGATCGTCGTCGCCGTCGTCCTCCTCCTGACTGCCGCCGTCGCCGCCGCCTCCTTCGTCGTCTACGTTACCGACACCGACGACGCAGCCGCCTAAGCTGCTTCCATCTCGGAATCGAGGTATACTGCTTGCTCCGGCGGATGGTATTAGCTGGCTTTGGCCAAGCTATCAGTCAGTTCTGTCGACAGATTAAGATGCTGTGGGGGCTTTCACGCTTGCTTGCGGGTTACCTCGTGGGTCTTATGGACCGGAGACGAGCAAAGGACGGAGGGCGATCGCGTATACCGCCAAATGAAGATGGACGCATGCTTGGATGGCTCGGCCAAAGGGATGGATCGTCCAGGTGAGCAATGAACTTGTGATTTATGTCTTGCTTGAGCCGGCTCTTAACGAAAGACATCTCTGGCCGGCCGCCACGCTCGCTAGACCCGGAACAAAATCGTTGGCCAACGCTGCTGCGGTGGAAGGCCACGCGGTCGTTTAAAGGAGGAAATATAGTTCTGCTCGTCGTCGTTTTGTTCGCGTGAACGTCCGTCAACCTTGCGTTTGGTTAATCTCCGTTTTCCGCGTCGAGTTCTCACCATCGTGGTCGGACCACATCGAAAGAACGATGTCGAACGAAGAGGTCGAGCGCGCGCGCGAGCGAGCGAGCAACCAACCAACCAACCAACCCAATAGCCAGACGGAAGACCGAAAGACGTCAGAATGGCTCGCCATTCGTTTGTGTTGCGTTCTCCTTGATCGAACCAGAGAAGTCGAGATGGCTGAAAGTGGCCTTATCTTGTAAATAACACTCGCTGTTGTTGCCGCTGCCGCTGCTGCCGCCGCCGCCACCGAAACTGATGCTGATGGTGTCCCTTATGCTGGTGCTAATGTTTTGCGGAAAAGGAAAACCTCGACCACGTTGACGTCGACCATGGCCACGACTGCTGCGGCGACCGCGACGAAGAAGCAAAACGGATCAAAGGAAGCAGAAGCAACACCTGCAAACGTCATCCGGGATTTGACCGGACGGGAAATAGGGCCGAGGTGCAGCGAAACAGTCATGCTTCTTATCTCGATGCGTGGGGACCTCGAGGAGGATATTCCGAAGGTGTTTCACCCAAGGCGTGGAGGGAGTATCGTTTTCCTTTTTCCTCGACGTTCTTGGGCCTGAGGCTTCTATCAGAAGATTGCTCGGATAAGTAGCCAACCTTAATTGCGACAAAATGGATTCTCTCTTCGACTTCGTCCGGTCGGCTCCATCCACTCGGATCGACTTATTCGCTCGCTGAACCCTAGAAAAGCCCGCGCTGTATTGCAAAACAGTTCTCATCGTTCTTTTTCGCTGCCACGTCTGCATGTTGCTCAAGCAGATGGAGAGAAGAAGACGAACCGAGTCGCTCAACGCTTTTGTTATTATCGCTTCATTCCTCAGTGCGACCATCGACTGTCATCGATTCGGGTGGGTCACAGTTCGTTCGTTTGTCCGATCGCCCGCCTGGTTGACAGCGGATGGATGAACAGACGGTTCGGAGGCCCGCGCTGTTGGTTCGAATCAAAATCATTGGGCGCTAATCTCGCAAATGGGGACCACATATGATTTGGCTGAGAGAGAGAGAGAGAGAGAGAGAGAGGATGGACAATATGAGAAAGACCGAGCTGGGAACGGAAGGCGCCTGATTGCAGTGGTGTGCAGGCAGCAACGCAGTGACATGCTGCAAGCTTCAATCAAGAGGACACACGACCGAAGGGTATGTTTTGTTCTACGGAGAGCCATCTCCGACGGTTCCCTATTGGAGACTGTGCGCTATCAGACAAAGTATCATCTGTCGTCCGAATGATTCTCGTGTAATTCCGCCTCTCTGAGATAAAAGGATAGATAGATAGATCGATGGATGGATGGATGGATAGTCTCGCGAGGATAGATTGATGGATCGACGAATTGAGCGGTTAATTTTCCTCCGAACTTGCGATGAGAACGCCCCCAACTAGCGCTGGACGATTCGAGCGGCGACGACCGCAGAGAGTTTTCATTTCGAGGGTGAGCGCTCTTCCGCCCTCGGTGCAAAAGTGCACGATAACCGCATTTGTCCCACTCGACCGACAATGAACGGCTTCGTAAACGGCGAGGGAAGAGGTCGGGAACTTGTTGAAGTTGCGTTCGTTCCAGCGTCGGTCGTCTGCTTCTGGATGAGAATCCGCGTGAGGAACGACGACGACAACCGTAGAGGCAGAGACTATGGAAGAAGGATACAAAAGAAAGAGAAGCACATTGTGCGGTGACAAACGGCCCAACATCACGCCAGTACCTTGTAGACATCCTTTGGCAGCGATGTCTTGCCCTCAGCAGCTACAACGGCCGCGTATCAAGAAGGCGCTTTCAGTGCCTGTAGCGAGGTCTAAGCCGACTCCGAAGGCTTCTCCCACACGCGACCGGCGATGTTGGGACGGCGGATCTGTGTCAATATCAAAGGCTCTCTCAGCTTAACTGCGATCAATACGAACTCGGATGAAGCCGGGCCGACTTAATTTTCGAGCTCGAAATCGTATTTTCCGCGCCGATCTCTTACTCGGCGTAGATGAATGAACAGATTTCCGATAATAAAAAAAAGAAGTCTGACACCTATTCACGTTAAAATCAGATACGGGTTCCAGTCAAGCGGGAAATGATTCGATTGGATCATCACACCCTTACCGCGGAGCCCGTTGAGCCCAGATCGGGTTGAGAGTCGTCCACTCCGGAATCGTGTCCGGCTGCTTCAACGCACGAGCAATCATCGACGGGGATTTCATAAGAGCGTAGCATTGCACAAGGAACGATGTAATCATGAAGAACGCCGAAAACATGCAGTTCCGCGTCCGTGCGTGCGTGTGAGTTCTCACTCTCAGAGGAGTTTTATGTTGGAGCTGTCGGGGCGGGGAGCGATTGAAACGTTACAGAGTTTGTTTCTAATTTGAGTTGATTTCTAATGCGGCTCGTCTGACTTCCAGTGCGGCTCTCAATAGGCACGTCGCGCGAACAAGTCGCTCGTGAAAAATTCACGCTGCTCTTCTCGCTGATCAATCAGTGTTGAGGTGACTGATTGAGCTCGTATTCACTGTTTTTCTGCTATCGGTGCTCAGCGGTGGAAGTGAGAGACCTAAGCCGAGCTGGCGATTTTTATCTTTTCGACCGCGGGAAATCCTCATCGAGGAGGGATACTAAGGACGAACTCACGTTTCTCAGAGCGTAGAATGGAAGAGTACAATGAAACCTCATCATTGGGTATATACAGAGATATGTCCCGATTGTGTCTGAGTGGTGAAAACTCTACCATGATGGGGATCGTTATGATTTGAATGCGGAATATCAACATCTCTGCTCCGCATCGATCTAGAACGTCGTTTGATCGGAACGTTGACGTGAATACTTGACCAGGTCAGAAGGTCTCATGACCCGCCGGGAGCGTACATTCACGGCTCGCTAGGGCGAGGAATTGAGTCTATTGAGTTAAGTCTTAATGTGTAATGAATTCAAGAAAATGAGGTCACTGTCTTGATATCGTCTGATACGGAAATAAAAGACGACGAGGGAGTGCAAAGGAATTAAGGGAACAAACGACCAAGAACGACGTGGTTGAAATCCGAAATAGACTGTTTGATGGTTCGTGGTATGGCATCGTGGATTGCCGGCTTGGTAGATGGCCGGACGATCGAGACCGACCGCTTCGTCTCGTTTGCCTAAATTGGTGAGTGAGCGAGTGAACTGGTTTTCCGTTTTATTCTCGTTGATTCGACGGCTTCCTTTTTCTCTTTTCTGACAGTTTCCTCCCTTTTCTCATTGCTTATTCATTCGAGTTCCGAGCTTGTCTCCGTCTTTTACTCTTTCTACGCGGAGTCAGGACCCATTCGTGCGCCGTGAGGGGTCCTTCACCCTCAGGTTTCCGCTCACTTTTTGCTTTCATTAGTTTTTGTTTACAAAAGGTCTCCTTGATCGTTTTTCAATCTTGAAAACTCTTCTGTCATCCGTCCGTTTTCTCCCTCGTCTTCCACCATTTCCGAGCGGGAGGTCAAAGCGTGGGCGGTCGCCGGCAGCCTCCCGATTGAGAACTTTCACGCTACCGGACAGGATGAACGTTTTGAATGACCCGCAGCTGGCGAAGAACTCGGCGAGTCTCGAGTTCAAAATACCCTGAATTCTTTCGGATTCGCGACAACTGTAGTGAGGTGCTACTATCAAAAAATACTCTGCCATTGATTCGCCATCTTACATTTCCCGCTTCCTCCCTCTGCGACTTCATTCCTAGTCCCCGTACGAGGTTTTTTGCCTCATTCCTATACAACGAACGGTGCTACGATCAGGCTGGCCATGCAATGAAACCGAGAGCATTTTTCCGAAGAGACTCCTCGAAGGGGTCGCGTGGCGACTAAAGAGACAAGGCGGGAACGCGAAGGAGTTTTCTTCTGTTTGGAGTTCAGCCAAGCTACGTTTCCATAGACGCAAATAGTTCGCACGAAGTCGACAGGCAACGGAACGGCAAGAAGCTCAACGGAGCTGCTGCTTCTGCAACCTTGCAAGAAGAGGAGTGCGTGCAAGAGAGCGAGCGAGCAAGTCAGGACAGCGGGAGACAGAAGCCTCGGGCAGTCACGTTTGTTGTCCACTTGTTTCCATTTCGAATACAGTAGGGCATTGTCGTTGTTGTCGACGCCGTTTTCCTCGCAGTAGGACAAATAGTCAGCACTCGCTGTAGGAGCAGCGGGCAGTGGGGTGCTGGTATTCGAGGGCTCTTCCAGAGCTAACTATCTGAACATCGGTCGGCTGCGACGTCGTCGTCGACGGCATTGTTCTTCCCGTCGTCGTCGCTGCCGCTGCCGAAGAGGACAGAACGCGCGGCCGCCGCCGGCGTACCGAAAGACGTGACCGTCCTCCGAAAGGAGACGACTCCCTTGACGGGACCCTCAACGGCAACTCTGTCTGCCACGAGTTGTCGCAGTCGGCGGCATACTCCATCCTCATCTACGTTTGCGTCAGATGACCAGTTATGCCGCTCTCTTTCTTTCTCGATCAAGGACCAAATTCGTCATTAGCTCTCCTGACTGGCAATCTATGTCGCGATCGATCGAACAAGTCATTTCTTCTTTCCTCTCAGTCTGCAACGCTACAAATTATTGTCTGTTTCTCGTCAACGTCGTCGAGTCCCACACATCAATATTCCCAGTTCTTTTCGTCTCTCCTTATTACTCCCAACCTTTCACTTATTCCTCTCTCTCTCTCTCTCTCTCCCGTCATCTTGTCCCTCTCGTCAACTCATTCCTGTCTCATTACCTCCGACCGCCGAGCTCGCTCGCTCGCTCGTCCCCTCGCGTCCTCTCCCATCTTCGCTTTCCTCATTTTGCTTCCTTCGCTCACCCTGTTTTTTCTGTCGTCCTGTTTTCCTCGCTATTCCCGCTGGTTCCCTCTTCATCGGCCTCCAAACTCACCTCAAACCAAGCCCTTGATCTCATCTAATTGTCCCGTCGTTCCTGTGAAGTTCATCTTCAGGAAGTCGGCCACGCTCGTTGTAGATCGAAGGGTTCGACTCCTCAGTCTCTTGTCATTCGCTTCCGTTGAAGCGGCTCCGTTTCCTGCTGTGAACCGACTTCGGTTCTCAGCCCAGCTCCCTCGATCCTCGTGTCATTACGGCAGCCTTCGGCGATGAACTCAACCGGTAAAAATCCGAGACGATGTTTCAAGAACCCGTCCGGAAACGTCTAGAGTCTTCCGTTGTCTACACGGGTATGATGCGGCTCCATCTGGAAAAGCTCGGTATGCGATGCGGAAAAAGGAACGAAAGCTCCCTCTTCCTTTGGTCGCCCTCGTTTCCGTTCATATGAACTGCTGGATCTGTCGAATAGAGACGTCTTTTGGACCTTCGTTCAAAGTTCGTTTGGCTCCGCTGCAGAACGCTGCCGGTCTCTTTTCCCATGTCGGTCTTTTCGACTCGAACTATCTTCTCGAGTCCACCATCTACAATGTGACTGGAGCGCATTCATATCGTGCTCGCTCGCTCGCTCGCTCGCTTGCAGAGACACCAGATGGTCGTCCAGTGGAAGTGCTTCTTTGAATCATTCAGGGTCCTCTGCTCCTTTTGGCGTTACACGCTGCTCAGTCACAAGATTTCTTTCACTTTCGGACTTTTTGAGAATCGCTCGTCGCCATCTCGCTTCATGAGTCCCCTATCTTTTCAGCAGCAGCAGCAGCAGCCGGGAGGAATATGTCTTTGCATCTGCCGAAAGTCTACAGGCCGCGCCGTTGAAATTTGTGTTTGCTATATCGACTTTTTGGGTCGCGATTGCGAGTTTTACCGTCAGCAGAGCCTTTGTTGTTTGTTTGCCGAAAGCTGTCAACAACCCGAGGCAGATAAGGTCCGAAACGCTGGCAAAGCGGATTACGTTATATTCGTCACGAAACTCTCAAATCTTCGCTGAAGTATTCAGACTCGTGCACTTGTTTATTCGAGAGAAAGAGAAACTCACTCTCTAGCCTAGTGCCGGTGCGACGACGGAAGCGGGGGCCGGTGGAGCAAGATGCTGAAATTCTTCGGTTTTATACCACACCTACCTATCCTGCCTCTTCGATCAGATATCGAGAGCAGACGCCGAAGGAGCAAACTTCGCAACTGCTCCTTTGAATTTATATTGATTATATTGGAGGTATCAGTTCCTTCGAAGTTGCATTGGTTATTGGCCGAGGCAGGCAGCTCTTCCTGAAGTTGACTCGAGCTGTGGTCCCGGGCGAATTCCCAGGCGAATATCGCGGGAAAGCATCGGAATCGTCGGAGGGAACTTCCTGTCTAAGCTCAACGAGTCGGAGGGAATCCTTCCGTAGGAGTGGGAAATTGCGCAATAAGCTTCGGTGGAATATTTCTCACTCGAAATCCTCGGACGGAGGACCGTAAAGCTGCCTGGGACGAAAAGTCGATCGCTAATCTTCCTCCGTCAAGACATATGTGGACTCTGAGAGCAGAGCCGCGCTCGTCGTGAGACTGTGAATCATTCGATTGTGAAGAGGAACAACAACCGCGAGAATCGTCGAGGGGTTTCATACATCCGATTTTCCTCGTCGGGTTCGTTGTTCGCTCCATTTGGCGGTAAGAGGGCCGCCGAAGAGGTTCGCTTGTTTTGTTTCATCCTCTCGCGGCTCCTGCACCATCGCCACCACCAGTGGTCCTTTCATTTTGTCCGGCAGTAATCTAATAGAACAATGATCTAATATCGAATTCATCGATGATCGATTTTCTTCTCGAACCGAACTCACCGTCGATCGTTTCGAACGCTCGACTTGCTTCGGACGAAGTTTCGATTAAACGGAGTCTCTGGTTGACGAATCTGTCGAAGGGCTCTTCACGAAGCGTTCGATCCGGATCGTAGATGTACTCAACGTTATGAGCCGAACGAGTGAGAAATTAATTTGCATAGTGTCTCAGCCCTTTGCTTCTCGTCCAGCGAGTCGCGCGACAAAATCACCAATCGAAGCGAGGGATCTCGGACGAGAATTAATTTGTTTAATGTAGGAACGAAAGTGTTTCGATCAGCTTGGAAAAAAATAGAGGTCTTACGAGGCATGAGCTCTCCCGACAGTTTGGAGAGACGCGCCTTGAGTTCGATTCTTGGAGACATTCGGGAATCTCGGGACGTCCGACCGGTAGCATCTCACAACAGTCCTCTCGAAGCGTCCTCCACGGGTCGACTCACTGGAGTCTGGCGAGCGATATTCATATCCTGAACTCAGCTGATTGCGAGACGAGGCTCTGTTCCATTGTGTTCTGGTTTTTGTAAGGCCCTTCCAAAACGATGATGAACAGAACGCCGTTGTGCAACTTGAATGAGACCTATTCAGGTGAATTAAGGCTCGATGGATAACAGGGTCTGGGATGAACGCGTCATCGGAGGTCTCCTGAATAAAACATAGCCCCTTCTCGTCCTCGGTCACCTCGATGAGTGGAAACGTCCCCGCGATGACAGAGGAGGCCGAGACGACATCCAGACGAACGATCGTCCAACCGGCCGATCGGCTAAGCGAACGAGGTCGTCTTTTCATCCTCTATTTATTCGGCGCTCAATAGAACAATAACCAGACAACATTTTTTCCTGTCAAGCTGTCAACTTTGCTGTCGGTCTCCACAGGCTCAGTCAATCAGACATCCGATGCCGTCGATCGATCGGTTCGAGCATCAATCAATCAATTCATCCATCCATCCATCCATAAAACCATGAGGAGAGCCCTCGACACGAACTTCGGAACTCACGCCTCTCCCTCGAATTCCTGAAGAGTTCGAACCCGGTTTTGCGCCGCTTCAGGGATCTATGAAGTTATCCGGCTCGTTGAAAGTTCTCTGTTGTACATACTCTCGGCCCACAGTCAGTTCCGTGGTAACCGAAATTCAGAGTTGAGCGGCTCTTTCGAGAGTCTCGTTGCGTTTCGTTCACGTTTCAGTGGGAAACTTCATTTTTCGGGCTTGTTGGAGTCGAAAATGAGTCTACTACGAAACGTTTTGAATATCCCGAAAGGAAGTGCCCAAACTCATGAATGAAGAACGGGAAACAAACCGGCTCTCGATGGCGGGGGCGCGGCGGCGTTCTCCTCTTTTCCGTGATCCCTCAAGCTGCGTCACACTTTCTCCCGCACCGTGGCTGTGTTGGTTCAGTGGACGAGCTGCGAAGCCGGGCGAGAGGAAAAACTGGGACACGACAGGGAGTGCTCCCCTTCCCGCTTGTCGTCATGTATGGTCTTGCCACTTTAGCGCTCGTGAATAATTCGCCACTGGATGCCACCTGACCTTTCAACCTTTGGTGGGACGCCTTCTCCACGACGACTACGAAGGCGGCGGGTTTTTGGACGAAGAGACGAACGGGGTGGCGGCCGCGGCGGCGGCTCCTGCAGCTCGCTTCGATGCATGGAAGCCTCCCGTAGAGCTGCGGGCCGAGCCCCTCGACTGCTGGGCTTCGGTGAAAGTCGTCGTTTTAGGGAAACCATTCAATTGGAGGCTGCCGTTGCCATTCGCGAGTGTCATCTATTATAGTAATCGCTGCCTATAGAGACGCTTGGCTCAATATCAGATGTCAAATGACACCAGTCGAACTGAGAAAGACAACTATTAGATTGCGTCAATACCGACCGCGGTGGTGGTGGCGGTGACAGCGGGACCGGCAGCGCCTAGAAGGTTGCGGTAGAAATGGCGGCGGTCAAAACGTTCGCGATGATGGGAACTGGCTATTAAGTGAGCCCTTTGTCGTGTTGACTGACCGACCGACCAATGGACTGACTGACTGACCCGCGAATGAAGTGGTCAACCAACCGACCGACCGACCGACCGACCGAACAACGAAGCAACGATTCGTTCCCTGGACGGTGTTCGCGATTTCTTCCGTTTGGGAACAGACTAAAGCAAATCTCGGGATGGATCATGTTGCAGCGTCTGCAAACACTCGCGGCGGTGATCTCGAGCGCACGGAACGCGATTAAATCATTGATTTGAGGGCGCCCCGATCGAGAGCGAAAGTTTAGAAACGGGTTCCGCGATGAATTCATTCCCCTCGCGCTTCCGAACAGTTCTGTGATTGGAACACTTGGCGGCGTTTTCGCTTTTCTTTTCTTCTCTCGACGCCGCTTCCTTTCGGAGAAAAAAAGAGTTTTTCGGATCTGTATCGATTTTCTCGTCGGCGTCGTCCGCCCGTCTCAGATGCAAGCTGTTAAACGCAATTAGCGCCACGAACACGGCTCTGAATCGATAGGGCAATTCCCCGCTGTGAGAAGTAAATGTGGAGGAGAAAAAACGCTTGTGAAATATTTAGTCTGAACGTGTTGCTTGCACGATGCGCCGACATCGGGAGCATCCACGGAGAATTGCGCGCGGTCACGATATGCACTCATTAGCAGCTCTATGGAGTTATGGGTGCAGTAATATTTATGTACTTGACCGTCGTGGCGGAACAAGGAGCGGAAACGGGCGACCCCCCCCCCATCGGGGGCTTTTATCTCGGATTCAAAAATCAGCGCGTGATCTGAGAAATTTCCTGAGCTGCCCGGATTACTTCGAGCCCAGTGTGTCACTCCGTGCGTCCTTTCGGTGCCCGTTCTTTCCGCGTCCCCTTCCTAAGTTCACTCACCCGATACCGTCTCTCTTTCGACGCCTGAGCCAATTTAAGGAGTCACCTGCCACGCTGTTTTGGGGAATATTCTCTTTCCGACTCCTTATTGAATATGGCAGTCGGTCGAGAGCCTCCGCCGTCGTCGTCGCCGCGGAACGAGCAGCTTGTCTGCGAGGACGTGCGGAAGGAATCGAAGGGTCTGGCGAAGGAGGAGGAGGAAAAGGAGCTCTCTGAAGGAATCCGAAGCCCTGTTCGGATAATATAGAAAGATAGGAGTTCCTCTCGGCTATCGGAGCACGAATGGTTGCTCGCTGCGCTCGTCCGCGCTTGCTTGCTTGCTTGCTTACTTGGCGAGAGTTAAAGTAGGATTGATCGGTTCACGGCGCTCGAGAGCGAAACGAAGGAGTCGACGAATAAGCAGTCAAGACTCGCTCAAGAAAAATGGGGAGGGGGAACAACGAGCGGGGGGAGTCCCAGGGGGCATCTGCCGCCGCGCCCCCGTTGGCCTCGACGTCTGATTCTTCCAGCTTTTGTTCTCTATACAGAATTCGCTTTTTCGACGACGGAGCTCACTGGTCCGTTCGCACGACAGCGAAGCACCATTAGACACCAGTTCAACGGACGATTCGCTCCCGAGCTCTAGTTCCGATGGTTCCTCTAACCTTTGCCAGCCAGTCGGTCGGTCGGTCGGCTCGACCGAAGGGCAGACGGGCCAGCACGGCTTGCAAGAGGCGAAGGGGGTCTGGGGAGATGCCTGATAGGACATAATTTATGGAGTGCTCTGTATCTAAATACCGCTCAAGGCTTCTGCCAGTCGGTCCCTCGCTCGCTGGCTTTCGCGCTCGTCGAAGAGACACCGTACGGGAACATCCGCTTAGCGACCGACCGAGCGAGCGCCCGAACGGTACCCGGGATGTGCAATTTTGATATTCTATATCGTCGATAAAAGGAGGAAGGAAGCGAGTCAGACGATCCGTTGGCTCGGGATCCACTTTTCTTCGGTGTTATCGAATACCGCCCAAGTGAAAACCTGCTTGCGGGTCGTTGTATGCATGCGTTCGACTCTAAACTCTGGAAAAGGAAATGACAGGAGGATTCCGGATAATCATATTCGGGCTCGACGTTTCGGCCATGATAGCATCTTGGGGAGTGCGTTACATGAGGAAAGAAGTCGTGTACGAGCCTGGAGAGCAGGTGCAATTCCCCTTAGCAAGTCGAATCCTCTGATCCCTTACACGACAGCTACTTCGTTTGAGACACGTTCGCTTCCCAAAGATATTTCCCATGTGTTTCTTGTGTTGCTTTGACTGGCTGCCCTTTTCCCGTTTCATTGTTGCTCCCGCTGTTGTTGTTGTTGTTGCTGCTGCTGCTGCTCAACCGCTGGTCTGGCTTAGTAAGTTGCCGGTCCGTTGCTGCTCTCCGATCCGACGAATGACCGCTTGAGACGCCGGCTCGATTGTGATCCGGATCAATGGCAAGACGCTTCCGAATTGCCAAGAGACTCGACGTGGATGACTTGGATCTAACGGAAGCTCTTTGGGAAGACGGAGGGGAAATCTGATTACGGAGAATAATTCGTGAAGCGCAACCACAGCCTTACTTGAGTTCAAGTTAATCTCTAAGCCCAATTCGGTGTAAAGATGTTGGGCTTGAAGATTAGCTTAGACGCAAGATAAGGAAATCCGTCGAGTTGCGAGGAAAATGCATCGTGACAGCCACGCTTTTTATTTATTTTTGATTTTGCCCACGCTGCTTCCCTGCGCACGAGCAGCACCTTCGCGTCGATTTTTTTTCAAATGGAAATTTCGTCTTCCTGAAAGCATACTTCCCGCTGCGGTCATTTTTGTAGAAAACATCCGTTGTATCGAGCGTTTCTATCAAAATATTCCCAAAAAAAACCTCAGCATCCTCGGTTCTCCCTTCCAACAACGATCTTGATTTCTTCCTCCGCTCTATTCGGCCTTCATGTCTGCTTTCCACATCCGTTTGCTGCAGCAGTCTCTCGTAGAAAATTTCCGTGGGTCGTTCCCGATTCCCGCTTCATCATAGCATCATTTTTTCCTCCCTAAGCGAATTTGTTTGCCGTAACTGATGGCCCTGTTGTGGAAGAGGACCGTATAGGGCTTTCCTTGATAGATCCGTCGCTCGTCAGAACATTGAAACTCCCGGATGGCCTATCCAACCAACCAACCAACCAACCGACCGACTCCGTGCCCAGCGGTAAAAAATCAACAACAACATTAAAATGAAGTTGACGAACCGCTAGTTGTTCGTGATCGTAAGCAGAACACACCCACACCATGCTCCGGAGAAGAACTCTCCGTTTGGCTACTCGCGAGGTCTCTCTTTCGAGCGTCCCGTGCCCTTTTATATCCAGTTCCTCTGTCTTTGTCCCAGGAAGAAACAAACGATGCAAACAAGGCTTTAAGTTAAGAAGACGCAAAAGAGGGTTTGCTCGTCTAGCTTGTTTCCCGAGTCGGCGCGAGGATCGAAACGACACCAAACGAAGCTTCGCGTGCTCCACAGAGTCGATCAGGAATCCCATTCCATACGGATCGAATGCTCTCTTGGAACAAGTTCGCAGGAGTTTCTCGCGTCCCTGGGCGAGTGTTTGTTTGTCACCGTGATTATCTCATCCTTTCGACAGCGATTCCCAGTTAGTGAACACCAAGGAAATACCACAGCGACGTATCCGTGTGACACGGACAGGGATCTCCGTCAATAGATCTTCTGTTTCAGAAGCATTTCCAATGATTACGATTACGAGTTGGAGTTTCATCGATCCTAAGCGAGTGCCCGTTTGGCTGGATTAGCGAAGGAATCCGAATGCGCGACTCGTAAGCAGCAAGTGTGGTCCTTGGCCGAGTCGGAAACGATAGGTCACCGTGGGAGGGTCTGTATTTGAATGGCTGCCCCGTATCGATCCAATGGAATCACAAGCCGCCATCAGGGGTGGATGCGGGAAATGAAGATTGAGGGCAACAAGGTACAACCCCTCAACATCTCAATAGCCTCTCGCGCTAATGGACTAAGTCAGACATCGAAGCAACGTCTGCTCTCAAGCTGCCATTCGGACATCTCACTCTTCGAAGAGAGAATTGAATCGAACAGCAAGCGACAAGAGACGCACGATCCTTACTCGGATCGCCTTTCCTCTTGAGTGTTTCACCTAAGCATGCCGCCGGCGAAATGCAAACCAGAGTCTCCGGGACCTTGAATCACTAAACGGGAGGACGATCAAGTACAAAAATAACTTCCATAATCGGACTCACGAACAAGCGCCTCGGACGAGGATTTGTCCGCTGCTATTGAGGAACAGGCGCTTCAATCGTCACTGCTTGCCTTCCTCGCGCAAGACCCGAACGGGGAATTCGTAAACGGCAACTCTGAGAGAGGGATCCGAAGAGAAAACTCGAACGCGTTTATGCATTATGTCATCACGGTTCAAAGGAAGGGAAACGGAGAATGGATACATCGGCGGAAGAGATACGTTGCGAAGGAAGAGAGTACAGAGGAGGTAGAGCCACGTAGCTGCGCTTGTCGAGCTGAGCTTTCTACTCAAACACGGATCCGTCGCTGTTCTACTTTGCAATTTTCCATTTGGAGAGTCGCGCTTCGTAGCTCTCGAGGCATTTTGACAAGGAGTTCTACGGCAGGAGAGAGGAGTGAAACAGACGATGGTATTCCGACGGGAACGTAATATTCTCTCTCGGAGCGGATGACTCTTCTTTGACAGGATCAAACTCGATCCGCGCGAAATCGATCCACGATGCTGCGAACGGAGCAGCCTCCGCCGCCGCCCCCGCCGCAACGCTAACGAACGTTTTTGAGTAAATTCAAAGAACCGTTTCTTTCTCGCTGAGGCCGGATGTTTCACTTTGAGGAAGTTTCAAAGAGGCTATGGGGGACGAGTGTTACGAACAAGCATCAGATTCTAAATGCTTGAGTGGAAGGCCCGCATCTAAAAGTCGCCGTCGAGAATATTGTTGCTCGTCGGATGGCGCGCGCATAATACGCACGGACACAAAACGCGAAACCTCTGAGATGAAAGGCATTCTCGTTAAAAACCGAGAAGGGCTTCTCGGGCGAGAGACAGTGTTTCAGAAAACGGGCGGCCATCGAGGAAGCGGAGATCGTGACTCGCCGGACGCAAACAACAACTTTCGACGCGAAACCTCGTTTGTGCAAAACCTCGTTTAGAGACTCCTCGTAGAAGGATTCGCGAGTTTCTCGCCGCGCCGCCATGAGGAAATAAACAGGGAAACGAGCGCGGGCGGACCAGCTATCCAAACTGGCTGTCGGTTGAAGTAAATCGGATCAAATGTTGGTTCATGTTTCGGGTTCCTTGCGGATCCGTAAATTGCAACACGCCGAAAACGCACGAATGAAGTTTTGAAAGTCTCTGATCGGGATTCAATCAGAGCCGCCGCCGTCGCCACCTCACTCAGGAAGTGAGAATTCCGGACCATTTCGGCCGCCGGGCAGACCGCGAACGAAATCAATTTACGTCAGTGGCGTATCCAGGATTGGCGGATGGGGGGGGCGAATCCAAAATCTCCGAGCGATCCCCTACAGCATATTGACACCGCTCTTCCGTTCAACACGGAAGTTCCTTCCAAATAAAAATTCGTATCTATTCTCAGAAAACTCTCCAAGTTTGGTAGTCATTCTAAACTTTGTCGAAGAGCATTCTTCAATCCCAACAGGTGACAGATCTGAGGAGAATGTTCATGGGGGGGCGAACGCCCTATCGCCCCCCCCCCTGGATACGCCCCTGATTTACGTCTACTCGCGATGACGTCTACGAGATAACCACACGAGCGAGTCCAAACGCTTCCGTTGTCGAGAACAAACGGACCTCGACTGTTGAAATGGCCTCGGATCGATCAAGAAAATTCTTTGGGGATCGTTTCGTCCACCGGCTTGGCTTCTGTCGAGGTTTCCGCACTGCGGGGTCTTTGAGAATCTCTGAAATTTCATCACTAGCTTCGAAGCGCAGTCATCTTCTCCGTGACTGATCCTTAACGGAGTTCTAACTCCAACAATTCAGGACTCTTTCCCCATTTACTCGCCGCAGTCTGACGGTGGGTCATTACATAAATATATTCTGGATGTGAACTCTCTCGCTGGACTCGTAAAATGCGTTAGTGCGGTGACATTGCCATCGCATGGAATAAGAATGGCAAAATGCTAATTCTTGCTGAACTTCAAGTTCTCCTGTAGCAAATCACACGAAATCCCACGCAGCACTGCCGGTGCATCATCCACACACAGATCCGTCGCCCATGTGCTTGATGTAGAGATAGAGAGCACGTTTACTTTCTGAAGAATGTTCGCCATGTACATCGGAACTTATTAGTGCATGCTCACTCACCTCATACAGTTCCCTCATTAGCTCACTGTATGATACCGGTCGACGACACGAAAGTTTCAATTGACGTATCGACAAGTACCGGAGGAGACTCGATTCCGTTAATCAGCTCGTATTTATTTGCGAACTTTTGTGCGAACAACTTCATCCATGCCGGCTAGCTGATCTCGACATTTTTTCATTTCGAGTTGCGGATCAGCCACAGAGAAACATCTCACTCAGAGTTGTCCCCGGAACTGTCGAGAAATTCCGTCGACTTTTCGGTCAGCTTATATTGAAAAAGCGAATCGTCCCGTATTCAGTCATCGATTTCAAATTCAATCGGTTGTTCCGCATTTGCAACAACCTAACAATTTGATATTTGGATTTCAGGTAAGCGAAATATCGACCGTTGCTCACACGAACTCGTGGACTTTCGAGCGCTAGGCCGCGCCGTCAGGGGAATGGCTTCGTTGAACGTCAAAGCTCGCGTAGAATTTATCGGCTACTCATCTTTGTGAATTATTGATTCATAGTGACGTTCGTGGGGACCGTGCGGTGGGAAAACCTCCTGGGGGAGACGAGGAGCACAATTGTTTGCTGGAGGTCATAAATTATGGAGATTCGACTATCTCACACTGCCGAGGGAGGGAACTCATGAGGACGGCCAGAAGGAAAAAGTAGGAGAACGAGGAATTCCGGAAAATTCGGGAAACCCGGAAACACGTTGCGTGCAATCCGCCGCCGTTCGGGCCCAAGCCGCCATGATCACAACAGGCAGAGCACAAACCCGGATTCACGTTCTCAAACTGGTGCCTCGGTATCGGTTCGGAGGAAGGAGCCGAAGAATCGAAGAATCCACCGAAGTTTTAGCACAAAACCACTCGGAAAGAAAAACGCCCACACTCATCGTCGCTGACGGGTGCAGATGTGAAAGGGAACGTCCAAGTTTGTGGAGAGAAATTCAAATCGGAGAGACGGCTTTTTAGTCGTTCTTTACGCTTGAATGGCTATCTGGTCGGGTACCCAAAGGGTGGGTGCTAGCCGGGCGCGGCCTCTCAACGGGCGGCGCGCCTTCTCAGCCGCGTATTTGCTCAGTGAGTGTTGGCCGCAGACAGTAAACATGAAGGAGAAACATTGCGAATAGAAACTTTTGCCACATCTATTTACATAGCTTCGCACAACACCCAGCAGCTCTAGCACCAACCACGAGAGCGTGGCATTGGCGGCCAGCGGATGCAGCTCGGGGCGGGATCGCGTAGAAGACTTTCAAAAGCCGCTCGTTCCTCCTCCGATGTTCGGATGAATAAATAGATAAATAATTTCCTCAAAATCGGATCGCCCTTTAGGTTCGGGAAAAATCTCGACATTTCCCCGCCCTATCGCTGGTTTCCAAGTGGACGTAGAAGAAGTGGTTCCAGGCGAGGGTCCAAGTCGGGATTCGTGGCACAGCAGAGTGAATTCCGATTGCTGTTGGTTGTCGCTCATAATAAATTGTCTCCCGAGAAAATTGTCGAATAAAGTTATGGCCAGCGAATGAAAAATCTTTCGAGAAAAGCAGGACGACCGAACAAGCGAACGAACGGGTGCGCGGTATGTCATGGCCGTAAAGTAGGCCAATAACGACCAATAACCTGAAGCTTTTCATGTCTTTGTTATTACACTGTACTTTATGGCAACGCGTAACTCAACACAAAGGCGTCCCTTGGTTGTTCGTCGCAACGAACCCGGAGCGGCGGACTCGGCCCCAGAGCGATCGGAGTCGGCAACCAGGCAAATATCGCGCCCGAATGCCCTGTGTTGGCCACTTGCTCGCTTACGAGGTCTTCTATCAACAACAGCATCTAGCAGACGACGGACTTCTTCTGTGCTGGAGTGCAGAAAAGCTTCTGCATTAAATGCACAAAACGGGGGGCTCGAACCTTCGCCCTAGGAGGAGGAGGTCTTGCGCACAGATTCGCTCAGAGCGGGCGGAATCCATTCGATGGCGGACGAGAAACGGCGGAACCATGTGGAATACTACTCGATGGATTCCTCGGAACGGAGCGATGGAAAAAGTTTCTCGGGGAAAATCCAGGTGGCTGCAGTCTCCGTAACCCTTATGGTCTTGAGGCAGGGCGATCGAGTCCGAACGGAACGCAGCGATCGGTTTCAATCGACGCGGGGTAGATGGATATTGCCTCATGGGCCCAATTTGTGGAGTCGATTGACGGACAGACTGCCTCCTCCGCTTTCTGTTCGAGATGTTCGAGTGGCGGCATCTACCACAACGGAAACTCGAGCTCTGCTCAATATTTGAGGCAGCGAGGTGAGTTTCCGCCGATAAAAAGCTCCCGGTGCCAAAAATCGTTCCAATCTGCATGGGTTGTCGATTCGAGAGAACAATGCCTAAAACGTACCGAGTCGAGAAAACAGGGTCTGCTCATGTGTATCTGGTGTCGATATAAAACCGTGGCTCGGAGGTCGAGTGAACGCAACGAGGAGCGCCCTCTTGTTGTCTCCAGGTTGTTAGCCTCACTTGATCGGGGAGTTTTTTTCTTTGTGATATAATTAAAAATAGCGTATTTGTCGTACATGGTTGGAGCTTTTCCGAGCGGTTGGTTGTTGGGACCGAACGATGACGGTGCTCCATGGAGGGGAGGTCGGGAGGCGAGAGTGGTACGAGGAAGAGACGACAACGAACCGCTGAGCACCGTTTCACTTCGGCTGTCGTTGTCATTGCGAGAGTGCAGCCCGTCCAACAGAGATGATCAAACATGAACACGGCTCTTGTGTTTTTTCGGGAGAGATTTGCATGAGGTTTTCTCAAACTCATAGAATCATATGCAATACTTCCCTATACGAGCGTTCCTTTTCCATTTTGTGCGTCCCATCGGCTTCTGTTGGATTTATCCCGGTTCTCATGCAGCCAATGGTCTCGCAGCGAGTGTTCTCGAGATTTGCAGATCTCTAGCGCCTTCGCCATGACTGTAATATTGTAGTCCTACCTCGCTCCGAGTGCAGCGAGGGCGTACGAAGGGCGACGTGGAGCGCAAATCGGTGTAGCGCTAGACCACAGCAGCAACGGAAGAAGAAGCACGCGACTATGCGGAAGAAAAAGAGGAACGAATAAAGTCCTCCCGACGGCCTGGTCGAACGAGGGAAAAGTATAACGGCGGCGGCAGCAACAGCAGCAGCAGCAGCGAGGAAGGCTCTTTCTGATATATTTTTTTTTCTGCTTTTCTTGGAAGAGAAGGAACAGCAGCCGATGAAGGCAAACTGAACCGGAGTTGAAGAACGCAATATTAGAGGGACGCAGGAAGGAAACGATGGTCATAGACCTGGAATGCAACCAACAAACAGAGAGGCCGAGCAAGGGAGCAGAACGGCGGCGTTTCCACCGCTGAAGGTGTTGGCTTTGTCACCGGGGCGCCTCTCGCTGCTGTCGCAACTTTTCTTTTCGTCCATTTTTCATTCGCGCACAGTCTGAAAATAAATTGCTCGATCCCGAGCTAACGGGGAAGACTCTTTTCATGACGTCGAAAACACATTTATTATTTAGTAGCTGATTCCTAATGGGAGACAGAGGCGAATACGAAACCTCGTGGAATCGGCTTTCCGGAAACGCCATCGCGGATGTGTACAACCTCCTGACAATTTTCTGTACAAAACTCATGTTGCAAGGACGCACGTTCTGTGATATTCGATATCTGAGCCGCGTGCTCCACTACATTTTCTTGTGTTTCGAGTGAAATCAATTGTAGGTTCGCTGTTTTGCTCGTTTGTCGTCGCCCGCGGGAACAATGCGGCTCGGATGTGGAATCGAACAGGTGTTAATTACTTCTTAGACGCCAGAATCAAAACATCCTGAGAGATGGGTCGATATCGGACATCGAACTCGAGGCATCTTCTCCTGACTGCGGTTACGAAGCAGCGACCTGAAGCTCACGCGTTGCGAACCACTTGAAGGGCAACGACAGAAAACACCGCGGATCGAGTCGCTCCGAGATTTTCATTTTGCTCGAGAAAATATCAATCTTCTTGATTAGCCGCTCTTGTCATGATGAAAATCAAAGAAACGGATTTCTTGTTAGAGCCGACATTCGAGGATTGCCGACGAGTCATCAAATTAGCCTTCGGTCGCGGTTCGAGATCAACTCTAGAGGAGGTACGTGCGATCGATGAACTCTGGCTGTGGTGCACATTTGAGAGACATGAATATTTTAGCTCTGGAATCATTCGGTGGTCTCCAGCTGGAATCGTCCTCCCTACTCGATCCCCGCTTCTCCCTGAAACCACCGAAGAATAAAGTAGACCAAATGCTCGTATTAATTGGCAGGGATCGAGCTCCACGCGGCGCCGGCGGTGCAGCGCTGGCGATTAGAAATAGGATCGCCATCGGATTGATTTCGTTTCGGTTCCTCTTGTCAGCTCGATCGATTGCCAGGTTACAACTCGGAATGAACAGGAAGAGATCGCATCGCACAGAGAGGGCAATAAGATAGAGAGCGAGCTCGGAGAAAATTCTCGATCCGGACCGAACTGAAGATTGCCGCTAACGCAAGATCCACCGCCGCCGCCGATCGAGCTGGATGTTCGGGAACGCAGCAGCGTAGAAAAATCAAATTGATTATCTTGCTCATTTGTTCCTGTTCATTCGCTTCGACAACGACTTCGACCGCGACGACGGTTGCGGCGCGCGGCGG
The DNA here is from genome assembly GCA_021527715.1 of Neoseiulus cucumeris. Lineage (NCBI taxonomy): Eukaryota > Metazoa > Arthropoda > Arachnida > Mesostigmata > Phytoseiidae > Neoseiulus > Neoseiulus cucumeris. Next base: position 593,336 of record JAJSRV010000027.1, on the reverse strand, counting down.
CGTAACAGAGGATGGGGAGGAGGACGATGGCGACAACATCGACAATGTTCCGTAGACGGACCTGGCCTGCCCGTGCGGCTGCTGTTCGGGTGACGGTTTTCGTTTCCGTGACTCCATTACTTGTAATGGTGCTCCTTTTTCTCTTTCCGGTTTATCTCTTCTACCTGTGAGCCTCGCCGGATCTCCGCCTGTCGATCGAATGTCTCAAATTCGGATTCCGATTGCTTTGGAGCCAAACTCAGAAGGGGAGGATCGAAATAATAACTCACATCAGAGCGGGAGAGATGCGCCTCGACGTCTCGCAAGTTTTGAAGTCGCTACAACAATCACGCGCTGCGCTCGTTTCCGAATTCGATCGTTTCGGGTCGGGCGGTCGTGAGAATCAGAGCACCAGCAGGTTGAAGCAGGAAACACGTTCAGTCTTGGAAAGAAGTAAAAGGAGTTCCAAGGAGGACAAATCCTGGAAGAGGAGAAGACGAGTGGAACGGACGGAGGCATCATGGGCGACAGACACGAGAAGATCAAGGGGTTAAGAGCGAGGAGAAAACTAAAATTCTCTTTTTCTCGAATCCCGCCTCTGATTCTCCTTCGCTTCGTTCCGGGTCTCTCCTTTGTTTCGATTTCCCGCCACAAGTGAAGAAAAATAACAATCCGTACGCTTGACTGCGCTTTCTACTCAAAGCTTTCGTTCGTCCGATCTACCTCAATGGCGGAGGGATGAAACGAACGAACGAACGAACGAACGAACGAACGAACGAAAAACCCGAACGACCGACCGACCCTCCGGCACTGCTGCCGGCAGCAGCCCCAGAGGCCGCATCAACCGAAGCAGTCTGATGGATTATTTCAGCTGACTCTGCCAAATACGGAGGAAATTCTGCTTCGAATCGCGGCACTCCACGGGAACTCGAGGCAAATAATAGAATAGACTGTGTGCATGCCGATCTGGACGACTAAAAGCCTCGGACCTTGTAAATGTTTTGTTTCCTGTTTCCGCTCCGAAGGGCTCCGTCGGAGCGACCTGTATCGGGTATCAGAATGGAACGATTTCCTCGTTCGAAGCGCGAAGGTCAGAACGCCGTTCAGGAATCGGTGTCGATTTCCTGAAGAAATTCGGAAATATTTAGAGCCCATTGCTCGTCTGCACCGAATCTCAATCTTTGCTTGGCGATCGTCGAGCCCTTGTTCGTGTCTCGTCTTCCTCCGGCGTCAAGGACGGGGGCAATCGAAGTAGAAGCCTCACGGACCGAGGGTCTAAATGAATCAAAAACCACGAGAAGTGGAGGAAAAAAACAAGTGTCGACTCTCGGCTGGTTACCCGCGTTTACTGCGTCTGTTGGTACGTCGGTCGGTCGGTCTATCTATCTATCTCTCGACAGGGTCACTTACGTGAACTCAACAGGCTCTTCAAAGAGCTCTGTCGTTCGAGAGGAGAGCAGCCAATTTTTTCCCCAAGCACTTCTGATGACTTCTCCACTCCTCGGAGCTCAACAAATCAATCCCAACGTGGAATGAGCTTCTTTTGGATTAGATTACTCGACAAGTGGCTTTGATTTTCTTCATCGACGGGATACTAGAACGCTCCGAGAAGGATACGGTGTCAGAGTGGCTGACGAATCAAAGCGCTGTTTCTGTCTCGATTAGTTTTCCTTCTTCTTGAAACTCAGCCAAACAGTTTCCGAAACGATATATCTGACAAGCAGTCGAAGTTCGCAGTGACGAGATTCGGCTTGTGACCGGTGAGAACGATCTTTGTTTTCATCGAGGAACGACGAGGCGGCTAAAAACAGCTGGAATAGACGACTTCTCTTCGATGGAAAGAGGCTTGATGTCGGCGAGGGAGAGGAACTGTTGGATTGAGTTTCAGTCGGGAGGCGTCAAGAAGACATTTATCACGGGAGCGACTTGATCAATCGATCACATCCACCCGTCACGAGGGTAGCAAGAAAGAGAGAGAGTGCACTAGTCGAAATCGACGAAAAAAAATAGGAAACAGCGGCTGCAGTAGTTGAAGTAGAAGATATATGCCTGTCCGAGCAGATGGTTTCGGTTTCAGATGCGGTGTCTTTTATATACGCTTGTCATTCACAAGATGAAGGCAGCGAGCAGTCAAGCAGTGAGGCCGTCATTGTCGGTGGGTCTTGCGTCTGTCCCTCTGTCCGTCCGGTTCTCCCGATGTCAGTCAAGCTACTGCGACTTCTTCAGAGAAGCTGCGGACGAAACAGGAAGAGGGAAGAAACGACATGCGTGGAAGGGAGAAGAATGCAGTAGAACAAAAAGTTTTCGACTAAAAGCAGTTCGACTCGAGATAGACCCCAGCTCTGCCGCGAGCTTTTCTCAGTCGGAGACGACAGAAGCACTGCAGGATCACTGACATCAGCTCGTTCACTCCGCGAGCAGTTCGTTGACAGTCGTCCCGAAGTGAGTGGGGAATTTTCAACGACGACGACGGCAACAAGAAGTCTCTGAAGGCGGTTCTCTTTTGCGACTGCGTGTCCCTTTGCCTATTCTCTTCTTTCACAGCGTCCGCCGCCCGGTCGTTCCGAACTTCGAAACCCTCGCCGGAGAAACACAGACCAGGTCTGCAAACCGTCGGTCGGTTGGGTCTTGTAGTAAAAAGCGACGATTTTGAGAATGCTGCATCGAGATTCGAGCTGGGGAACACCTTCAAAGGTTGCGATAGAGGTTGAATCAAAGGAATGACCCCCTCCATGAACGTCTGCGACAGAGTTTCCTCTCGAGCATTCGACGTGCAAAGGGTCGATCGTGCCGAGGTTCCACGGGGCAGAGACGTTTTGTAACAGCTCGCCAAAAGCCGTCTCGGTCGTGGGGTAGAAATAGGACAGACATCGGAGCGGCAAAGCGGACGAACGAGGACGAAGACGGGGTAGGTCCATCCCCAAGGTCGAGTCTCCGAATCTCCTTCCCCTTAGGTCCCTCGGCCACCAAGGGAACGGGCCGGATGCAGTTAATGTCGATGATGACGATCCGTTTCGCGTTAGACGCGAGAACGAGATGCGATTATGCGTGGATCGACTCGATAAGCAGCCTGCGGGACCACCATGCAAGGCATCGGACCCCAACCGAGCAAACGGACTTCCTCGGCGAACGTGGCCTCGTTTCGAGGACGCTGACCGTTCGAAGCCAAGATTCCCAAATCCAGCGAGTGGGAGCCGAGACTGCTCGATTCCACGACCCCGACGAACGAGCTTCCGTTAACAGCCCTCTGACAACAGTTTTACCCCGCCGCGCCATCCTAATGGCACATTGATACCACGTTACTCGAGCTAACGACACCTCATCCTCTCTTCTTTCCCTTTCCTCGGAATCATTCTCCTAATCGTGAAGTGTTCTCCTACTTCACGGCTTCCACAAAGCCGAATGAACGGATGGAAGGACCAAACGGTAGCGTCGAATCCTTCCAGTCATCAAGCAAAGTCGACCAATGACGGAAAGAGCCACAGAATGATCGCGTCGAGTCTGCTTAGTCATCGCCGGCCGCCGCTGCTGCCGCCACAATCACCACAAGGGAATGCCCACATTGGTGGCTAAGTCCACAAAAGCCGTTCGGTCAATTACATTGTTCCGACGAAGCGCAACAGCTTCAGTTCGGCGATTCCTTTCTGGCTCGGAATTTTTCTTTTGCAAGCACGGCCCCGACCGAGCTCGGCGCAGTGCATTATTGCTTGTACATTATTTAAATATACGACCGCGTTCCCAGCGAGCCGCTCTGCATGACCGTCCATTTGTATCCCGTGTTTGTGCTACTGTCCGTTCGGGAATGCTGCTTGCAGTCGGGCGTCCGATTCTCGTCTCCTCCTGCCGCGGGCGGTCTCACGTTCCACTGCACTGACGTGACGCACGTTCCTGAAAAGGCCGGACTTCCACGAACAGTAGATAGATCAGAGGCTTGCTGCTGTTGTCAAATCAGGCTCCGGACAGGAGAAGTCGCTCTATTCCCCCGCTGCCGCCGCCGCCTCCTCCTCCGCCTCTCATTCCCTCGGCATAGCGATCCGGGCGGCGCGGCGGTCGCGTGGCTCACGACTGCCAACTCCAACATTCCCTTGGCTCATACGAGCGAGTTCATGGGAATGGGCGAAAGATCATGCACGGCTGAGAGAGGAAGGAAGCTCCCACTGTCGACTGCCGGACGACAGAAAAATGACAAGCAGAAGACGACCCCAGAATGAATCATTCTCATTCTCCTTTTCCTGCTCCTTTTCTCATCTCCTACGTAACCCGAACGTCACTCGTCGGCTAGATCCAGATACCGTGCGATCTCTCCGCATACGCACCCGTATACTGAACGACAACGGGAGCAACGACGAGGTCAGTTTGTTATAACATCCGCCCGCCCGCTGGTGGGAGACGCGGTCGGTATGCAAGGAAGACCCCGACCAGCGATCTAGAGACACAACAAAGAACTCAGTCACCGAGTGAGCACAGCTGTTCCGAGCACACACATAGGGCGTCCACTTTTCGGATGTAGTTTGCTGATGATTGCGTTTGCTCGACGTCTCTCGACTTCAGCTGTCTCTCGTCCCTGCAACATTTGGTCTGCGCAACCCCGGACTAAGCTCGCGATATGATATCCGCTTGCCTTGTAATACCTCTGGTGTCCTCCTCGAGCATATCTTCGAGCTATGTGGAAGTGATAGTTCACTACTCACACGGAGTTTCACGGTAACAAACGGAAAAGTTCACATTCGAGACTGCGCCCCCCGGTTAGAGCTCCTGTACTACTTGCAGTCGGTCTTCCTGTCCTTGGGATCTTTGGTGGGCGTGTTTCAGAGAGCGAAACGACACAAGATATTGGAACAGGCGGTGGGTCACCAAGCGGACGGAGTGAAAAGCTTGTGTGTGTGCGCGAGCGCGTCCGACCGGGCTGATCGCTGAACAGCAGCAGCAAGTCTTTGCAATATGAGCTGGGTTCAATATTCCCCTCCTGTGCCTCCTACCGACTCGCCGCTTCGCTCCGTGAAGCTGTTGTTTCTCGACAGGGTGTTCGAACACGGCAGCGACCATGCAGACGGACTGACAGAGAGGTACAATCGGACATTCGAAGGAACTGTCGCTTTGCCGTCGTGCGAGGTTTGCGAAAAAGAGTCAAGGAAACGGGAGATCGCGGATGGCGCACCGACGCAGTTATCGCATCGTGAGCAAAACGACAGGACTGCTGAAAGTTGCCCGCTAGCTCAACCAACGAGTCAGAGTGCGAGTGGACTGACTGAGTTGGGATTTTCAAGGAAGTCGGCAACATGACTGACGAGAGCGAGGCACGCGAAGCTATTTACGCGACCGTCCGGAAGTGATCTCTTGGTCGTCGTTCCCGGGCTTGATCTCTTTTCTCTGTCTGTCTCTCGTTCTTCCTCCAGTGAGACAGACGAGGTACGCTGCGCTGGTTGAAATATGCACAGCGAAATAAATCGGCTGGAATCAGCGCTCGTGCAATCGACGAACATCATGACCGAACGTACGGAGCACGACAGAGCCGAAATACGAAACGCACGGAACGCGAAGCCGGAAAGCCCACGTGCGCGAAAACTTTCCGACATCCCGTAAGGCAAGGAGCGGGTCACTGTGTTGACTTACAGGCTGAGATGTTGTGTAGTCAGCGAATGTTTCTGAACTGATAGTGACAGAGCAAGGACCGTTTGAGTTGAAGAATTTATGGGGAGAGAAGTTTGCTAGCACTGGTGGCCTGGCTGAGAAACTGCCACCGCTCATAGGGAATGCGAGACTCCTGTGATTGAAACTTGCCTCCTCATGGCAGATGCTACTCAAGACGCATGCTTGCGCGCAAACTGGTTCGCTTGCTCGTCAGTCCGACCGACCGACAAAGCGGCGAAAACGAGCTTGACAGTACCTGTCTTTGACACTTCCTCAAGGAACAGAGGGAGGAAGGAAGGAAGGAAACCACTGCGCCTGCCATGCAGCGAGCTGGGCGACTACACGAAAACCAGGCGACGGCATGCATCGACGAAGAAGACAGCATCGAAGGACGGGGAAGGAGGTGACGTTTCACTCGTTCACTGTTGGTGGTCGAGAAGCAACGACTTGCTCTCGCCTCCTCGTCCGCTGTCTTTGAAGCGTCGTCATATTCACTTCTTCTCATGCTCGACACCGAACTCACATCCAAATGCCTGATAGCTTTTGACGTCGTTGCTCAAAAGCCTGCAACGAGTCATTATAGCTACGAAGAGCGTTTCTCTCTCTCAAGAGAGAGTGATTGAAAACGAAATACCACCGTTTCGGCCCCGGAGTCTGTCACGGAGCAAGGAATGTCTTCCGCCCTCGCTTCCCTTGAGGAAGAGCAGGACGGTGATTTTGCGGCTCGTATCGTTCCGGTCCTCCCCAAGCAATGTTCGCAGACACTATTCCTGATTCGTGCACGATCGAGGCTGACCGTTGTTTGCCTTGTTGTTATCCAGTTTGTTGATTGCGTTCCCATACGTCTGAATTCTTGTTGCATGCATAATGAACCCGTTGTTCGGTCTCTGTACATGCCCGTCTATGTGCACTGCGATTCGAGAGCTCTTCAACGTGAGCCACTCGCTTACCGATGCCTGCCGCGGTTGTCCTGATATGTTATAGATCGGACGGTCTCTATGGACGTCGGTCGTCCACAACTGCCGGCTTAGGTGACATCGGATTGCGAAAGACAAACTCACAACAGACGAGCGCGCAAATCGTCCACGGTCGTCCCCTTGTCCCTCTCGGCAGCGGATTCCTGAGGCCGAAAACGTTTGAGAACGTCCCTGGTCCCACTGTCTGAGGGGATTTCGAAGAAGCGGCTGCTGCCGAGGGTCGCGAGTCCAGGTGCGAGTTGAGGATGAATCTCGGCATCCCGCGAGAACCTGGAGAAATGTTTGCCTATTCGCGGTCCAAACATATTTTATCTGAAACTGTCCCGTTGTTTCATCCTCATTCGCCGCCACTCGAACATGAATTCGGGAAGAAAGGTTTCGTCGATGACCCTCTACCGTTCCGCTCGCGGACAACCGTAGGTGGGCGCCCACCATTGTTGGTTTGAACACCGCGGAACGCAAGTTGAAGACGAACGTTGTGCGGTTGAAGGAGGTCGGGTGAAGGAACGGTTGCGAAGAAAAAAAAAATGAAAAAGAAGAACCGGAGTGGGAATTTAGAAAAAATGAAGTGAGAGAATGATGACAGCTCTGGGGACAGTCAAAAGGATCAGGCTGGAGAGGGGAAGGAGAGCGAAGAAGAAAAGATAGAAGAGTGGAACCAACGGTCTCGAATGCGTTCGCGCAGCCGCCACCGCCATCATCATGACCGAATGAAGGAGAGATTCTCTTGGACGTCGAGGGCCGCTGTCAACTCCACACAGTGGCCTGTCTGACTCGGTTCCGGCTTGGCACCCCGGGCCGGCGAAGCCAAGGTTACGGGACGCGCGTTGTTCGATTCAAATGGGACGACGAAAATCCGAGGTTGGCCGACCTAGATCACCTGTTCCATCCGCGCATGTCCGGTGGCCGAAGCTCCGAGTCGGGCCTGAGGAGGAAAAGTGAAATCGGCGCTGAGTCTACCGACGGTGATTCGATCACGCACTCGCGGACTGCCTGCTGGCGGAGGATAGCGCGTATCTCTGTAGATAAAGATAATTGACTGTAATAGCGATGGAACCCCTGAACTTCCCAATGGTCTATTTGATGGCTCCGCCGGCCCACGACGCAGGAGGTTGGCAGCAGATATATAAGGAGTGAGGACTTAAGGAGAACGGCTGAAGGCAACAGTGGGGCCGAGCGGTGTTAATCGGAGCTCATTGAGACTTGTTTGCTTTCCCGTTATTCTCGCTGCCGCTGTTGTTTCCTTTGCTGAGGATGGCTTCGTATATCCACTCTTACGCGGAGGAATGAGGCGAACTGACAAGAACAGAGCATCAGGGCGAGTCAGCACAGAACAGAGTCTGCCAAGGCCCAGAGCACATTCGCAATTATTGAGTTAGCGGTTGCCAACCCGCTTCCTCGTGTTCAAGTTGGTTCGCTGCCTCGGCTTAATGCTTCTTTTGTCTGATACCGGACTTGAGATTTAGTGCCATTGTCCCTTTCGTTGACATAGTAACTACCTGCTGGCTCGGCGCCTATCCACCATCGAATTAAGTGATCACCCTTCAAGACCTCTCACGTGACGGACGTTTGGTGTTGTTTCGTGTTTTCCGGTGATTCGGTCCCGAAACTAAGGTCTGGCTCCAACAGGAATGAAATCATGAAGTCAAACTCAATGAAAATGTTTGTTCTATCTTTCCAAGTAAAGAAGAATGATCTCGATCTCGAAGCCCGATGTCGATTGGGACGAACATCCGACACCGAGTGCGAGATGCTGGATGACTTGCGAAGATAACACTGATTGAGGGCTCCCTCGTTCGATTCAAAAAATCGATGACTCGTATTTACACGCTTCCTCCTGGAGTCGAAGCAAATCACTCGAGAGCGCCAAGGCCGACATCCAGCAAATGAGCAGGAATTCCGATGTGGGAAAGGCTCCGAGACTTTGACGGCCGGTGGCATCTTTTTCCCGAATTTTTTGAAACACAATCGGCGCGATCCAATCGGGGGCGAACCTTCGGAACTGTGAAGAACTCAAGACCAGTTGGTGTTCCGCTCAGGTGAAAAGAAAACCACATTCTCGAATGAGTTCGAAATAGCCTGGAATCTCGTCTGTGACAAACGTGGAGCGTCGTCAGATTTGACAAATGCGACAGGCTAGGCAATGGCAAAGCTCTCACTCAATTGGTTCGTGCAACCGTTCTATCATTGGCTCCCTACATTCCCTCATCCCTGAGACAGTCGATGTTCGTTGCTTAAACAACGAGTCCATAGACAAAGACCTATGCATACATCATATTATTATTACCGTGGAGGAGCTATCGAACATTGGTCGGCCTTTGACGGATTCGGCGAAGGTTTCTTGCCGCCGGAATGATATTGCTTGTAGAAAAGTCTCAATTGTGTCTTATTGACGATTTGCTCGTCGATCGAGTTTCGCTCGGCCGGAGTGGATCCGACGTAATTAGATCAACATCCGGTGGAAAATCATCACGTCTCTGATGTACGTAGACTCTCTCCGGTCGGATGAGTGCTCTGGATAGTCAGCTAGCTGGCCAATCGGCCACAACCGTTTGTGGGTTTATTTCTCTGCCTTTTTCGCGCTTCCCGTGTCCTTTCGCTCGTTGTTCGTCTATCCTCGCTACCGGATATGAAATCGCCTCGGGCTCCCTCCGAGACGATGAAGAATCAAAAAGTTAGACGACTCTCAGCCCGCCTTGGCCGGCTTGTCGACCGGTCGAACGAAGGCTCAGCAAGCCGACTCCGTTGCGCAACCTCGCTCCAGAACCGAGCGGCGAAGAATCCTGCTGGGTGTGATTCCGCAGTTGTGAAGCCGTCGCGCGAGCGGACGGGAAACGGCGGCGGCGGAGGTAAAGAAACGCCGCTTCCTTTTTGTGCTTTATGAACAAAAAAAAAGAGAAGCGGGAGAAGACAGACGAATCCGACGGAAGGACACCGGAGCGCGGCACAGCCAAGATAGGAACAAGGATTTGGACACTCTCGGACTACAGCAGTCGACTTAAACAGTTTTTCTCAGTTCCTCATCCTGTCCGTCCGTCCGTGGGGAAGAAAATGCTGAGAGACAAAAAAACCGAGCAGTGACGCCACTGAACCGGCAAAGGCAGCCAGGCAAGAGCACAGCGACTGAGTCAGGCAGGCGGCCACTCAAGAATCATGCAAAAAAAAGAAACCGGCAGAGACGAGCCAAGGCCGAATGTTCCCTGGAAATTGAAGGATATCGATCGTTGGATGCGCAGCGTCATGACTTTCTTTCTCTTCTTTGCAGTGTGATCCCGCTGTTGGCATGAAATCCTTTTTTGATATGGTGCACAGCCATCCCAAGAAATTGGCCCTTTTCGGAGCGGCTTGCAATGCTGTCACGGACCCAATAGCCAAGGCCTCTCAATTTTTTGAACTGGTTCAGGTGAGTTCTCCGACGCGATCGAGATTTCGAAATTTCTCCTCTTCTTTTGAAGTTCATTGATTTTGTAGTTCAATGTAGAATCACGTCGAAATTGTACTCCAAGTCTAAAGAACAGGCAAGGGCTGCAGGGTTTCTCGTTTGCGGGCAAAAAAGTACACCGGTGATGATAGATATTGATCGAGGTTTTCTCGAATGTTCGATTGCAGTTGTCGTATGCGGACACACATCCGATGTATTCAGACGAAAACTACCCGAACTTTTTCCGAGTAGTGCCAAGTGAGGCCGCGTTTAATCCCGCGATGGTCTCTCTGCTCAAATACTTCAACTGGACCCGTGTAGGATCTCTGTATCAGACGAACCCTCGACATTCTCTGGTAGGTCACTCGACTCGGATCGAATTGAATCGATAGCGACGGCGGCCACCATAAGTGGATTCATATCATGAAATTCTCCCCCGTGGACATTCTGGGAGTTGAAACATCTTCTGACGTCCGCAATGCACGCTCCTAGGAAAGAAAAGATCTTCGAAACTCGAGAGAGTATTCCGTTCCTCCGGATACAAGAGAGCGGAGATCGTGATTGAGAGTTGAAAACTTTCTTTCAGCCTCAAAACGCCCTCCACACCGAGCTCGATAAAGAGAAGATCACAATCGACGAGATAGGTGGCATCGGTGAAGGCGATGACCTCACCGACGAACTCAGCAAACTTCGTGTGAGTTCCTTCCTCCCTCCCTCCATCCATCCATCCCCGCCTCCCTCTCCGGGGAATAGAGGAAAAAAGACCTCGGGGTCCCTTTGGGTCAGCTTTTGAAGTTGGGAGCTTTCTTCGTGTCGTCCGCCCTCGCAGCTTTTCCGAGAGCTGGAGTTGGTGGTGGTGGTGGTGCCGCCGCCGCCTTCGTTCTCTAATTAGACCTCGACTTATCAAATTACGCAAATTGCAAAGCCAGTGTTAGAGGAAGCTGACAGACTTCTTTGAATCGCCCTCTTACCTCGCTGACTGACGACTTGGCCCACAGCCGGAATAGCTCATGTTTCTTGTTTGAGTCTGAGTCGCACCGCTGTCCTTTGAGGAACGACATTTTTGAGAGCAGCGCGCATTCGTCTTTGACCTCCGTAATGGAAGGAAGAAAAAAAATCCCCAAAACGCGTTAGATGTCAAGAAAAAAACACGAATCATCTCTCGAAACCTGGTTGCTAAAAGATTTTTTCCTCCGGACCGGGAACTTGTCTTTCGGATGTTTTGATCAGATTTGAAACGAACATGTCAGCGATGTTAACCTTTCCCTCTTTTAATTTTTTTCCTCTTCCCCCTAACCTCCACAGGACATCGATGTCCGGATCATCCTCGGCAACTTTGACGAGGAGTGGGCGCGAAAGGTGTTCTGCTCCGCCTATCGTTCAAAGATGTTCGGCCGCAAGTATCAATGGATCATCGCCGCCATGTACAGACCCAAGTGGTGGGAGGTGCAGCAGGGCGATGTACCTTGTACCCCAGACGAGTTGGAAGAAGCTATTCATGGTTACATCGGTCTCGATCTTCTTCCTCTCAGTACGAACGAGAATATCACCGTCTCCGGCTGGGTAAGTGGCCAACGTTGCCCTTCTGTATTAGCGCCTAGAAGGTGTTCGAAAACCCCGCGGTGCGTGAGCTCGACCACCGTCCGCGTAGCCTTCGGCCGGTCGGCTTTATCCTCGTCACAGCGATTTCAAGCGGCTGGCTCATTGAAGGAGAACGCGCTCCCAGGATCGCTTTGAGAGAGAGAGAGACGAGCAACTCTTCTCGCTATCGACAAACTTATATAGAGATGAATGAGGCGGAGAGAAGGCCGATACCGGAAGGCCATTCATCGCCGCGGTCCGTGTAGCTCGGCGATCGACGTAGCGACGGACGTAGCGTCAAGCAAGACCTTCAAGGCTCCAGTCTAGTCACAGCCATCCAGGCGAGACGTCGTTTCACCGCGATGACCGATCGTTGAGCATCGCCTAACGGCATCGCCGAACCGCGGCGCTGACCGACCGGCCGACTAACGGAGCAGCTGGATGAGGTGGCTCTGGCTGCATGAGGGAACGAATTGTTCTCCTTTTTTCTAATTTGTTGCTCCTTCCGCCGTCCGAACGTCCACTCCTGATGCTCCCTGACATCCACAGGACCCGTTCGCGATCAGTGATTCATCCAAAACAAAAAACGAGAGAGAAGCGACCGAAAAACCCGAAGCCTCTTCACATTCAATGTGTCGCTCGCTTCAAAGCCTCAACTCTCCCTTCGATTCCCGATAACGCACCGCATCGAAGAACTTTAGCGTGCGGAGCCCTGTTCGCAGCGATGCAGTCTGTGGGGACTCTCGATTCAGGAAGCCAGATGCTCACGGCGACGTCGTCGGAGCCATTTTGACTTCCACGACTGCTCGCGGGAGGCACAAATGAGATTAGACTCCATTCTGAGCGAAAAAGAGAAAAAGAGAAATCCACGACCAGGTATCGGCGGTGCTGCATCTCTCGAGAATAGGCGATTGCTGAACTGCGAGATAATGTGTCTCGGGAAGAGATTTGCGGTCGAGAAGGGCTCTGTGGACGTGGCGGCTTTGTAGCACTTATTCATGACGTCTCGCTCACTTTCAGACTCCGAGTGAGTACGAGGCACAGTACAACAAGCTCCGAAACAAGGAATACAGCCGTTTCCACGGCTACGCCTACGACGGTATCTGGACCTTGGCACTCGCCGTGCACAACGTCATCAATAAGTTACGAGCTCAGGAAACACCGAAAAGTTTTACGAAAGTCACCGACTTCCAGTACCGAAACAGCACCTGGGGAAAACTATTTCGTGAGGCACTCAACGAAACCGATTTTGTCGGAGTTACGGTGAGTAATCGATGATGCGTACATATCGCGAACCTTCGATATTCAAGCTGGCTGACCAAGCGCACGGAGTTCTCTTTTCTTCGTCTTTTGTTGGAGCGGCGCGAAATGAATATTTCAGTAGAACTCGAGGATCGCGAAACGAGAGTAGGCTTCCGTTCGATCGAAATTAGGAAACTAATGAGCGATAATTTTCTCGCAGGGTCCCGTGCGATTTTTTAAGAATGAGCGAAAAGGTCAAGTGCTAATAAAACAATTTCAAAGTAAGTTTTCAGATAGTTTTCTTTCTGAAGTCAGAGCGACGTCGGATGAATATTTCTTAGAACTCAAATCGGGGAACTTGAACTTTACAGAGGGTTACGGAGAAGTGAAAATTGGTGAATATGATTGTTTGGAGGACCGGCTCGACCTTCATAAAGGACATGCTATCATTTGGAGAGGTGAGACATCTTGTTCGCGATGTCAAACAATCAGTTGAGCGTAAACGAGAGAAAAGTAACCCCTGAACGATTCGCTTTCAGATGGGAGAACACCTCCCAAAGACCGGTCTCAAGAAGTCATTGAGAGGACGCGAGTGAACCCCACGATGTACGCGGCGGTCAGCGTCACCTGCATCGTGGGAATTGTCCTGGCCACTGTCTTTCTTACCATCAACATCCGCTTCCGGAATCAACGTTACATTAAGATGAGCAGTCCCTACCTCAATAACCTTATCATTGTGGGCTGTATGCTGACGTACACCTCGGTCATCCTGCTCGGCATGGACTCGGGATTCACATCGGTCGAGAACTTTCCCTACATCTGCGCCGTACGTATCTCATGTGCCGGATGTGCTTAAGTGCTATTTTTCGAGAGCCTTGCATCGCTCGGCAATTCGTTGCATCCGTGATGACCGCCGACTACACCGAAGGGAAAGAAATCTACGGAAAGCCGCTGGGGTTGTTTCGGACGTTTGTTATACTCCGGAGGGAATCGGTTGCTTTCAGTGCCTAAGCTTCCATTAAGACGTAGTTGATGGCAGTGTTCCCCTCTTTTCGTTACGTAACAGCTCATGTCTTGTCGTAGGCCTCGCGGAGCGATGTCTAAATGTCAGCCTTCACGCCTCTGAGTCCGTCTGTTTCCCTTCGGTGTATGTCTCGCTCGGTCGCTCCTTCTCCGTCCGAAAGGAACGAGACGGCGACTACTACACACCAGATGATGATGGTGTTGGGATTGAGGGACCATCGGATGGCGGCTCTTGCACGGGTCTCCCCAAGGGGCCCCCGCGGGAGTTTCCCGAAGGGGGTTCCCGGAGGGAAAAGTACGCGGAAGGAAGGAAGGAGGGACAAGGGTAAATTTCCGCCTGGTGAACGTGTGGGATTGTGTTGTGCGCTCATGTGTGAGCGGGCCGTAGTGGCAGGGTCTCCAGGAGAGTGGATAGCGGCTCAGTGGATGGTGTCTGGGTGGATGGCTGCATGTCAGAATGATCTCACCGAACTATTATCGGTGTTCCCGTTTCAGGCGCGGGCATGGGTGCTCATGTCTGGATTCACCTTGGCCTTTGGTGCTATGTTCAGCAAAACATGGAGAGTGCACGCAATCTTCACCAATATCAAGCTCAACAAAAAAGTGAGTACAATAGAACAACGAACTGTTCGCCTGTGTGGACTTCGACAAGAGATAGAGCACACGGTGTGCCATTGACAGAACTAAGAACAGTTTCCCCGCCGGTTCCCCTTCATGGTCGGTCGGGGCATCTCGAGGAATCAAAGACTCGTTCTGGAATGGGTCTTGTTTAGGGCTCTCATCCGGTTCCGGGAACCGTCCCGGGAAATCCCGATCCGTCCTAGGAAATCCCGGGAAAAAGTGCAGATGCCGGGAACCGGTATTTTTATCGGGAATTTTCGTCATCCTAGTCAGGTTCCGGGGCTGGAAATGATCATCTGATTAAAGAAGTCGGTGCCGACTAGGGGTCGTAACCGGGAATTGAGAACCGGGAATTTCCCGGGGATCCCGGGAAATCCCGGATCCCGCGGCCTGGCCTGACAGAACTCATGGGAGACGAATCGTTGATTTTTCAGACTTATAAACAGGGGTACCACACAATCCGTTAGATAACTATATTTCAAATACATCTCTCGCGGAGCATTTCCTGCCTCCCCGGTGCCTTTCCCGGCTTCCCCGGAGCCTTTCCTGCCTTCCCGGTGCCTTTCCCGGCTTCCCCGGAGCCTTCCTCGGCTTTCCCGGAGCCTTTCCCATCTTTCCCGGAGCCTTTCCCGCCTCCCCGGTGCATTTCCCGGCTTTCCCGGAGCCTCTCCCGCCTTCCCGGTGCATTTCCCGGCTTTCCCAGAGACTTTCCCTCTTTCCCGGTGCCATTCCCGGCTTTCTCAGTGCCTTTCCCGCCTTCTCGGTGTTTTTCCCGGCTTTCTCGGTGCCTCTCCCGGCTTCCCGGTGCCTTACCCGACTTTCCCGCAGCCTTTTCCGATGCCTTTCCCGCCTTCTCGAGTATCCCGGTTTTTCCCGGCAAATCCTGGGAATTCCCGGGAACAGTAGAAAATCCCGGGAAGGGATTTTGTGATTTTGCGACCCCTACCCAGAATCGGGGAGAACCTGCGTCCTCAACCGAGAACCGGTGCCCGGGAATGGATTTTACGGGAATTCCCGGCATTTTGGCAGACCGAGTCTTGTTGCACACACTTCCCAAGAATATTCAGTCCCGTTTCCCCGCGACTGAACCGTCATGAGAGCGAATCGTTGACGTTCGGAGATCACACGGCAGCGAAAAAAATTGGACAAAACGAATCAGAGCGAATCGCTGATCGAGTTAATTAGCTCGAGTCCTATTGATAACAATATAAATAATGGAATGGCTCAGTCGATGCGATCAATCGGGAACTGTCCTGATAGCGATGACAACAATGAGAGGGGCTAGTTAGCTGTCTGGTTGGTTAGATGGCCGCTTGGGTCGCCGGGTGGCTGTCCGTCCGTTCGTCCGTCCGCTTCGCTTGATTGACAGGCGAGCAGACATCGGAGCTTTTAGGCAGACACCTTGGTCCGTATCGAGAACTTTGTGGGCGAAATTGAAATTTTATCGTCGCGGGGTGGAGGGTTCTCGCCGGTGCTCGGAGGGTTTTGGCTTCGGATAACGCCCCGGTTCGTTTCAGGTGATCAAAGATTATAAACTGTTTATGGTCGTTGGTGTATTCCTGCTACTGGACATTATCATATTGACAACGTGGCAAATCATAGATCCATTCTATAGAGACGTTAAAAGAGGAGACCCAGTGGTAAGTTCGTCCTTACCTCTAAGTAAATCAAACTTCGGAGAGAACTGACGCGATTCTTTGCGAATCGGAGCAACAGTTCTCGTCTGTTTTGAACGTAGTGCAGTTTTGAATGAGAGTTCGATTCATGCAGACGTCGGACGACGACATTTCGGTCGTACCGGAGATGGAGTACTGCCAAAGTGAGCACATGACCATCTTCCTGGGCATCATCTACGGATACAAAGGCCTACTCATGATCTTCGGCTGTTTCCTGGCCTGGGAGACGCGTCATGTCTCCATTCCGGCCCTCAACGATTCCAAAGTGAGTGTAAACGCCATCATCAGTTGCATGACAAGAAGAGGCGGTGGCCCGGAGTCGAGTGGAGGTTAATCAGAAAAGTAGAACACAAGTTACGTTTCGGCCTTGATCTCTGTGGCCGTTGATGACGACGTCACGGTCTTCATCGTCGCTGTCGTCGCCCACTGACAACAGCTATGTCATTGAAGATGAATGAGAGACGTTGATCGATCGACTTGCTCAATAATTCACAAAGAAATAAATCTTTTCTCTTTTCATCTCTCCTCGAACCCGTGCGTTTGTCGTCCGTTCGCCGCCCTTCCGACCGCCAGTATGTGGGCATGAGTGTTTACAACGTGGTGATCATGTGCTCGATCGGAGCCGCAATTTCGTTCGTTTTGCGAGATCACCAGGACGCTGCCTTTATCATCATATCAGTGTTCATCATATTTTGCTCCACGACAACTCTCTGTCTAGTGTTCGTCCCCAAGGTGAGTTCATGTTTGTCGAGTCTGCATTGAAATGTTTGTGTTTGAATTCCGCCTATTTTGCCGTGGAAGGCGAGGAGCACCTTTACTCGGAGCTAGAAATCTTGTATCGCAACCGTTCGTTTGAGCCTGGCGAGGGGTCACGAGAGGTTGTCGCGAAGGCGGCTTGCCTGCTGAATAACAGCGTTGGAGATTCGCGTCGAGGGTGCTGTTGAGAGGTCGATGTGGAGCCTCGATTTGCGTAGTGTTTTGGTTCAATACGAGAGTCGGCAGTCGACGGAGACTGGGATAAGCCGGTCCGATGGAGAAGCAGCGGACGAGAGGAACAGTAGAAAGACGAAGAAGAACCAGGTCCAATGGCAAATAGCACAAGAGATGTGTTAAGCAGACTCCCACAAGGCTCAAGCATGGGATCGGGATAGGCATCGACGGGTAGGCGGGGTAACGCAAAAGCACACCCGTCGGTCTACTCCCTCGTAGGGGCCACAGGCAAGCAGGCAACCGAGCGCGCCAGCAGCCGCCTCCACTAAACAGACACACAGACTTCTCCTTGAGGGCCTATTAGGCTCAAGTAGAGGAAGGAAGGAAGGATGTTTGTCCTGGAATAGCTGGGCTTGCTTTGCTTTATGGATAGGAATAGACTAGAACTAATTATTGCATACGACGAGAAAAGAGGAGGGAAACTGGTCGACGCAAAAAGAGAACCAAATAACCTGCTCCTCGGTAAACATGTGAACGTCACGGAGCAAAAACGAAACGAACAAACCCGACTAATGCTGCGTTTGCTTCCTTTCTTCTTTCCTCGCTCTCTTTCGTCGAATACAGTTGGTAGAACTTCGGCGAAATCCCGCAGCCGGCGAGCAACGCGTTCGGGCCACCCTGAAGCCGTTAAAGAAATCGAGGAGAGATTCCGATTCAGATAGCAACGCGAATAACCGGATCAAACAGCTGCAAGACGACAACCTGCGTTGTAGAACGCGTCTTGAAGAGGTCGGTTCTTTTGTTCGCGTTCCTGGAGTTCGACGATCGTGGCTGCTGGATCCGATGTGGATCTCATACCTTTTTCCTCCGCAGAAAAGTAAAGAACTCCAGCAGCTGGTTGCCCAACTGAATCAGCCGGATCCGGTTCAAATCGTGATAACAAACCAGCACCAAGAATCCAGCGGTGCCAGCAAAGTACCCATAAGTACAATTCCTGAAGTGAGTTCACCCTCACCCTCGCAATCCCAGAGCAACTCCACGTCACAAAAGGCAACGCAAGGTGAGAATTGATGCCTATTGCTCGAATTCGAAGAAAAGACGCCATCAGCTTGGTCAGCAGGCAGACAAACACCCGCACGCACACAGAGAGAAACAAACAAACGGACGAACGAACGAACGAATGGAAGAACCTACTGCGATAACCGGCTACTTGTCTCGCGACAGCTGCCGCGATAAAGGCTGCCATTCGGTTCGCAGCTAGGGCTAGATCCCTCCTTTAGTATCAGCAGTTTGAGATAGCCAGGGGAGACCGAGAAGTCCTTTATCTTTCCGATGAAGGGTAAAGAAAAAAACATCCAATCGGGGGGAATGGAGCAGAAGATAACCGAGATGGTTCGTCTTTGTTTTCTCGTTTCTCAGACTTTCATGTTCCTTGCAGAGTACAACCCCAAGTTTCAAGAAGAGTGTCAAGCCCTCCGATCACATCGTCAGGACTCAGTGATATCGAGTTCGGAGGAAACTGATAATCTGATCCACCATCACAAGTCCGACAGCAGGTAAAAGTGGGATAAGCTTTGAAACTGCGCCGAAACTTGTTGAGCAGGCGTTGCTGCTCATGATGATGATGCTCGGCAGCTTGTAGACGTGATGCGAATAGCCGTAAATGCGAATCCCGGGGAGAGTACCCTAACTCACAACTTTTTCCCACCGTCAATCTCACTCCAACGAGACGCGAGTTACTCCCAAACAAGTTTCCCAAAAAGTAGACGAGTCCGTACTTTTTCGAAGAAGTGAACGCGTAGCTGTGAAAGTGAAGCGCGAGTTCACTCACTCATGGAATCTTGGAAATCAAAAGCTAACCGCATTTCGTAGATTCTCGAATGATGTCCTCGCGTGGTTTAACGCTGTTCCTGTTTACGTTTTGCAGAAAGCTTTCGATGGCGTCGCTTCAGGGCAGTCTGCTTGTGGCGACCTCGATCCTTGAGGGCGCAGTGAACGCATGCGGAAACGTTGGCAACGTTGGTGTAGAAAGTGAAATAGGAGAGGGTACTGCAAGTGTTCAAGTTCTGCAGACTCTTCGGCCGCTGTCGCTGATTTCAGAGGTGCAACAAATGATGCAAGCCCAGCAAGTGTGTTATCAGCCCTCCTTGACCGATGAGGTCGACGACGGCATCGATGAGGGACACCATAGTCCTGATAACGACAAGCACAGCTCGGTAAGCACTTTGCCATGGTCGTCCGTTCGGCCGCGAGTCTGTCAGTCGCCTGACCGAGTCGACGACTATCGCTCCTCGGCTCTGACTTCTCGTGCAAGGATCGCGGAACTTTATCTCGAGTGTTAGAGCATCGCCTCCCGCTTATTTCCGCTACGTAATCTTTGCAGAGCTGCTTCGGCACCGGGATGATGTGCGCATCTCAGATGAACCACAGAAATCGCGGCTATGGAGCTGAAGATGTCGGCCCGACCAAGACCATCAACAACATTATAGACTACGGTCTAAACGGTAAAACGCGAGACGAACCCCAAACTCACTGCGGCAAACTTCGCTTCCTCGAACTAGCACGAATTCTCGAGGACTCGTTGTTGAGTTGTGATTTTCCAGCATTTTAGATCTGCTCCTGTTTTTCAGGTGTCGGAGGAGTCGGTGCCGGCGGTGAATGCACATGCGTGGGTATGGACTCACGAGTCCGGCGGAGAACCAAAAGTCTCGGAGCACTTCGCCAAGGACAAGCCGAAGATCAGGCGCAGCACGAAGCCGGTCGCACTTCTCAAGCCGACAGTGGCACAAACAGCGGAGTGACTCTACGGGGCTTGACCGCCTCGTCTCAATTCCTGCCCTACCTTTTCTCGAACCAGAGTGCAGGCTCCGCCAGTGTTGCCACGGCCGGACTTACTCATCAAGATCGTGCGGCGCTGTTTGCAAGTTACCCCTCCGTAAAATGTGATATAGTTGAATATTTATGATCGTTGCTCGAGACAGTGGATATGATACAATTACGGTTAGCCTAATGTATTGGCCGAAACGATTTCTTTCGACCTTCAAATGGCGACGAGGGACGCGGTCGCCACCGCCGCCGCGGTCGCCGCCGTTCCGATCGGTCAGTGCAGGCCGTTCGACCTAGCATTCAGGATCGCGTTTCAGTGATTTGAGTAAATTTTGTGCTACGGATTTTCAAACTTATAAGGGCTGCCAACGTACACAAACACCATGAAGAACCATACAACCCACAGGACGAACACTAGGATACAAGCTAGCCGTAAGTGCTGAGTGTTAGTTAAGAACTCTGGAAAGAACTTCCCCGAACAATGAAGACTCAAGTACGTTATTAGTCACATGAAGTGATGGTATTCTGAGAATATCACTCTCATGCATTATGCCGCATAATGACGCGTCCGTAAGGTGAGAAACCACGGGCAAGGATCTCGAAAATCTGATTTTGTCAAACGAAATCTAAAATCAACTCAGCCACCAACGGAAAGACAACTCAACAGGAATGACACCAACATCGAGAACCACCGACCATAACAGCCACGACAACAGCAAACGATGAGAATGGCGAAATTTTCTCATGCTTGTAGCGACGAATGAGAAGAGTAAGAAACACAAAATAGACGAAGAAAAAAAATAACTGATGGGATGCAACAAACCACTATGAGTTCCCGATACACAAGAGTTGAACCGGAAAGCACGAGGCCGCGAAACCTTAGGACAGGTGTCAGAAAACAGAATGTTATACGATATTTCTGTTCGTTGAATCAAACAGCCGGTAGGGGCAACTTAACACTGATGCATTTCAATCTTTGGCATGTCTTTCCCGCGTCTTCGATTCTCTTATTCTCGTTCCGTGTCTCGTGACGACTGTCCGAAACACTCACTCGGTGAGGAATATGAATGGAGGAAACACAATAAACGGGTCGAGACGGGCGCGAGTTTGCCAAAATCAATTCACACACAGCATTCTTGGGTTGAAGGCACTTTTTCTGATTATTACGGTTCATAGTTGAGGATCCGAGCTCGTGTTACTTCGGCGGGACGTCCTTCAAGAGCAGGCGCCCGGATTCGTCTAATTTTAGGAGCGTCAATGAGCATCACATGCGATGCCACGCAGCCGGCCGCGTTCTAACGGTCATGTTGCTCACGAGGTTGACTTGTAGATGGCGAATTGTACATGGTTAATTAGACCTCGATGTAACGAAACTCCATCGATGGTAGTGACGGGGGAAAAGATGATCATGTGAGGATTGCGGGACTAAAAGCGTTCAGTCAAGAGAGGTCGAAGACTTTTGTACGGTCGAGGTCACTTTATTCAAGTGTGCCTTCCATTCCTGACGTTTCAAAGAAAGGGGGACAAGCCAACAAGAACCGTTAACAAGACAAATGACCGACTATCAGTAGTTCAGCTAGCTCTTCGCGTTTCTTTATTTCCGATTGTCAGTTTTTCATGAGGTTTCATCTCTCAAATACTTCTACTGAGACCGATAAGATGCAAACTAGAAAACCACCCTCAATATCTAGAGTTCCCACGTCGATTACTACAACTACTGCACTTCTGCTACTACCATTATTACTATTTGAGCGATTTGACAGCGAGTGTCGAGAAAATGCGCTGGTCTGACGCGAACGGTGCGTGCGTGAGCGAATCCAACTTCTGGATGAAAGGATCGTTCGTTAGTGCGCGTGAGTGTTATCAAAACTTAAGTGTTCACTGTTGTTTGATTGAATGGTTCGATTAGACTTCGTAATGGGTTCGACCAAAAGCTCAGACCGTTTACGAAATATACCGGTGTTGATAACGATAACAGGAAGCGTTTAAACGGTCGATTTGATGCTGACGCCGAAAGGACTGAACGAATGAATGGATGGATGGATGGATGGATGGATGAACGAATCTGTGGATGTGTGGGTGATTGAATTAGCTGATTTGATAATGACGGTTCTAGGATACGGTTGTAGTATAATTGTAGAATTTGTCGTAATACCAGTTACAAGTGCCACTTCCCAACGGGAGTGGTTACGTGCGCGCGCAACCTCGAAGGTTTACCTCAGCTAAGGCACACAGATATACTCTTCACGTTCAGTAGGAAAGACAAGAGGCATTTCGCCTTGGAACGGACGACGTTTCGCAGATATCTCTGTCCCATCCGTTCCTGTGTTAGATTTGATGTATTTGTTAACCTTCAGCATTCGTTTCCAATTGATATCATCCTGGTTGCTCCTCGATTGAGTTTTCTGAGAGCTTCGAGCGTGGACAGATTCCTTCCACAAGAAAATCCTTGTTCCTCGCTGATCCACCAGTCTTATCGGTTCGTGCTCGATTGGCTCACTGGCTGAAACGAGTGTCGATTGATTGAGTGAGATAGTTAGTGAAACCTTGGATTTCTTCACTGTGTTCACAAACCAAAGCAGATCCTGTTTTGAGAGTGTCTCATATAATGCTCTCGGCTATGAGTTACAACTCAATACTGTGAGGAGTTCACGAAACTTGAAAGTGTCTGCCTAAACGGAAGTTGATTTTCTTCTTACCAAATCAGCGTGATGATGATGGCTTATAAAGTTGAATGTGAGTGTAAATACTGGATTCCTCGAATATCATGAGCGTTTTGTTGCGAACTATCTTCGTAAAACAGTTGTCGTCTCTCCAGAACTGATCTTCGCAGTAGCGGCATTCCCAATCGGAGAGAAATTAGCATA
Source organism: Neoseiulus cucumeris (assembly GCA_021527715.1). Classification (NCBI taxonomy): domain Eukaryota; kingdom Metazoa; phylum Arthropoda; class Arachnida; order Mesostigmata; family Phytoseiidae; genus Neoseiulus; species Neoseiulus cucumeris. The sequence continues at coordinate 570,562 of JAJSRV010000027.1, read as the reverse complement.
ACTTCCGATTCCTCTCGGAAAAGAAACGACTGATCAGAGTACAAAGCATACACTCGAGGAAAACAAACACATGGTGTTTACGATGATTAGGATTGAATCAGCTCGTCCGCAACCCCGATCCCTCGTCTTTCATTGGAAGCGCCTGATAATGAAGGAGGAAACGAAACAAAATCTGGGCAAGCTCGCCGATCGTGGGGAAAATTCTCGATTGCGGCAAGCGCGAATGTGTCGGTTTGCCTCGTGTATGTTATAGCTCGGGAGAAGTTCACGAGACGAGTTCTGCGACGATCAATAGTTAAAACTCAACCACACAACACGATACTGTAAACTAGATTGTTAATAATTCCTGTCTGTAATTCTCGTCTACAATAGTAAGTTTGCTCTCCACAAAACTAGTGGATCGACAGCAAAGGAGTTCATGCGGATGACACACCAATCTTACACCGAATCCACAGAACATCCAAAAGACAAGTTTTTCACCACCTTACCTGCCAATCAACATCTGCCTGTTTGTCGATCCTCCCATGGAGTCTTTCCATTCACAAAACAAGGAGTCCATCGAAAAACAACCAATCAGACAGACGAAATACAGATACACTCATTCATCGTCGGAACTATACCCTTGAGCAATTGTAATCATCACTTATCCGGAAGCGGATCAGGCATTCTCCAAGATGCAGCGACCTCGGCCGAAGGTCGACTGCATGCGGGCGTTTGTTATGGCAGAAAAACATCAATCTTCACAGAGGAAGAAATCAACCGAACATCCGGATCTGCTTTCTTTACGGGAGAAAGATGCAGGAGGGAGCTCCACCGGAATTATGTTCAGTCTCTTCGGGGCTCGCGACCCGGAGTCGACGGCAGCCGTCAAACCTCATGATACAGTACAATATAACTAATTTAGCAGTACAGAGAGACTTGGCAAGGGAAATGTTGATCTTTGACTCCTTCTTTCCCCGTTTAACTTAATTTCTTGAATTTCTGGGAGCTTATTGTGTCGACACAACAACAAAGGAAACGAAGAGCGACTGAATTCACGGAAGAATTGTTGCTTCTTCGCCGCGGAACGCATTCAAAAACTTACGATGCGATCCGGTAACGTCGAGCCTAGTAGCTGATACTTACAAATTGTGTTACTGCGATGACAAGACCGAAATCTAGGAGGATGACGGAATGTAATTGTAATACTGATACGTTATTATTGAAGACGACGACGGAAACAATAACGATAATGATCAAGCTAAGTATGGATCATTGAAGTGAACGGAAACTAGAAACTTCGATATCGACGCTCCGAGGAACGGAGGGAATCGAAGATCGTCTCAATGTTTAGCTGGGGTGTTTTCCTCAAGATCCAGGTTCGCATTCGCCGCGGTTTCGATGTTGTTCCCCGGTTGGAGGATCATGAGCGGTTGCGAACGGTTCAACTTGTCACTCGGAGACGAACTCCCATCAACGATAGCTTAACAACCAACCGACAAATAGGGACGGTTTTTTTCTTCAATAGAACGGGGTCGATTCTTTTAATATCTGTGTCTATTCAGTGTAAAAAGATACCAGTGTTGAAGATAACTCAGTGAAATGATTACTATTGCCACTTGCAATGTTAACGAAGAATGGAGAGGAACATTACGCGGTTGCCGCTGCAGAGAGATGGTCCGCGAAAGTCGGTGCCGAATGCCGGCAAACAAGAGAAAGAATCTCAAGAATCTGCACTTTGATTTAATGATGACGACAACGATCACTTTGACAGTAACTATTCGTACAGCAACAGTATACTGCGGAATCAAAATCAAACGAGAGTCTGGAATAAAACATGTACAAAACGTATTCATCTCGATGAATTCGATAATTCAAATATATTCCGGTGTTTTCCTTGTTCTCTGTGAGGTTCAGAAAATGTGTCACCGCTGGCAGAAATCACAGGCAATGAAGAGTAAGTAGGGTCTGAAGCGACCGGGATCGAGCTGGATGGAAGCGTTCAAAACGCGAAATAACTCTTCCGAGGAGTCAGACTCTCCACTCGGACCCGAAGGAAGCGTTCCCTCAGCCCAGGTCAGGATACAACAGAAGTTGTAACGACGCTGATCGTCTCGAAGCGAAACAGAGGATTCGAAACCGATGCACTGGCAGGCAAAAATGGCTCTTGTTCGCTTGGGCTGCAATCAGCAAGCACGGCAACGAACAGGGTCAAACAAGGCAAACGGGGAAAGGTGGGCAAGTTCGGCAAGGCTGAGTGCTGGGCCTGATGAAGCGCTCGGCGATTTGTCTGTGAGTTCGTTCGTTCGTTCGTTCGTCTGTCTGCCTGCTGCCGGCCGGTTTTTGTTCTGTGCTGCAGGGTCCCGACCTCGCAGTGCTTTGCCTTGGCTCGCAATGCTCGCCGGTCTTACCTCCTTGCCTCAACCGTCACCTGCCATTCGTTGTTCGAGACGGGCCAGATGGATCACCAGCACACGACCCGTGTCGCTCTGTGGAGAAAGGTGAAGCATTCGGGAAGCAAGCCCTGCTTCTTCTCAGCCTGTTCGCCCACCCGCCTGTCTATCGTCCCTTGCCTCGATTTTTTTCGTTCCTTCTGATTTTTCTCGTTTTTCGTTGGCTGGCTGGCTGGTGGGTCCTTCTCGGATCGAGCCTCTATCTATCTATCTATCCATCCATCGAATGGGAGGATGTTCTGTAATAGAACGTGGCCAGGCGGCTGGCGCACGGCAGGTTCCAGGACCATTTTTGCGTCGGTCGGAAGCGAACAGACTCGATACAACAACCGGTCCGAGCTTCCTCCACTCTCCGGGACCGGGCTGCTGTATCTCGCTTGTCCACCCAGATCGGGTGAGCAGGCGTCCCTTCGACGCGCGTTTTTCTGTTTCGCGCATTCTTTCACATTCCCCAACTGTCTTTCATGCTGATAACGTAACTAGATCGTCATTGAACCGCATCAGGGAGGTGCTCGGAACGAAGCGACAATTTTTTGTTGGAGCGACTCCGAAGTACTCGCTTATGCCGAGATTCCTCCGATCGAAATCCCTTCGGAGATCCGTTAAGCTCGCGCAAGTTCCCACGTCTCAGGTCCCAACTGGCTTTCCTTCGGTTTCCCGCTCGAGACCAGCGGAGCGAGGACGCGTTTTTGTGTTTGTTCAGGTTATCAGCACGAGCTGAGGGGAATCAGGATTTTTATGACTCGATATCCGAGCTATCTGCATTCAAAATCCGAATCGTGATCTTGGATGATTGACCTTCGGTGTCGCCACTCATAATGATCGGCTCCGCTTTCGCCCACAAACTGCATCAAGGACTTCATCATCGAATTCATTCTCTCGCGAAGGTCATGCGCTCAGGCCAGCCTAAAAGTTTATCCCCGGGACTCCTGGGGCATTGGAGACCTTTGCATTCGTCCGCGGACCGCTATATCATTCTTTTTTCAGATATTTTTAGATCGACCGACGTCCACCTGCATCTCGCGCGCATGAAAGCGGAGTTGAGAATCGTAAAAGTTGAACGGAACGCCTTCCTGCCTTTTTGAGAAGTCGTCCGATTAGAGCCACGCTCCGAGCTTTACGACCAAGTTTTTAGATTTAGGTCCATTAGACGGAGAAATCTCGTCGACTCACCCAGAAAGTTTCGTCGCGATCGTCACGCGGTGTTGGGGATCCTCACAGTTGGCCGCAGCCTCGAAGTCGATCACCGTCGTTGTGTTTCCGAAAATTTCGTCGATTGAAGAAAAGTTCTTGAAACTTCAGCTCTGACTGAACTCATTGTTCCCAGAGCTTTGTCCGAACTTTTATTTGTATGTATACGACATTCTAGGAGGATATCTAAGCAGACGATTTTTGATTTGGCAACATTGAGGATTATTCGGAGTAGCCGCTTAGATTACTATGAAGGGCGGAGAAACCCCGATCGTTGAAACTTTGGAATCTGTTTCATCGGAATCGAAACCGTCCTTTTGACAGGACGCAATCCAAGCCCAGGACGAACTCGGGGATGATCAATCGTCGTTTCGAAGGAGGAAGCTCCCGTCGCTGAGAAGGAATCACCGAAGTCTCAGGTAGGTAATTTCAGGTGAGCCGTCTTAGAGACTACGCGAAGTGATAAATTGTCTCCCTTCGGGTAAGGGAATACCGAGACAGCTATGAATATGGAAGCCGTTGCATCCGCCGAGCATACGCTCGTCCGCAGCTTGTTTGCATCGCGGATGAGGAGCAAATCCCGCATCAAACAAACCTCTGGTCGCTATGTTATCACGATCTTCATCTCCGGCTCCTCTGATTCCTCGAAGAAGTGAATAATCCGAGCCTGAATCAAATCGAACATTTCTGGAATCTCTTGTGGAAACGTCCCGGTCGATGCCCTTGAGAGCGAGTTGACGATTCGTTCGAACGCGCAAAGTCCAAGCAGCCGTCGCTCCGGACCTGGACCTCGAGTTAAGTGGTCACACGGGGCAGTTAGCTAGCTGGTGAGCAACTTAGGCCTGCGGGCTGTTGATGTCAAGCACCGTGATAAATGAAAATGAAGATACAATCCACTGTTACCAAGCAAGAAACCTCCGCCTTTCCCTCGCCCACTCGACCGCCAACAAACTGGTCAAGGAAATTAGGGGAAAAGCGTCCTTGCTGGCGTCACGGAGGGGCGCCGCACTTGTCGCTGTCAGAGCTGCGACCACAAAATGACACTCTTCTTTTCGCTTGACAAAAAATGTCCACGCGGAAATTGGCCCAGAGAGTTGCTAACGAACAACAGCGGTCTTTCAAACGAGCTCGTCGCCCGCCCGACATGCAACTGCGAGCTCGGGCTCTTGTTAGAAATTTCAGGGAAAATCTGTGAGAAAGAACAAGCGGAAAGCTGACTGCGGAGACCCTCCAAGCAATTCATCAGGCGTGCTTTCCTCAGATCACACTCCGGACAGAAAAAATGAGTCGCAATCAAAGAGGATCCGTCCTCCTCCAATCGCGCCCATGGGATCCGCGACAGTTCCTCGCTAGACGTTGCGTTTTCTCGGTTCCGAAACACTTGCCCTGATCGTTACTCAGCGACTTCTCAACACAGAGCCTTCGCGCGGATCGATTCGCCTCCGGGAACGCAACACTAACTAAGCAAATGCGGTGCGGAGACTTTCGAGGGCTCGAAGGCTTTGGAAAATCTGAAGGTCTCGATCCTCTCGACCTCAGAGGTCCATCTTGAGCTCATTTCCCAGTCCAGTTTGAATTCTATGGCTCGAACATCTGCAAATCCCGGTGCTCTATTACTTTCTCGAATTCAGAATGTACGAGCCTTGAGCTCTTTTCGAGAGTGACCGCATATTCAGGAGCTTCAAATGAGGTCCTCGTACAGCGGTCGTTGGAGGAGCCTCCTCTTTTCGGAGTCGTAGCGGCAGATCTGGGCTCGTTTCCGGCGCAGACATCTTCTCCTACCTCCTTCAACCTCGTCAGCGGAGTTGAAAACACGTAACGAACGGTGTTGCTCGAAATCTGTTGTTGGACTTTCTTTCGGTAGTTCAGAAAAGAGTCGCTAGTTGATTGCGTGATGCGTTCCGAAACTTTCTTCCCACTTTCCAATCTTTATTCGTTCAGTGCGGAGCGTGAACCGCGGGTTCCCGTTCAGTCGAGTTCGCCGAGACAGCCAGCTGAGGATGGCAGTGAGCTCAGCGTAGCACACTAGGCTAAGGTTTGCGATCGTGGAGAGGCGAGCGCACGTTGCTCGGACAGCGGCGCGCATCCAAGACGAGTTTAGCGAAACAGGGAGTGCACGAGAAGACGAGCCAGGTCGCGATTTCCGCAGCGAAGAGAAGATTTCTCAAAGCTGGGTGACCGAGTGATAGAGGAGCGGATACCCGCTGAGCTTCCTGTTGTTGTTGTTGCCCATGATGCCCCTTCACTTGCACCCAGCTAATGAAATCATTTACGACGCCTGTTTTTATCTCGAAGCATTAATTTAGCTTCAGTCACTGAATACTGCTTGCACGCTTGGAAGCCTCGCGACGAGCAAGAAAAGCGATGAAAGCTGTTTCCGTTAGTGGGGCTCCTTTTTCGCTGCTGCCGCCGCCGCCGCCGCCGCCGCCGCCGTCATCGTCCCTGTGGAACCGTAGGCGCATGAGTCTTCGTTCCATGTTCGATTTCCATTCCTCCGCACGCCTTCATTCCCGCCAACACTCTCCAAAATTATGCGAGGAAAAGTGAAAAATAGCCCAAATGATCCCGCTACGGATTCATTGGCACACAGATTCAGCAGAGTTCGGGAAGGGTTGTCTCTCGAGTTTTTAGAAGCGAAGATCGAGATTCGATCAACGCTCAAAACTTTCGCTGCGAGAACACTCGAAAATATCTGAAGCTCCAAAAAGAAATGTCGGAGCTTCTCGTGAATTGTGCGACTACATTAGAGCCCCGTTGTTCTCTGACTTCTGCCTGAGGCTCCTTTTTTTGTTCCCGCATCCACTCCTTCTTGTACTTCTGCTCTCCTCGACCAAACGATTCAACAGCTAATGAATGATGATACGGGGAAGACGCAATAGGCTATAGGGTAGACGTCCGTTCCGGACTGCGGTTTGTCCTTCGGCCCGCCTAATAAAGGACTACGATCTCCTTAGCTGGGGCGAACAGGATGGGCATTTGTCTCCTACGACCACTGTGGCCGACATGGGCCACGGGTCCAGGCGTGCTAGAAGTATTGGTTGGTCGGTCGGTCGGTTGGATCTTCGCTCGCTCGGTTGGTTGCCCGCTCTGTCCGTCTGTTCCTTGTCGGTCGGTCGGTCGCTCGCTCGCTCGATTGGCGATCGCTTCACTCGATGGTAGAGGATGACCGAGAGAGAGGTCCGAGTCTGTAAGGCGAGCCAGCCGTCACCAAAGATCATCTCGCTGCGACCATAAATCACGACGGTCAAAAATCTTGAATTCCCTCAATTGTCCATCTGTCCGCTCCATCATTGCCTTTACTTCATACACAAACGCTCGGAGGGTGAAATTTCCTCGCACTCAATGAAAAGAATCCATAGAATCTCCCATAAATCATCGCTTCTTCTTCCGCACTGAACGAGAAGCCTCTTGACGGAGCCATCGTGGGGTTACGAGAGGCTCGAACGTCACTGCGTCGACTGCTCGCGAAAACAATGTGACGATTCGACCATGGCCAGACTCGAGTTCGAGCGAAGCCGAGAGGTGACCCTCACTGTTTTCAGGAGCGCCGGCGACAAACCCTGTCGCAAAAGTGTGGCGAAATGTAATCGAGAAACACGACAAACCCCTCGAGTAATAGATGGAAGGAATAGCGAGCAGAGAATGTGTCTTGCGCTCGATGAAAAGGACCTGCTCCCGACAACGATGTTCTCCAGAACGTCGCAGAAAAGCCGTTCAGGGACCAAGAGGGAAACGAAGTCTCAGGACGAATTCTCCCCGATCGTTTCGAGGACTGCCATCATGCCATTATCAAATTCATGAAGTCTCTGGAGGTTTTGGAACTCCAAAAATGTTGTGTCAGTCCAAGATTCAGATAATATACATACCTCGGGGAAGGAATTATTTTTTCGGCACACTTCACTGGCTCCTCTCATTTTTGAGGCGTATCACCATGTCAGATGTTCTCTCCAAGAACTCGCTCAAGGGATTTGAATTTTTTCGATATGACGTTGATGAACTTTCGAAAGTCTTGCTGTCGATTCTTTCCATCAAATTCATCCGCTAGCCAGGTTGCTGGAAAGGAGGGACTTGAACTCACCAGACCGGGACCTACACCTGCTTGCACTTTGTGAACAGAACGCTCCGGCAAAAATGATTCGTTCGATCACAAGCTGGAGATCCGAGTCCAGGAGGAACTTTTACGGAAATCGCGAGCCCCATGCCTCAATACCGAGGATGAGTGTCCAGGGGACATTCAGCCCGATAGTCTTCTTTCTATTCCCGCTTCCATAGAAGCATTAGCTATGAGTCGGAGTTAGCGCTTTTTCATACTCTTTCCGATCTGCCAAACACAGTCTTTGCTACGGTTGGCTTGTTTGTTCTCGTTTGTTGCTTTGGCCCGCGCCGTTGGTCCTGTTGTTTGCTTGGATGGCTTTCTGCTCGCCTGACTGACATTGGTTCGGCGTTTCCAAATCACAAAAGGACGAGATATCTCCATAGTCTGTAGCTCGTTCGCCTTCTCTATTTCAGTCGTTCTCGCTTCTTCGTGATAAGAAACATACCCACCGTACAAACGCGCGAAGAGGGACGAACGGACGTAGACGGTTTCTCAAAGTTCTTCGAGGAAAGGACGGAACGAAAGCTCGGCGGCCGGGTGAATCACCGAGACATTTGAAGGAACCCGAGTCCAGATTCCTGGAAGGCATTCCAAATGAATATTCGTGATCAATGAATCTGCTCCGGAGCATCGCCGCCGAGGAACTCGTTCCAACAGCTATCAAACGGAACGTCATTCCGATCGGATGCCTTGATGGACTAACGTTTTTCGACGTTCCGGCGGCGCGGCGTCCGCCGAGTGTCTCCTCAGGCATTCTTCGCATTGCGACGCTGCGCAAGCACTTTATTCACTGGTCGTGAGGTATTGCTTACAGCGGTTCCGGAACAGAGGGGCAAAGTCGGCGGCGGAAAGCGCGGTGAGACGAACGAATCGTCATCGGAGACGTTGTCGTGTGGATTCAATGTTGACTATAGACGCGAGGAAAGAGCTGAATATCCAATCTCAGCCTTTTAATCCTCGTTATTAGCTTCGATAGCTTGAGCCAGTGAATCTGATCGCGCAGAATCTTAAACGACGGGAAGCTGATTGGATGACGGGGTAATCTAGTTATAATGAGTGTATGCCACGACCACGCAATCATTTTCCACGCTGCCTGGCGGAGGTTTATCGAGTAAACATCGACGCCTCGATTTGTATCGTGCCTCGAAGACTCCGAAGCGAGCAACAAGCGAGCAAGCCGGTCGGGAGCGGAACACGAAGGTGAATCCGATATCAACCCAGAGACAACGCTCCACGTCAACTCGCATTGATCGAGCTGGGATGCAGAAACGATTCAGATTTCCCATGCAGCCTCATCGGCGTTTGTGACTTGCTCAGCTTGCAAGTCTTATCGCACGGAGTCCCAGGTAGTCGTATGCAAGGGATTCTGACATTTCGTTCGGAGAAGCTCGTTTGGCGTCTTTCTCGAAAGTTCAATGTTTTGTGCTTAACTCAGCGAGGTGCTCCCGTTTTCATTCAACGCGGCAACGACAGAACTGCTTGTTAAGATTAACAACTTTGGCCTCTAGCATTCCATTAGAGCAAATACCAGCGCCCTGGACAACGTCGTAAAGCGTCCACTCTCACGACAAAGTGTCCGCCGACACGAAATTCATGGCAAATGGAGGCACATCCATCTTTTTCCGATTGGACTTTACCCAAATGTCAACTAGACGACGGAGATGTGAACAACATTCTATCGTCGCACACACGCATTCCATCCCTGAAACACGGAACAGAGAAAGTCAAACGGTGATTGAATCTTCCCTTACTTTGGACTCAAGTGAGTTTTCTTCAGACGACGAGCCTTGCTCTCCATCAGATGATCAGAGTTCCATGCAGTGGACCTTGGATACCCGCCAGAAGCTCGGTGGTTTAGTTTTCGGGAGCAGTTCGTTCGCTCCCCAGGTATAATTTCTCGTTTCCGAAAAACCACGACAGAAAATCTACCTAAACAACTAATGCCGTACTTGCTAGTGTCAGAGTCGCAGGAATTATTGACTTCGAACAATGCTGGGCGACCGTTCGGCGATTTGTGACTTTCACTCGTGGACGGACCCGTTCGATATGCCGGGTGGACGTTGTTTCAATCAAGGGCGACGTTAACATTTCAGCGGTGAGCACCGCATTCCGCGCTGGGGAATGGAAGCTCATTCAATTATTGACAGGGATTCCTGTTCTCTTATGAAGAACAGCGGCCGAGAGTTTCCACACAGCGAACAGTTTTTGTTGCGGCTAACCGGGAGCGAACAGCCATCCGTCACGAGAAGAATTCCCGTACACGCGAGGGAGTTGTTCTACAACTTCCTACTTTATACCTGCCGTTGCAAGTCCTCAGTAAATGTTCAAGAGACGGGAGCCCGAATCGATCGCTGATCCTCGCGGCCGGAGGAATTCGTCAAGCAATGGGAAACGAGAGGAAACTCAAAGTTGAAATTCAAAAACTCGACATGATATTTGTTTTGGCTGTCCAGGTCTGGGTGTATCTCATGACGGAAAATACTGCGATTCGAGAGTCGAGCGCGAACAAATGCGCGATCTCAATGCTGCGGCTGGAAAGAATTATGATTTGCCTAGGTGCACGACGACATGTAGCTCTGCAGCCATCCAGGAGCAGCCGAAGCGAATCTTTTCTCTCTGCCCCGATCGCTTGAACACCTTCGACGTTTCTTTTACAGACTTGCTGGCGCCCGAGCGTTCCTGCCTACGGATAGATTTATTACGATGTGTCGTCCAGGCGCCCCGAACGGAGACGTTTCTCCTGCCGTTCTGTCTGCTCCTGATGTCGTCGTCGTCGCCGTCTACGTCGTAGTCGCCTTCGCGGGAAAATCATCAACAAGCTGAGCGAGCGAATCAATGGAGTTCGTGTAGCTTTCACGATTCATCTATATTGAATGCTGTCTCGTTATTGATCAAAGACGTCGGCAAGAATTACACAAGATTCATGGATCCAGATTCTGTATCCGACGGCCGGCATCTCGCTCACTGGTCACGCGTCTCGCGGGACATCCAGCATTCGTGTTCCTCTGAAAAGCTTCGGTGGTGACGGTGTTGTCGGGCCGCTTGCCGACTGTTTTAGGTTTCGCTCTCTCGGGCTAGGCCGAAGATTCTCTTCAGGGTGCGGGCACAAAAACGGAGTCCTGAACCGCTGGTTACGCGCTTGTTACAGCCAAGCGATTCGTCCGCACGAATTTTTCCCTCGTTTGTTTGGCTCCCTCGAAAGGTGAGGGTGTCGGCGACAATCGTTGCCCAGTTTCATTCCGTTTCGTTCTTTACTTGTTCCGAAGGCCCTGAGCCCGTTGTTAGAGGAGTCAGACGAATTCCTATTTCGAGATAGTGTTTCCAGGAGAACCATCTTCCTGTAACCCTTCGCTCCTGTCTAACAGAACCGAAATTTGGTCGAGAGAGCCGAAATTTCTTCCGACGCCACGAGAAGGCGACAATTTGACGATACTGACTGCCCAAATGGTGGACTACTAGTTCCAAGCGATCTCGTGAAATGGCGGACCCATGTGATTTTCGTTGAGGACTAGTTTCCGCCGCAGTCAGACGACTGCCGGTGGAATGGTCGACGGCCGGAGTTTGCTATGGGTCAGGACGTCCGATCCGACCAAGGATTGAGGGCTGAAGGTCGAAGCCGCCTCTAGGGAAGTAGGAGAACGGGTGGCATCAGCAACACCAGCAGCGACGGTGGCAGCAGCGGCAGCGGCGGCGGCAGCAGGTAAATGCGAAGCGCAGAAGTCGTCTATTTCACGGCTGAGGGTAGCGGCTTGGAGCCCTTATCAAGTGTTATGAGTTCCGGGAGGGAGCACGCTCGCTGCTCGGCAATATCCGTTTTCCCTCCAAGGCTTTCGTTCTGCCTCTCGAGCGCTGCCGCCGCCGCCGCCGCTCACTCACCCTCGACAATCCTGCGCGGCTCGTTCCTCCGTTTCGTGCACCGCTTCTCTGCGTTCTGCTTGCAACTCACAACCGGCAAGTCAAACAGCCACCTGGCCACCCTGGAAACGACCCGCGCTGCCGACCCGCGGCCCACCGGGCGAGTGAGGTGTCCAACGCCGTCCCTCTCTCTCCCGGCGGCACGTCACGGCCAAGTTCACTTCCTTGCTGCCTTGTACACAATTTGCGAGCGGGCTAGTGAGCTTTTTCCCTGGCTTTAATCAAACACTTGATGAAGTTTCATTCTACCTGGAGTTCTAGCCTCGCGGGTCCACGAACGGAATGTCCAAACAACCGACCACTATCTTGTCGAGCAACTTCATCTGCTTTTTGTTGTTGCTCGATCTCAGCTCCGGAAACTCCATCGTTTGGAGAAAACGAAGCCAGAACTCCAATCGGGAATCTCCGTTCGCGATGTGCCGAATGAGATGTAAAGAATTCGAGTCGTTTCGAGTTTGCGATCCGGTATCATTTTAAGAAAATCGAGAATTTCCAATCGAGTTGCCATACCAGCTTTTCGGAGTGGCACACCGCATGCGAGCACAACGGAATCACAGCAACGTTCAATAACTCACAGGAATCTGAGTGAGTTTCCACGAGCTGCCGGAAGGGAGTTCCCGGGACGCACAGTTCAATGATTTTTCGAGTTTTGCATGCGGCGTCCCTGAGCCGGAGACTCCTGACTCGGATTTCTCGGATAGCTGTTTTTAGAAAGTCAAGGTAAGCAATTGTTGCTCCGCTCAACTCGAACCCGTGTCCATGGCCGAGGCTCCGAACGTGTTCCCGCTCGTTGTTTTATTCAGATAACCTCGGTTTCATAAACTACAAAAAAAACATTCGTCGGCTGAAGCGGCCTTCGGACAGATGGACGCCCTCCTTCACGTTGTTCTAACCCGTAATTCCGACGCTCGCCGATGTTTTCCGGCGGAGCTCTCCGATGAGAATTCAATTTTGAACTGAACTTCCAAAACGTTCAAGGCGAGCGTTCGAGATTCGAATCGAGTCGTCAATGGTTTCGGGGCTCAGGAAGCAACCAGGTGGAACAAAGGATCTATCAAGACCGAATCACGAGTCGTCGTCGTCGGCTCCTTCCCGCCTTCTGTTCGCGACACGACGGAAGACGAAATCGGAAAGCGGTCATTGCGAAGCTTCAAATTCTCAAATGATGAGAGAAATAACACAATTTGCACGAAATCAACTCCCTTAGTCTACCTGACGTCTGAGACCGAGTTTTCTTTTGTTTCCGTCGGATGGAACTGACGACTCCAATTGAGGAGACAGCGGTCTATTAAGCAGTGCCGCACGATATCCATCAACGTGCGCTCCAGAGTCTCGGAATCTCTCGCTCGATCGCATTTCCTCTGTCTCCATCCGCGGAAGACGACGAAAGCGAACTTCGGAGTGCATTGTTCCAACGCAAAAAGAAGAATTGGAGATGTAAGATGTTACATTCAGAATGAGTGTTGGGCTATTTCGGTCTCTGAGAGCAGAAGGTTGCGAGTTCTTGCTCAATTATCATTCAATCTTGAGTAAATCCCGGAGAAACAAGGGATCTCTCCGTCCTCAGCTCCTGCTTCGTGGAGAGAACAATGCGTTCACATCGGAACAACTCGCGAGCCTCAGAATAGCTCGGCATCGCGTTGCCTGACCCGGCATCGCATAACGTAGTGGCGTTGCAGTGAGTGGAACGGCTTCGTCTTCGGCAGTGCGGGCGCCCGGAATCAATAAGGAAGAAAATGCATTTCCGATAGAAGGCTCCATAAGCCGGATAGCGGAAAAGAAAGAGTTGGGGAATTGCTTTACGCAGCCAGTTTCCTGTTTTATTTTCTTCATCATTCCAAAGTGTTAGGAAGAGAAATAGAAGCCACAAAGAATGAATGGGACGCCCATCGTTCCACCACAATATCAGCGTCGCCCTCGCTCATCGTCCGCGTTCGTTGCCATCGGTGAGGACACGTGTCCACGATGTCACGTGTGGGACCTATGATGTGTCACGCTTTCATAAAGTTTACTGGATCACAACCACCTACGTGTGCATCAGATCATGTGGGCCGGCTGGCTAACTTCCCTCTCAGGGCCCTGGCTCTGGCCTCTTGTTAGCTTTGAAGGGTAGGCAAGTTTATTCACGCGGGGCGGCCACTTGCGTATATCGCATCATAATTCATCTCAGACTTTTTTTTTTTGTTATCAATTTAGAGAACTCAGGAGATGTAGAGGGAGGCGGCAGCGGCGGTTGCTGATGCTGATGCTGCCACGCACAATTAGCGAAGGATGTCAGGCCCAGAATAACAACGTGACGGCGGATGAAGATGCTTTGTGTTTGTCTTGGAATTCCTTACGTGATGCGGCGGTGGAAGCGACAGAAGCGGCTTCATTTGGAGAAGACCCTAATAAAAGAGAAGGAGGAGAAAAAAACTGAAACACTTCATTTATGTTTGTGCGCTGAATAGCCTTCAAGGCCTCAGGTCGCTCGGGCGAAAGCATCATAAAGTCTGATCTCGACTGCTTTTTGAAACGACGACGACGACGACCACCACCACGAAAACGCACAACGAAAACAACAAGTTCATTATCTCTCGTGTTCCTCAGCTGCTACTTGCGGCATCCGAAGGAGTGAACTTTGTTTCGGTAGACGAGCTATATTCATTGCTTGACATGAGGATCACTTGGAGAGGAGGGAGTTCTTTCCATTAACGTAATCACGGGAACTGTTCCCGAATAGCTGTAGTCGAGAGTAGGCCCCGTTTCGTTTTTATCAAATCTGTGTTATTGGGCGTTGACGGATGGCTCTTTGTGTCCCCTCCTCCATCTCCATCTGATCCGGCAGTAAACAGTGACAATGATTGAAACGTAGAGCGAGCATGAGCTCCGTTTCCAAGCCGGATCCGTTTTCCCCTGAGTGAGGGAAGGGGGAATACAAGAGTCATGCCCACCCCCTTCATGCCCTTGAAATATCCATCCCAGGTAAAGATAATGGTAACCCCCTTCCCCCCTCAGCCTTCGAGATAAGGTCAGAATCGTCTCCCCTCTCCCCTGACATGATAAGGTCAGAACCGCATCCCGAGCTAAAAATAACTGGATTTGCTAGTTGATATAAGAGCTACATGCAGTCGTATCGCGAGATCAGGGGACTAATGTTCAACAAAAGCCTTTCAAGGTCATAACTCACTCCTGACATGAACATTTACGAAAATTCCCGCACTTCACTTTTCCGAACTGAAGCTCGTACCGTGTACTGCGCTTAAATAGCGATTGTGGGTAACACGACCCGAGAACAACGAGGTGGTCTGATTCGATCACTCACTGGACCCACACGTCTGGGAAGGCGCTGAGGGAGCTTGAGGTTTCGCCGGTTGATATATTTTTAATTGAGATGAGAGTGGGTCCTTGAGTGGGATTTGGTTTGTTTTTAAGTTGATGCCAACAACTCTGCCTGAAGGTCTTTGATTTGTCCTGGTCGCGGTGAGAACTCAATTCCATGAATGATCAAAAGGGCTGCCGGTCGGTAGTTTGAAAGCAGAGCGAACTTGCTTTTCATTCGATTGGTCGATCGGTCGGCTCTGTGCTCCACTCCGTGCTTCCGCATAGAACCCGGTGCCGTACGGTTGACGAGCAGCTGGGGTTGGTGGTATCGGTGAAAGTCGCTCCTCTATTGTCGGACGGCTGGATCCCTCAGTGAGAAGAGCTTTCCAAAGGCGACGGCTGCGTTGTTGGCCCGAATGACTCTATGCCGAGCCGACCTTTGATCAGAACATTTGCCGTTTCGGTTCTATTGAACGGCCGGGGAAACGGAACGAGGACCATGCATCAGTTTTGATGGATCTATGTCATTCAACAATCACAAGAGTTGCCGGGAGGACGAATTCAGCGGAAAAAGGCTGTTCCGAATGATAAAACAAAACAACGACGAAACTGACGAGCCATGAAAGGGCCTGGCGCCCAAGGAGTGATAGCAACCCGATGCAGTACTTTCTGGTTAACGAGGGTTGGGGAACTCGGCGGCGATGGAGGTGTAAGCCGATGGTCTATCGCCGCCCCGGCCGGATCTCTCGATGTAAAGACCTTCACAAAGGTGGTGGTTGCCTTGTCAGCCCGAGCGACTCAATGAGCAGCTGATCTTTTGATCAGGACCTCTGCTTCCTCCATCAGTGTCTCCTTCCCCCAAAAGACTGGATGACTACTGACTGACTGAGCTGTCCGTCCCGTAGACTCACACAACGACCCAGTCAGACATCTACGATGCTGCTCGTCCCGACAACGATAGATCGCGAAAGGAAGAACGAAAAAAGTCTGAGAAAGCGGACAAAGATTCCGAGGAAAGGAGGAACGGATCGACCAAGCAAGAATCAGGAGTCAATAATCCGATGTAGTCGACGGGCTGAGCGACTCGCTTTAATGGAAACGAACACACAAGTCAAGTGAACAACTACTCCGATACTATCGGCGCCTCCGACGCGGAGACGGCTCGGACTCCGTCAAGCGTTGAGAAGAACGCTTCCTCGTCTTATAATTCCCTCTGCCGATAACAGATTGGACTCTGCTCCTTGTTTCTGAACTCTGTTTTCTTCCAAAGAAATTCCCAAAGTTCTTTTCCGGGACGCAATCGGAAAGTTATTGGGCGCGGCCAGAGTGGAAACTCCGGGGTTCAGGAAGAGCATGTTTTTATCGAAACACAAACTTCGGACATATGCTCGAGCCCATCGGGGTCAGAGACTGACTGACTGACTGAGACCCAAACCCGTCGATTGATCGATCGAGTTAGCATCTAACTGGTCATTTCCTACTTCGAAGAAATGGGCTCGGCCCAGAAGTCTCCATGATGACAAAGCAGCTGCGGCAAGCAGCCGATGCTCTCCTGTTGTGTTTACCTTTGGCTTTCCTGGTCGGTTGCTTTCTCTTCTCTTCCGTATTGATTTTCGATACTGACGCCAGGAAGCCACTCACCATTAGGCTAAAAGTCAATAACATCTCAAAGAAAAGATGGATATCTTCTGCTAGCGTACTTTTCATGCTTCATTTTTTGGTGCCAGCCCACATGTCTAGGTTATAACATCGAATGCGAAGCTTTCCAGACCATGGAGAAGCTCAAACGGGTGGTCATTGTACGCCGCTTCAGCGCTCGTGACTACATGTTGCCCCTTGTTTGAAAACTCCACCATGTCTGCATGCGAGGGAAACGGGGAATGTTTTTCACTCATTTCGCGACTCGTGAGTCGTTCTTTGGACGAACGGGACGCCACCACATGAATTTGATCGGAAATTCCGAGCTCGGCTGGCTTCGATCATGCTCTCTCTCTGTGGGGTGTGCCCTCATAGGTTTTTCCCTAGGCGCGAGCTCCAAACACAATGTTTTCGGTGTGCGGGTAGTGCAGATCAATTTTTCCATCGACGTCGGATCTGAAAGGCTGTTAAACCGATGAGGGCTGAAAGTGCAAAAAAATGAACGGCTTTCAAACTGATGAGGGTGCTCACAACCTCGAGGAAAAAACCAACGGCTGCCGAACCGATGAAGAGGGTGAATACTGCTCGAGATCTCGACTGCTTCTAAATCACAGTGGGTGAGTTCGGCTGTGAATATAAGCGGCCCCTAAATTCATGAGTAAAGTTTCGATGAGAAACTTTCGGACTTTTGATCGACTGTATTCATAAAGCAGAAACCATGATGACGACGGAAGAAACGAGTTTTCCAAAGTTGTCTCTACACCGCTGAATCGGGAATCGTTCTCGAATTCCGTAATCAGAGAGTTCAAAGTGCTCGTGAAATCTTGAGATCGATAGATTTGATAAATTACCCTACTTAAGTGCTACGTCATCGGACGAGAACCCCAAGGACTTCTTCGCGAAGGAAAGAGTTCTGTTCCGATGATGGATTTAATGTCAATTTTCCGAACTTTTCACGAGGAACAGCGAATTCCCAGAGAATGACAAAAGCTCTGTCGCAGAAGAGAGGGAAAAATTCTCAACAAAAGTTACTCCCAGACTCTAACGAGTGCGTGTGGAGGAGCAGTAGACGAGACATTGTTCATTGACTGAACAAAAGAGGGCTTGACGTTGAAACGAACGGTGAATGATGAATTAAACCCGAGCTTCGTCCGAGTCTTGCGGACAATAATTCACTCGGCATCCTCCATTTTGTTTTCGAAAGTTCCAATTCTCCTCCGTTGTTCAGTCGTTATGATAGGAACGGGGGGAAGAAGAGGAGCCTGGAGAGGATGAAAAAGAGAGCCTGAAGCCGGGAGAGCCTTGACTCTACCGTTGCGGAGTGCCAGAGGCCTCTTCCGGACTATGAAGTGATACACTGTTATCCTGCTGTTCTCTCAGGACCGCAAGTTCACCGAACCTAAGAGGGATTCGAACTGAGCACGCCAGAATGCGAGATCCCTACAAGATATTTCGGAAGAACTCATGAATCTTGTCCAAAGACAACTTCGTGGTGAAACAATTTGACAATTCGTTCCTGGCGTATCAGACGTCGGAATGAGGAGTGGATCCTCACAAGGAGAACGCAGTACATTCGACGGGCGAACTAACCGAGTTCAAAATTTTCGTTCCATCATCTCACAGCTCGAGTGTTGTAAGCCGGTCGATGGTTGAGTCCCTAGTGAGAGATCATCAGTTCAGGCGTGCGGGAGCGAGCGAGCGTTTGCGATGTGTAATCTGTTTCGTTGATCGGTGGTGTAGTCACTCGGAGGTTGTCAGGTCCATGAGCCGGCATCAGAAAGCAAGCTACGAAATACTCGAAATGTCACATCCGAACATATTTATGTCCTCCTGCGAACTTTGCTACCTCTGCTGCTGCTGGCTCCTCATTCACGCGACGGGCGTCAGATTTATCATAAGCCGTCTGTTCGACTGGACTCCGCTCGATGTTTGCATGACTCGCAGAAATGCGATTTCATCCGTTCTGTTTTGAGCTTGTTTGTGCTCTTTCCAAACGATATGTTCGCATGAATTGTTTAGTGCGCACTCTCCCCAATTACCCATGCACACACGCATGTATGTGTGTGTGTGTGTGTATGTAGATCACGCCGTTTGCTCAGCGGGTTTTTCCTTTCCGCTCTCAAGCAGATCGGTCTCACCGCATCTGAGTTGACCTGGTGGTTTTTCTCATCAAGAAGAAGAACAAGGGAGAAGGCGAACGGACAACGAGAGCGGGAACAAGAGAAGAACCGCAGAGTGTCCATACAAGAGCGTTCGTTCGTTCGTTCACTCCACTGACGATCCTCGGTTTTTATGCGAGAATGTTATCGGCAGCTCTTATCTAAGCCCTCCGACGAGTCGGAACATCCTCCCTCCGAGGACTCTTTGTGAATAAAATCTGAGCCTGAGATGTGTTGGCCAGCCGATGTGAGTTCAAAAGCAATTCTGCGTCTCACGGTAACGAACACCACAGGGAAACGAGCACAGAAGCCAGTGCGCAAACAATTCATTAGATGAAATACCGAGCCAACCAAGCGAGAAGAGTGTTCGGTGAGGATGACAGTTGCGTGCCGTCGACAACAACCACCAGATTATTCATGCTCGCCGTCGCGGCTCCGTTTCGACCATGCTGACGGTCGAATGCGGTCTGACGGCATGTTTGCACAGTCACGGCAACGCCGGACGACCGCCCGACCGACCGACCGACCGACCGCAAGGAAAGTCCTAATGACCGCGAGGCCTAGAGATTCATCAAGCGAGTTCCGTGCTCCCTTCCTAAACAGTCGAGAATCGCCGTCTGCTTCGGACAAACGCGAAGATCAAACTTGAAATGTTAGTCACAGAGAGAGAGAGAGAGAGGCCGAGTCGATTCTTCGAGCGAGCCGGCGGAACGAGAAGTCTCACACGAAGCGGAAGGATCCGGAACTTGGTTGGAACTTTACGACGAGTGTAAAGTCGATCGGATCTCCGTTGTATTCAGGAGAAATCAATACGGCTCCTTGATCCTCTTTGATGAGCTCAGAGAGAGAAGCGACATCGAGAACGACGACCCCAATATTCCGAGAGAAGAACCCAATTAAACTTTGTGAAGTGCTTGACATAATCCGCGATATTCCTCGAACGCCCATTGTCGTCTGGCGGAGAATCTTTGAATTTGAAAACATTTTGGCGTCGCTTCTCGCGTGGAAGCGGATAAACGGCATAGATGAGAGGAAACTTCGGCGATCTCGAGAAGACTGCGGCCTGTTCCAATCTAAGATTCCAAAGCGGAAGCCTCGAACGCCTTTCCGGGTTCTAATAATAGGAGTTTTCACCCTGCTGAGCGAATGAGCCGTCTCGAGTTGATTCTCCGGAGGAATAAAACAGCATTGCTCGCTCCCGATGGCTTTCAGAATAGACAGAGATAGGAATTCGAGAAGAAGTACATTCGCGGTCCGGAGTGCGGAACGTTGTGAACGGCAGATAGACGGATGGGGAGCGGAGAGAATCCGAGAAAGAACTCCAAAATCATGTCAGTCTTCTCGAATTGGATGTAGTACGAAAGACGAGACACATTCAAGTGTTCGAAGAATAACGCGTCCGTCCGAGAACGACGAGAACTACTCGAGAAGAAAGACCCAGCTGTACTCATAATGTTCCCTCTGTTCATGTCTTTCCGAAGTTATGGCAATGGCCACCTGGGAGAATTTGTGAAGCCTCCGCTTCCAGGGCGAGCGTTTCCAGACTCCATTCTACGTCGTTCTGTTTGCACGGCTCTCTGCGTACCAGCGTAGCGAGCAGGACTAATTTTTGAATCCTGAGTTGGATGAACGGTCGGACACCGCGGCTTGGAGCCAAGTTCATGTGTCGTGTGTCGACACTGTGATGTGTATATTGTTAAAGCAGCACTGTTTGGCTTGCGCAGTTGCAGCAGGGCCCCGAGGAGCAGCTACGTGCTCTGGCATACAGAACAGCGGCAGCTGCGGCTGCAGCGAACAGGAGCGATGGCTCCGTTAGAGAATTTCAAGCCGGTCAAAAGCCGCTCAAAGTCACTCTCTAATGCAGTCTATTTCCTAAGGTCACCCGCGCTTCTGTGTCCCGTGTTCACTGTATTCCTCGTTTCGTTTAGAGGTCTTCTGCGCCACAAGAGCAAGGAATGACATCCTTTCATTCCCGAAGGACCGAGAATCGTGTGAAGCTTGAAGAACTACCGAAATCACGTGGGAAACCTCCTATCCAAGAAGAGTTATCCTTCCGGAGATCAAAGGGGTCAAAGGATAAAAAGCTCGAGGCGACTTGGGCTCGATCTAGCAATCGAACGAAATTGGGATTTATTAATTGGGGTTCAAGGACAGACATCCCGTGTTCCATGACAGGGAATGCGAGCCTTCGGAGTACAAGTTTGTTTAGATTGCGAGCTGCCGGGGCACTGCTAGATGCTTGTTGCTGTCGAAATGCCAATCTTTCACATGTCGATACCCAACCAGCAGAAAGTATTTGTGCGAATCAGTCTTTCCTACGTGTGCTGCCGTTCCTTTCTAGATATCTGTGCCCGCCTGACTGCTCGCAGGCCTGTCTGTCTTTTCTTACTCTGCGTTGGGTGCGTGTGGAGGTCCCGGGGATCAAACAGGTCACGGCCCGGGAGATATAGTCGGGTGCTTTGGAAAAAAAAAGTCTAGGAAGCCCGATGCTTCTGCTGCCGCCGTTGCTCCAGGGAAGACTGGGCAGGAAAGAAAGAAAGGAAGGAAGGGGAAAGTGCCGATGGGAAAAACGTGGAACGATAGCCCATCCAAGTGGAGTCAGTGGAGTTTCGAACGGAGCGAGTGCGAGCACAAGGCGAAGACCTAGACGGAGGAGTAGACAAGTTGACAGCTGTTTGGTCCTGTGGGAAATCCAGGCAATCAGTTTAAATCAACGCTTCCGAAAACGCCTAGCAACTCTTCTACGGCTTAGCACAAGCAAACCTCGACGTCCTAACCGCTCGTCTTAGTTTTCTCTCTTAGCCAGATTGGTTCGCAAGAGCTCCGTCTCTCGTTGCGACATCGATCCAACGAGTACTCGATGCTTAAGCCTGCACAACTCCCCTGGAGCAGCCGAATGGCCGGTCCGCAAAGCGGGAAAACTTGTCAAGCTACACTTCTGATATCGTCGTCGAGCTCTTAGAGGTTTACATCCAAGACCCTAACATTGTAAAAACTAGGTGGCTCGGGATTCCCGCCGTTCCCGGACACTTTAAAATTTTTAGAGAACGGCTGAGACCCTTCCTCCTCGCCGTGGTTCCGCTCACTTGAGCCATAGAAACAGAAACGAGAACACAAAACATCCAGAGAAACGAGATCGGTGACAAGAATTCATCCCAATGTTATTTCCTCACGGCTAGGAAAAGATTGAAATATTTCTGAATCCGATCCCCTCAAGGCGTCGTGCCCCGCCGGAGATCCATTCTGCTGGTCTTGGATCCGAAGCCGAGACTCGCTCCAAACGTGATTTTCGAGAGTTCCCGGTGAGATTCACTGAAACATTTCTTGTTCGGAGGAATGCAGAGCCACTCTGTGCTGGATTTTGGTGCATTAGTCGTAGGTTGTGGACAATCGAAATGAAAGGCTCTTGAAGAGCCTCATTCCGGTTCGGAAATAGCCGGAACCTTAGTGATCGAGCGGTTTTCATTCTGTGCTTCACTTTCTTCATCTCTATTGTGAGATCAGAGCGGAATGCTTGGCGCGTGCACAGGTTGCCATCAAAAGGTTTGCGTAAGTGGCGGGGAAATCCTTGTTCTTAGCGACTGATTGGTTGCAATCTTATTCGTTTGGAATGTTCCCGCCGGGGAACGGCCGTCGTTTGAGAACAAAAATAAACGTAAGCCGAAGGTTGACTTCGTCCCGGCTTGGCAAAAAATGCAGCCTTGGTACTCTTCAGGTGCCTCGGTAACTTCTCTCGAAGTCGCGCTCCATTTGAACTCCGACGACATTCACCAGGTAACAGCAAGACTGAGGTTGAATCATCCACGTGGTCTTCGCGAATCATTCGAGTGTCGCTCGTAAATACTCCCAGGTTGTTAGAGTGATCATTATCTGTGCTTAGTATTCTGGAACCGTCGACGTGAGTTTCCGTAAGCGGCATTCATCGGGAGGTCTAGATGAGTGTCGCTTCATAATTGCCTCGGCGCGTGCCCGTCAAACGAGAGCCTGGAAATTCATTCCAGGAGAATGATTCCCTTTATCGAGTGATGACAGTCCCCAACAAGAGACGAGGCCATCTTCTAGCGGGGGAGGGACAGATCATAACTCGAAAGGGGAATCTAATCGTCCGGATGAGAGCATTCCGCGGCTGAAGGAAAGAAATCTATCATTCGATAGAATGTATCGATCAGCTGGAGAAGAGGATTTCCATCATTCAGAAGACGAGGTCACTCACTTGAGGGAAAATTTTCATCATTGATGGATTGCGTCCTAGAGAAGCTTCGATCATCAATCCCCAAAGACGCATCCATCGCTCTGGCGGAGAACCACATGAACGTAGAGACGGACTCCGCATCGGGTCAAAATAGTAGTAATAACATCAGAGATGGAAGTTTTGATCGCTGGAAGAATCGCATTCAAAAGAGATCAGGAGGAGTCCTCACTCGAAGGAAGAGTGAGAGCGAAAAACAGCGTCCGCCAAAGCATCACAGGGGAGTGTCGGGGTGAACATTTTGAACGTCTCCAACATTTTTCTTTCCTCCGGAAGCGTGACCTGTTTGAGCAATGCCACAAAGCAGCTCTTGAGCGCTTGTACTGGTGGCGGCCGAGAGTTCATCGAAAATTTCTCCACTTGTTTTCAGCGCTTTCAAGGACGGGAAGAAGTCGCTTTGGAAGTCAAAGTTCCCAGCCAAAGCTCGTCATGCTCAAAATCCAAAAAAGGAAATCAAAGAAACCACAAAACCAGAGTCAGACGGAAGACTTGCGGATGAAGAGAGGAACCGGCTGTCGTTACCGTCTCTACCAAGGACGACACGGATGAAGATGACATGGATATGGCTCTCTCGCTTCCGTGTCGCTCTCTTCCTGGCTTCCGGTTGTCTCTACATCGTCTCTCTCTGTCTTTCACTCAAGCATCCGTCTCAACTAGTGGTTAAACACAGCCCGCTGCCGAGCAAACAAAACGGAGTTTCTATTTTTTGTCGCGTCTTCTTGTCGCTGTTTCCCGAGCAAGAAGGACAAACGGAAGGACCGCTTGAGCCTCTTACCATCTCTGAATCTCAAAGCACGAGCCACCACGGCGGCGAGGACGAGGACGCCGAGTCGTCTCTTTTTCCAATTCACATCGCGAACGTAATCAGAAAAGTTTTGAAGTCAGATTTTTTCGCGACGCACTTTTCCCCGAGGGCTCTGAGGTCACCCGGAGTCTGATCCGATGCGAAGGAGACCTTCTGTGCGACCAAGAACCTTCCCCTGTCAACATTTGACGTCTCAACATCAGAGACTTTCCAGAACCTGTTGAAGTCGTTGTCATGAGACTCCACGGCACGTCTCCACTCTCTGTTCAGAACGGACGAACAAACGCCGGGTACCGCGATCCCTGCTTTCTGTTTCTGTTCTGGAACGCAGAATCTGAACGCAAGAGATACGGAGACAAGCGGTAGAGGGGAGTTCTTCGGGAAAGAACGAGGACAACACCGCGTTGACTAATAATCGTGTATTATATCACCGCCCAAGTTCCCTGGTGCGGCTCTCGGGACAGCGGGGAAATGGGAAGAAAAATACCATACGACTACCGACGGCGAGATAAGAGCTCGCTTACAAGCACAGCGCAGGGAACGTTTGCAAAAGATAAAACTGACAACTGAATGATAGCTCGCATACAGGGAGCGTGTATGTCGTGCTGACAGGGAGTGGCTAGAGGAGAGGAACCGGGAATGGCTTTTCGTGGCTACCGCCAGCGGGAGAAGGGAGGGTAAACCAACACCGACAAGCTCAGGTTTAAAGGTTTGAACAGCTGGGGAGGTAAGCAGCGGCGGCGGCAGAAAAAAGAGAGAAACCAACCAGACCAGACGCACTTTCAAGCGAAACCGTCGAGCAAACGGAAGGAGGAAAAGATGTTTGTTATCGAAAATTGAAAAGCATTGCCTGACTTTGGGTGCGAAGCCTGCTGTCGGGGCCGGGGAAGCCGGCATCGTTCTCTAACATGAGTCGCACAGTCACTCACTTTTTATCCCGGTTCCTTCAGTCGCGAGTCTCGCGTGTTTTTCTGTGTTTTCCTCCGAGCACAACTTCCTCCGTTGACGACTGTTCTGCGGTGTCCTGAAAAGCGATGAGATAAGCAGTCGTCGACAGGACGACGCAGGAGTCACGGGACAGCTCGAGAAAAGGAACAAACAAAGTGGAAGCGAGATATACCGGCGGATTCGGCTTGCGCAGGCCAGACACGGAGAGAGAAATAAAGAGTGCAGCAACACGGAGTCGAAACCATCGTCTTCTTTTGGACTCTTCTTCGACATCGACCGATTCGCGACCCCAGTTTCTCAATCTTTTCCCGAACCCGTATGGAGGAGTTTAGGGATGATCTTCTTCATGATTTTCATTCGATTTCAGCGCTTGGTTTGAGTGGCTCAGTTCAGCGAACTTCTGTCAGGCCGGACTTCCAGAGCGATTCGTCTCCATTTCGAATTCGATCCATGGAGAGTGGATTGAATCTCGATGGTTGTCGTCCACGGCTCGAATGAAAGGTAATACGCTGTCCGAACCCTAAGCAAACTCATACTCCTCTAGCTACATATGTGGTACTTTGTATCCTCGTTTCGATCGAAGGCTTCGTTGCCCCCAGGCGTTTCGTGCTGAGCCTTCTGAAGTATGGCAGTCACAGCAATCTGAATGTCGGGAGCTTTGAAGCAAACCGTTCCGAGTGTGAAAGAAGAATGTTGCGCCTGAGCGGGAGCCTTCGCCGCGCGATCTATTCGCTCTAGGGCCTAACTAGACAACGCTTCCATAAGACACGTGAATGAAACGTCGCAAAAAGAGACAGGCAAGAAATCTTTTCTCGTGAAAGAGCATTCCTGCCCTCTATGTGAGGAAAAAAACTTCGGGAAAGCAAGCTAGACAGAGAGCCATTTCGAGCTGACAACTCCAACTTTCACAGAGACGAAACGACTTGACCGCGAGTCTGAGAGGATTGCGTCTATTTATCTTCAACTGAACGAGTAACAGGCGACGGGAGAACGGAAAGAACAGAAGACGAAAGAAGGATGCCGGTCGCTGGCCACTAACCGCAAGGATGAGCGAACAACTAACGAAATATGACATCATTTTTCCTTTTTGAGGTTGAACGGAAGAAAGGCTGTGCATAGAAAGTTGCTTGAAGGACATGTAATGATCTGAATGGATAGCGCAACGGACCACAGGGGTCACACACGGCATGCGGAAGAATGTCCCACGAAACCCACAGAAAACGCAATGAATGACCTACGAAGCAAGCGAACACTTCCATCTTCTCTCGCACCACCGACCATCGCTTGTCCTTATTCTCGTTTGCTTTCTCCTCTTCATTCATTCTCCTTCTCCTCCTTTCCTCACTTCGTTTCCTTTCGGTTCCTTCCTGCCACGTTCTCTCCGTGGCCTATTCCTCTTCACCGTTCGTTCCCTACTCACCCCATCCCCCCCCTGCCCGTAGAGGCGTTCGGCCCATAGAACGACCCCCTTCCCCCTAATGTCTTTTTCCTCCCCATCGCCTCGACAGGGAGGCAATTGACAACACGCAAAGGCCAAAGTTCCGAGTTCGATCTCTGAGGAACAATCGCAGTCGGCTATGATCATAGCTCGGCGGCCTCTCTATTCGGGTAAAATCTCCTCCAAAGCTGGAGAGTCAGAGACCCTCGACCAGAATTTCCACTTTGCAGCGGTGCCGTTAGCTCCGATCTTTGCAGGAACCTTCCAGGGAAGCACTTCGATTCCACTCAATCATCATCGACAGTCAATCGAAGGTTCTGCTGGGCCAGAAATTTCGTCTCCCTTAATTTGCTGCTGTTTGTCGTCCACCAAGAAAACACTGGCAAATATTCTATTGGATTTTTTCCTCCCGTGACGTCGTTTGGCCCGAGGCAGCCGTTTGACGTTGTGCCGAACCTAATCACTATGCTGCGGCAGCAATAGCTTGTCCGCCATCAATATTGCTAACTCGCTCGTTCAGCGGTGGCTGCCTACTCGCTCAGTAGGTCGATGGTTCTAAGCTGAAGCGACACCCGTGACATCTACACACTCACAGATTGATTGATCGATCGATCATTATGAAGAAACTTATCACCGATTTCCGTGCCTATTTAGATCTCCAATCCTTAGATCGTTTTTCTAAATCGGGCTCGCATCGAAACGGATCGGAGAGCTTCCGATGGAAACATAGCGACCACGGATATTATGAAACACATGTTCCTCGATTCCAGGGGATCAGCATCTTCGACGCTCTCGGGATCGCAGCGGGCTAAGGAATAATCGTTTTTTTTTTCGTCTAGTCGGGTGGCGAGTTATCTCTCAACGTAAATACGGGGATGGCGAGTACATTGAAAAAAATGCCGGCGGAATTTCCGGCTCTGCGGTAGCTGCTCCTTCGATGGTTGGAATCATCTAGGTCCGCGAGCGCAGCGAGCGAATAATCTGCTAGTTTGCTTGCATGTACATAGATGATGTGGGTTCTGAGCTTGTGTACTTTCATTGATCGTTAGACCCATGAAAATTGTTCTTTTCACTGAGTTGTCTCGAACAATTATTCCTCCTTCGGTTGACTTGTCTGCAAACCATTTCAAGAAGAACAGATCGGCGAGCTGTTTTTTCCCCTTGATTCATCACATAAGGCAAGGATGCATTTTTGTTTTCGATTCCGAGTTTTTTTTCCTCAAAACGCCAGAGAAGCAGCGCCCCGTCCTCTAAGCTCGTGATGGACAAACTGTGTTCCGCAACCCATTTTCCTTCTTGTGTTTCCGCGGTCAAATTTTCGTGTAACCCTGGTGTTCCCCAGCGAGGTCTAGACTTCATCCATTATTCGGCGATAATGAAACAGTATGGTGTTCTGCTTCTCGACCGACATCTCCCAGATGCTCCGCGCGGGAAATTATGAAAATCGATGATTCGAACGGCATTCGTTATCATTATTATCAATGACAGATTCGCCCTTGGCATGTAACACGGTAGATTCAGTTGGGAAAGGCCTCTTCGAAATAATTTGTTTCGGAGCTGTCTTGATTCACGGTGAAATATATATGTATGTGTGATCGTGACTCAGATTGAGAGTGCAGTCGTCAAATGGAACTTAGAACCTCATAGAACCTCAATTTGAGACCGATTCAAGACTTTACCTCACGTAGTGTGGTAGCGGGGTACAATCAGTAACACGGTCGAAACCCTGAAATCCGACGCGATCATCGAGTTGGATTATACATTCCGCAAATGATGACTGGTAGGGTTTTCTTTGTTTCAAATTCCAGCTATTTATGGTCGAAGCGACCCAGGGTCATAGTGGTCGAAGGGTCGAAGAGCCGGGGATCTTAAGGGGAACGAAGGCGTTCTGCAGCGAAAGAAGTTTTAGGAACACTGGTCCGTTTGCCGCGAGCCTCAATGCCGAGGGAACATATTCATCAGGCACACATATTGTACCGTGTTCTCCGTAGCAGAGCTTCGGATTCTACTAGCATTTTCCGAATGAAAACAACTGAGAGTCGCAAATACACGCTTCATAAGAGTTTAGGAGGAGAGCCTGCACGCCCAATGAACGGAACGGGCGAAATTCCGGAGTCCAATAGTTTGAACATGGAACTTCAATGGGAAATACGTTCGAACATCCCTGTCAGGTTGTCTTCAACCTCCGAAATCGGACATTTCTTCCGAGAGCCGCAAAACTGGACTTTTCCTCGAAACGACGGAATGATGGACAAAAGGAGCGGACGGCAAAAGTCCGGTGAAGTCGAACCTTTGATGATGAACCATTCCGAGCGAACCCTGAGCCGCTGTGTCTCCAACTCAAAAACGGAACCGAATAAGCTGATGAAGGCATTCTCGATTGGGATCCCCATTCGAAAGCGTTGAAACTGGACGAGTCCAAGGAGCACGGGCGGGGAGTTGTTCTGAAGTCATTGGAAGACACGAACGCCTGGACGGATGCATTAAATGCAGTGTACAAAGAAGGTTTCGATGTTTCAGAAGAAACCCGAATGGGAGAAAGAATCGGATAGATTTGACAATGGATGCGGATGATGAGATGAACTGAAAATACACTCTAGAATAGTCGAGTCCGTCAGAGAACTTCTATTGGTTTCTATTAAAAGCGCTGCGAGCTTTCAAACGAATATTCATCAATAAAGAAACTGATTTTCGTTTCTTTCCGAGTGAGATATTCTTCGGTGGACACAACTGAAAGAGCGATGTGCTTCAGCCGAGAGAATTAGAGGAGCCAACTCAAAGTCAGAGGATTCCCGAATTCCAGATTTCGAGGATCCGGCGCAGTTACTGTAAGTGAATATTTTCAGCGATCTTCGGCCTGGTCCGTAGTCCCAGCTGTGTGCCGAAGAGCATCCGGTGTTGAAGCTGTCGTGGTTACCACCGTGCGCCGGTTGGAACCATAGCTTCAAAGTACCCTTCCAGCGGCCGAGGGGGAGAAAATCAGGCGAGCAAAGTGAAGACGCACTTCAGATCACGTCAGAATAATTTCTCCCGCCGCCGCTCTCCAAACAAGGAACGAAATTGAGCTCTCGATCGAAGGAGCCGGCAAGCTGTCCTTGGCGCCGCCGTGGGGCAAATGGTTTCGGTTGCGAGGTCGGCGGCGATGATGCCAGCTTGGTCCTCGCTTCCAAACACCTGTCCCCCGCGCCATTCATCCCTGTTCCTAATGGAGTAATTACTTTCTTCTGTGTTTTTATCCGCGTCCTCGTGTCAAAATGAAATCACGATCGAGTTGAGTCGACTCTGGGCTTTGGGCTTCCGAATGTTAGGTCGGGTCTTGTTGAGATTTCGCCACACACAAACATCTCTGCAAATCAGGACGAGAAGAAGTTCTCGAGTGACGTCATCGTTGTCGTTTCGGTCGTCGACGTGGTGGAGTATTTCACACTCAAGTACGTCGGCGAGTGAAACGCATCGCCATTGTTATTCGTGCAGGATTTCCCGGACACCGCCATACATCATAATCATTCTTTTGTCCCTCTCTTTTTATGACGCGTTCACGGCCGAAAGTTGTCGACACCTACCGCGTGCCACGCAACTCCGAGATCCATTGATGCCGGTGGGAGAATTTCGAGAAAGTCGTAACTCATTTTCTTCTCGAGTTACCGTTCACTCGAGAACAATCTCGATTAATCAGGACATTCAATCACTCGACGACGTCCCTGGAGCAGCGGACAGACGATTTTTCCAGAACTCGATCTCTTAGGAGTCCTGGAACAGAATGATCATCGGAAAGGTGACTCCTTGACCACTCTCATCCACTGTTGTTTCACAAAATCAAGGTACCGTCTTCTTTGAGAACCCGGACGCAGTTTCGAGGGACGCGGAAATCGTTCCATTGATCTGTTCCCTTTCAGTGAACTATAGAAAATGAGAGGAAACTTAAAAACGGAACGGAAAAGTTAGTTAGCATCAAAATCAGGACCAGGTGGAAGAGGGAGGAGCCTCATAGAGCGTAGTTTTATGTGACTGCTCCATGGGATCCTCTCCGACCTCCTTCGCGTTGCCTAAGCCCTCTGGAGTCCCCGGAGACTGAGTCAAGGCTTTCGTCCTGAAACTCGGCTTCTGTTTTGTATCAAGAAAGAAAAACTATATATTCCATTCGCGATCCATTTCGTTTAGTTTGCTTCTCTTCCTTCGGGAACCTAACACTCATATCTGATCCTGGAGTCGGCTGCCAACCTCAAGATCGCGCAAGCATTCCGCGTCAATCCGTCTCGCTTTGAGCCTTAACAATCCTTCGCCGTTGCTTTGCTCGCCTGCTGCGATGAGGCAACGAATCCACGAAGAGTAACCGATCGATCGTCCGAACGAAATGGAGACCGAGAGGAACTATGTTTAGGGCGCAGCTCTGGGTACGCCACTGCTGCTGGTACGAATGGTTGGAAGGATGAAACAGGCGACGATGCTGCCGCTCCCAACCTTTGATGTAATTAAGCCATTTTTGCGTGCTTTCGCAGCTCCTTCTCGCGTTGCGTCGCATGCGGCGAACCAAAGCGATCACTGATCGACTGCTCGGGCAACAGATCCGAGAAATGTGGCCGAGTCGCGGTAGCCGAACAGCGATTTCGGTTGCGATAAGGTTTTCATTCGCCCGCTAACTCGTCGTCTTTGGCAACCGGAAGATGACGCTGCCGAGTGTTTCGATCTCGAAGGGGATCTCAGATCTCGCCATTGGAGGAGTGTTTCTCTTTTTCCTCCTCGTCCTCAGTCGGAAGAGGCTGTTCCTCGTTTCGCCTTCGCTGTCATGAACTTATTGCGGCAGGACGCGAGGCCTACTCAGAAGCCGCCATCGAAAGTACTTGAAAGTTTCCGCAAGTGACATTCAAGTGTTTTCTTCTCGAGACGGTCGAATCGATTTCCCGTCATGACCTTTCGAGAAACTTTGTTAAACTTTCATCCGATGACCTGAAAGAATTCGCACCTCAGTTCGTCCGTGAGTCCGATGTCGCTCTTCGCACCCGTTTGCTACGTGGCAAGCGGAAGCGGCGAAGGCCGGACCCGCCGTGTCGGTTCGTCCACTCAGGAAAGTCTGAGCGAAAGTTTCGCGTGCACGTCATCATTATTTACGGTTTGTTGTCAATATGAATCGTGAAAATCCCATGAATAATATCAGCAGCTCCCAGGAGCGAGCGAGCGAGCGAGTCAGTCAGACAGGAGTGCAGGAGGGAAGGACGGAAGGAAGGAAGGCAGACATGGATGGTCGAGAGCGAGACCAGTCAGGGAAGGGTGAACAGGCGCTCGAACGAGCGAAGCGAACCCTATAACGAATGTGTATTGAGGCGTTAACCTTGTTCCAAAGAGGGAGGTCGCTTCGCCATCTCCAGATCTCGTGTTAAACTTCACTGTACTTTCTGAGTTTTAATCTTTGCGGTTCTGTGGCGGAGGGAGCTCACGATGAAATCAGCGACAGAGAGTGACCTCGAATCAACTTGTTTGCTCACCCGCAAAGCAATACTTACTTAAGCTAGCCCCGAAAGCCCGTTCGCGATCAAGCAAGCAAGCGAGCAAGCGAGCAAGCGAGCAAGCGAGCAAGCAGAGCTCCGTAGGTCTTGTTGTCGTTTCCGTGACTGCTGTTTGTAATTTGACACTGTACAATGGGCGAGCAATCGAACAGACGGCGTTCATTGGCTCTGGTACGGCGTCGTCGTCTTTGTCTAGGATTACCCATCAGCCTCCGGCTGCTGGTATTAGTAGCTTTGTCGACGGACCGACGTTAAACAACTATAATGCCACGACAACAACGACTCCGACGACGATGACAACAGCGTCCACGAGTATAGTAACTGGACGACTTTGCCAACAGATTCGGCGGACAACCAATCTCTACTCAATCAAAAAACCTTCATTACGGGAGGACGGAGCCTCGCCGCGCCGGAGCGGATAAGCCACACAGACTCTTAAACATGTGTTTTGGTAACCTTTTAGGAATGTCTGGAAACTCGCTCTCTGAAATTTCCATTTCAAAGAGTTTCTCGCCTGTACCGTGAGATTCTATTTTGCCTCTGTGAGAAATAGATACTTGAGCCACTCCCTTCCGTGGCAAGACGAGTTCTATGAAGGCTGAGTTCGAACCCTCAAACGATGGATGCAACACAATTGATGATAATTACCCTTTTCGATCGAGTCCACATCTAATCAGAAGCAAAATTCCGATGAACTCTTTTGAACCGATTGTGAGAACCTGCGGGAAAAGGCGTTTCGCGGAAAGATCGAGTTCGACGCTCGGAGAGGATTTCCGCAGATATTTACGCCCAATTATTTCAAGCTGCGCCGGAGTCGTTTCTTGTTTTGAGAACAATCGCGGTATCCACCCAGCCTCCCAGGAATGACGGACAATACATTTATACTGACGTTCTGCAAGGAGGTATTCAATGGAATCAGCGATCCACAGCAGACAACAGTGCCGTCTCAAAGGTTCTCACTGCAAAGACTCTAGATCGTGGCGGCTCCATTCCGTACTCGTGTAATACGTATTGTGAACGGAACCGATACTTTTGGAGGATATTTTTCGAGGATCTGTCGATAGGGTCTCGTGTAAACGTTCCGTGAGCGTTCTTGATGCTTTGTCAATTTTGGTTTTTGACGAAGAGCGAAGCCGCGTTTTCCGCAACAAAAACATCAGCCAGGAGAAACTTGGGCGAGCGAGCGAGCTTATGGTGTGGGCAGAAAGGGACGCAGTCGCCCCTTTTTTAGTGCGTGACGCCGTCAGCGATAATCGCCAGCATAAATATCGGCGGGCGCTGGTCGTGTCTCCCTGTTGTGGAGTCTCGTCGTGGAAGATCACGTCCCGAACATCGCATCGTTGCTTTGTTATCTACGAACGCACACAGAGCAAGTCAACTCGAAGCGGCGACCATTATCGAGGACATAGAGCTCACTTTCGTTTCACCTATGCGAAGTGTAATTTGTTTTATTCTAGTATATATTCATTTTTTAGATTTATCTACGAGCAGCGGATCAGAGAAGACGAACTAATCGCATCAGCCAACCTCCGGAACTATAGCCATCGCTAACGAGTCTTTTTGCTTTCGCATGCCGAGAATCGTCGAATTCGCGTCGAACTCACGATGCTTGCCAAGATAATCGCACGGGCTATAAAATAAATGTCAAAGCTTATCTCCTCCATAATAAACTCGTTGGCCTTGAATGGACTTGTTTGTGTCCCGAGGCATCGGAGAGCCACAGGAAAGCAGACAATCATGCGTCCGAACCCCTGAGCGCGTCTCGTTGAACTTCAAGACGACGCGAACGAAACTGAAAACAGAATCGGGAGGGAAATCGACGAGCGCTCAATGCGATTCTGGTGAATTTTCGAAATCACATTGAAATTCAGCGCCCGTCTTTTCTCCCTTTATTCTCAGGAGCTGCTCATTTTTGTGATTTGATTGCGAGTTGCGCCAGTTTCTCACCGGATTCTCGCAGTTTCGATTTCGCACGAGATCTAGAGAAGCGGTGTTCCCGAACTCCACGAGAAATCGAACAAAGAGCGACAAGAAATCAAACACAGTTCCCTCTCGCATTGAGATATTCTGTAGTTCTCTGAGAGGTGGGGGGGGGGGGGGTATCAGGGCGCTTATTGTACCACCGAGTAGGCATGAGAAGCTTTGTCATTGATTAGTTGCCGGGCGATACTGACAGGCAACGCTATGGTGTCCTTGTCTTGGTGAGGGCCATCAATCGCGCTGGTCATCTCCGAAGATAGAGAACGCATCTGCTTTGTCTCGCAGGAGGAGTGAGAATTAGCACGTAATTATCACTGACACAGCAGGAATCCTTGACAGCCGAAATCAATGCGAGATCCAAGGTGCACGACTTCTCGAGTTTCATACTTGTTTCTTACCATGAAATGGATAAACTCAGTCCCATTCACGGTGAAAGGCGACAACGAAATGCAGACGAGCCGTTTACTGCGCGGGAGGCGAACCGAGTTCCGCCAGACTCAATTGTTTTAATTCGGAACTCCCCGTCGTGACGACCTCCTAGAATTCAAACTCACTTTAGTACTGACCTCAGAGAAGCGGGGACCTCGCTCACATCAAGCCGAGTTGAGTCTGCAGCTTCATATGCATTTATGCAGATGACCTTTCTCGGAGAGGAGATAATTGTTACGACTTTAGGAACAGCCTCAAAAATTTCATGAGTCCAGGTCGCCATCTGCCTCGGGTTCCACCTTCATCTGTAGGAGTGGCATCCGAGTGAAAAATGCGCCGCGTCATTGCGACACTCACAAACGAAGTACACGATCTATAGCACCGCGATTCAGATGAGAAGGCGCTCGTTTTGTACTCCATCCAGGACTGTCAGTCGTCCCGAATGGGCATGCGTTCTTTTTTTGCACCCTTCTCGAAAAAGCCCATTCGAGGACGAACGGTGGCCCTGAGCATTAGTCACTATAGACTGCAAAACGAGCATCATGTCGTCTGAAACCCGTGTTCTGAATTCGTCAGTTTTGGCCCCTGTGCCTTTTGAAAGTTTCCCGCTCAGAACGTCCAGACTCATCGGGCTCATGAAGGATTTCCAGGCATCGAAGCGCTTTCTGGAATCGGGCTCAAGTCGAGGTCACTCTCAGGGAAGTTTTTTTTTCTCGGTCTGGAGCTCCTATCGCGGTATCGGAAGTCGATTTTATTTGGTGAGGGTCACTAATCGAGCGGGTTGAGGTCATTTCAAGCGATTAGCATCGTCACGAACTCTCGACACGTCGTCAGCTGCGCCGGTGGCGTGCTGGTGACACCGGTCGATTGGCAGCAGCAGCAGCCACTGGCCGTGCAAACAGGAGTGCATAAAGCTAGTAGTGACTTTGCTTCCGCCCTTTTCCCGTCTGGCGGCTCGTTCTTGAAGCCATAAAGGAAAGTTGGCCTCATAAAAGCACCATCAGATGAGTCTGCCTCCCGGCTGACCGGTGGCCGTCCGGCCTGCTTGCCCGCGGCCGCCCGTTCGGTAGCCAACGAGATCTTTTCTTTGCCGAGTCTCCAGGTTACGGGAGTTTTCGCATGACACCACCTCCGGATGCCATGATCACACCACCTGCCTGCGTGCCAACCATCCAAGCTGCTTGCCGTAAGGGCAACCTTTACCATACGCGAACCTGTTTCCGTTTGTTCTTCTTCCCTGGCAGGCGCGCTGCTGATTTGAAAGTTGGTTCGACCAATCAAGCTAAGTGAGGCAAAAGGAGGCGACGCTTGTCGGTGAGCTCACATCGGAACACAAACCGGGCCGCTTCCCGACAGGCAACCTGCCTGGCTCTCACCTGACCAACAGGACGTTCGGTGCTCAAGCGAGATTTCCAGCGGGGCGCCAGTGGAAGAGCAAAGACATTTCCAGATACAAAAGATTCTCCAGAGGCTACCTCAACTCCATTACGTTGAAGGGGGCGCTAGCGCTGTTTCACCTGACGGCTAGGCGGCGGCGGCGGCGACGACCGAAGATACGTTGCCGTTCCTCTCTCTCTACGACCGACGTCTTGTTAGAAAAGACACAGACAAACCTCCGCTGGGTGCCTGGTCCGGTGCTTGGTTAGAGTATGTGCTTCGTCTAAAAGCCGGAGTTCGTTGTTTTATCAGTCCGCTCTACATCACTGCGCGCCGTAGCCACCTCCTCCTCCGCCGCCGTCGGCGCCGCGCCGGTGCTGTGAGCGCCCTTTGGGGAACGAGAAGATGGGCAACTTCAGAAATGGATAGTTTCGTCCGCCTGCTAGCCCACCCGCTCGTCGGCTGGCAGGCAGGCAGGCAGGCAGGAAGGCCTTTCTTTACGCTCACGGGCCTTCCCCTGTCGCTCCTTTCCGTCACTCGACCGGTGACTTCAAAAGTCATGAAAGTCTTACCCAACGAGCGAGTAAGCTGGCCAATCAGCTCCGAGGACTGAATGCCAGGGAAAATTACCCGCGCCCTGGGAAAGTGGGGGACCGTGGGGAAGATCACCTGGGAAACCAAGACGTACAGGGCTCGCAATTTGCAGTCTTTTCGTCTCCCGTCGGCCCGCACGGAAGACGGAAGACATTAGGCTGAGTATGTTGCATCGGATAATCAAAGTAGGCATGGATTCGCTGACATGGCGAGCGACACTCTGCTGTTCAATGATTTGACAAAGTTACGAAACATTTGAGCTTGAACTTTCACGAAAAAAGCTCTCCACTTCGAGATGAAGGAAGGGAACGGAGTTTCGAGAACGTCACGAAGAACGGGAAGGCACGAGTACGGTGAAAGCACGGGACGTGGCGCGGGAGAGAAATTCGCAAATATGAATCTTGCAATAACTTTCGAGAGCTGATCCCGACCGGGAAGGCAAACAAACTCTAAAATGAAAAGAGAGAAAATGAAAGACAGAACAGGCAGGCTTTCTTCGTTTTGTGAGGGTAAGGTCAGCCCGTCACTACTTCGGCTCAGAGATCGCTGTCTGCTCGAAGTTGAATATGAAACTCAGAAGCACAGTGCGGCGCAGGCATCAAATTTCTAGGAACGGTGAAACACGAGGACCGGTATCTCGACTGGAAGGGATGGCTGGCGCCAAATGCCTCAAAACGGAGTCGGATGCAAAGATTAGGGGGGAGGCGGCCAGCGTCGCCCGATGTTTACATGATTCCAAGAAAGTTTTCAACTCCAGATGCAGCGAATCGCGTTCTTGGAGTGACCGTGATACATCAGCTCAAAGGCTCAAACCATGGACTCGATGAACTTAGGTTTAGTTATTATATTTTTGAAGTCAAATTGGTTGCCTTCGTAGCGTAGACACTCGGCAACAGTGGCGGGGACGCTGTGATCGGACATGAGGGGCTGAGGAGCCGATTATGAAGAACTCGAACGATGGTATCCTGTTAAACAGACGGAAAACCCGCAGAACGCTGAAATGCCGAGAAATGATTGGGTGTCTTCATCATACTCCATGGTTCAGATCTCAGAGAAATAGGGCAGAGGTTCCGCGAAGCTTTCGGAGGAACCCTCGGATGTTCGTTAGAGAGAGAAAGGTTGAGAACGACTGGTTTAGGAAATTCAAGAAATGGTCCCACAGCATAAATTAGCGAGCCAACGGCACGACTCGTTATCTGTTTCAACAGTGACCATTTTCAACGAACTCTCGGCGGGCGGGCGGGCGGGCGGGCGGACATCCATGCCTGGCTGACAACGAGCTGGCTCTGAAAAACATGATCTTACAATTAGCCAACCAAATTGAAGAGCGCGACTCTGGAAGCCAGCAACACCTCCTGGAGACAGTTAAGAAGATCATACTTTGAGCGAGCTTAATCGTAGCACGTTGAAAGGCACCGTCAACTCCGAGCTCCGACACTATCTTGCTTCCATGGATGGCGAAAGTCGGTCTCGCACAGACATGTAAGAATATGACGGAGAACCAGAAATATGGACGAGGCGCCAGCTACCGTGTCAGCTCCGATTAAATTACAAACATATGTCAAAACGACGGAGCTAAGCAGACTTTCCACGAAGTTCCGAAATGGCCGCCCCGGATAACTGAGCAACCCAATTCATTGGGCGGAACGAGGCGATCCTTACTATGCGTTTAAGCGGGATTCATCGTACACACATTTATCTGGAAACGGAATCCACCTAGTTTTTACGGATGCCGGGAGAGATCCGGTGAAGGAGCCAATGACCAAATCGTTGAATGTAAACGCGGAGCTCTACCAGGGAGAGTACAGCCTCGTCCTTTTCAACGTACCTCATTTTGCCTCCATGTGAATATTTCCCGGAACTTTGACATTGTCCCCAGTGTGGATCGAAAACGCTGTTTCCATGAGGGAATGGATGGAGTAATTTTGAAATGCCTCATTCTGAAATATACCTACATATCAGGTTACGTGAGAGGGTCTTGATTTCGCAACCAAATGAGTCGCCGCTGTCTTTCAAATGAGATCCCAGCCGACAGGCGGCCACCTATCCGTGTTTTGGTGAATCGAAGTTGACTCAAATGAGGAAAGTTTCTTAGATACTTCCTTTGTTTAGCGGCAACGATTCTGCGGAAGCCGGTATTGGTTCTCACATAAAGTGAAGATTCACCACTCGAAGGAGCCAGAATGAAGAGCGAGTATTTTCGGCCGATCCCCCGGGTCTCATCTTCCACTTTTGCGGCAGCCGTCTCATGTTCTCCCGGGCGTCTTCAGTGAATCAAAGTACTCTCTCGAGCTCATTGGTAATGATGTGGATTACAGTCCATTATTATGTGAGGGATCGTCTCCGTTTCAATTTCGCGCTTAATGCAGCACAAATCGATTCGCTGGTATTTCGCGCGAAGAATCCGGGACGTCGGCGTCCCTGCTCTGACTGGGATTCCGGCAGAGACTCTTCTCCAGACTCTCCATACAGTCCATACTTCGTTCGTCTTCTTCGACTCCATCAGTTGGACAAGACTGAACTGGACCTTGGCTCTAACCTGTGAAATTGCATTGTCGTCCTGTTCCTCGTCCTCTCCCGGCAATCACACTTCCGTGAGTGAACCAACAGATATCGTCTAGTGGACGTCAGAACAACGAATTTCGAACTTTGACTAAGTTCTGTCGCAATTGAGGACCATTCCTCAAGCTCGCGGGTTTCAGCCAACAGCAACCTCGGTAAAAACGCAAACTTTTTGATCCGGAAAGCCATACGGAGACCTGATATCGACAACGTCGATCGCGGGCGAAGAAGAAACAATCTAAGACTCCGCTGTAGGTAACTCTGACTGAAACTGCTCCATCGTTACTCGAACGTAGTGTTCCATGCTTCAAAAATGTGATTTGATGGAAACATTGCAGGAAACTTCTCATCTGGTGGGCTCTAAATGATTCAAGAATTTTCCGAATTTTTCAAGGATCTGAGGAAGTTCTTGCACAACGTTTCGCCCTATTTGTGCCGCTTTTCCTCCAGACATTCGATTGTGCAAGCGCCTGAAAGCCGACAACTGCGTGCTCGAGAATAAGAACAGACGAGAGAGAACCTCCATCAGAACCACCTTTGTTTTTCGAAACGTTCAACTTCAGCGAGAGCTCCGAGACTACGGTTGCCAAGTACTCCATGGACTCTTCAATGTTGGAAAACGGAGATGGAATTCTAAGTTTGACGCTTCTGTTTTCCTGAAATGATGTTAAACAACTCGATCGGGAAACCGAACGCAATTCTAGAAGAGAGCCGAGGAATTTTCGTTCTCATTTGCGTGATGTTTCTCCATGGTAGTGTCCCCGACGCTCGAGTCGACGTCTTGCAGGAGTCATGGCGCTGCGAAAGTGTGAGAACGCAGTCTAGCAGTTTCTTTATTAGCCATTTGCAAGAGCATAAACGTCCAGTCGGTGTGCTCTGCTCTCAAGGTAGAGTGCAGTGTAGTGTACGAGGACTCGAAGCTTGGTCCGACCGCCTGTACGTCCATCGGTTGGGTCGTCTTCCCGTGCTTTGTTCACTTCGCAGCTTTTGTCCTGACCGTTTGACCTGAATTGTCTTATGTTAGGCTTCCAGAGCCTGGCAGTACATGTCTAGTTTGGTCGTTGAGCAAGCTTGAACTTTCGTTGTTGTTTCTCGCGGGCTGAAACAATGAAACTCCCACCCTGTGGGTCCTTTGCGTGGACGTTCCCAGGATTCTTTCCGCGCTTTGTCCCTCACCTGCTTGCTCGGAGTTGAGCTACACCCCGAATAGCTCGCGAAAGCCAATCTGGTCGAGAAGCGAAGAACTTGAAATGAAGTTAATTCCATAAACGAAATCGTATTAAAGCGAGCAGCCAGCTCTTGATGCATCAACCGATCAGCTCAGGGAACACAATGAGCGAGCGAGCGAGCGAGCCTGAGCCGAACAATCGCTTGAATCGACGGGGGATCGTTCCCGGAGAGAAGACGGATATATAATCGCTCCGAGGCCCACCTAGAAGTCGTTTATTATTATCATGCCATTCAGCCGAGTGATAACTAACCCTATAATCTGTCAGCCGTACTAGGTGCGCCGCCTGACAAGCCTTCGTGGTACAAGCTCGCGCAGACCACGTTGTCACAAGGACTTCGAATCACACAGGACAAGTCAGTTGTTCACGGTCGAAGCCACCCAGGAGAATCTTCGTGGGACGAAGCTAAAGAGAGTCAACGGATTCATTGTCATCTCTAAATTGATGAGATTCTCCACAATCGTATCTTGAGATTTCCACGAATTCCGTATTTCTATCATTTCCGCTCCGCAAATGTGATCGATGACTCATGTGGATTCCGAGAGAATTGCCACCAAAGGATCTGTTCAAAATATGAAATCCGGTTCAATCATGCTCATCCCGACTCACGGCACTTCCCGGCGGAATGGAGTTCTCGTGCTTCCTCCGGCAGGAATTATAGATCCCGACCGATTCATTGAGTTTTCGGAACGAGCTCGGAGGCTCTTGGGGGAATCTCATGGAACTTTCTCTCGGAGCAGTCGTTCGCCATCGGGGTCAGGGCTCAAGCTACGCGAGTTCGGGGACCGAAGTCACTGTCTTCGCTCTTCAGTGGAGGAAAGATGAAGAGACTCCAGTATGAGTAGTCGAGAGAGTAGGAGACTGAGGAACGGCGGCGCGGCGAGCTCAGAAGGGAGCCAGTCAGCGCAGGCAACGAGGCGGCCAGGGATCGCGACGATGTATGCGGAAGATGAGATTTTTTCTTGCTCGTTTCATAATAGTGCGCTGCTTCTCTCAGCTTTTTCCTTATAATAAGAAAGTCATTCCCGCCCTGTGTTCATTCCTCTCCAAACTCTCGAGTTTATGCCTCCGGGCTACACCCGTGTTCGTCATTGCCGTCTTCCTACGACACTAGGTCCATCGGTTTTTGGGCGCGGCGATCTGAGCTGTGCCCCTGCGGGCGGGCGGGGGCGACGAACGGGGATCCCGATAGGTGTGCGGGGGCCCGCGAGGTCCTTTGAAACAGCGACCGATGCAACTCCTTCGTCGACGTTGAGGTTGATAGTCCCCGTCGGGAGTAGACTGCAACAACCTGCCGGCTCCGAGAGGAAGGAGGAGGAACTCATAGAAAACCGAGTTCCTTGCAAGTATTGTCTGAATTCTGTGTAGGCAGTGACGGCGACAACAACAACAACAACAACAAGTTTCTTTCGGCTCGGTCTGAAAATACGACCCAGGATAAGGTGTTGTTGCCAATGTTCTCCTTTTTACTCCGTTTTCTCTTCCGTTTGTGTTTCCTGTTGCTGCTGCTGCTGCTGCTGTTGTTGTTGCATCCACCTCTGCCTCCGTACTCGCGACGACGGTTTGTGGGGAGCAGCTCCTCCTGGAGTTCCAACCCTTCCCTCTGGCGCTTCTATTGCTCCTGCGACTACCTACAGCTACCGCGAGCGAATGCTGACTGACTGGGAGGAAACAGCGTCACTAAACCTTTCCTTTTCACAGAGCTCCCGGTGAACGCTTGTTCTTATCTCGTTTTCTGTCTGAACTGAGCAGCCGAGCAGTGAATCAGCGAGCGATAAGATGTTTGTTGTCAGACCGCCCGGACAAAAATCCACCGTTTGAAACGTTCTCACTCGGAAGTATTGATTCAACTTGTGGGCAGAGTCTATTCAAAGGCGTTCGTTCCACCGTTCGGCGCTCGAAAGTCGTTTCCGTGGACGCAGAAAGGACGAAATGCTCTTTCATAGAGAGCCGACCGACACTGAACTCTTGAGAGCCAAGTGCACGGTTCGGAATTCTGATTCCAATGAATATCTGACTTTCGGATGAAAACCATGGACCCGCCTCCTACAGAAAACTCGAAACAACCTCGCCGGACCTTTGCTGCGTGACTAGACGTGACCAGGAGCGTATGAGTTTCATTATTCCCCGACTGGAAAGTTCATCTCGAAGATTCTGAGCTCTGAAAACTCGATTCAAACTCCAGAAGTCCCTTCCCGACAGCCGGATATTTGTCCCGAGATCTCGGATCGAGAAAAAAGTCTTTCAAGGATTTCCCGAGTTCGTCCATTGCAGAGTTTCCTGCGATCGTTAGGAATGATCCGGAAAGCAGAAGAGCGCTGTCATTTGGGCGGGTGTATTCGATTCGGAGACTCGAGGTATGAACGAACTGGTTTGGTGAAACGGCTCTTCCAATCGACGATT
This sequence comes from Neoseiulus cucumeris, assembly GCA_021527715.1. NCBI lineage: Eukaryota > Metazoa > Arthropoda > Arachnida > Mesostigmata > Phytoseiidae > Neoseiulus > Neoseiulus cucumeris. The sequence continues at coordinate 528,310 of JAJSRV010000027.1, read as the reverse complement.
CGAGGACGAAACAAGGCTTTGAGCAAGAGATTGTCGCGAACATCTCCTGGGGATGAAATTATCGAATCCGATCGTTTCGTTCTTTAGTTTATGGAAGTTTCTCTCGCCTCGGAACTTAACGCTGGAACGTGATATCTCACGAATTATGGTTTGGGTGCTCATGTGACGCGAAATCTTCAACTGCCAGGGCTGAGTGCGCGCGAACGAGGGGCCGACCGCCGAGAAAGACTCATTAGTTGTCGTCGGAGTGAAGTATGAAAAAGTGTCTTGAGTTACGAGAGGTGTCAGCCATAAGTGACGTGCGGCCGAACCACGAAAGAAACGAAAGAGGGAACGAACGAGTTTTGTTTAATTATATGTTTCGGGTAACAAACGGTGAACTCTTTTCTTGGATGGGGTCAGAACGACGGAAGATGAGGGAGGAACTCACGCGAAGATTTTCGAAAATCAACGAGTCATGTGTCCCGCTTCGCCACTGTTGCGTCGACTCGAGAAAGTTTATGTGTCTATTCCTAACTTGGATTTTGGATGGAACGCCAGGTTTTCGACCTCAAGTCGCCCGCTCTCCTCACACCGCATTCGATTTTCGGGTCCAAATCAAAAATAGTCACTTCTGTGGAATGCTCTTGAGAAGCGCCCGAGGAAGAGCCGGTTTGTTTCGAACGATTCGGAAACCGAGCTTTTCCCTCGTCCTGACCAGGGAAACTTTGCCATTTGCGGTATTTCCTCATTATTTCACGAACGAAATCTTCCAGATGAGCTTCTGGTTCCAGGTCGTACGGATCCGGAGTTCTTTGAGGTAACCTGGAACTCCACACAAACGGCTTCGATTGAGTAACATCTGAGACAGCACTTCGTGATTGCCTGCCACGGATCAAGCAGGCAGACAGGCGGCAGAGGCAGTAGGGTTTTATACATCAAGTCCTTTATGGAAGCCGGAGTTTTTGTTCCTGGGGAGCTCAAGAAGAAGCCGCGGCTCAGCAGTTCATAATGATAATGGTGCGGCATCGTTCTCTGTTTTTGTCATTTGCGTAAAGTGTGCAGCGTTGTGTTTGAGGTCCTTGGGCGGTTCCATTGTCAGGCTTCCACCGAGGCGGTTCATCCTCCTCCTGACTGTATGAACGAAAGAACTCACGTTTTGTCTGCCAGTGTGGCGGGACGTTTGTTCAGCGGCTGAAGAGGTCAAGATCTGTTCGCTTTCAGGCTAACAGCCGACAATGCGAGCTTCCTGTAAGCACTTGGCATATATTGGATCCCGTCCGTTTGCCCGAGTCAGGCAAGCAGCTGGCCGACTACACGATCGACCTCACAACTGGGACGACGACGACGACGACGGGGGCGGCGGCGGCGACAATATCGTAATTGAAGTCGCTCCCACTAGATAAGACTCGATCCGAGAAACTATGACCGAACAACCGATTGCTGCCGAAGATTTCAGGTTGACTGAGGATGAGCAACAAAACTCTGTCGCAAACAACAATCCTCCGATGCAACAGAGTCCATTTACTGGATCGTGAGTTCCCCAATATCAAAAACCTCTCGGTTTACGGTGGTTGCAGACGAAAGCGGATGCCACGCTTGAACATGATTTCTGTTTCCCATTAGAATCCATTATTCTGTAATAAAAGAAGTCCAGGACCCTCTTAACTCGGCGAACCGGTCGACATTAAGTAAGGAAGTAATTCGTGTGGCTTGGTCTTTCGAGGATCGCGGTGTCGATCTAAATTCGCTAAACGAAGATTTAGTACGCGGTATTCGATTAGCGACAGAAACGTGCTTGCTCTGCAATAGAAGGGCAAAAGATTTTCTGTGTTTTCTCCCGCAAGAAAGTTCTCTCTGAGGACGCGGAGGTGCCACACTCGGTCTGTGAGAAAGAGTGCGTGCGCAAAAGAAACGCCGAACGGAGTTTGTGGTCGAGGGCTTAGCTAGCAACTGCGATGATTGTGACTGAAGACTTTTCAGCTGAAGGCCCTGACACAACGCTTGAACGAGTCGTGCATTTCGACGACTCAGCGCCTGAAGTGGAGGGTTTGCGGAACAGACGAACGAGCGAAGAGGGAGGAACGGAAAGCCAGAAGGGGGGAGGGCGTGAGGAGATGACGATGATGGGGCACTTGGGGCGGGTGGGGCGGCGACGACGATGGCAGAGGCCTCATTACGCAGTTGTTTATTGCACCGTGCGCTGGCTGTGCTTAAGCACTCATTCGATCATTCACTCGAGGAGAAACGACATCACCGACGACGGAAACTTAACGAGGCGTCTGCTCTATGCGACTTCCTTCGCCTCTCACTCGTCCTCCTCCATCGTCGCTGTTGATTTCTCGCCATTCATGTTTAGATATCGACGAAGCTCCGACTCTTCTTGCTGCTGTTTCTGTTCTCCATCAACTTGCAATGACAGAGTTGTTTGCAGCATCCGATTTTGAAGGCGGCTCGGATTCCGCTCGGTCTGACAAGAGCAGGTTCAGGACGTCTCTCCAAGAGCTCGTCATTGTCTCTGCGAGGACAAGTCAGCGTTTGGTTTTCGTCCTCTCGATCAGAGAACAATGAACAAAACTCAAGCTTGGTCGAAACGAGGTCATGCTCCTCGGGGGAACGAGAAACCATGAAATTTTCCGACTGAGGTCATGGACGGACGAGGACGAACGGTAAGAGCGCGATTAGCTCAAAGAGATTCCTTTGAGGTCTGGCTCTGATCTCAGAACAAATTACGATTACGAAGAGACAGTCGAGAACCAAGTGGCTGCCAATCTCTGACCGGAGAGAAGCATCAGCACTTAGTTCATCTTGATGGCTGCGAGGACGAGCTTCCCAGGCAGCGAAGCTTGGCGGGCTATCGCGGCGGGCGGAACGCCGAATGCAAAGCAACTCTTTTGCATGAGAATGCCTTACCAGCGTCAGAACCTGCGGTCTGTTATCCGTTGGAAGGATCCACTCCTTCCGCTCCTGGGGAGGATGCTCCTCTTCCCGCTTCGGATGGCTCTCACCGAGTGGGGTTGATGCTCGCACGCACGCCCTCCCGGCCGTACGCACGTTTCCAAGGCAGCAGGTAACTCTGTGCGGGGGAGTAAATCAGATGGCAATATTGATAAGTACAACATCGCGAGCGCATGCATCGACGCGCTGCCAAATCCAGAGCTGCGGAATGAGAGATGAGAGTCAGCAGTTTCGCGTATCGGGAATCTTAGATTTTTCCACCCGCGCTCGGAAACGTTTTCGATGGCTACGCTATATACTTGAAAAATACGTTCCCACTCAATTCGTTTGCTTCTTCGTCGTACCGGGCCGGCGTCTGGCCTCACTGAATCCAAGTCGGACTGGAAACTTTATTGAGAGTGCTGATAACGAATTTTCGAGATTTGAGTGAAATCTCGCCGAAAAATATATACAGGACATGGATGATCGAGAATCCTGAAAGTATATCGGAACACAGCTCCTCCAGAAGATCTATCCTTTCTGTACTTTTCCACAACTTGACGGTTTTCTACCGTCTTCGAGGGTAGGAACGAAGTTCAAACCTGATTGCACGTGCGTCGACTCGGAATGGGTGTTAATGAACGTTGACATTTGCTGTGAGGACGAGAAACCAGATGTGGCAATGGTATCGAAAGAATCAGCCAATTGGAGCAGCAGCCGCTGGAACAGATGGAGGCCGCAGGAAGAAAAAAAAACAGGATCTCCGTTTGTGGTCGCGTGCATCGTGCGCCGCCAAGGCCTAATTGGCCAATAGCCCGATAGTCTGATTGGCCCGGGGCGGGCCAAGGGTCTTTCCGACGGCTGCTGAGTCAACTGGTGATAATACGTAAGCCGCTTTCATGTGCTTTGTTAGGGAATCCCAGACTAGAATTCGTTACTCGCTTGCAGCCTCCTTGTTTCCACTTGTTAACATTCATTATTCGAGGTAATTCGGGTAAATCTGCTGCGGTAGCTCTCGCGTGCGCTACACCATAATGGACTTGAAAGCCTCCGGATTATGATTGACGTTCGAGTGTTCTGAAATGTTTGTTCGCTCGTTCGTGATGTATCGTTCCCGGAGGCCTATTATCGGTGTTGCGATAGGCCAATCGATTCACTTCTGTGTTTTCGGAGCCCTTCCTCCGCTATCTTCTCGTCGTTTCAGCCGTTCTTAATGATTGAAATCGATGAGTTGATTTACAACTAGATGTTTTTGAATGAGATGAGCGGTTCCAGCGGGAATGTAAGTTTCCAGTTTGCCTCTGTGTCTCTCTCCCCGTAGGTTGGGCATTTCGTTCACGTCGAGTAAACTGTGAGTGAATTATAGCTGGTCGAGAGAGAGAAAGATGGGAACATCGAGCCAACGCGGCGGTCATGAGTAGAATAGGTGTCAGGGTCCTTTGCTCAACTACTCGTGCGTGCAGTCAGCATTAATCTAAGGGATAGGTCAGGCCGTGGTCGACGGAAAGACAGGCGGCAAGCGGTGGTTCAGCGTGCTTGAATATAGTTTTCAGACAGCTTTTTTGCTAACGCAGACATAAACGCAATCGAAACCCACCGTGCCCAATAGTCGACTCTACCAAATATTCAGATGCGATCTTGTGTGCTAAGTTACTACGAAAGAGTTGAATTGCAGCTGCTGGCTTCAGTGGGCCGGGGCGCGAATGTGAGATGAGCACAGCGAGGTATGTATGTACGCCAAGCATTTCTTTGAAACGGCCTCGACTCCGGGGCTCCGAGCAAACCCATGAGCTATGCCTGCTTCACTTATATTCGAGTGGGTAAGACAGAAGTCGCAGTACCTTTGTTCTTTTAACCTCAAACGCCACGTCGTCGTGGATTCCAAAGTCTTCGTCAGCGAGACAAAAACTCATTACACTTCACATACAGAAGGGAGCGGTAAGAAACGAGTTTCGAGAGTTCGGAGTGATGCTAGTGCGGATTCATGCGCGTTCTCTTCCGTGAAACAAACTCGCTCGGCTCTCAAACGAAGACTCCTACGGAAAGCCCTACGGAGCTCTGAAGGCGTTGCCTAATGCAATTTCACTTGAAATGTTAGAGCGCTCACGAGGATTCAGGAATCGGCAACTCCTTTGGCCGCGTTCAGCTAACGGCCTATTATAAAGTTTTCGGGGCCCGTGAAGCGGGAAAAATTCCTCTTTTTTGGCCCTGCTGGGAGACCGAGTTTTTTTTTATAAGTAGCGACCTACATTTTTCGTGCTCCGAGAGGAACGACCGTAGCACTCTACAGAGTAATAAAAGAATCCATTAGACATCTTCAGAGAATCTGGATCAGTTTTCACCTGAACTTCCTCCTCCGGTTTTTGCTCCATAACTTGCTCCCTACGCTCAACTCCTGTGGCTCCCGGTCGGCGGGAGTTAGTTCAAGGTCGAAGAATACCGTTTCGCCGCCCTTTTGGAGACTGGAATGAATAGATTTCACGAAGCCCTCGACAAAAGCCAAATAAACTCGTAGCCTTGTTGTTACATTGTATATAGATGGACGTTGAATCTATTCCATCGCTTGTTATTGCGATCTCAGGTTCGCCAGCATCGTCCGCGAGCTGAATTCAGCGACATTGATTCGAATGGTCGGACGGTCGAGCGAGCAACAAACCAACCGAGGGAGAATGTTTGAGAACAAAAGTTTCCACCCATTATCGAATGCAGCGTTAACAAGACCCTCGCATTGTCACTGCTCGCCAGTCGGAATGTACGCCCGGAGTTTCCCAATAACGAGCCGCTGCGAGACCGCATATTTTTCTCAATTCTATTCGGCATGTTACTTCTCTTGTTGTTTCCCGCCCGAGTCCGAAACACCGAGTCCTTTGTCGAACGAAACCCGAAGAGTGAAGGAGATGGAAACGAAGAAGAAAAGTCACTTCTACGGAAAATCTTCAAGGGATCAGAATAGAATCGGAAAGTACGGCTCGGAGTCTCCAGATGAGCGGTGCAGTCGAGGGAAGAGATGCCGGACTTTAATTCCTGCGTGCATCTGTTCAATTTTCGCTGAAATATTACGAACTCGAACTTAATGCTCGATTTGAGTCTGAAAAACAGCGATCGATGAACTTCTATCCTCACAGTGAGGAGTCTTTACATATGTATGTATTTATTTCCATGAGTTCAACTGCTCGGTCTTCTCTGTCTCTGATGTCTGTCGACGTTTCTTTGGAAATGGCCGATAATCTCGTTGTGAGCATCAAGACAACTAAAACGTGGATTCGTCCAACAAATTGTCGGAGTCGAAATCTCGAATGCCTTGTCCCTATGCACATATTCATGAGCGCTCGAGGAATGAGAATCCGTCCGGATGATGTGCCTGAAATGAACAACGATCATCATTGATGGATGTCCTGATTCCGAAATTGTGGAACGAATTTTCTCGAAGAACCTGAGGAATGAGACTGAAGCCTCCGAGGAGGTCAAAATGTACAATAGTGCAGTTTTCAGGTTGATTCTGAGGTCATGCTGAGCGCTCTCAACGAAGTCAGACCGATGATTCGAATTCAGACTGCGAAGCCAACCATCTACATCGCTATTGTCGATGGCGAAAAGACCTCGCGGAGCTGAGCCTGCATATCGTATTCGAGAGTTGTCCGCCGGAATCGTCCAATTGGCAGAGTATTCAGGCGCTTCGTTCGCCAGGACAAAAACGTGCGAACGTGCAGACGATGTCGGGAGCGCGTTCCGCAACTCGAGCACCTCTCCAACTTTTCAGCCAAGGTCTCGACTTCCGTTGAGTACTCGCTAAATGTGGACGAGGTCATATTTCGTGGGACAGGAAAGCCTCTTGAATGATGAAGCAAAACAAGCGACTTTTTTTCGCAATCGTCTGAGTCGAGGTCGTTCATAATCATCTCGCGGATAGAACTTGAAACGACAAGGTTGAATTTTTCACTCCGGGGTAAACTTTGCCGCAACGCAACGATTCCTTCACCCCACCAAAATCTGAGCCAAGAATATGCCCAGACCAGCGACGTGAGAAAAGCGTCTGGGAGGAAGCTGAAGAGGAAGGCCAAGAAGAAATGGCGTCTCATTACTGTTCCTGCTCATCATTCTGTGAACGTTGTCCCCGGTCGTTTTCTTTGTCTGCGAAACGGGACGACTTGAGCTCTGTATATTTCCTTCAACGTTTCTTTCTGTGTTTCTCAACCGTTTGCCCGTTTTCCTGCCTGCCTGCGTACCCGCACGCCAGCATGCCTGCTTGGCTGGTGGCAAACCACTCTGTTGTTTGCTTTGTTGGACGACCATAGATGGACAACTGGTTGACTGAGTTCTAAATTGCTTACCCAAGGCGGAGCACCATCGTCACCGTCTCCAATGATGCTCGCCTCAAGCAGAAGAAACAACAGAGGGCCACAACGCTTCGATGGAGCTTCAAACGTTGACGTGTGTAGTGTTCACCAAAACATTTTGACATCGTCGTGTTCCACAGTTTTCCCGCAGCGTTCACAGTCTCGAGAACGCTTAGCGTTGCCGTCGATTGCGTTCTATTCATCGTTGCGAGAGTGCTAAACGGGAAAACTTCGAGGCGAGTATTTTCCAGTGAACCAAGATGAACTTTGAACAATGGTGTTCTAGAGGAGCTGCCCAACACTTCAGAGTAGAACCTCTTTTCCTCAACTCACTCTTGTGATTTCTGTCCTGGGCGAGAACTTCGCCGGGATGACGCTCGTTTTGAACTTGAATCCGATATAACCTCGGTTGGCCTTCAGGGACTTCATCGAGATCCAGAAACTCAAAGAAATACTGGATATTTCGCAAACGAGACAGGAATAGAGAGAGACTTCGACTCTCTCTGTCGTGAAATCGCGAAGGACGAGTCGGAAGACGCACCGAGCATATAATTGGGACGGAAATTCGGATAGTTCAGAATTTGCGGAGGAATCGAAAGGGAGGAGTGAAAAGAAGAGAAATAGCCCGATAAAGATCCGTCTTGGCGATAGAGCGCAGCCGTCTCGGTGGCTGTGGTAGTCGGTTGAAAAATTTATGATTCAGCATAGACGGAGATCAAGAGGGCGATGGAGATCAGGAAGAAGTGCGTCCTTTTCCTCCCTCCTCGGAAAGAAGCGGAAGTGCTTATCCTCAACAGCTTAGGAAATCCCATTCGATTCCCTTTTTTCGTTCCGAAACGAAAACAAAAAACATCGCAAGAGGTTGAAGGTTTAAGGAGCCTGCGGTTCCGCTTCTCGAGATCCTGCAAATGCCGGCAAGGGCTTGGGCCTCACAAATCAGCCAACTTTTCCTTTCTGAAGTCTTTGTCCCTCCCCAGGGTGACATTTCAGTCCCAGAGATCACCGAAAATCAGAGCGAAATTTCTGCTCGGGTCATAGCTTCGCCGAAGATGCGTTTCAAATACAGTCTCTGATGGTTCCATTTCTGGGGAAAAGCTGTCTACAAGTGTTCATATCCTGCACTAGGTTGACTTCAGATCTCCGAGCTGCTCAGCCATTTCGAGGATTGATTCGAAGAAAATAGTTTGCACTTGGATTTCCTTCTAATACTTTTCTTGCATCCGTCGTCTCTCAGATTTGTTGGCGGCAGACTTTTAACAGGAGATGCCCATTAGTGTCGAGTTGTGTCCCTGTCTCCGCGGAGTTTTGTAGAGCTTTTCGAGGTTCCGTTCCTTGTTAAATTTGCGATCGCTTTTCTTTGCAAGATCCATCACCCCATTAACTTTTTGAGAGGATCCCTTGAACTCCGAGGCTGTTGGTCTGGTTTGCTATAGTTTTGTCTGAGCTAAACGTACAGCCATATTCAACTGTCGTCGTGTGCTCTTCGCAGACATGCTGGGTCTGAAATCGAAATGGTTCTCGACTCCCTATCATCAGCCCTCTGCTTCGTCGACCCATCATTAACCTTGGACACATGACGACCCACTGTTGACAACAAGCCAAGGCATCGTCGACGTTGACCGAGGACCGACCCACTGGCAACGTGGGTCGACTTCACGTCATTAACGTTTAGAATACACCGACACACGGTAACGTCAACCACAGATCGGCCGACCCACCGTTAATGTTTAACATATGCGAGTCCACCGATAGCGTCTATATGAATATCGTCGTCACCGCGATCAATGCGTCAAGATCATCATTCCGATGAGGCGCTGTTTTTTCGAAATTTCATTGACGTCAGCGTGCAGGTGCGCGCTCAGCTGTCCATCAATTACGGAGACAAAGGGTTTTGACCGCTCTCGGCGCGCTTCCAGCGGAGGGAACACTTGCTCCGGGGCTTGCGACCTCTGTACTTCTGCTGGTTTGCTCTGCTGTTACTTTTCTGCTGCTCGCGGTGATGGTGTTAGTGGCACAGCGAAAAGAACCAACAAAGATAATTAAGCCCAACGGACAGAAACGAGAAAGGAAAACCGTTACGAACCAGGAATTCTCGGAGGGCTGAAGATGGAAACAAAAAGGTCGGCAGCAGTTAGCAAGCTACCTCCACATTACAATATTCCGTCTCGGCAAGTGAAAGCCAGTTTGCAGCGAGCGAGCTTTCCAGACCAGGAAGAACGGAGAAAAAACCGAAAGGCCAGACACGAAAAGATCGAGATCGCACAGACGGATTCAAACCGCCGCCGCCGCCAAAGAACGAGGGTCTGTGGGGTCTTTGGTCGGCTTTCTTTGACTTCCCCATGAGCGCCCCTGGTTTCTTTTTGGATACCCTGTTCCCTCTGTTCGCTCGTTCTTTCAGCACGAGGCCTCGGGCGCTACAAAGAAACCATTGACGACTCAGCACTTCGGTCCGCAGTCATTAACCGCGTGGCGGGCGTAAAGCACCGCCCGCCTTCTATCTCTCAAACGTCTCTCGCTGGCTTCGAGCCCGTGGCTGAGCTCTGAAGTCAGACAGAATAACGTTTGAAGTCACACCGAGCACGAATTCGGATCTCGTCTGTTTATTTATCCGACACCCACGGACACGCAAAGAAAGTGGTGACGACTCAGCGGGGCGAGCCGACCGGGAGAGTCACCTTCGGTTGTTGGGACTCGATGGCGACGGAAAATTGGAGAAGAAGAAAAAAAACACAGATCGTCAGGACGAACGAATCGTCGCTGCCTTCCTCTTGTTCCTCCTCTTCGATCAACGAGGGGCTGCTTTGTTTCGGATGGGAATGAAGCTCCTAGAGAGGACGACTCATCAATATGTCTGATGACGACGGTAAACCGGCGGCAAGGCCGGTGGACGGTCAGACTTGAGGCCACGCGACGCGAATCGAACAGAGCTGCCTTTGCCGACAGACACGAGAGGTACGGGGTGACACTATCTGGACACGAGTCATTAATTTCGCTTATTTTTTCTTTTTCCTGCTCCGGGTGCAACGTTGGAGCAGCGCTACGACGATCTCGGGAGGCAGAAAGCAGTCAGGAGGCCGGAGTCCTTTTTTGCATTGACGAAAACGAGAGTTGAACCAATGGTAACAGCTGTTCCCAACAGCCTGCTCTTCTCGCAACAACTTTAGACCAAATAAGAACGGAACGCTTTGCAGCACAGGACAGGTAATTCATCATGGGATAGCTAGCCGGCTGGGGAGAAAAAGCAAGAATGCCCCGAACGGTTTTCAGGCAATGAGTGCAGGAGACGATCCCCGAAAGTATTCGACGAGAACTCACGGAACGGGCGACTTGATTTTGGAATTCGGACCTCGCGTTCGGCACCCGATGAGGATGTGACCAGCACGCGAAAATATTATCGAACGACCAGGACGATTCGCGGATCAATAAGCCCCGAACACAATCCTCGCACGAACTCGGAACGATAGTCGTGTAGGCTCTTTGTGCTGGCTTTTTGTGCTGAAAAGAAGGGTGAGGGTTCTCTCTGTAAAAGAATGGGGCTAGGCCCTAATAACCTTTACGGTGAAGAAGGAAGAGAGCAGACAACCAATGACCGGCTTTCGCCATAAAAAATCCCACCGAGACTGCCGGCAGCCGTTCGTTGCTCATCCGGCGTCTTACGCTTGCCAAAAATTTTTAAAGACTTTTCCTTCGTTAGTCGGCTTTAGCCGTCGTCGGTCGTCGACACCTCAGGAGTCTGTGCATTTTTTAACCGCCGTTCGAGGATGATCTTCAGCTATTCTAGTATGAAAAAGGAATCCTTAAGACCTCCATCGCTTGAATCTCTCTGACTCACTCATTAGCTACATCGGCCGGCGGCCTGGGCCTCGTCGTCGACGTGCTCCTTAACGACGCTGTTGTTGTCGTCGTCGTCGCCGCCGCCGACGTCGTTTTGGTCCAGAACAGTTTTTAGCCGGTCCATTTCTTCATCAAGCTCAGAATATTCTTCCGTCTTCTTGTACGTCCGCATCCTTTAGTCGGCTGGCCAGTTTCTTTTGTTTTGTAATCTATTGTCTTAGAGGACTTTTGTTTTTTTTCGTGAGCTTCCGTTCCGTCCATAGAGTACGTCCAATCTCCATTGTTGCCGTGCTGATATCTCGATAAAGGAAAGTAGACCCGAGTCCGAAGCGAACGACCGGATCCAAAGACTTCGGTGTCCAAGGTCCCGCAGTTTCTGACGATTTCTACCGTCCAGAGCGATGCTATTGATTCTGTCTGTGACCTTTAGAGTCGAGGAACTGCTTGATCCTCTCGTCTTCCGGTGATTGACCGGGTCGAAAGAAGTTAACTCGAATCAGTTGGATTAGTCCACAAGTTTTCTTGGTCAAGTTCCCTGTGGATTCAATCTCTGGTCAGGCCGTATTGGAATGAGAAAAGGTGCAGAGACAGCACGACACCCTCCCTCACTCCCATATGGAGGCTCCGACAAAGTTCGTTTCTGAACAGTTCTCAGGGACTCATAGAAAGTTTATAGGTTTCATTACGGTCGCTGCCACGCTCTGATGAGTACTCGCTGTTCATAAATCAAACGAATTGGAGGAGCAGCTTGAAACGTTGTTTATGTCGACTTCCATGACGGACGATATAGTCCGGCACAGTCTTACCTTTAGCCAACAACAATTCCACAGAAGATGATTAATGTTTGAAAAATTCGTGCATCCAGAGCGCGTGCGTCCCGTTGTAACGGTATCTCATTTGAGGTCATTATTCAATCCAGGACAAATCGATTCGATTATCAGCGAGCGCTACCTGCAGAGTTTGTTTTGAACTTCGAGTGTGTACTCATTACAAGGGCGCATTTGGTTTCCGAGCTCTCTAAAACTACATTCATCACACAGTTGCTATCCAGAGCATTCCCTACCTGAACTAAGGAACTATCTCGAAAACCAGGAGGAGTTCAAGGGATGAAGTCATCCGCTTGGGCCTAAACGAAGGTATTGACGGTGGAAGGACTGAACGATGTCGCCCTCCGGAGAGGAGGAGCAGAAATATCGCGGATGAGTAGGAGTATAGGAAATTTTTTTTGAATTAGGATTATTAGGATCGCCAGAACTACGAACATTGAGAGAGGAAGCCGGCATTTCATCGTTTGGAGGTTTTAGTCTCGAGCGAGAAGCTCCTCCGAGGATTTTTTTGCTCCGGTGGGAAGGACACGGAACAGTGGCTTATTTTGAGGGAAAACACGGTACTTAGGAGCGGGACCGAGCGCCGTCCTCGCTGGAACTTTTGATGGGAACGAGTTTCGCCGCGCTCGCTTCGCGATGCATCATCCATAGGAACTCTTCCGCTTATTCTCGTGATTTTCTCCCAGTTTAGAGAGAGAATGTTTTCCATAGAGGAAATCCCGGCGTTGGCGTCGTGAAATCGCCTTCGAGGTGGAGCCGTTCGATCCAGAGACAAATGAAAAAAAAGACCAAACTTGCTCGAGTCGTCACTCTCCGTTTGAGGAGCTGTTCGTCCGTCGTCTTCTATGGTTCTCATCCTTCCCTCTCCTCCGTAACTAGTCATTTATATGCAACAAAGGTGCCGCCATCAGCCCCGAAGGGACAAATCAGCGCATTCAAATCACTGCGCCCTCCGGTGCCTGCATTGTCCTTGGAGTTTCGGCGCGAGCAGCGGGCGATAGAAGCCAGAGGGCGGACGAACGGATGCCGGACGAGCAAGCAGTCAGAGTAGCATGCAAACGGCCTGGCGAGCATCGTGCGTCGCGCCGAGGTCCCCAATTATGTTGTACCCATTTCCGGAACGATGCTTGTGTTGCAGGTGTCCTGGTTGTCTTGCATATCACGCTTCCAAACCTAAACTAACTTCACACACTCTCTCCGTCAGCCTTGCTGCGCGACAGCGTAAAAGTTTTCTCGGCTCGACCCAGCGTCAGTCGGTCAAGCGAGTCGTCGTCGCCCCCTCCCCCGTCCCAGCCCCACCCCCTTGAATATATAAGTGTCCTCATATTACGAAAAACGTTGCGAGTGCCGCAAAAACTATGTCCAGCAACGTTCCATCTGCCTCCGGAGCAGCTGCGTTGCGTTTTTTTTTTCTCTCGAGGAATTCCATCGCCGACTCATGGCTTCACAATGTTCACACGAAGACCCATGCTGTGCTCTTCATTTTGCTCTCACTCAGCAGCAGAAGCAGAATGGTCCCGAGGCGCCGCCGCTCCGTTCAATTGCTAGTGTCATAGATCCCTACGAGTCATTAGAGGTGGGTAGGCGGGCAGCTTTTTTTCCCATTTTCGAACCCCATGCAGCTGTTGCCGCATTCATCCGGGAGCGGAATCCGCAGCCTACAAACGACCTCCCTCTGCATGCAGACATCTCGCTCCCCTCTCGTAGTGTCTCGGCCAAGCAGGCAGACAGGCAGACGGACGAGCGCGGTTCCGATGTTAGACTTGAAGTATGAAGGTGAACATGAAAGCGGAAAACGCGCGAAAAGCAGAAGAAAGGTCTTGTCAGCCGAATGAGATCCGATCGCGACGACGGAAAGTCTCGCAAAGCTTCGTCCGTTCCCAAATCGATTTCACTTCGAAATTCTGCGCGAGCGTAGCCCGGCTATTCGTCGTTATTATGGAAGAATTGTTGTCTCGCTAAATGAGATGCTCCTCGTTTAGAATCCGACCGTTCCATCGATCCACGGATCGATCAGAGAGTTAAATTAGCTCAGATCAGAGTTCCGAGTCTGCAAAACTATGGACAACGACGACGATGATGATAATACCGCGCGCCGCAATGACATTCTCCGCCCTCGGCCTAGTCGTCCATTATCGGTCCGGGTTGGAAACCTGGATGTTGATCATCGAAGGAACAAGACATCTGAATTTCTGTCGAGGAGATGTTCGATCAATGCTTGAATGGGGAACACGGTCTCCGCTCAGAATCGAGCGAGTCCGACCGGACGAACTACCGGTCCGTCGATCCAGTCTCAATGAGACTGCCCAATATTCTCGTTCGGTGACGTCCCCTTCGCTGTTGACGCGTTTTGCAAACCGAGTTCCGCTCCGCTGCCTTCATTCGTGCTGTGGTTTGACGGCCTTCGGAGAAATAGCGCAGACGGAAGAGCGACAAATCAAAGTTACGCCGAACCAAAGGCCGAAGTCTGAAAGGACGACATGGTTACTTCAGGAAGCAGGAGAATAAGGAGAAAATCGGGAGGAGGGGGGAGGTGGGGTCAAAGAAAGCCGGGTAGACGCATTAGCTGAGGAGCATCCGCCTCCTTTGCTCCTTCTCCGCCTTCGTCCTCTGCGCATCCTCTTCGGTCCAGTTCCTGGGACCCCCATGAGTCACTCTCTTCAAAGACGGAATAGTCGCTTGAGAATTCAAAATTAAAATTACGCTCCGGTCGCGCGCCTTTCTTTGACCAAAGACTCCGCTCGGCGCCACCGTGTGTTCCACTTCGCCTTGTGCCGTGAGAGCTGTCCAGTCTCGGTGCGGGCGCTTCGTGCAATTAATTTACTCAGCGATTTCGCAGTATTATATAGGCAGTTTTATGTCTGAGTAGTTTATTCAAGGTTCCCTGTTCTTTCTGAACTGATTGTGGGTTGTTGGTACGAACGAACGAATGATCGGCCAGCCGGTGGGTCGGTCGCTCAGTCCAGCGCGCTTGGAGTACGCTGTGAGGTCCACCAAGTGGCCTATTGTCCGCGTTGGAGAGAAAAAGCACGGGATTGGCTCAGGAGTTAGACCCGAGTCGAGTCGGCCTGGTCTTCCTTTCTTCCTCGTTCTCGGTCGGGACTACAAAAGCTCTTTTTATTCAGGAACAGTTGGTGGTGGCGGCGGCGGCGGCCGCCGGTGCCGTCCTGGAGGTGGTGCCTGGTGGCTGTGGTGGTCGCGGCGGTCGGGATCCAAGAAGGAAAGAAGAAAACCGTTCCAAAGAGAAGGGAAAAACGACCAGATTTCCACTCTCTCGACGATTCGAGTGAAGTGAATGAATTTGTTTTCTGTGATTCCTCTCGCTAATCGGTATTGCTGCTGGACAAGCGTCCTTAATGAAGACTATATGTTTTTAAATCTCCCGAAAGCGCGTTGTTCTCTCCACCCGGCAGCTGTATATTCTCCCAGAGATTAGGATCCCGGCGCTCTAGCCTCGGTTCGGTTCTCTGATTCCCTTCTCTCCCGAATTTTCCTTCGCTCGCTCCCATCTGTCCATCCAACTCTCTTTGGTCATTATTCAATGGATCGTCTGCTGTTTTCCTTTTTCTTCGGAATACAAGCGCTTTCTGATGTAGATGCCACAGCTCCGGGGTCTGCGCTCGGTTGTCCCCCGCTCAGGACGTGAACCGAAAGTTCGATTTGATTTTCACTCCGTCGAGTCATTGCTCTTTGACTCAGGACACGAGTTTTGTCGCATTTTCCGAAAGATTTCGGAACGGCGAGGGATCATTTTTGAAAGTCGTTCCGCTGAATGGGATGTCTTGAAACCAACCAGTCGTTTATGGCGCTTCTTCCCTTGTCGTCTCAATATTCCAGCGGACTTTGTGCGCGGCGGATATTCATCTTTCCGAATGTCTTGTTTTATGATTCTTTCGTAAAACTTTCGGTGTCCTCATGACAGATGGCCTCTGTTTACGACTTCTGTTGCGCGAAGCCACGGCTCGGATGATTTGTGGCAAGCAGACTTCAGAATAGCGTTCGTTGATTGTTTCGCCTGGGACTGTTTGAAGTCATGTCTAGTTTTTTTCTCAGGAATCATATTTCTTCTTTTGCGTCCCATCCTATCCCTCGATCTGGCAGCTCTTAAACTTCTGTTTGAATCCGCTCGAGGATCTCGCGTTCAATCTTTTCAGGCGGAATAATTAGGCACACGAACGGAGACTCCGTTCTGGAAAGATCGGATGGAAACGGGTGAGACTCATGGCGCGAAATCTTGTCAAAATGTCCGTTTTGGGATCGGCTTTGACGAGTGCATTCGAAAGTTCACTTTCTAGTCGAGTCTCGGCGCGCGGTCGAATCCAAGATCAACTTTGAAAACGACAAGATTCCCCGAGACCTTCAAACTCACAGAACTTGCTCTCGCTGGCTTATAGGCGAGAAATAAAAGGGGATTTGTGTCGAGACGACCGAGACGAACCAGATTTCGATATCGGAGGCTTTCTTTGAATGCAAAACTTGCGATAACGAAAACGCGTTCTGCCCTTTCCTTGGTTGCTATAGGTAAACTTCAGGCGAGCTCGAAGCCGTTCAGTTGAATTTCAATCTCACGCTGAGGCGTTTGACGTCTGGCTTCGAAAAGTTTGCTCAGTTCCATCGAGGGAGCTCAATTTGTTAAAGTGTGGAAAACGCAGGATTAAAGTATTCCAACCATCTGACAGGTATTTGTAAGCTAGCAAGACAGATTCACAACGGTGTCTGAAATTGAGTCTGTCAACAATGTCTCTCGAGGCTCTGACGTCGACGACGCAGTTCGTTGTTGGGAATTCTTCGGAAATCTGAGCCAAAAGAGGGAGGAGGCCAGATGTCCACAGCTACGCCGAGCGCGTTCCACTTCGAGTAGACTTGTTCGGATGTCTTTCGAACAAAGGAACTGAACTTGATTGGAGCCGGCTGACGATTTTCAGTCGATTCGTTCACCGCGTTGGACGAATTGTTTCAAATTGAATTAAATAGAACGCGGGAACGAAGTCGACGATCACGGCCGACCTGTTGACGAAAGAGGAGACAGCATGAGGAGGGAAGGAGCTTTGAAGACAAGGAGTTAAGGGCTCCAACAGCGGCAACGAAACAACACAACTGCAACGTTCCGTTTTTGTTGTCGCTGTCTGTGATAACCGTGTTGGTGGAGGTGCTGGTGGTGGCAGAAGGAGCATTGCCACTGGCCTTCTCCACTTTTCCCTCCTAATTCTTCTCGTCGTCCTTCTGAGAGTCGTCGGGGAATGAAGAGCGTCTTTTTGTCGTTTTCTCCGCTGCCGATTTTTTTTTTCTTCGCTCCACAAAGAAGACGCACTGCCCTCAACGGCAAACCACTGCGCTAGCAGAGGCAACAGCAGCAGCTACGACAACAACAAATGGCAGAATCTCTCAACGCTCCGGTAGACTCCATTATCGCTACCGTCCGACTGCTGAACCGAAGAAGGACAGTTTTTGTGTTCTTTTCACTCTTCGAACTCTAGCCTTTTGCTTTCCAACTCTTCCCTGTGGCAAACAAATTTTTCTGCTGTTTCCCCTGTCCCTTCGTTTGTGATTGCATTGGCAGACCCAACTCTGGAGTGACCGAAAGAATCTCATCGAAATCGACTTCGACTTCCCTTCATGGAGAACCGGAATCGCTCATTTTTGTTTTGAATCTTTAGCGACGAGCGATAAGCTTAAACGGTCGAGATTCTGTCCTCGGGGACGCCTGTGGCTCGCGAAAAATCAAAGTTAGCACCGAAGGAAGATGGACGCTTCGGACGGTATCAAGTGTCGCAGTCGGCACACCGCTCGCTCGCCCCTACATCAGCCTCGAATTTCCTCGTTTCCGCCGCGCCGTCATCGATGTATGTAAACGAGCAATTTGTTTGCGACTAAATGTCGATCAAGAGGGCGGCCGAGAGAGCCCTGAATGTCGTGAATTCTCCGCGACACTTCAGGGTGTTGCACTTCGAGATGTTGTTACAGGCAATGTCGAGGAGAAGAGCCGCTTCTGCAAGAATATGGGGCCATCAATACTTGTTGTCGTCGTCGAGGCGAAGAGCTGGAATTTTCCAGACTGCTGACCGAAGCTCGAGGCATTCCAGGATGAATGAAGTTCAGCGACGTTATAAACTTCACGTAATTCTTTTCGTTCTGACGAACTGAAAGTCGAGAATCGCGAAGCTTACGGGGGGGGCACCGAGTGGGCATCCACAGGTTGACAACAAGAAGCGGGCGTCGACAGAAACTCGTGTTCCCCCGAACTGATGTGACGAGCGGAGTGAAGTTGCACTTGTCCGACTAATGAAGCTCGTTTCACCTGGCGTTTCGAATACACTCGAGGCCTCGGGGCGAGTGTTTGACGCACGACAGCGGGTTGGGCATCGTCAAGCCACGTCATATAACTCCAACGATCGGTGCCCATGAGTCCAAACGAGCGACTGAGACGACGACAATTTCGGATACTTGCAGCAGCAGTCGACAACGGTCTCAATTGCAGGAGCGACAGCGTCCGAGGCCATGAGTGGCGGCATGGCGGGGGACAGACGACGTGCTTCTGCGATGGACGACCAGGAAGCCCCCGGAATCCCGATTGAGGCCAAGTGGAAAAAGAAAAAAAGTGGTCTGCTGTATAAGCAGTTCCTGCCGTTGGCGTACTGCTTCCGCTCGACGGGTTGTCTTTTCATAGAAGGTGAGTAGCAGACGAACGGATGCAGGGACTTTCGTCCTCTCTGGATGACCGCGAGCTGCGTGGCCGAATGCGAGGATGGGGATCAGGAAACCTTTGGTTCCATCGGTATTGGTTTTCCGGTCTTGCTGACATCACGGCGCACTTTTGTTTTATGCACTCCTGAGCATTCGCGCGAATCAGGAGTTTTCAGACGAATCTTCGATCATGAACGTTCGGCTATTCCTGGCTCCGCGGTTGGGATGGATGAGATTTTTCCTTTGATACTTATTCGTAACGCTACGATAACTCCAGGCTTCAGTGAGCGAAACGACTCGCACGACCTTCGAGTGTCCTACGGTGGCGCATATATTCTGTACGCGGCGTGTGTCCAGGTTCTGGTCTGGAGCGTTCATCTCGGGACGCGATGGAAGACTCTGACAACTTCTCTAGAAGAGTACTCGGACCGCGGTGTTCCAGTTCCTATCTCGTTCTATACGGCGGTGGCTGTCAATGTGGTAGTCCTTCTCCAGGTGAGGCGCCCATCTTCGGTGTGCGAGACGGTCGGGAGAGAAAATGTGAAGAGACAATTGACGAATGGGCCACGTTTCTCGGGAATACGATCTCAGTTACGGAATTTCCGCAGGTTCTCATTAACACTGGAACCGTTTTCGTCAAAGGTTCCACGATAAGGAAAATGTTGGTCTGCGGCGAAGTTTACGACCGAAACCTCAACGTGACGCGTCGAGATTGTCCGAGCAATGGTGAGTCGTCGAAGGCATCCGAATCTTTCGAGACGTCCGTCGTGAGGCCTCAAAAGCTCGTCCTCTTCAAGTGGCGAAAAAAAAACCATTGTATCTGACACTTGCCAACCTGTCAACAGGTCGTCATTGGGTCCAGTTCATGCTCTCCTATGGCTTCGCTATACCTTTGAGCACAATATTTTGTTACGTGTCATCGATCAGGCCTTACAGTAGCTCCGACAAAGCCCTGTGGCTATTCCTCACCGTAATCGACATCCTAAGTCTGATGATCCTCTGTATGTGGGGGAACGCCAGCCGTCTCATGCTGAAGACACTGTCACACATATTCTGGATGTATCTGCGTCGGATCAACACCAACGTATCGGTAACGTAAGGCGATGGAGGGTAGGGGTGACCTTGACCTTGTCAATTCCGAGGCCGTAGAAAGCAATTAGGCGCCAAATCTCGGTAGACTCAAATTCCTGGGATGTTCTAATAGCGTTTTCAAATGAATGGACTCGAGCAATAAATCAAGTTGAAACTAGCCGCGTCCGTGCTCCTAGGAAATCGTTCAAGCAAATATCCGAGCGTGTGCGTTGACAGGTAAACGTTTTAGGTGAGGGAATGACGGGACCGAAGCCGCACCATTTCAAATGTTGTTTGAATTGCGGCGCTCGCTGTGCTGCCGGCCCCTTGTCAGCTCCTGAAGTATTGCCAATAGCGCCTCTGGACCAGCGGAGACTCCTGGGAAGGAGGAAAGGAAATATATGGGGGACGAAGGGAAGTGAGCCTCTGTGGAGTCCAAACGCGTCCTATCGCGAGTTCTCGATGGTGAAAAATTCGGAGCGATCTTCCGCCGTCGACGATATGTGATAACGTGATTGGGGCAAAAATTCTCGTCATGCATAGAGGCCGCCGATACTCCGATACTTTCGAGGAAGCCGTTGATGTTAAAACGAAGTCTTGCGCCCTACTCCTACGGGATTTTCTTCTCCGGCAACGTTTCCGCTTCGTGTTATATATCATTATTCATGCGTTTCGCGTGAGGGGGCGCCGTTGGTGTTGGAAGAACCGACTGGAGGGCTGGCAGACTGGCTGCTAGAGAGGCTGCTTAGCACGGGACGCTCGGTGTTTCATCATCTCCCCTCTAAAGATTATTAATTTCTCGGCTGTTTCCAGACGGCGCTTCAAGCTGAACAAGACTGCGCTGAGGAACTCGAGAAAAATCGACTCTTCCTCTGTGAATTCTACGGTCTCCTCCGGCAAACGAACGACGTCCTCAAGTACTCGATCCTGGTTTTCTACCCATGCAGCATGCTCGTGTTGACCGTTCTCATCTACTCCTGCATCGAATCCATCCGAGAGCCATGGCAGATCTGGTACACGCTCTCCTACGGCGTTTATAGTGTGGTCGACATCTGCCACAGCTCCTACGTCGTCCACGTCATGCAATGCGAGGTGAGATTGGCCGTCCTTCCGCAAAAAGAGCCAAAGTGGATTCAGATCGAGGAGTTAATCTGATCCCTGGATTAGAGGAATTAACCACTTCAAAGATTCTCGTTTCGGAGTCTCGGCAGGAGATCTGGTGTCGAGAGCTCGTCAATCGATGAGAGTTTCGAGAGTTTTCCGAGAGAAACTCAGCTCTGTTTCTCTCTCTTCTGAAAATTGGAGACATTGGAAAAGAGCCAAACAGAAGCGTGTCATCCATGTATACTGAGAAAAGCGGTGGGAATGATCCCAACGATTGTGTCCCGATTGACCGAATTTCAGCAGAACAAGTTCCATACGACACTGATTCATTCAGGAGCCATTTCTTCCCCAGCGGATCCGGTCACAGTTTTTGGTAGAGTGGACACCGTTGAAACCCCTCTCGACTGACAAGACAATCGGCCTTTTGATCCTTTTTTCGGGCTTTCGGGTCGAAACCCTACCTGGCACCAGGGGAAACGGACCGAATTGTTACATGACAAGGGGACCGGCATGGAGGTCCTTCCCTTCAAAACTTAAAATGTGTTCGTAACTGAGGACATCAGTGACTTGTTCTGGAAGGAACACTGGAAGCCACGAGAGAAAAAAGAGTCGACAAAAAACGAGCCGAAGCTGAGGCTCTTCTCAAAGGCGTCCGAAAAAACAATGTGTGCACCCAACCAGGAAGAAGTGCAGCTGGAAATTTCCAGTGACGCGCGGATTTTCTACTGCTCGATTTAATTAACGAAAACTTTCTCCCAGAGACACTCATTCGTAGTTAAAGGATTTTTATCAGCTCGCGATTCATCGGAGGCGTTCGGATTCGTTTGTTTTGATGGATTTGCGTTGCGGATCCCGGAACGATGAAGCTCCCTTCAGTATATTGTGAATCCACTACGCCTCTGAAGGATCGCTTTGATGAATGGGTTGGGTGAGGCAGCTACTTCCTCCATGTCCAACCTTCTCGTGCGAGCTCGGAGTTCTCAGAGGAACGTTTTTGGTTTGACAAACGCCCGACAGAGCGGTTCCTTCGGAGTGGTGAACGAGAATGAAGTGTTCAACGTCATTGCAGGCGGTTGAAATTCGTACCAACATCAACAACGCTAGATACCTCAAGAAAACCCCAGAGTTTGTTGCTCAAACTCAGCTTCTGTTCCAAGCCCTTGACGTGTCTGCTATCACGTTTACTGGCTGCGGCTTCTTCAGGATTCGCATGTCGCTCGTTGTCACCGTGAGTATGATTTTAAGATTCTTGCCACAAAGAGCTCCTGTGCCTCAATGGGAGTTAATTTCTCTTTTGAAACTGTGCTTCGTCGCAGCTCCGAATGAATTGAGCAGTTTGGTGCTAGCTCGAAACTCCGAATTCAAATTCATACTGAGCGAAGTTGCGAGAAAAGTTTTCCAGGGACAATGTCTCCATGGACTCTAGCTCAGCCACGTCCTGAAGCAGAGTTACCATCTGAGTTTGTGCTCACCATGGGATCTATGGCTTCTCTGTGGGGGAAGTTGTGGGAAGGGATTGGGTAGGAGATCGTCTCGAGAGTACCTCCTCACTCGAAATTTTTACGGCAGGTGATGGGCAGTGTGTTCACGTACGCCGTCATCCTCATTCAAACCAGCCAGGGATTTCAATGCGGAGCGACGACTCCCGAGGCTTGAAGGATCCTCTTCGTCTCCTGACATCCTGAGAACTTCGCTTTCCCGAACAGTTCCGTTTCGAACTCTGAAATCCCTCGGAATGATTTTACTCAGTGTGGACGGCGTTGTCTGTACAAGATCTGTGTGTTCGGACTCGAACTGTTCCCTCTCGTAGGCGACGAAAGTATCACCGCGTTTGCATCTGGTCTTCATGAACAGGTCGAACCAAGTTGTATTCACAGGTTCATCGACCGAGAGAGGAACCGAATCCCAGAATCGTCGAATAACTGGTTCCTGTACTCCACCGCGTCGAATCAGAGCCTCGGAAGTCACAACAAAAGCCTGCGAGGAGAAGCAATAGCAGTCAAAAGCAGTCCTCAACGATCTTTCAACTCCTTTCGATGCTCTTCGACGCAGCCCTCGGTAACGTTGTCGTGTGAAAATCACACCGACAGTTAGATCCATGTGTCGCATCAGCATAATGTATCTGTTCTTGAGGTCGTGTTTGAATCTTATAAGCAATACAGGAACGACATCTGATCTGTTTGTCTCAAAATATTTCAACAAATAAACAAACCTCGACGAAAGAGTCGAGCCAATCTCTCGAGGATCGCTGGGACAACCGACACGGGATCAGTTTTGTGAAAAAATTCTCATCATTGTAATGGTCTACATGCTGAAATCCGATCTTACCCGAGGTGTTCCTCCGTGCTCTACAAAAGTTTCGTGCTCGTTCGTATCTGTTACGCTCTCCTGGATCCTGATCCAGCAAGTTGCGGCATCTGACCCGATCGCGTGGCATCCCTCTGCCCAAAGTTCGAGTGTAGCGTATTACTGTTGTTTACGTGATTCGGAGCCCCTCTCGAATCCCGAGGACTGGTTGTTCTCATTGCCGATTGCCTTCTCCAAGACTCGAACTGCGAGACGGACGTTCGCATTAAAAAGTTTTTACGTCCGCCAGTAATGTGCGGAGACCACAAGCCGCCAGCAACAGTGGAGGTTTCTTTTTTAGACCTGTTCCGCGAGCTGCTTCGTTTCCCGCCTCTCAGTTACCTTAGAAGAAGCGGCAATATCTGTTCTCTTTCACAGAACTTGATGTTTGCCAGGACACACAGGTCCACAAGTGCGCATTTTTTTACGATTCCATTTCTCCTCGAAATACGGCCCGGCTGAACATCGTACACAGGAGTTCATCCGACGAAAACGAGCAGAGCAGCCAGGGTTGTCGAGGGTGCCATAGATCCGAGACACAAACAAATTTCTCCCATATTGAACCAACCGGACCACTGTAGGGAGGAGCCCCGGAATGTACATTAATTACTGACCGTATTACCATAATAACCTTCACAGAAGAGACGGTGTAGCAGGTTGCCAACAGCACGACAAAACGGACACGCTCAATACGAAAGGTGCCATTGTACCTTGCTGCGAATATTCTCGACTGATGAGAGCTTGTGGTTCAAGACAACTGCCCCGCAGTTTCACACGCAGAGGGAAGAACTAATGGTAACGTCTTGAAGTACGTATGAACACTGGAGTTCGGGATAAAACGCTTTCGAGGTGGCGAACCTCTCAGCTTCGAGTTTCGATCAAAGGCTCGCCGGAAGGAGTCGGGTCAGTTATACTTCAGTCATTCAATTAGGAAATCTGGTCCATCCGGAGCTCATTCATCGATATGTTCTTTGCTCGAAAACTGTGACGGTAGTTGCTGAGCTGGAAGCCTCGCCTACTTGTAGCGTGACCTGGCCGCGTCGCGTACTAATTGTGATAAGAGTTCTAGATCTCACGATGCCGTCGCTCGCGGTTTCAATTTTCGAACTTCTTGAAATTAGCGTCCCCTCGCCTCGAGAACAAGTTTCCTCTTCGCTGCCAAGTGTGATTGTTGGTGGCAGTAGCAGTCGCGGCCGCGGCCGCGGCGGCAGCAGTAAGCTGGCCGCCGCTGTTGTGGCGGTGGTTCCTTTTCTGGTGAGGCACAGTTCCACCGACTAATGAAGCTAATGTCACGCCGGCTGCTTTAGCTGCACGGAGAAAGAACCGGCAGGCGGGAAACACTACCCGGGTGGGTGG
Source organism: Neoseiulus cucumeris (assembly GCA_021527715.1). Classification (NCBI taxonomy): domain Eukaryota; kingdom Metazoa; phylum Arthropoda; class Arachnida; order Mesostigmata; family Phytoseiidae; genus Neoseiulus; species Neoseiulus cucumeris. Next base: position 503,835 of record JAJSRV010000027.1, on the reverse strand, counting down.
CTGGCTGGCTGGTCAGTCGGCATCCATTTTAGCCTAGCACGACGACGAGTGGAGGCTGAGAGAAGTTCGCACCTCATCATGCGAACTCCTCGCGGACTCGAGAGAGCCCCTTTTGTCGGAGTGCTGCCTTCGCCGCGACTGGTATGTATGCTGACGACGATGGCCGAGAAGAGAGCCGAAATGCTTCGCCGCCGCACCGTGTCTTGTCCTTTTCGTCGTTGTTGTCGTCGACGACGACGTCGTGGTTGAGCGGCTTTCTCCTTGCCGGCTGTTGCAACAGCGAGCGCAACACTTGGATGAGCCAAGCTCGCTGGGTCCGGTAGACGACTCTCAGACGAGTCGGCCAGTCATCGGGATCCACTGTGACTAGGAGACAGAGGAACGCAATGAGAGAGAAGCCGGTGTCAACAGAGTACCTGCCGCCGACTGAAGTGATCTTAGTCAGTGTTGTGAGTTGTCGTTGCCGTTACCAGATCCGCTTGTTCTTAGCACTTCCCCTATCCCGTTCGAGGGGAGGGGGAGCAAGCCTCGTCGCATGCGTTGCAATGCTTCTCGGTCTGTACATAATGCACACGATGCTCTCTTGTGAAGCTTTCCTGTAACTTCTGTTCTCCGCCGCCGGCTGGCCGTTAGTTGCCGCTAACCCCAGCTGCCACAGCTGCTGCCTTTACCGCTGTTCTTTGCGTCGCATTCCCAAAGGCGCCGTTACGATTTCATTAAAGTCTTCGCGGTTTACTTCATCTGATTACCGACTCGCTGGCAAAAACAATTACAGCGGCTTCGCTTCGAGTGACGCCTGACTTCGATTGGATAGGCGAACTGGCTCTTGCTCCGATGACCGCGGTCCACCTCGACCCAACAGGATGGGAAATCGTCCTCGATAAATCGAAGCCTTACGTCGAACGAGTCCGAAGCCCTGGATTGTGTCGGATCTACAGACTTTTTCAAGGCCAAATTGTTTGATCGGTTGAAAATTATCTGTTCGGAGCGGGGCAGCCCCCATTTTCACTTCCAATCCCTCTACACCTCGCCCGGCTCCTAAGTTTTCCTCGTTTTCCATAAGGATCCCCCGTGATTCCTTCGTCCAACAAAGAGTCTTATTTGTGACGAAGAATAATTCAATTATTGGAGCTCATCTTTTCGTCGAAGATCACATCATGTACACGACCCGGGTTGGAGCTCTCCCTCATAAGACGTATTCCCAGCGTTTCAATCAGAAACTCGGTCCTCTCCGATCGACATTTCAGGCAACAATCTCATCCTGCTCAGGACCTGGACTTCCTCTTTATCGGCTTTTCCATAACAACGAGTTTTTGTCTCCATGGGCACGAATCGGGAAAAACGCAGAAACGAGTTCACCTAGACGTTCGAAATATTATTGGACGCTTTTCCGACTCCCTCGCTTTGTCACCCATGTTCCTGTCGTCTTCGTCCCGAGTGCGACTTTTCGCAAAGCCTCTGTGAGAGTCTGACATGAGCCGGGACGTTGAGATAACCGATCTCGCGCATTGTTTCCACGCTAATCAAGTCGAGTCGAGTCGATTCACTCGAATGATTCGACTCGACCGCGTGCACGACTGTTAGCGGACCGGGGAACGACTGCGGTTCCACGTAGAGATATGACCTCGATCGTTAATGATGGTTAAATGCGGTGCAAACTTTCCTATCATTCGTTGGCTCGTCTGTCATTCGAATCGAGCGCGCGCAAAATCGTTTCAATGAGTTCGGACCGAGTCCCAGTCTGGGATTCGTTTTGCGGCTGCTACGTTTCCATTGTTTCGAGACTCCGCACTCTCGATCGAGTTCTCGAGCGCAATTGTGCGGCAGAGATGGCGACGCCGTTCCATTCGGTAGTCTTTGTTTTTCTTTTTTTTTGTTTCTATCTGTGCACCTGAGCTTCCGACTCACTCAGTGGAACAGTCAGCTCGCTCAAGAAGACTTTTGAAACGTTCATGAAGATCTCAAAAAATGAAACGACCACAGCGCCAGTGGAACAGAGAAGTCTGGGCGCATCGCCGGCTTGCAACTATGCCGCTTAAATAATAGCTCCAGAATGGCTGCTCGGGGACAAAAAGGATGAAAAAAGCCAACAACGGAACTCCGACTGAAGAAGATTTATTACCGGGCACATACAGAATGGCGCTCACAGCAAAGACGACGGCATAACTTCAGCCGTTCAGAAAAAGAATACTTGAGTGATCTAGGTGTTGCCAGCTTCTATGACCAAGGACGTCGCCAAGTGATCCCTGAGACCAAACCACTCAGGAGAAAAGACGAGTGACACAACGATGCTGAAGGAGATAAGATTACGCATGCTTTATAGGAAACCAATATGGTGGCGCAACTCGTGACGCTCTCCCCGGTGAAGGAAAATTTTCCTCGGTCTTTTGGGAATGGCGACCAAATTCATCCGATCACCTCCTGGTCCACTGACCGACTTCGATCCTCCGCGACTCACTGTTCTGCAAAGAGATAGAAAAAGAGTTCCACGTGACACATGAAACGATAAATAACATGTTTCAGCTCTCTGCTTTGGAATAACTTGAGATTTGGACCTCGGGTCGCGACTTTTCGATGCTGCTCGTGCGTTTTGGTGGCGCGAATAGAGCCTATATTAGAAAGACTGATGGAATTCCCAATTCATCGCGAGCGCTTCTAATGACGGGAGGTCCCTGAAAGGAAGCCCTGGACGACCCACACGACAGCAATCTCATCGGCCAGATGTTGATCGCTCCAAGTCACGTCATTCCTCAGTCATTGCGAAGTGCTCTCATCAGTGTATGAATTCTACAGCCACTACCTTTCGCCACCTGATCTACACCCTATGTCAGACCGGTGTAGTCCTTCGATCGTTTTCCAAAATAAATCTTTACTCGTGGAAGATGGAAACACGGAATTATCGATTTTGTTCAGTAGAAACAAGAACATCTCATCAACGCTCTCGACATCGAAGGAAATGGTTCTGTCCAAGAAACCGAATATGTAGTACATCTTCATACGTAGAGCCTAAACCGTAGATCTTCAAAGACCGTTTTTTGCGAGAAAAAGAGTTTTCCAGCCCTCGGAGTCGATCTCTAGGGATCGCCGCTCGCAGACAAGTTCCGCCGTTTCGTTCTCTAATCATTCTTCCATTTCGAATGAAGACGTTCCCCAGTGAATTTCAACAATTTCATCGCAGCAGGGTGTGTATGTACATCTGGCTTGGAAGTGCCAGCATCGGGAAAGAGCTCTCCGGCGGCTCCCTCCTCACAAGTTGCGTGCGTGAACGTCATGTGATATCATCCTTCCTAAACGATCTGCAATCGGAATGCCTCTCCCCTGGCAAATGAGCAGCGACCGACCGCTCCTTTGTGCGGCCGATTCTTCCACTCGTACTCGGTGAGGGGAGAAGCCGTCTGAATGAATGAAAGGGAGCGAGATTACTTTGGAGACAATCGGAGATACACGTCACTTCGGAGTTCTCTATCATCAGTATTCGATCTATGAAAAACGTGGATCGATTTGTGTGTCGGGATTCCCAGAAGATGATTCTTGTTGCTCTCAAGTCTCAGAATGTTCCAGTCAAGGAAACAGCGATCGTTCATCGTTTATTCGCTTTTTCTATGAAATCTCATGACAACATAGACAACAATCAAATATGAGGATTCCTTGAAAAGTGAGTTCTTATTCAGGAGGATCCGAATCCATTCAACACGAGATAGAAGTTTTCAGAAAGGACAAGGAGTTGATCTCGAACCGAAGGTGGCCATGTTGTTATTGAAAGGCCACTTGATGAATTTGTCCGACTTCATGTAGGCGGCGATTGTTGGAAGTGCTTCGAGTCGCTTGTTGTACGCGACCAAGTTGTCCAGACCCTCATAGAGTGTTTTTTCGAGGACATGTGCTTGGAAGAAAATTTCGTATCAGAGGAAGTCGACGTACGTCAATCGGTCACCCGCCATCCACTTGCGGTCGCCGAGGAATTCAGAGAAAGCCTTCAGCGAGTTTCTCATCAAATCGGTAGCGCTCGACTTCAACTGCTCGAACTGGTCAGGCGGTGAATATGATAGACGCACCAACCAACCGCGAATATCCGCCAGCTGCTGCTCGGCAAGGTCGCATCGAATAGTTTCGTTTTCGTTCGTCCCAACGAGCTTGTACTTCCTGCCCAGATATCGCATGATCGCGTGAGTCTGCGTCAGTTTCACGTCGCCATCGATGATGTACGGCAAATTAGGAAAATCAAAACCGAGCTTGAATTTCTCCGTGAGCCACTGCGACTTGTCGAAGTCAGGAGCCGGTCCCGTATAGTAGCGCTTGTCTTCGTAGTCCGCTCCGACATATGCCAGCAACAGTCGGATGGGCTGGCCGAGGCCTCGGATTTCCCAATATCCGTGGACTAACTTTGCCATGTCGAGAAGAAACAGCACTTTTCAACTTACAACACGAACGAACGTTTTTCGAACCAACTGTCGATTGGCAGGCGAAAACAGCGGCCGGCACAAACGGAGCAAAGCATAACAGGCGCTGAGAGAGGAGAGCTGCGCATGCGCAACCGCGCCATGCTTTCCGAAGATTGACAAGTACATCCTCGAGCCCCGGCTATCAATCGGTGACGCGAAATCAAACGACAAGAAAGGACGACTATCTCCGCTTAGAGGCAGGCAGGAGTTAACTTTACAAGGCAGTCATGTTTCCGTCAAGCAACGGGCATAAATGGGGAAGCTGGAACCGAGGAACGCGTGGAAACGACAGGCAGGCGTTCGTTCTGGCCAACGTTGACGACCACCACCGAGGACTCAACGAGGTTTTCGAGTTTAGGAAACGCCTCAAAGAAGATGGAGACGGCCACAGATTTTGAAGCCGGAAGAACGCTCTCCGAGTCACATTCTTTGAGAAGAGACGTTCGCATGATCTCGGTGCGAACTCAAATCGTTCCGGCCTTTTCTCCAGCTTGTCGAGCTGCCTGACTGCTGAGAATCCGACTGTCTTGCGTGGTGGCGCGCATCCCGGCCGCATACCAAGCAACTTATGCGAATGCCGCTTTTATCCGTCTTGTCAAGCTTGTCGTTCATTCGCGCGTTCGTTCGTTCGTTCTTCCGTTCTCAGAGGCGGAACTTGCTCCTAAAAATGAAAGTGTCGTAGACGCAAGTATGTGGCTTTTAGTACGGAACCGTTCCCCTTCCACTTAATATCTCCCCAGATTCCGAGTCGTCGTCCTCGCAAAAACGTGTCTGGCAGAGGTTGGAACGAGTTGTCTTGCGTTTTTTGGGCTGTTCAGATGAAGGTATTCCGCGTTGAAAGAAACCTGAGACGGCCAACAGACTGTTGTTGGTAAAGCTACGATGCAGCCCGGAAGTGCAAAACGACGATCTATGAAGAGCGAAGCCGGGATCGAAGGACCTCGTCGACGGACGTTCAGGATTCGTGGCATTGAGGATTCTACTTCGGACGTCACGCAACGGTGACGGCTGAAGAACGCAGCGGGGTGGACTCAACCGCCACCGTTGGAAAGCAGGTGCAAGCACTCGCATATCCCTCCAACGAAAACGGACACGGGTCGCTCAGCTGGGTTAACCACTAGTACGTTCATACGATGAAGAAACCCATAATCTGTGATGTAAGCGATCGGAACAGACGCTGGCGTGAGCTCCGCTCCCAACCGCTGCTTCCAGAAACTCGCGCCTGCTTTGCCATTGAGCAGAAACGAGACCGGAGAATAAGAATAAATGAGAATTCACCTGAACCTTCACATACTCTTCCGATATTTCGCTCGTGTGGTACTTTGGCATTGGCACGTAGCGAATTTCGATATAGAGAGGAAGATGACAACTCCAGCTTCAAAATTACCTCGAATTCTCCGAACCACCAAGATGCCAACGTAAAACATCAATGATGGCAAGAGTACTTTGTTCATTAGTTGATCATACGGGAACAATGTAGGTGCATGTCCTCGTCGTGATCTGAGGACAGTCAAGTCGAAAATCAGCGACAGAACAACGCGACCATTCCCCTTAACAGATTTCGGAGCTAGGAAACGCGTTAGAAGCAGTTGACAGAAGGACGTGTTGTATTTTATTCGCATTGAGAATTCTCAAAGAAAAAACAGATTCGTTAAGTAACAGAATCGAGCGGCAAAGCAATCTACAGATTCGGAGCGAGCTTCATCCACCTACTTGGAGTCTCTCTCCTGCGGAACCGTCATTATCGAAAACTCAAGTATATTTAGGGACCTCAAACTTCAGATGGGTCCTTGATGAGGAACGCGCCTCCGGCACACACGCTCCTACCATGTCACGTCTCAGTCTCAGATTCCACTGAAATCTGAGTATCCGGGCATAATTGCTCTTCCACTTCCAACGTCCACTGCTTATGCACAAGCGTTGATCTTGGCCCAATCTGCCACGCTCCCTGTTTCGATCCGTGGTGAATCTACTCATCGAAGATCGCCTGACTTTTGAAGAGAATCTGGTGAAGAGTAAACCATTGCCGAACTGGAGTTCGATTTTGCGCCCGGTTCTCGCAGCGAATCGTTTTAGAGATTCATCTCAAAAAGCTCACAATCGGAAAAGTTGCCGACACCAAGTACCGGACCCAGGCTTCGTGTTGAGCTTCTGATTATTAGTTTTTCCTCAGTCCAAACACTTAGCCTCATGAACGTTTTGGTTTTTGATGTCGATCACCGTCCGCCGTGAACTGTTTCGATACCTGATGATCTTATCGTTAGGATCACACCGGAAATCTCCCCAGCTGATTCCACTCACGGACGGCCTCCAGACATGGAAATGGTCGCTTTCTTTCGGTTGATAGCTCCGATCGATGTCGTTCAAGCGACTAGCGTGCTTTAACGAGAAAGTCACCAAGTCTAGACTACATGGACTGCGGGAGTGCACTCGATAGAGGTAGTCTGGAAGGACGGTGAACGCTCGAGAGAAAGTGTCATACAAGGAAAGATTCCACCATTCCGAAATCAGTTTCACTAGCAGCGACTCCTTTGGTGATCTTGGCTGAGGTTCGCCAATTTCTTTTGTGTTCTTTACGAAATAGAGGCGGAATCTCTTTAGGAAATCAGATGAGCTCCGCAGTCACGGAACTTCAGGAAGCCTTCCTATTGAAGAAAAATTCGACAGAGAACGCTTGGCCGTGATCGAATTTGCTGAAGCCGCTCCAGCAAGAGCTCTAGTTCGCTTCGGGGAGGAAGATTTTCGCGTAAAGAGGCTCGCGTACACGGAGAAGAGTTATTGGATCTCACCGCGATTTTAAAGCTGCTCGGTGTTGGGAACATCGCGTAGATGCCTCGAATATTCAACAGCATCTCATACTTATTGTTTCATGAACTCAATGGCGCCATCGATCGCCGCACTGCTAGGTCATCGCCCTCGGCTAAGAGCGTCTTCTCACATTCAAACAAGTTCAATACAAAACGAGAGATTGATGCAACCTCTGACAATGGTCAGGTTATCGGTGAGCAACGATGAACTATTAGTGGAGTCATTTAGCGCTATTTTTCCCTGTCTTAAACTTTGGTTGAAGTTTGACGATACGATCCTCGTTTTGGCGATCTGGCTTACTCGGATTTTTCACTGACATCTGATATTCCGTATGTCTTTGTTCGCCGAGTTCGAAGTTCCGAACAGATTTCAGATAAGGTTCACGTCGAACGCGATCGGAAGCTCGACTCGATGCTGAGCAGATACAAACAAATGTCGATTTCATCTCCACGGTCAGATCAGTGTCATGGCGAGGAGCCAGTTCGGTGCATGCAAATGAACGATGACATACGTGCAGCTGAACATCGACATATATGCACGGTCGAACGTACCTTATTGATTTGGCCGCATGCCCGGTGAGATAGGAGTTCCCTCGCTGGCTTCTGAATACATCGCGGTCTCCGCCACTCCTGGCAGCATGTGTCCATCCTCGGTGCAGCTGTTTTCCCAACTGACAAAACCCATGGACTGGGCGCCTCACTCAGTGACACAAACGTCAAGCCGAACGCGGGTCCGAAGATAAGGCTTGCTTTTCGATGTCGCTGCGTGGTTGCTTTACCCCCTGAGTCGGCCCGCTTGCTTGATGCCTTCCTTCCTTCCGTCCGTCGCTCCTATTAATTACTGCCGCCGCCGCCGCCGCCAACGCCGTGGTATATTAGGCGTCTCCGCAAGCATATTGGCCACTGACGCCGTCAACGTCGCCGCTCCCGTTGAGCGAGTCATTCTCGATGTCGACGGGATGGCCGCTTCTCCGTCCGACCGCTTACACTCCAATTAGGGTATTTTTACTCGTTCGCAGCAGTTGGTCTTGCACGTCTTTTCAGCTGCAAACGAAGCAGCATTACGCTTCATTTTCCGTGATTGTTCCCGGAGCGGGCTTATGGTCGCGCTCTACCGTACCCTAAGGCCGATCTGCAACATGCTGCGACCCAACGCGTTGTGTTCGTTTTCATTTTTGTCAAGGACACGGTTGGCACGCGCTCGTTGAGACCTTGTTCCCTGGAAAAGTGTTCCATTCGTTGCGGTCCCGCTCGATTTAAAAACAAAGATTCCGTCTCCTTGGCTTCGAGATATTGAACCGATTCGCTGCGGCAACGCAACTGAGACTCTCTTGACCTCCATCCCAAAGTGAACTTATGATCTACTTTCGCAAGATTTCGCTCAATATCGGTTCCCCAGTGGCTCCGAGTGAGCACTGAAGTCGACCTGGAGTGTGGCGTATTTGTGTGTGTGTGTGCGTTCACTCGCCGTCCTCGTCGCCACTTAGCTTGTTTGTGTAGATTTCCCCTCGTTGTTCATACCTTGTTGTTTACCCAGAGTTTCTCTCCCGTTTCTTCCCTTTTCCTCCTTCGTCTCTTCTGTTATTACCTCATCTCCCTCGCTGTTCTTTCCTAGCAACCATTATATAGTTGAAACGACTCCTCCCACGACGACGGTCGAGAACGTCGATTGTTGACTCTTCTCCTCAAACAATATACATTATAGATTGTACAGGAAACCATTTGTCGGAACCAAATCAAGTCTGCGAGATCTGTGAGGCCTAACATCAAGTTCTCGGTTGGAAAGTTCCGGGAGAAAGATTACGGTTCCGCCGAGAAGAGTTTCTTGAAAGTTTGTGTTGGGTCCTGGATAGCTTTATGTTTCAGGTCATTCTTCTTACTCAAACGCCTTCCTTCTCGACGAGCGTGGGTTCTTCGAACGAGAAGCAGAGCTTTGAGCACACGAGCGATCCCTACAGTGCACTTGGAAGTCGCTATTGGATCGGAGGAACCGAAAGCACTGTTCCGAGTCTGAACTCTGAGTCTCGCCAACTGGAATCTCATAAGTCTATGACTCCATTTCGTTTCGACGGCATTCCCGGAACTCCTCGAACCTCTCTGATGTCTACATATACTCCAACAACAGTGGTTCGAACGACGCGATTAACCTTCTAGACGATTCCATGAAAGATTTCCCCCTCAACGACCACAGAACAGGTTCCAAATTAGCTAGTTTGTCGGAGCGAGTTTGAAAACGAGTGGTGGCATGGCTCTCTTCGAATATCAGAGAGGGAAGTCGGCACTCCACGACAAACCCGACCGGTGATGGAGCCCTTCTCAAAACTCTCTTGAGACTCCAAGTTGTTCTTGATGACCAGGGAGAGTTCTCGTTTTTTTCCATCGCTAATCGAGCGGTGACGATTTCAACGCAATTTTTGCTTCAAGTATCTTGCTCGTATAATTAACGTGGAGAGCCATTCCGTGTTCGAGCGGACGAGGGACTTGGGAAATGGGGACTTGTACCACAGTTCAAGAAGGAAAACATCGCTCGTGACACGAACTCTTCATTGTTCGCTGACTCCTGGATTCAAAAAAACGTCAAACGTCGTCCGATAAGGGATAGCACAGGGGATTTGGTGATCTTAGCAATGTTGACGATGTGGTTTTGTATTCGTCAAAATTCTCGCGTCGAGATTTCGAGATCCGTTGATGGATTGGTCGTATTCATGCAGTCTATGTAGTTATTACGTATTCCGAACCTTGTTGGGGCCAAAGGACGGCCTGCATGGGGATTTTCGTATGTGTCCGAGAGAGGATCTTTTGTTTCTTTGGATTCCCGCTCCTTGAGAGACGATGATTTGGACTCAATGGATTGCTTCCACCTCTCTGCGTTGAGATCTGGGGCTTCCGATGGCCGAGAGTTGTTGGCCTCAAAGATTGGGAACCTTTTCCGAGTCCTTTGCACTCCAAAATATGTGAGGAATTCCGCTCCGTTCTCAACATCGCAATTGCCGGGGTCATGTCTTTTATTTCACTTGAAACGAATTTATCACCATCCCTTCGGAGGAACAGCTTATCAACCCAAGCGTTTTCGATGACTCGAGGTTGTTGACGGCTCCGTTTCGCTTTCCAGAGAGGCTTCTTTCAATCAGGCTTGAACCTTAGGCCGGAATTTTGCATCGCGTTAGGTTCGAAATGTGAACTTCTTTCTGAATTCTGCCTAATTTCCGCAGAACTCTTTTCTTGAAGAATTGTCAGCATTTCATGAATCCTCATCCCACGGTACGAACCGCGCTCGCATCTCGGCCATCTCGTTGGCAGAGGTGGCGCAAGGAGATCCAGGATGTCTTCGATCGACGAGATCAGTTGACGTTGCTGCTGCTGCTGCTGCTGCTGCTCGAGTAGCACAAACTCAAGACGGTCGTTTTGTGAAGCCAGAGCCGAAGCTCTCCTCAGTCTCTTCTAAGCTCGAGTGGAGCCCTCGAGTGGTGTTTTGAGCCTTCAGTGAGTTTACCAAGCTCATCATATAGAGGGGCAGTTTCCTGGAAAACAGGAGAAGTCCTCCGCGTAACGAAGTGGAGCTGAGTATGAGAGCTAACCCTTGACGAGTGACACCTCCGCGGAACGTCAATCAGCCAAGATTCGTGAGGTCGACCTCTCTTCTTGATTTTGAAGATTTGATGAAACTTGACTTTTGAGCCTGATCGGAATAATCCGGAACATTATGACAACACTCTGGCCGTTATCCACGTTATCGATGCAGTTTTTTTCTTGTCGTTTCTTTTTCCCTTCGAAGAAACACAAAGAACAGTTCCGTATTCCCGTTTCGTGCTTCGGTGGATACATTTGTTCACCGAACATGAAGCTACGATTCATGAGCGTTTTTCCAGCCGTGTTTCTGATGATTTCGCATCTCTAGGAAATATTCCAGCCAGGGCAGGCACGGAGCAGCAAGCGTAGAGAAGGAGGACAATCCTTCTTCGTGGCATCGCGTCATCTGGAGCGTCCATAAGAAACACATTAGTTACCGTGACGAGCAAGAGGGAAGAAACTGCAGCAGGCGGCGGCGAAGACTGAAGAATCATCGTGGGCTGAGGGGAAATGAGGATCCATCGATGCAAGCGAAAAGAGAGTTTTCGAGGGAATTATGGAGGGACTGAGCGAACCGTGATTGTCGGTTCATAACGACGACGACGACGACACCGGAAACCAGATACTCGATTCGCGACGCGCAAGGTGATTCTCAGGAGCGCAATCAGCGTTTTTTTTCTTCCGATTCTCCTTCAGCGTTCAGTCGGAAAAACAGTTGCGGAGTCCTGCGTCATACGGCCGGTGTGTGTCAGGAAGGTGTCCATGATCAGTGTGCACTCGAACGATTTCGAGGAACGGAATTCGCGCTTCCGACGACGACGCCACAATCAGAGAACGGAAAAACTTTCCCGAGTCTTTCCGCGGAGGCTCGTTATGTTTGTTATATTGAGAGCACAGCTCTCGATACTGATAGCCTACTTTTGGCCACATCACGTACAGTTGCAGTCAGCAGCTTTTTCAACCTGTATCAATGTTGACTGTGGAACAGAAGATTCTGCTGTGTCCAATACGCGAGTCGCCGAGTCTCGAATCACACGACTCTCGGTTCCGATCCAACGCTATATGGACGTGGAATACAATCAAGCACAGTTTTTGAACTCTTTTGCGGCAACGGAAACGGACGCTGGAACTCGATCGCTTGGCTGCTCAATTAGTTTCACGAACGGTTACGCCCGAGAATGGAACGGCTTCGCCAGAATCTGTCCGAATATCGGATCGAATCGAACAGGACCACAGCGGGCACACAACAGCTCGGAATCGCAATTTTCATTTGTCTTCTGTTGCATGCCGCAGCGGGCTAATCGAATCCGGAATCAGACGTGTTACGAGAACGACAAAATCCAATGACACGTCAAACTTTCCGAGCGACTTATTGAGCATTCGACAGTGCCGGCTGCTCGTGGCCGGGTGTGGGCAAGCTCCCAGTCCCGTCTCCGCGACGTTTGTGCGACCGATGGCTGCGGGTTTCGTAGGTTTTTCCATCAACTTATACCGGCTGACAACGTTTTAGCGGCGACACCGGCACAACAAATTAAATTTCAGTTCCGCCCGCGGTCCCACATCAACAATTGGAATGCCGCTGCTGCGTCCGCCTTCGTCGTCTCCGTCGTTGTGGCTGTCGGAAAGAGGCGTTATTCAGTCGTCGTGTATGCAATCTCCACGCCCGTTGTTTCTCAGGCCCTCTTGATTGTGTTCGATCGTCGTTTGACGCTCGTTCGTTCGTTCGTTCGCTCCAAGGGACGATCTCCGAGTTGTGCCCTCCGGCCGAACATCTACATCGCGCTCGAAGTTTATCATAAACAATCAGGGATTTCGATGTTTTCGAACCAAAGTGGCAATTGACGTTTGAATTCGCAGAGAATCGCTCACGATTCCTGAAACTCTTTCCAGCGTCAAAATACACACGAAGAACATAAATTCCTGTTGCTGCTTTCCCAAGGACGATATCGTGTGAGTTTTCGTTTTCAAACGGCGCGCCGTGCTGTCTGTGACGTAACCTGCTTTCAACACTGACAAATCCTAAAACACATCGGACGGTGCGGATTTCACGCTCGATTTCACAATACGCGTCCGATGTGTGAGACCAAATCGATATTTCCAACCGATGTTGTATACGTAGCCTTCTTTGTTTGCGGGGAAACTAGCTCCCGTATCGATGCTCTGCTGAAGAGCAAAAATAACGACCGGAGCTCGTCCTGATGTGCTTCAGCAATCTAATATCTACTCGAACCATGGCCACCCATCGCCTCAGATCGTCCGATAATCTGGTGTCAGAGCTGTAGGAATTCCGATAAGTTTCGTAATATGTATCAAGATCCAATAAAACCTTGACATGGACCGTCTAGATGATCCGAGAAAACACGACTCTAGGGCTCGTCTTGCCGCGTGTTCCCGTTTCCTCGGGTTTCGAAATCTGAGGCTACACCAAGTGGTTCCTCTATGCGAACTCTTCGTCGGACGGAGAGAGGACACGCGTCTCTATCGAACCTAACTCCCGTCTTACGTAAGAGCTTTTCACCGGCATTCTTTGCGGATGTTTGGTATCGTATCCCGGTGTCAAAAATAGAAAAGTGGAATCAGAGAACTGAATTGACCTGATTCTCTGCAATAGTGTCTGGTGGAGGACTTCTCCTCTATTTGTAGGCTCGAGGTTGTGTAAGATTCGCAAGGGTGCCATCACTCATTGTTAGTATTGAGCTAGGTTCTTCGCTCTGATGCAAGAGGTCTCACGCCGAGATTTTGACACGCGGAATGAAGACTGCACGGGACAGCGTTTTCATTAAATCATCTGCCAAAATTATCGTCCTGACAATGATGAAAAATAATAATACCAATGAAGCAAGGTCCTAAGCCGGGCGGCTGAGTGGGAGCTCCAGAGATCGCATACGAGAGAGCAAAATGAAGATGGACAACGGTCCCTAATGGGATATCTTCCCTCCGCCGATTCCCATGGCCTTGTTGTGTGCGAGTGTGCGCTAAACAGCATTCCCGGTTTCCAAGTGATGGCCAATGAAGCTCGTATCTTTGACAGAGGACGCGAGTGACTAAACGGTAACGAGATACATACTGTGCTGTGCTCGCCCCACAGCCTGAGCTGTTTAACGAGCCGCTACGTAGACACGAATAGCGTCAGCCATCCGGGAACTTTTGTCGGATGCGTCCAGATTAGTCTCATCTTTATCCGGTGATAAACTGAGGCGCCGCCTTACCTCGGATATGGAGCTATTCAGGGGAGCTTTCGTCGATTCTTATCTCTCATGCTTTCTCGCCTCAGAGCCTTAACTCGCTGTTACATGTGCTCGAAGTCATGCATGGTTTCGACCAAGATTAGAGTCAGGCTGATCGACTCAAAAATTTTCATTTTCGCATTCGAGTCCCCGAACGTCGCTGGAACAAAATATCAACCCCTCAAAACGAGTTTGGCAGCGATCCGTGGCAGAGGGGAATGTCGTTTCGAACGATCTAAAGCAGGAAATTCCGTGTGTCGAGCTCGTCAAGTGTTTCAGAGTTGGCTACAATGATTTCTCCGCTATTTGTGCTCAACGATCCGACAGCACTCGGCACAATCGATGCCGGCCACCTGAAAAAAAAAAAACTCTAAAAGCGATCGCTCGCCGCGGCTTTGTCGAGCGAAAGCGCTCAAACCCGGTCAGTTCGGTTAGTGTTGAGACGGAGCAGGTTACCTCGCTCTATGATTGTTGCCGAAGAGCTGACCCGCTCAGTGACTTAAAATGTACGATCCGTGGAAGGTCACGATTCAAGAGAATTCGATGAAGCCTTCGGCGGATCGAAACCAGACCCCATCTAGGCTTAGTTCGATGGCAGAGCAAACAGAATCTAGTCATAATGAGCGCGGCTTAGCTTTGCTAATTGTATTTGGAGTCGATTCGATTGCTTTCAAAATTCCGTCCACATTCCTCGTTCGGTCCCTGGACGACGCCGCAGCCGTGCCTCACTGGCTCATCGTCTCGTTTCGCCCGATAGCCGAATTCAGAACTCGAACACGTCCTGACGGAATCTCCAATCCTGATGGAGCCGCCGCGCCGCCAGTCCCTTCCGTGAACCAGGAGCCACTCAACCAAATGCATAGCGGCGTCGGGGAGAAAAGACCGAAACTCCGGCGAAGTTTCTCCCGCATTGCAATGCCCGGCGTCGCGTCGCTGAGAACCAACTGGGGCTCTTCTTTCTGCTTAGCTTAGAGGTTCTACAGTTCCAAAGAGGTTCTACAGTTACCAGAGAATCGAATCACAAAACTCTCACGGAGGCGATAATCCCTGCTTCCCTATTCCTTTTGTCATCGACGTCTGGTGCTCTCATCGTCTCCGCTTCCATCGGAAGCTCTCCTTCGCATCCGAAAGCCAGCGTGTCGGGGGAATCTGTATTCCATTTCGACGAGTCAAAAAGTGAACCATTTCACGAGGAATGGACGACACTGACGGAGAAAAAGCGTCCGACCTCTATCTGTCGCTTCCATCGCTCCGAACTGTGAACGACTGCGAGGACTCGGGCCCTGTGATAAAATAGGAGGAGGTCAAAGTCGAAATGGGGATGAGGAAAATCGTGATTCTTTTGTGCGCTCTTTGATGCCTTGTCGACATTCTCACCTCCCCGCCGTGAGCTGCTTCTGTCCGCCGTCCGAAATCAAGTTCTTCCTTCCACCTTCCTCTACTTTTCTTCGTGGCCTTTCTTCCCTTGACCCGAAATCTCGAAGTTCATTTATTTCGTCCCCTATCTTTTCGTCTCGATTTTGGATTCGTCTGTTCCGACCGGCACGACTCTCACATCTTGTTTCAGCTCGCTCACTTCTTGGCACTCGGCGCTTGGGAGGATCTTTTCGAGCATCAATTGCGGTTTCTGACTTGCGAAACTCCGGCTCCTATGCTCCCACGTTTTATTGGACTTGAGTTTATTGGACTCACAACCATGTAGGAAAAGCAATGTCCTGGAGTCTGATGTCCGGTATCTTCAAGGGATCTTCCGGAGGGAACAGCCTCGACTAATTATTACTCGTTCGATTCCATATTCTAGAAACATTCTCATACATTGGAGGATTTTCGCTGGCTCATCAGAGGAACTCTTTTCATTTCTACACGCCTCGAAACTATCCGAACAGAGCTGAAGAACCTTCCCTTTAAGCAGGTGGTCAACTCAGCGGCTATCGAGGATCCCACCTCTTCAAAATCTAACAGCTTACCCAGATGATCGAACATCCAATGCAAAGATGGCAGAAGTCCGATGGATAAACGGAATGTTGGAACCTTGAGCTCATGATTCACTCGTTTCCTCGCGGATATCTTCCTTTTTCACCGATTGGCGGCCTCGATTTTATGTGACTCTTCCGGGGACTCATGAAAATGCAATGAAAAATTAATGGTTCCGGTTTCCGAGTGCATGTTTTCGTCACTTTTGGCGCTCATTCTCGAGTTTTTCTCCTGTGCGCAAAGGATCGAGAGGTTTCCGCGGCCGAATGGTCTCACAATTAGTCCATCGTTCTTTTTGTCGATTTCAGACTGTCTTCGGGATACAGCGGAAACCATACTCCTTTCTTTTTCACATGAGTGAGTGAAGAGGAGGGAATTTCGGAGACGTGATTTCAGATCCATTAACGAAACAACTTCCATGCAGCTAGATCGTGAGGGGGAATTCTTTGAAATTTTCGAGTTTCGCACAGAGGTCTGCGCCGCGGCACACCGTGGGGATTGCGGACGGCGGCGGCGGCCCCACAAAAGGTGGCGGACATCTGTATGGTTTCATCGTTGCAGTTTTCGTCGTCGAGTGGAGTTTCATCGGTTTTATAACACATCAGTCATGAGTAGAGCTCGAGATTTGTCGCAGACCGAGACAAGGGAGGCTTATAGCCGCCCTTGTCCGCCCTGTTCCGGCGCGGCATTCTGATGGCGGACCGCAAGTCCTCTGGTTCGATCCTGGACGATACAAGGTCTAGCTGCGCCATTAGAGTGATCGCTATATCCTCCGAGGGAACTCCGTTGACGTTTTCGGTGCATACAGGATTGGAAACTGTTGATGAAGAGAGGATGGTCGACTCGTTCCATGTGCTTTGAGAGTATTTTCAGCCGAAGCAAGTCGGCAGCGATCGGCGAAGGAGTGTCTCTAATTCTGATCTCTGCGCCAAGGATTTTTTGAATCGCCCGCGCGAAGCTGTCTGCGTCCCAAGTGGTTTCGGTTTCGAATATGCTTTTTCGAGAGCCGTTCTCTAGGGTGAAGTGCGCGCGCCACTATGAAGGTGATTTTTTTTCCTTTTTCCGTATTATCTCGAGATTGTTGCGACGTACCGACCGCTTCAATTACAATTTCAGAATATTGAGTTCCTCCTGTGGTTTCGACGGATTGGTC
Organism: Neoseiulus cucumeris; assembly: GCA_021527715.1. Lineage (NCBI taxonomy): Eukaryota > Metazoa > Arthropoda > Arachnida > Mesostigmata > Phytoseiidae > Neoseiulus > Neoseiulus cucumeris. The sequence continues at coordinate 486,662 of JAJSRV010000027.1, read as the reverse complement.
TCTTCGTGTTTTTTTCGGATTAAATGTCTTTGAAATAATTATGGCGAACCTGTGATGAAGTGTATACTACTGTTTTCTAATATTTTCCTTCTGCCTCCTCTCAGCCTGACATGAGCTATGCAGGCGTCGAATATCAGGTAGAATCGACGACGGGAAGAACTTCGTCCTTTATACGGGGTACGGATTTGCAGCAGATTCCTCAGCGATGGACAGAAGGGGTGAGTCCGAACGAAATTTCTCGAACGGGAATTTGATGGATGCGAATCGACGACTTACCGGTTGCAAGTGGTGTTGGCTTTTTCCCTCAAACTCGAGTATCGCAGGTCCTAAATGTGGCGGTCTACCGACCGGTCCGTCGAATGTGATGTCTTCGACAAGACGTAAACTTTACCAGTTTGACTGAAGCTCTTGGTTTTGTGACCCGCGACATATCGACAGAGTGAGAGAAAGCATTATGACCGTTTTTGTTCCATTTTCCAGTTACGTACCGGAGGCAATGACTAGGACGGTTTCCCCATGAAACCGGGCATCCTCTCGAACGGTAATGTCCGTCTGATTCGTCGTCCTCATTCATACCGATGAACGCTGAAGGGAGTACGTTCGTGCGTGCATCGATGACCTCATCGACCCCTTCCGATGCACGCTTAGGTGGTTCGTAAGAGAGGCGACGCTGGGATTGAAGGCTTGTCTGGCAAGACCGTTTCCCGCCGTTTCTGCCCGAAGAGAACGTCGGAAATCAGGAAGTTCTTCAAGCTTTTGGAAGTATAAGATGTGGAACATTTTGTCATCCGATGACGACCCATCATCCCCGGAGAAGGTGAATTCTATGATCCTTGATAGTTGGTCGGCCCGCCATCGCTGGCCATCGCGTCACAACTAGAACTCATTTTCCGTTGAACGGAAAATGATCGGTTATCATCGGTAGTTGTGGTTATTAGGATGATTTCGGCATTTCCAAGTTGCAAGCCAACAACGACGAATCATAACAACAGCAAATTCCGACAATGTTCCATTTTCCGTTTTCCATTTAACGAAAGATGAGGTCTTGTCACAACGAATCTGCTGTTGGCGGTAATTTGGTTTCCGGAGGAATATGGTTTCCGTGTACTTATGGGCTATAACAATATCATCATGTCGTATGCAGCAGGTCCCCGTGAATCCCATTAGCGCTCGATTTGTTGCCGTTTTCTGTTCAACTCTAATGTTGCGTTTCATTTCCCAAGCTAAAAAATTGATCTTCTAACGTCGAATGTTGTATCTCGTCAGGGATTGAAGAAGAGCTGGAGAAGCCGAAAACAAAGCTGCCAAGATCCACCGCCAATCACGTCTTAAATGATCCGGTACAAGCGCACGGAGATCGCTTTTAAGAGAGCTCGTATCACCTGCAAGCAAGAACAACAAGCTGTGTAGGCCGGGCTCCTCGCTCAACGCGCCAAAGAAGCCGCCGAAAAGGAGGTCGAACTGATCCGTTCGAGGAGATCGTTTGGGGAATCACCATCTTCACTTTGTAGGGAATCACATCTTTGGAATCACAATGAATACCCACACCATGCATCCTCTTGAAAACTAGAGAAATCGAGTTTGAGCGGGGGATCGTTGCTCACGACAGTCTCGCTCTTGCGCCCGGACAAGAATGCTCACTTGAATATCTTGGAGCTTGTTACCCATCTGAAGAGGAATGAGCGTCACCTCATAGACGAGAGGATGTTGCTTCATGCAGAGAATCCTTCATGGCGGGACGAGCATCTGCGGGGATTGATCTAACTCGGCACATTCAACTGGATAATTGGACGATTGGACTGCGAAGAGGACGATCGGAAACTCGTCCAAGGAGAGTTCACGGGAGGTCCGCATTTCGATTCGACAGAATTCAAAATGAGCCATCAATCAATCTGTAGGACAATAATTTAAATTCATAAGGAAAGGTCCCGTGCGGTTTCCTCGGGAAGTCTCCAATTGCTTTCGAATAAAAAAGTAATTCTGCTGATGTGAAATAAGGAAAAACCCAATAGTCTCGCTTAGATGTAGTCATGAAGCTTTGACAACTCAGCACTCTACTCGGATAATGGAGAATTCCGCGAAGTTCTTTCTTAATGGCGTCCATGGCTGGAGCATCCGCGTCCGCGGCAGAAGAAGCAAGCACATTCATGCCGACGGTACGGATCAGATGGGCATATTTTGAGCTCACAATCATCTGGTCAAGCACGAGAGGCACTGGCGGGCAGCGGTTTTTGTCGAACAATACAAATTATCGCCATTGGTCGTTTAGATCACTTCTCCATTAGCTGTTACCAATGCTGCAGCACAGATGAAGTTCAACAATTCCATCCTGGAAGGAACGTCGAGTTCTTCAGATGAGGGAAGGTTGTCCACAACTATTCCCGGTTTTTGATATTCGAGTCCGAAAATTCAGATGAATAAAAAGAGCGGATTACAAAAAAGAGCGGCAGAACTCAACGAGAGTCTCTTGTTGAACTATCGGAGTCATTCCAGGAACTAGCAATGAGTAAATGAGGTTGGCAGTCGGTTGACACGCAGACGAATCTCTTCACACTGTTGTGTCCAAGTCATTTGCTTATTTTTCGAATAGATTCATCCCTATCCCTACTGATAATAATCGGCCAAGTGTGTCTGTTTGTCTGTCTGTCGGTCAGTTATTCCGTCTGTCCGTTTCTGATGATCTTGGGAGAGTCTACGGGAATCTAAAAGAAAGAATACGCGAGTAAATTTGAGTCTACGGAAGTCTATAAGAGGGTCTTCGAGAGAATCTATGAAAGTCTACAAGAGAGTCTACGGGAGTCTACAAAAGAGTCTATGGGAAAGTCTACGAGGGAGTGTACGAGAGAGTCTACGAAAATCTACGGGAGTCTAAGAGAGAGTCCACGGGGCTCTACGAAAGTCCACGAGAGTCTACTAGAAGCTACGGGAGAGTCTACGGGGAGTCTGCGAGAGAGTCCACGGAAGTCTACGAGAATCTACAAGATTGTCAACGGGAGTCTACGGGGGTCTACCGGAGTCTACGAGAAAGTCCATGGAAGTGTACGAAACCCTACGAGAGAGTCTTCGGGAGTGTACGGGGATCTGCGAGACTCTGTGAAAGTCTACGAGAAATTCTACAATTCTAACATTCTACGGTGATTCAGGGGTCGGTCTAACCCAACTTTTGGGAGTCTAAAAGGGGACAACAACACCGGCCACTGGCAGGCCGCTGCGTAACGAACAACGGAACCTTCAGTTCTGCAGATGGCGACGATGGATCCTCGCTAGAGAGAGATTCCAAGCGTGGAACATGGAATCGCGCGTGAAGAACGCCGGAGATTTTCGGAGTACATTTTGATAACTGTGCAGGGCACAACAGCAGTATTGGATAACGGCGCATGTTAAGCTTTCCAAGAAGGCTCGCGTCAAATCGAAGTATGTTCATTCAGGATGAGCGACTGACTTGTTGAACAAACAACGGACTTCAGATTCTCAACATCGTTTCAGTCTTGACATCCCGAAAACGACACGTCGTGCATTGCGATTTCGGATCAGATTTGTCTTTGGAATGACATTCATCCCTGGTTACGCATTTTTGATGAATAAACTTACTTCAAGAAATGCATTTATAGGATCGGCAATTACCGTGTAATTTGGCCTCACAGAGAACACAAAAATAGCTCATCAGAAAGATCAACGCAAGAAGACAGGATTCAATTGGGGACTCCAGATGCTCTTAGATAACATCTCCTCTGGAAAGCACACGAGAATTCGAATTGCTGTCAGACGATATTCAAATGAATCAGAGTGAACAATGGAATATCGAATGGAATGTCAATCATGGAGATGACAAGCTGCGGTTGATAGGAGAATGCAAGTCTATGATGGAGGGCGATGAGCCGAATGACCTATGAATTTGTGAAACATCGATAAACGGAAACACGTCAAATGAATCGTCGAATCAGAATCCTTGGTAGCATGAAAAAGAGAGAGGTATTTGAGAGGGCAACAGAGTTCGAGAAAACGAAGGGAAAGCTGAAAAACATCTTGGAACGACCGATGAATGTAAAATTTACGGTTCAGGATGCTGTGTAAGATAGACAATATGTATGCGTACGAATAGAATGTATCGAGCTGTACGGAAAAAAGGGGGCATGTCGGAAATAGTATCAAGACAAGGCAGACTAGATGCCATGAAAGTCATGTGTGGCAACAGCCCAACGTCAGAATATCATGACGTCAAGAAAGAGAGACAGACTAGCTACCGAAATAGAAGCTGGCCTGTGCGGAAGACAAGTACGGACTTCGCACTATGCAATACCGAAACTCTGCGTGTCGTTGTTCTATTCTACTTGAATAGCCTCCAAGTCGGATCCTCTAATTTCAACAGTGCATATTTTGGAGATTTCGCTCCCGATACGCACGAAAAAAACTCATCGCGTCGGACTTACTTCCGATCGAATTCGAGGTCTCAACTCGATTCTTCTTGCTCTCTCGTGGCAGCGATCCTAAGTTTTTGCCGGAGACGCTCACATACGCGTAGAAAGCGTCAGCTCCCGCTGTCCCGCTGCCAAGTGTACTAGTACTGACATTTGGCCACATATTTAATTCGTTCGGCGATGGCAGTCCCCTCTATAATGAGAGCATATCAGGCGTTTTCCACAAACTTTGTTCGAAAGCGTTCCGAGAAGCAAGGACGTTTACACTCGGCACTTTTGCCGAAGGTCGCGCTTGTTGTGTCGTGTAATGTAGAGAGGTGGCTTATAGACACGCATCCCCTTTAAACGGAGAAGCGGGCCGTTCAAACGGAACTCGAACGGCTGAATGTTCCGCATTTAGGCGGTCTCAGGAGGCAATCCCGGACCCAAGTGTGACATTTCCACGTGAATTAGCTCGCGAACAGAGGTCACCGGACCTCCACGACTCACCTCAGCTTTCGTATCCACTCTCGCCTGCTACTTGATTTCGCCTATGGTTTTGTTTTTGCTTTCTCTTCCCCCATCTTCTCCGTTTTCTTCTAAATCGTACTCTCGGATCCGTCTTACCCCAGCTCAAATTCTCCGATAGTCGGCGTGCCCGCTATATTCCTTCCCATCTCAGCACTTGTCTGACGCTTCGAGAATCTCTCGCCTCAAAACTGTCCCGCATGCTTGCGGTGTGCTCAAGCGACCGCGCTTGGCCTGCTCACTGAATCCTATGGTAATGTTCGGTAAGCAGCCGAACTCTCTCCCTTTCGTCCGGTTTTTGTTTTCCAGAAATGACACTGGGTGATATTCATTCAATACTTATTCAAGATATTATTTTTCTAGAAAAGATCCGAAGCTCATCTTCGATTCAGAATGTAACATCACCGTCCTATCTTGGTCTCTGCAACTACATTTCCTTATAAATGAGTCTTAGCAAAAATGTCAACTAGATTATTGTCTTCATCATTCATTCGGTATTGCTGTCCTCCAGCTCCGCCTCCTCCACCGTGGGAAGTGAGTGGACTCCGGCAACGGGATCTAACTGTAATTCCGAAGGTGGTGGCGGAAAATCCATCTGGTGACCTTCCTCCGAATTCGTCGGCGTCTTTCCCTCGTTGTTGTCGATCGCCGCCCTCATCAACTGACAAACTTCGCTGAAGTCGGGTCGGTCTTCGGGTCTGGAACGGATTCAGGCACACGGTCAAGAACTCTCTAGAGAATCACCGGTCTCACGAATCGAATTCGCCCTCAGAGTTGCGCAAAATATAGAGCGGGCGAACATTGACTTCGTTCGAAACGTTGCTCTCACGCTTCGGCGGATGCCCCCTTGGTTAGTTTCGTTAAGTCCCTTCATCATTCCATTTTTTGTGAAATTCAAGGTCGCGCTCTGAGAAATTCATCGAATATCCTCTCGATGCCGAAATTAATTTACTCACAGGAAAGCCCAGCATTTCCACATGATGTCATAAACTTCTGGAGGACATTCGTCCGGCATTTCAAGCCGTTTATTGCGATCGAACATAAGCAGGATATCCTGGCCAGCCAGATTCTGAAATTGAACTTCGTGAGAACTGCGGTGGGAAGGAAGTTGGATGCTCCGGACGAGCAATGACAACATCTGGTCGATACGCACCTTGTAAGGCCGTTCGCCGTAGCTCATCGCTTCCCATAAGGTTACACCGTAGCTCCAAACGTCCGACTTCGTGCTGAATTTGTAGAAGTAAATGCACTCCGGTGCATACCATTTAAGCGGCCATTTGCCAGCTGCTTCTGCCTGGATTATCGAAGTGAGAGTAGAGAATTAATTCGGAGACGAATAATTCAACAGCGTAATCCATCTGCCGAAGGCCGTTTTCGCTCAAGGCTGCTGTTGGTTCACCTTGTAATAATCTCGTCCGATCCCCAGCGTTCTACTCATTCCAAAATCCGAAATTTTGGCGAATTGCGTGTTCACCAGAAGCACGTTTCGCGCCGCGAGATCACGATGGACGAAATTCCGCTGCTCCAAGTATTCCATGGCCAGAGCCACTTGGAGCATCAAATTCAATATCACTACGATGCTTGTCTCCCTGAAAACACGAGCCATGAAATTATCAACGAACCTGGGTGTCTGACCAGGAAGAAAAGATCCAAAATAGGGACAACGAATGACAAACCTGTTGTAGCGCAGAAACCGGTTGAGCGGTCCCAGAGGCGCCAACTCCATAACCATCATGAGTCCTGTATCGATTTCGGAAACTCCAAACAAACGAACAACGTGCGGATGGTCGAGCGAAGCCAAAAGGTCCGCCTCTTGACTCAAAGCTCCCTGGAAAGTTGTTTGGTACAAACGGTTGATAACCTACTCGAAATCATCTAAAGCAATAAAGTCTGAAGCTGGATCGAATCGATTTTCAACCTAGAAACGACTTCACGTCACTGAAGCTCACCATTGAAGCCTGAGAGAATTCAGCGCGCAAGGATTTGGTCGCGCACGGAATTTCATTCCCTTCATGTTTCAGGGTAGCCTTGTGTACTTGACCGAAGTTGCCACAACCAAACATCTCGATCAGCTGAATGTTATCTCGCTGAATCTTCACCAAGCCGTTCAGGCTCTTCTTCACCTCGTTGAAAGCCATCTCCGATTGCTCTTGGGTCAGAACGTCGGCCAGGGCTGCGGCGAATTTTCTCAATTAATGTTCACATTACCAGACTCAATCAGATCCTGAAATCGTCACTTATTTTGAAAATCCCGGACGAACCTTGAGCGAAATTCCTCTGCCTTTCGGGTGACGGCGGTCCGCTGACGTTTCCTGTGCAGAGTGGATCGAAATCGTGCAAAGAAGGACTCGTCCTCCGTTCCAAGCTTTCCGCTGCGTTCTCTACGGCGCGGATTTCGGCTTTAATTTCCTGAATTATCTGGTTGGATGTCTCCTCTATGGCCTCGGCTATTGTTCGATCCAAGCGATCCCTGGAAAATGCGCAGAGTTGAGCCTACATCGCCAAAACTCGTTTAGAATCGAGTGATGCCCAAGACGGCGATTTTCGTCGCGTCACTCGCGATCATGCTCGCGGAATTCCAGACATCTCATTCGTCCCAGAGTTCAGCATTTTCGAGAGTTCGAGCCCTTCTCACCGTGGAATTTCGTCCACTTGTGGTATATCGATGTTCTCATCTGGAACATCTCGAATCAGTCTCGGGCATCTCTCGATAAGAGAATCGATTTCTTCGTAATTTGCTTCAGACAAATCGATCAGCGGCGGTGACGGGGAAAGGTCTATAGGAATTTTCATCGGTTTCCGGTACGCCAGCAGCCCACTGAACTGTTGGTTACGTCTGTCCTCGAGGTTCTGGAATAAAAAGGTCTTCATAGTAGGCGGCTTGATCCTTGAACCTCGCTGATGACGACCGCTTTTTTGCGAGAAGTTCCAAGGAGATGTCAATACCAGAGAGAATCTCACCACGTCCAAGGACAGTCGTCGAGGTGAATAATCGTAGGTAGCTTCTGTTCCGTCGAGTTCCCGATTAACATAAACAGGATCTTCTTCTGTGAGGATGTCTCGCCTTGCCAAGGACGTCCGGGGAGCGGGCACTGGAGCTGACACGGGACTGGAGCAACAGTTTTCAGTAAGGACCCGAGGGCTTCCGTCCGAAGACAAAGGGACGGTCATGCTGAAAATTGAAATCAATTGAGATCTAGCGGATTCGTAGTCGTTCTCGATTTCGTCGGATTCTTCCCGCTATGACTGTATCGATCAGGAGGGGGGTTTGGCTCACCCGTAATGGTTGTAGTGCTGCTCCATGCTCCGCGCTTGTTCGCACGCAAGCTCATCGAGCAGCTTGCTCTCCTGACATTTCCGACTCCGTCTCACTGTTCCGTCGAGTGACATGAAATACTGTATGAAGCCAGGCAATACGTGATCGATTGAAGAAGATTTCTGAAGTTTTGTTGACGCTTTGCAATTCCCCTCGAGAGTGCCCGGATAGCAGTTCTCGTCTCCACAGCACGCTGTGTCCGCGTTACGCATTTGACTCAGTCTGAAACACCACACAAGAGTCAATTCACGCCGCCGTTCGGGTGGGAGGAGGAGGCTTTCGAAGGTTCGAAACGATGGAAGAAAATACTTTCCTCCATTTCAAAATGGAATTCTGGGATGGGGCAGTAAATTTTTCGACGAAATATCACCTTGGCAATGTCTTCGAAGAGCGGTACGAGGTGTTCGTCGCCTGAGTCGATATCGAAGAGACGATTTTGTTGAGGATGCCCTTGTTTGGAATGGTTCCAAACAGCTTCGATTTCGGAGACTTGTTGAAAAAGTGTCGGGTGGCTTTCGATATATTTTTCAAAAAAGTGTTCTCGTCTAAGGAATCTGGTCTGACAATTGCTTCGATCAGCGGACACCACAGACCATCGGCGAACAGTGTGTAATGGCTGACAAGCTGGAATGGAAAGGACGTTAGAACTGCTTTTGCCCTACCCGGTTTGACAGGTCTTCATTTTCATCGCGAAGACTCACCGACATCAGACTAGGGAAAGCGTATCCGTCCTGAATGGCGAACTCTCCGCTGGATAGCACATCAACTTTGTAGTGTTTGACTGAGTATGCGTGGCTGAGGCACAGTGCATAGCTCGAATCGTCTCGTTCCCTAATTCTGTGAGGTGAAGAAGGTACTTGAGTGTCTGGGAGAAAAGATTTTCACCGAATGAATTTCGCTTGGATTCCCGCCTGATATTTCTTCCAAAATCTCGAATCTTCATAAATAATAGCCAAGACTGTGTTCGCTCGAATGATAGGATTGAGGGAACCGCCAAGGCCCTGAGGCATTATTTCCCCGACAGCCTTGACGGGAGTTTGAGAAGTCTGTCAATAGCTCACAACAATGTCAGCGACCCTCGAAAAGTTTTGAGGAAACTACTCGACGAACAAGCTGGCGATCAAAGCCGCCCGAGCGGTCTCCGTTCTGAAGAAGCCTCGCTTTGTTCAGCCACAAGCTTGAGATCCACAATACATTCCGTATCTTGCGAACATTTTGTTGTTCGGCCACTTTCTCTTCCTTCTCTCAAGTGTCCAGGAGACGTCTTGAAAAGCTTTTGAGCTCGGTCCGGAGGCCGGTCTTACGTTCAAAGGGAGTGCGTGTGCTTCGTGTAATTAGGAGTCGGAAATAGCTGTCTCGCCTCGGCTATTTCGCTCATATCTAAATATCTACTCACAGAAAGCGACCGTCAGCGTGGCCAGCTTCTTCGATCCGGGCCTCGGCTTCCAGTCGGCTGAGCGGTCCATGAAACCAAGGCTGGATTTCGTGCAATGTTTTACTAATGAGCACACGGAGATCCGCGGCGTCCTGTTGAGTTAGGTTTTCCAAGCGGTTTTCCTGAAAACGAGGTTCGAGACTTCTGCGTAAGACACTGGACTGAGTGCGAACATCAGAAATCGCTTCACTTGACTCGCAAAGGGAGCTTGTTGGGGCGAATTCAGTGTTTTTGAAACCGACTTCGTGACCGGTCGACTCGAGTACTCACATCAAGACCCCACTGACGTGACCTCAGCAGGATGAACTTTTTGACTTGCTCCTCTGAAAGACCCCAGTACGTGGGTGGCAGAATCGCTTCGACGCATCTCTGGCAAGGATGGAGAGGTTTTGTGGCGAGTCCCTCGACTATCTCGACGAGCTGCAAAGGATCCCCGAAGACTTGGTCTTGTGTCCCGGCCAACGCGAAACCGCCGTCCGGGAGACACGAAATCCGGTAGTGGAGCACACTGTGAAAGGATAAGTCGGCGGTACAGAAAAGATTCGTGGGCTGCGTGCTATGGCACAGGGAAAAAAAGCGTCACATCAAAGGGCCGGAAACAGAAGCGAGCTCCATTTGAAGACGCGACAACGCGGTCGAAGTGTTTGAATCACGAGCTCACAAGAAAGAAAACGGAAATCGCTCGAGTGCCATTTGGGGAAGGGAGCGCGAGATTGAACTCGCGTTCAGGAAATGGCTTATTGGGTTTTCAAGTAGCAGCGGCGAGCCGTTTAGAAAAAGCGTCCCACAAAAAATCATCGGTTTCTATTCAGAGTCAGATAACCCTTCTCTTCTCGCTCGCTCTTCGAAGTCGGCTCCAGCTCCTGGAAACAATATTTCATTCTCCGAACCCTCTGCGCGATCCAAACGAGAGGCTTCTCCGAGTCAACAAGGACTTTCGATTCGCGACTCGGCTCTCTTTTCAAAATCCCTGAAAGTCCTGTTCTGTCATCCTCAGTCATAGTCGATTACCCCGCTCGGCAATACCTCTGAATGTTGTGCGATGATTAGATATCAAACATTAAGATCCTCGAGACCAAAAGTCGTCACCAAGACGAGATGGGTGCTGGACATTCATTTCGTATTCTCCGAATATTTGCTCGAAATTTTTTGCTTCTCTCTCCATCGCGTTCGAATGGATACCTCGGAACCCTCCAAGGATCCCAGTTAGTTGAGAAGAACATCGGATATCAAAGTATACATCTCAAAGACGTAGTCGTATCCCGGGGTTTGCTTCGTAAGTCGTGACCTAGACTTCTGCTATCGTCGAACCCTTTGGAGTTTCGCTTCTGTGGATTCATTTCTAGGAAAGCCTCAAACAAAACTTTTACTCACCTCTTCTCAAAGCACAACGACAGAACGTAATCCTCTTTTGACTTCCTCAGGAGATACAGACCATCTTTGCAACCTCTCTCACACAAAATCCACTCAGCAGTCTCTCTTGAAATGTTTCCATAGTAATAATTCACTTTGTCCATATCGACGGCAGAAGTCGTCTCCGGCAGAGGAGAAAGTCTCGCGTCTGCCTCCTTCATATTCCTCTTTCGGCAGATGTTCGTTCCGCGAGAAACGAGCGGGGGCCCCTCTCCGAGTGATTTTTGGGCAAGTCCAGCGAACTAAAAAAAGGTGGAACAGTGGCAAAATCTGCAGCGAATTCCTGCTAACAGCATTTGAAGAGCATCGAGCCTAAGGAAAAGGTCAGACGACAAGTTGACGACGTTTGCTCTCGACGTCTCCAAACGAATCAAGTCAGGGTGCAGGCATGTTGAAGGAAGGGAGTCGAGCAGACGCCTACGGAGAAGGAGGGATCGGGGCTCTTTCGCCCTCGACCCCTTGCAACTGTTTGGGAGACTTGAGCAAAGGTTTTCGAATGCGCCGCGGTTCTTGATCAGAATGAGTTCCGAGGTTTTTCGGAACCATGAATTGACGTGGTTCCGATCAATGAAAAGCCTCGACGAGCTCCGCAGTCCTGATTCCTGATTGATGGAATGAAACTGTTTCGTTGGGCTCAGCGTCTGTTTCATAGAGAAAACCCTCATTTCGCTACTTGGCCTGAATCCTCAAAACTCGCTGTGAAACATCGGATCGTTCGATGACATGAAATTCGGTCGGACGGGTATTATTCGAAGATAATAGGAAGCTTTGGAATAATTCGTTGTCCGCATACTCAGGTCTCGAGCAACTCTATCCTCACCGCGAACGCCCTCTGGCGACTACCGAGACAGACTGCAGCACCAGGCTATCATGCTTTCCCGCCTGGCTGGCTGGCTGGCTGCCTTCCTGCCCGCCTGCCTGCCTGCCTGCTGGTTCAGCAGCCACTGCTGTGAGCGAGTGTTGCCATCTTCTCCGCTGTCACCTGCTCTGGACGAGTGCACCGCATCTGTTTTTTAAGTATATTGTTTGATTCCTTTTTTGGAAGCTTTCGACAAACCCTGACACAATGTCGACCGCAGACCTGACTGAAGAGACCAACGAAGGTAAGTTCGGATGAAAGCAGAGCTGATTGTGGTTTTCGAACCCTCATCTAAAGTTCAAGGTTCACTCACGTCTGCTGGAGGCGCACTCTGCGATGTGTTTGTTCTCTCTGACAGTTTTCAATGACTCTTCACCGCTGTCCTCGAACTGTCGCACTAGCGATCCTCCCGCTGAAGGGTGTCACAATCTAAACTGATTCCTCGCGAATGGATCTTGAGTTCTCAATCCATTGGTTCGAACTCTATCGACGAGCCCAATGGAGTCGAATTCGTTCCCGGAACAAAACAAACCAATGGGATGACGAAAGCTTCTTTGATAGAATTCTACTGAAGCAAAGTCAACCGAGGAAGGTCTGACATTTGTAGAAGCACGGCCCATTGGTTCGTATCTTAACCGTTCATATCAGTTTAGTTTACTGCGAGATCGACTCTTTCGAATGAAAACATCCGTTCAGACAGACGCGTTCGTATCCTTTGGCTCGATCGGATCTCAGCTTCGAATCGGCGCGAAATGAATCAAGAAAGTGTTGATTCCACCCTAAGAAGTTCCCCGCTCGGTCATACCTCAGGAATCGTGTGTTGGACCCTGTGGTGTCATTCTTTCCGGAAACGATCGTATGGAAGACAGAAGTAACTTTAGGCAGAAGAATTTCTGTCGAGGAATCGGAAGTTGCTTTCGAACGAAAGAAGTCTTATAACGAGGAATCGAAGGATCAGTTCTGAACCGCTGTCTCAATCGAGCTTCGATGTGATGGAGCACGAGCAGAGCTTTCTTTACGATCCGAGAACTTTGTGAATGCTTGAAATCAGTTTCCCTAATCACTTGAATTATTTCCGGGAAAACTATCCGCTTTGAAGTAGGCTATGCCAAATGGTGCGCTCGACTGACATGAGCTTTTCGTTTCCTTCCTTTCAGACGTGGATGAGGTCATGACTAAATACGCTGAACTCGGCGGCGAAGTTATCGTAACTAATCTCGAAGCCACGGGGAATGGCGGAACAACATTGGGACTTTCGATTGCCGGTAATAAAAACCGAAGCAAGATGTCGGTGTTTATCTGCGGTATCCATCCCAATGGGGTAGCGTCTCAGGAAGGCACTCTCAAAGTGGGCGACGAGATACTTGAGGTAAGTAATCTGGAGGCAGATGCACGAAGCCCTGTTATGCAGGTCCATCGATTCCATCGGGTGGTTCGGCAGCAGTTCCAAAAAAAGGTATTTTATCGACTCCAACCATTATCCAGAGCTGTCGGACTGTTCTGGTTTTAGAAAAAGACTCATTCACTTCTGAAAGAGGCGCATTGCTCTGGAGCGGGGCCGTGTGTTCGATGAATCCGCATTTGAATCTAAACCTGGACCTTGAGCGTTCCTCACGTTTCGATCAGGCCGAGTGGCTGCCTGCTCGCCACTTTATGCAAGACACTATTGGTCACGAGGTCGGGAGGCAATCGCGGATTCCGAATGCAGGACAACCGCCGCAATGTATGTAGAATAAGCCGCACGAAAGTTTGCTCAAGTCCGAATCTCGTTCGGTCCCATTAATCGGATCGAAGTCGTATCGGAGAAGTCAGCTCTCGACGTCAATGAAATCACGCGGATGAGATTTATGCATCGTAACAATAGCAAAACTTCGGATGACCCTTGAACGACAACAAAAACGACCAAAGTTTATTCATTCGGCGATTTGTTATATTTCCTCGTTTGTTGACAGCTGTGTTTCAGATTCCAGGGTTTTGTTTTACCTTCAACACCCATATTTTACGGTTTGTATCAAAAAGTCTCGTCTTGTCTGGGTTTCTGCTTACGACGGACGTGAAAACGAGGGTTATGCTCTCGCTCTCGGCCGAACAGCGTGACTAGCCATTCTCAGAACTCTCTTGGCTTTCCAGGTGAACGGCAGCGTAATCTTTGGGAGATCACACCTAAACGCGTCAGCAATCATCAAATCTTTTACTGGACCAGTCTACAAAATTTCAGTTCTCAGGTGAGTTCCTGATTGTAGTTTGGAGCTGTTTCTCTTGCGTCTGACTCCGAACGAGGATCTTGACTCGAAAACGTTGATCTCCTTCAGACGCGAGAATGCGATGGAAGACATGGCGGTGAAGCCTCTCACAACCTATCCCCTACACTTGGATAACCAGGTAAGCAAAAAGCCTCTCTAAACCTCTCCTGGACCTCTCTCATCTACAAAAACCACCACCGCTTCGAACATCAATAGAAATTAAGCATCTGTGCATCCGCTTTCTTGACAGGCCGACTATTCATCCTACAAAGACATCAAGAATATTGTGGTTCGCAAGGGTAGCTGCCGTTTGGGTCTCATGATCATCGAAGGACGTCATCCCGATGCGGGGCAAGGGATATTTGTCTCAGACATTCAAGAAGGAAGCCCGGCTTTCCACGCGGGTCTCGCTATCGGCGACATGATCCTCTCAGTCAACCAACAAGACCTTGTCGGGGCTGACTACGAAAGAGCAGTACAAATTTTGAAAGCCAACGAAGGCACGGTTCAGTTCACCATAGCAAAACCCACACGGGATCCATCTAACTTGAGCGTCATCAGAAGAAAAGCTTCATCTTTCGAGGCCAACCAACATCAGTTGAACTCAAAACAAGGTTCTCATACACGGAAGTCGATGGGACCCTTTAGTCGGAAGTGCGCTTCACCCACAGCAGAAATTCCTCACTCACCTTCCATGCAAGTAAGTTGGTCTCGCTCTTTGAGCCAGCGGGATTCGAGAGTTACGCTTCCTTAGTTAGTCCTTGTTGTGTGAAGACGAGAGAAAACTCATTCGACATCGTGTTATTTTGCTGAAATATGATGTTTCTCTTTTCAGTCGCAGTTAGCTTACACACCCCTTTCGAGATCGTCTTGCAATGCACCAAGATATACAGTAAGCGAGAGCATAGTCACAGGCGAGGAAACAATCATTGAAATCTCGAGGGACAAAATTGGTTTGGGCCTAAGTGTGATCGGAGGCGCGGATACCCCTCTCGGCGCTATCGTCGTTCATGAGATTCTCGAGCACGGGGCAGCACATCAGGACGGCCGCTTGAAAGTCGGCGATCAGATCGTTGAGTTGAACGGAATAGATTTATCGACCGCTACACATGAGCAGGTATGTTTCAAGTTCTCCGAAACTCGAGTGCGAGGACGCGATTGGAAACAAAGAGCGACTGATACGGTGGGTTCTGTTTGTAACTGTGTTTGTTCGTTCCGTAGGCAATCAATGCACTTCGTCAGGTTAGCTCTCCGGTTCGAATGGTCGTCTATCGGGACACTGAGCAAAATCTCAATTCTAACAACGAAACGTTCGAAGTTGAAATCGCGAAAAAACCTGGTCGGGGCCTCGGAGTGTGCATTGTTTCCCGGAACGATCCGCCGGGCGGAGTTTTCATCTCTGAAGTCGTCGCTGGCGGGGCCGTCGAGCAAGATGGCCGTCTTTACCAAGGAGACGAAATTCTCGAAATTAATGGACAGGATGTCAAGGAAGCTTCTCCTGAATATGCGGCCGCGCTGCTTAAGGTGAGCTTTGACTAATTGAGCACGCATTGAATACGGGCGACGTCGAAGCCCCAGCTTCGGCGATATCCTCAGGAGATCCAAGAGGAGTCTGAAAACAGAATTAGCGAGCTCGGCTAAATAACGAAAGATGATTTCAATTCGCTCTATTTTCCAGTTGGCGAACGGCAACGTCAGCATGAAAATCGGTCGTCTGAAACCTAGCAAGAACATCTAACAGCAAACCTTTTCGGCGCTGGCGGATTCGAGGGTCCTGCGTTCAACTCGCGCCGAAGGTCGGATGATTTCCTAAGATCTCTGTGAAGCATGTAATCGAGCCTTCAACCTCATCGATCTGAACCCCCTTGATTGTTCAATCTATCCCTGTAAAAATGATCCCATGATTCGAGAATTGATTGAACCCCGAACACAGGGAACCGCCATCAATCAATCTGTCGCGGTCTATCCCTTCGTTGAGCTCTGAGCGAGCGGCTTCGATCAACCGAACCAATTTTCGTGTTCTCTGTCACAAGCGTAGGGAGATCGTTCTAGTCGTGTTCATAGGCGAATAGAACAAAATCCGATGCAGTCATCGGCGCTACAGTCCAAAGCTTCGCTGTGAGGTTCGTCGTCGCCAACGCGGTGTACGAATTCAATCCATCCCAAGTGATCGACGGCCAAGTGCAGGAAGAGCAGAATCGGACCAAAACGGAGCAGGCACATAAAATATTCTTATAGTAACGAAAGAGAGAACGGCTGGAGATTAGGAAAACGAAAGCAGAACGATGATGCTCCCTCGAAGTGGAACTCCTACTGCCAGTTTCCTCGTGGAAGTCGTGCGTCACCGAACGGCGCTGTGCTTCCCGTAGCAGCCGAAGCAGTCCGCAGTTCTCGTCCTGGATGAAGACCTATCATCGAAATTCCAAATCTAAAATTTCTTCCAAAAGGATACCGTTCCAAAATGTCGTTTTCCGGCGGCTGAAGAAGTCTCAGTTGCACGGGGAGCTCGAGACGAAGGCTCTTCCGTCGATACCCTGTTGTTTTTATCTTCGAGTCTCATCTCTGCGCGAATGTGAGGATATGAGCGTTCCTTAGTGAGTGCGCGTGTATGCGATCAGTCATTCAAAAAACTGAGCGAATGAATTCTGAGGTGTCCTACCAAGTATGGTGCCAAACCCAACGCGACCTCCACCTTTACGACAAAAGATTCGGCGATCGTTGTCTCTCGTACGAGACCGTTCGATCGGATGAAAAAATGAATCAGAGCAGAACTTCCACACACCTATACATACACATATGTAGAGCGAAAGACACGGAGAGGATTAGCAGAAACGAGGTGGGTGCCGGCAAGAACGTTTATATTCTCGTATCTTCCTAAATGGAACAAATCTCAAGCTCTTTTTCCGACGTCTCAGGGCCCACGAAGTTGTTGTTATCACGAAATTGAAGTGGATCGGGCAATGTAAAAACGAGAGAAGCGTTCATTTTCTGATAGTTCGATTGAGTAGGTATTTGCATCGCCATGTAATGACAACGCAAACACTGTTGGTTCTTTATTATTGTGTATTTATACTCCTCTCTGACCACCCGGCCTGGTAGCCATGATCACAACCACGACTTGGACGGTTATATATTTACAATAGCCATCACTCTACAATACTCCAAACATCAAATGATTGATACGACCGATCAAATCTCAAGCTGTAGTCATCTTCCATTTATGATCTTCGACAACAGGATCACTCAAATAAACTGTTTTATGGACACCGTGCCGAACTACTTCATTTTTGGTAGCGAATATTCGACTCGAATCTAAATGTTGAGTCACACCGTCATCAAGATAATCAAATCTGCGGATTCAGAAACCGCAAATTCTGACGTGCAACAGGCCACCCATGAGGAGAAGTTTCCCTTCTAGGGGACCAGACACTTTAAATTAGAGGAGGGGTTGATAAGCGGGATGAAGGAGTGGAAATTTGATGACCTATGCCGCTATCTGACTGTGACCACGGAAATAAATTGGCGGAACACCGGATATATATGAATATAATAATGAATTCATCGTGACAACGGGATCATCTCCGGCGAAGAACACTCTTCATTTTTTTTTTACTCATGTCTCTTTATTCTGTATAAAGGTTGTGGAAAGTACTTCCGGCTTATGGAGGCGTAACAACACTAATCATCGCCCTATATCTCAGTGCGTCACCTGTTGCTCGATCTTCGAAAAGATAATTACCTCTAGCATCAACCATTTTCTGCAGAACAAATATCTTTACGATTCGGAGCAGGTCGAGGAAATGCCGAAATTATGGTCAGGTCACGAGAAGAGTGTAGTCGGGCCGTGGAATTTCGGTAGGGTGGCCAAGATCCTGCAGTTTGGATGCATCGGTGAGTCTAATGACCGTTTTAAACATTTAATGAACCCCACAACCGCTCGGGCGTATCGACATCGGAATCAGCAAGCCTAAAAAACCCCTGGCTCTTTTTTCGCATGGCTCGAGATACGCAAATGGATAGAGACACAAATAACCCTCGAAATCCTGCTCCTCATAAACGATCCCCTCATGAATCAATGTGATTCAGGAACTATTTCTTGAACATTCTCATTGCCAGGCTCAGACTGTGGCCAATCCTTGGTTAGTTGCTCGAGGTCAGCGCTACCGAAATGGCCATGGGTGTCCTTGATTAACGAACAAGAAGTTTGAGATTCGGAAGTTGCTGACAACCTATCAACGACTCGTCTTCCGTCTTTTACTGTTCACTTGTCAAGGCAAATGTGGGATTTCCTCCTCTGTTGTTCCATACGGAGAAGACCAAATGAACTGAAGATACTCGCTCTCTTTCGAATTCCGATCGAGATGCTCAGAGACCATACAACAGGACTCTCTCTCTCTCTCTGATTTATTGAAACATTAAAAAAATGACTAAGTATTATAGACCACAAGAAGAAGCGACATATCGCGGTGTCAGCTGGAACTTTGAAATACGCGACTCATCGTAGATGAAGAGTTTTCAAAGCAGATTTTGCCACTCGCTGGGAAGACAGAAACAAGTACTTTTCATTATCCTTGATCCTGTGATTATCAGTTCTTAATACGAAATATGTTTCCGATGGATGAAAACCAGTTCAGTTCACTACGGAATCATGATGAGTGAATCCGACTTGCCCTGTCGACATAGAGTACGTTGCACGCCTCGGAAGATTCATCGATCGAGCGGAAGATTCTCGGATATTCAATCTGTAGAACAAGACACTCGCTTTGTGCTTGAGAACAAGTTTTATTGGATTAGCCGTCATCAAATGGAATATGAATTCAATTGCATCGATTCTACCATCTCTCAAACCTTTCACCGAACTTCTTTCAAATGACTAGAACTGTCGCGATCCCCCATACACGATGAACTATATTGTACAAAGACCAGAAACGAAGATTTGCTGTCTCCTTAGTTTCAATAACAGGTTAACATTTATTTCTGTGCATGCAGTGGGATCCGGTGTGCTGTGCAGAACTTCTCGGATCTTATCTCATAAATGCCGCAACGCACTGCTGTGGAACGAGGCAAAAGCTCTTACACCATACAGACGCTGTTGTCATAATAATCGCATAGACGTTCGATAAAGAAAATAACATTTCTTCATGTATATTAAGCACTCAGTTTTGTTTGGCGTGTCTGAATGACTTCTCCGGGATTTCGGAATCGAGTTCTCCAACTGAAGAAGTCGTCCAAATATCAGATACGTTACAAATGCACACAATGGAATCACAACTCGAAGCAGATCTGAACAAGATACTCATGGTATAACGTTGAGTAGTTTACTTTGCACAATAGATTAGCTGTAAATGTGGCAAGAAATTTTCGGCTATTCTTTTCTGTCCCGCCGTCATTGGAAAGCATGGGATATTTCGAAAACCTCCTCGTTCGGACGTGGCTCAAATATTGCAGACTCTTCTCGCGTAGAGGGGAACTCCGGGATGGTTCATTACCACTGTTTGTTGAATTTGGGACATCGGGATTCTGCTTTGAATCAGAATGTCCTGCCATCTGTAAGAGCAATATCCTGATCATTAGCACATGCGGTCTGGGCGGAATTCGAGTTCCTGCATGTCAATGAATTGGCAGACTCTAGGAATCTACGAAGAAGAGATCGGCCTCGTTACTTACGCGAGTCTAGATAGGTATTGATCATGAACAAATGAACTAACCGTTTCAATATCGGGCACCACTGGAAGAATCCTACTACTTTCGGATCTGACTCGGTTTCACT
Source organism: Neoseiulus cucumeris (assembly GCA_021527715.1). NCBI lineage: Eukaryota > Metazoa > Arthropoda > Arachnida > Mesostigmata > Phytoseiidae > Neoseiulus > Neoseiulus cucumeris. Next base: position 466,701 of record JAJSRV010000027.1, on the reverse strand, counting down.
AACCCTGAGCCTCGCTTGAGTGAGCTCTACGTCCTCAGTGATAATAAGGAATGTCTTGTCCTCGATGCTGAAGATTTTATAGATGACTCCGGATATCCTCGGCATAATCTAGTCCAAGTTCAGGCTGCTCTCACTACCGAATACGTCCTTGTACTTATTCAAGGGAATGAAGACCATTCGATCTTCATCGAGAATGAAGCTTTCATGACCAAGCTTCAACGCGAACACGCGATCTTCGAGAATACACAACTGATGGTCGGCGGTGACTCCAGCACTGGAGAAGGCAACTTGTCGGAGGACCCGAAAGTCGTGGTCAACTTCGACGAAAAACCCAGTTTTCTCGGTGTCGAAGAATATTCTTCGAGTTTTGTTGTCGAAACATTTTGGCTCAAGCGCGAAACCATCAACGATAGGAAGCTCGAGATGCCGAGGCTGCAAGTTCTCGGATATAACGTAATGTTGTTGATTTACGCTGTAGAAGACTCTGCCGAACATTTCTTTAAAATAACCACTGGTTCCTTCCGCATGCCGTACGATGACTGTTTCTGTGCCGAGAAGACTCTCTTTCTGGGTAATGGTATTGCTCCTGAGATAATTATGCGTCAAGTAACGATTCTTGTACTGCGTGACCTGTGAAAGAAAAAAGGGGAATCATATCTTTCAGGCTCGGTTGTTTTTGGGTGGAACGAGAGGGAGCGGGAATTGTGGGGGGACATTCACCTGGAAGTTGTACACGCCCTCCCTCGAAGAGTCGAAGTCACCCCAATGGCAATGTGCCCAAGTTTTCCCGTCAAACATGTGTACATGTCCATCGAAAGACTCGTAAACCACCTGAATTCGATGAAGAACTCTGTGAGTCTCGGTGCAGAAATCGGGTCGAAAATTATATTCTTCATGAAAGCATATTCTAGGAGTTCGTGTTATAAAACTCTCACTCTTCTGGAATGTTCGACCGCGTCCAACACATCCAACGCGTTTGAAAGTATCGGCGCGACCGACTCATCTCGGTTCACGTCACCCTGGAAGAACCGATCGATAATTCGTTACGCGACGCCGAATGATTTCAGCTCAAGATCAGTGAAAGTTGTCGGAGATTGTCCACGTCGTTAGACAGTTAAACAAACCTCAACCCAGCGCAGGAGGAACCGGAGCGCGAACGCGTATCCTCGGAGACCAAATACTTTCACGAAATCTTTGATGATTAACGGGAGTACTCTGTGCATCAAACTCGTCGAAAGGTTGAGCAAGAGCTCGTCTTGTGCATCGATGATCCATCGGAAGACGCTTCGGCGGAAATAGTTGTCGAGTACGTCAAAAAGTTGATCGCTTTGCAAGTAATCGAACATCGTATACACTTCGAGCAACCGGTCAGGATGCAGATCGGTGATCGAACCCGTCGTGATGCTCTCCAAAATGACTTTGAAAATTGTTGAAGGCATTTCTAGGCGTAGGTGATCGTCATCCAGAGATTCTCTGAAGCCTCCGTGCAGCATGGAGTTGAAGTACGCGACGCGACAGAGAGTTTTCCTCTTGCATAGAACTTCGACATCATCTGAACACATCACAAAAAGATCACAATCTCCTGATTCAGGCCTACAATGCCCGGGCTTGGTTTCATCGTAACTATCCTCGTAAGTAGCAAAATTAGCGGTGGACGCAATGAGATCTCCGTGGATTTGTTCTAGAACCTCTACGAGGTCCAGGACTAGATTGGAAAACCTATTAAGGTGAGTGAAAGTGATTTTTTCCGACGAGTAATGACGCGGATGCGTGGCCCATCTTAGTAGTGAGCGAAGAACCGTATTCGTATCGAGCGTAGTTTGCAGAGGGATCGTTTCGGCGTTGAGGTAGTGCCTGAGCTGAAAAACGAGGCTTTGCTCCATGAGGAAACTTTTCGGATGCGCGGTCTGGTTTCGCAATACAGATATGCGCGGATAGCTGCGATTGACTTACCTCGTTTTCTGAGAGCTGGAGGAATGTTTTGTTGAATGCAAACCGATGAAATTCAGATCTCAAGTAGTTTCTGATTGCTGTCATCCTGTCAGGCACGAACTGAAGTTCTTCAGCGAAGCGAAGAACCAAGTGATGATTCTCCGTTATGGAATCAACGGCAACGTACCTGAATCGAATAAAAATGGTTGCACTGGCGAAAATTTCATAGTCCATGAGATCCAAGACGTGTTCGTGAGACTCATTCCTCAAATGCGTATTTCATAGGAAGAAACGAAACTTGAGAATCGAGATCAATCGAAAGATTCGATAAACACAGAGAAAGTGTGAGGCGGTTACTCACTGTCGTGTGTAAAGAATCCTCAGAAAGTTTTCCACCATCTCGTTATCGAGGTTCAAGTCTATGTTTGAACCGTGGCCCAGACTCGCGAGATTTTTCACCATCGCCTGAACGGAAAGAAGGAAGTTCATATTTCCGGTGCCTTGTTGGTTGAAGAGACCGAGACGGCGTATAGAGTTCTACAACTTTCAAGGGTAGACTAGTTCTCTTGCGATTCATTTGCTTCTCTTTCGCCGGAGATTTCGACCCGATTTCGCGTCATTCTGATTTTGAAAGAGACGCGCGAGAGATACTACAAATCGAATGCACTCAATCTCCTCGTTTACACAAACTTGCTCCTTTGTTGAGCGGAACAGAAGCGTGCGCGGAGAGAAGAATTCCTCGAGGATGGAAATCTAACTTACAACTCACCTGTAGAACATGTCGATGGCAGTGACTCCACCGTTGGTAACCTTTCTTCGTCGCCGTTGATATTATCGCGAAATCCGTGTTCTCACGAGATCTCTGGTTCCACTCTCTTCGGAAATACCTGGTGAGTCCCGAAATTCTTTAAGTTCCTCGCCAGCAAATTCTTCATCAGTTTTTCCCAGGCGATATATCTCTGGTCCACGGATAGGCCAGATCGTCAACTGACCTTGGGGCATCGCACACGAGAGAGCTCTGCAAATACTCTATGGGTTGGTTCCACTTGAAGGATGACACCATCAAATTCAGAGACTGGATCCAGTCCCAGCAAGCGGAGTAGTCCATGGCGAAGCTGAAATTCCTCAACGGTTAGATCGACGAAATAATTTTCCCTTGCCGATTCCGGGTTCTGGTTCCTAAGATTTGCGGTCCCCAATCAGAACCTCCCATGGAACTCTTTCCGTCATTGCTTCAACCTGGATAGCGACGCTCTTGGATCAATTTCCAAAAACGGACATTTGATTCCTTTGTTTCTGCCCCTAGAATGCTCTGAAACAGCGATTCCTCCAACGCGATTTCTAAATCGAGAAGTTTTCCATTTTATCACAGCGAACAGGTGTGTCCTGAAGAGAGTGCGACACATGCCCGGCTCCATGGAGCTATTGTTCATAGAATGGTCCATGTCCTTAGTTACAAAAAAGACTATCCAAACAAACAAGTTTTGTCTGAGAATCCAGAATCGAAGATCAGCCGTTAGAAGATATTGGGAAAAGGAGAAAATGTCGGTGGATCTCATCCTTCTGGGTCGGGATTCATCTTTACCCCGTGAGATTCGGAGAAACGTCTTCGGGAAACATCGAAAATTGAACAAACAGGAATTTCACTTACAGCGGTGGCAAAGTCGGTGAAATTTAAACGATTCTATCACAAACCAAGATTGTGTTTAGAGACGAAGCTGCCGTCGGAAATTTTGCTCCGTTTGGAGTGCCGTCAGAAATAACTAGGTCCAGCTCTACATTAGATGATTCATGGCTGACGGAGCGTCAGTAACGACTTCGTGTGATCGTCTAAGTTGGTAAATAGAGGTTCGAGACCAATCTCGCGCATACTCCACAATCCTCAATAACCACTTCAGGAATAATAGGCAACCAGAACACCAATATCCCATTCTCAAAGATACTTAAAAAGACACTTGTTGATAAGCCTTCCCACAGAAGAGACGATAATCGCCACAATTTTGGACGACAATTCTCTCATTTCCTGCCACAACGAGCTTAACGGATTACTCGGTCTCTCAGCGATCTATCGAGCTCGAATGACAATTACTTCCCTATGAATACAAACATCAGCAGAAAGACTTTGGCGACTACTACGTGAAGAGTTTCTGACCGACATCAGGGGTGTAGACATTGCACAAACCTCCTGATTCCACTTCCAAACGACTCGATGGAAGTCGGGTACGCTTCAACGGAGCTTGCGAAAGAACAGAGATCCGGTTCCTCTTCCCGGCTCTACATTAGTGGTTCTCATCACAAACAAACTTTTCCGGCTAAACACGAATTCTGTGCAATGAACGACGAAGGGAATAATTGTTTCAAACTTCGAGTGAACTTGGAATATTCATGATTTCGACTGTCGCGACGACGTTCATTGTTCATTGAGAAATGTTTTTCGATCTTTGACACGGTTGATCGGTTGCTGACATCGCGCGCTCAAGTGGGGCCTTGAGCACGCGCACAATACGAGGTCATCGCGAAAATTTCGGAACACCTAGCGTGCCCTTTCGTACTCACCTTCAGTCCTCGTTGTTCTAAGCTTAAGAAAAAACTCTCAGCGACAAGGATGCTCGAGGGAAATCGAAAAGAGTTTCCGCGTTCTGCTTCACTGAATGCTTAAGATCCGCTCTTCAGATTTCCTGTTGTCGTATGAACATATCTGTCAAGCGCTCCCAGCTTCATCTGTGGAGAGGTAAGCCCCCTCAGACTTGGAGGGTCTTCCGCGTGCTCAATGTATTCGAGTGATCATCTGGGCGCCGTTCTCTCCTACTTCACTTGTTCTGTACCATCCTGTCCGGAAGTCCGCCACTTCTGGAGTCGCCTTCTCCAACCACGGGTCTCGTTCGAAATTCCCTCACGAGGCGATCACCCACGTATGATTCCCTTCCAGATGCACACCGGTCGCACCAACTGTCACACTTCGAAGTTCTTAGAGTCGTACACGGCACACGCCTCGAACACAAGAGATCCCCGACTGGCATCGAGTCACGGCCAAGAAGATCAGAACTCGTTCATGGGGCCGCCGGAACCACTCCGAGATATCACATTGGGCAATTCTATTGGGCAATCCTCAACAATGTGAACAAAACAGAAATTCTTATCCACTAGTGGTAGCAGAGCAGTGGGAGAACGACTGGGAAAATCAGCGAGCTGGCGACCTAACCAGCGGCCGAGATAGTAGCCGTAGCAGCGCCGCTGGTTCTATGCAGTCGTTCTAGCCGTAGGTGCCGCTGCCGTCGCCGTAGCAGCGGTGAGAGCAGTCTGGTTGGTGTCCAACGAACGGCGCATGCGCCACTTGACAGCGGCAAGAGCGCTCTTGGCCATTCAGAACTGAACGTCCGACTTACTGACAACCGAACAGAAAGAAAGACGGACAGAGCGGCTGCTGAGTTTCTGGTCGACAGTTTCGACTGCTGACCATGCGGGAAGCTCTGAGCGACGAGCAGGCCGTCTGTTAGGTTCTGGTCGAGGGTGGCACGTGTGGGTCCCTGAGGAGAATAGCCTGAAGAGACAGCCGGAGTAACCGCTTCCATAAGAGTTTCTAGAAATGTTTGAAAGCCCAAAAGTATCGCGAATACCAATTTCATCTTTGAGATTCGCGGGCACCTGACCCCCGGAATTCGGACCCATCTCCACAACCTGTCCCTAGAGCTCGAGATTCGGCTCGTTTCGATAACGAACGAAGCCCCACTCGATCCACTCGCACTGTCTTTGTCGCTCAGCGCGGGATTTTTCGATCGCTGTCAGTCTCAGGCCCGCTGATTCGATGAAACCACGCTCGATCTCCGCTGGAGACGCTCAATGAAAGTGTTCAACGAGACGACACGCTGGCTGCTGATATCGCGTTGATTTGAGAAATGACGCCAAACTATTTACCACGACGTCAGTTTGAGAGACCGGCTCAAGATCGTGAAAATCGCAGGATTTTCTCGAAAACTTAGCTGTGTGTAGGTTGAGCTGAAACCTAGCTTCGTTCGCTTTGAGTAGAATGTTTCTGAAATGACTGGAAAGGCAGCCACGGAATGTTCCCTTCCATGGAAACTTAATTCGAGGTTGTTTGGGGGGGGGCGGCGCACCCGTCATTGAACCACCTCATTTCCAGGTCAATCGATGCACACTTCTCCAGAAATGGTCACGGGCCGCCGAGTAGTTAGCTGTAGACTGCGGCACAGGAACGGGAAGAATTTCTTCCGTCACGCGAGAAAAATTCATCCGGACTGGATTCAAGTGATGGGTTGGCCCTGCATTTAGATCGACGTGCCATTTCGCGTGTTCCGACCCAGGCTCTCACCGCTGGATTTTGACTTTCGATGTTGTCGCCATGTAGATTCCTACAGCACCGAATCGAATTCCGATATCATTGGATCCACGAGCCTCTCATATTTTTTCGAAGCTGATTTTTTGAAAAGCCATGAATTTCTAGTGAAAAAAGTTTTCGTTGCTGGGTCGGCCGAGTTCCCGCGCGACGAAGTGTGCTCGCACTTGATTTCGCGAATCGGATCTTTTTGCATGGAAAGAGCAAAAATCTTGGTCCTCGGAGTTCCAAGAATGGCGGTTCCCTCTGTGGCCATCTGCCCCCATCTCGTGGTCCCCGCTATGGAATATCAAATTGGTGGGCATCTCGCCCTCTTTGTATCTCACTTTTCACTGGACGAGGTCCGGGTCGTTCCCAAAGGCAATTGAATGTTGATAGCACTAGTTTTTCGATAAAGGAATGTTTCACAAATATTTTTCCTTTTTTCGCACCTTTCCAGACCTGAGGCAACAACGAAAAGGAGACATAAATGCTGCCAAAAAAGAATATTCCCCAGAGGTCACCCGGAGGTGTCGACCGGGGTGGACCGCCTTCCCTGCATTCCACAATTGAGGAATATATGTAAACTGAGTGTACTTCATTCGACCCACACAGAGACGAGGGCTGTTCCTGCCCTCCGAGGGGAGTATCCTCACTGCACGTGAGTGGAGCAGCCGCTATTCCTTGTAGATCTTATTGCTGGCTGTGCGTCCCATGAATCGCGCTCCATGCATGAATATTTTATGAACTGGGTTCGGTATTCCCGGGAGATCTCGGAAAACCGCGAAACGTCGGAAACACACTTTTTTCTCTCCTATCACCTTTTCCAGAGCCAGCCGAATGAATTTCTCTCACACGTTTTCGTTCGAAAATGATAACCAGAAGAATCCACTCATGTTAGGATATCATGCATCGTATGCGGATGATCATATGTGAAAATAATTCTGGAGGTCCAAGGAGTTGCCGGTTGCTCCCATGGGGCCCTGGGTCGCCATGAACCAGTGCTCCAAGCTCTCTGAAGATATTCTGAATGGTAGCTTTCTTTCATATGTGCGAATTGTATTGAGCCATACACGCCCTTCAAGAGATGGTTCATTTTTTTCAATACTTTCCTCTTCATTGAGCATGAAGCCTTTTTTTCAGTTGAGACACAATTTTTCAGACCCTCAAAATGAACGCCACCGATCTCTTTCAGACAACGACATCACTTGTCAAGGGGACTTTGCTTCGGAGGACCCCAGCAGTTTGACACCAGAGAACAGTGCAACGAACCACCCTATGAATCGCTTCGCTTGATGTCTCCAATTATTTTCCTGTCGTGGAATCAACGCTTCAAATCTCTGCTTAGATTCGGCTTCGAATCGTGTTACTTGGAATGTCTTAGAATGTTTGAGAAATGGCACAAACCTCTTCGATTTGCAGAACCCGTTCGCGGTATTCGTCTGGCTTTTCTACGAAAACGTCGCAGCTGAAATTTTCGAGTGTTTCATGATAGCCAACTGATAGCGTGACAGAATTTCGTACGAAGAAGGTTTCCGGGTTGGAGGAAACTCTTCTTGTGACTCAACGTACTCGGCCACAATACTTGCAAGCTTTTCTTCAATCTCAAAGATGTGAACGGCATCCTCGCTTTTGAACTCTTCTCGACTCATGATAGCTTCTTTTAACTTTCCTAGGTCCTGAAACTAATGTCAGTGCTGAGCTCGCTCAGGAGAACTGATGCGACGGATCGAAACTGCAAACAGCCAAAATTCCTCACCCTGATACGGAGGTTTGCGATGGTTCTCAAAGCGTATGCGTCTCGAGTAGTTTGAAGAGCCAGGAGCCTCTCTTGTAGTTGGCTCACTTGAGAATTGATGCATGCGGCGAAGGCTTGATGCGACTCATCCATTCCGTCTTTTCAAAATGGAGCTCCTATCTTTTTACAAGATGATTCCTCACGATTTTTCGTAAGCAGTATCTACCGATTTGTGAAATATGAAGGAAACCAGATCGACTCACTTGAGTTTCAACAACGTAACTCTGTGATGGGATCCTTAGGAGCGACACGGACGAATACGTCACAATTCAGTAGTTCTACCGATGCACCAAGCAATCTGAACAGAGTTTCTCAACTGACCCGAACGATCACGAATGTCTTGAAATAACAACGATGTTCCTCAGCCAACAACTGACAATCCGCGATACCCCCGAGTAGCGAGCTTTCCAACTTGTTTGAATCGATGACACAACTTTCGCTCCAGACTCCACGAAGCATGACGTAAATTGTTTGAATTATCGCTTCAGTTCTCGATTCCATTCACGAAATTCTCGGTCTTTATTTACATAATATACAAATGGCCAACGGGATACACAAACGATTTAGTTCAAGCATGGTATTAAGGTCGTCCATATATTCGTTTTCGAGTTCTCAGAGGTCGAGCCGTTGGATTGCAGGCTGCAGTTTGCGCAAATCCTTCATGCCGACAAACGCTGTCACGAGTATCAAGCTTATGAGTCCTATCCGAGTGAAGCGACGTTTCCAACGATTCACCTTAAATCGAAATAACATGAAACTGGAATTGGAAATACGTCAGCCGACTTCTAGACGAGGAAGTAGCTCGGGTCGTATGAATGGAGAGCTACACACCAAGGCTTTGTTGCCGATTGCGTATTCACGATAGCGTTCGGGACTGTCCAGATACAATTCACATCTGAAACGACGATGGTTGTCGCAGTCGATCTCTAACAACAACTCGAATTCAACGAATCATATATTCCGGTTTCGAGACGGATACTTACTTTGCTAGAGAATCTGCAAGTGTGTTTTCAAGGTTCATGATGAAAGCGGCTTCTTCCGCACGGAGAGTTCCCGCAACGAGGGCAATCTCTTTGTGTTTCGATAGATCCTAAAACGAAGCATCTAGAGTTTGTGTCAAATGCTGATCGAAGGTCTACGCATAGACGAAAATATTCACTAAGAAAACCGAACTCAAACCTGGAGACGAATGTTGATGAGCGTTTTCAATGTGAAAGCGTCGAGAGGATCGTCCAGTCCTTCCATTGTCCGATTCGCGATATAGTTCACAGATTCCTCGATCAACTCCAAAGTTTCTCTCTAAGCGATCGTCATTTTTAAAATGTTTCGCTCCGACCTTCGGACGGGACGTGCTCCACCAGCTGATTCAGGACGAAAACAAGTTTGCGGCCGGTCTCGCCAGACTGGCTCGGGACCGCGAACTTTCGAACCTTCGCTCGGTAGACTCTTAGGCTTCTCTCGATTCCCGAGTCGACTCGTTTCTTACCAAGTGAATGAGTTGAGACTGAGGAGAACACTTCGTTCCTTAGCGATCCTTACTACGATTCATTTGACTTACTCCTTTGCACTCTTACACTCTTTGGCTTTTTGCACTATTATCCCTTGGGTGAGACTTCCAGGCGGAAAGTCTCCTGAAAGCAGAAAACAAAGATTTCTGGCCTGCCACGGCCAACGATATTTCTGAGTTCTGAGTCGAGGGGGTTCTTGTTGGGGAGAGGAGTCCCCGGACAATCGGTTCAAGAAGCGGTACCTAAATCCAGCAACTTCACGAGCACTCACCGAGACCTTGGGAGACGCACTCGAGGTTCCTGAATTGACGAAATTCGACAACCGAGTCACGGGCCTGATGGAGAATAGTTGGTTTTTGCGATCGCAACTATGCCACCATCTTGCCAATGCAGCGGGTCAACACTACAGTTCGCGGGGACTTCTTCGTTGAGTGATTCCTCGATTTCGGCGATGATGGAATTTTCGCTGCCGCCTGAAGGAAAAGCCGGAAACTCTACTCACGTGATACTGGAAGGTTGTGAGATCGTCTTCCATGGCTGTTCGGGGGCATCTTTGGAAAGAAAATGACGGGACCGGCGACCAAATCGCTACAGAGTCCACTGCTGCCGTTACTGCCGCTGTCGAGAAGTCTGTCGTGATGCTTTGACGTGGCGTCAGGCTTTTATGCGCTCCAAGTCGATGGTTCAGTTTGATCAGCGTTGTGTGATGACCTGCTGAACAAACTCGGGAACTCAGAGCTACTCGTTTTCTCGCTACGTCGGTCGTCGTCTAACTTGAACGAAGTCCTTCGGTAGGCTCTATAGACTACGCGAGTTATTTGGAAGCTTTGACCACACCACGTTTTCAGTCCAGAGCGGAGATTCGCCTGAACAGAGAAAAAAAGAGCGGTGGAGTGTTGAGCCTTTTGTGCGACCTGCTCAAGTCAGCCCTGCTGTATTGATGGGGCAGAGATGCGAGAATGAAATTTCACAAATCCACTCCTGTTCCGCGTGCCATGAGATAATTCTTCGACTCTTTTCGGAATTCCCGAAGCTCCACGAATCTGAGGTTTCATTGTCCGATTCGTGAAAACTGCCACACGCTCTAACGAGGTCCTGTTTCACGGCACACCTGCTTAGCGTACGCGGCCTGATCAAATATGTGCGGGGGGAAAAAGAATGATATCGATCGATCGATCAACTTTTTCATCGATGCTTAGCTTACTTGTGGGTACAGCCTCATATTTGTACAGAAGTTCTCGTCTGTTTCGAGTTTTACGGCCCTTCCTGTGGCGAATCACAGCTTGAACGTCGCCGATGATCTTCCTCGGCAAATCTGGAATTCGCTGCCGATGGGTTTTCGATTCGCTCCGATTCTTACTCGCATCGGGCCTCTTTGAAATACATTCTCGAAAATACAGGAGCGCTGAGCGATTCCAACCTCCGCCTTTTTGAAGCAACAAGTGAAGTCGATTGAGCTCCGAGTTTTTCTCAGTTGCTGGAAACCAGAATCGGGCAGATAGACGCAAACATAGCATACGATGTGGTAATCGTGTCGTGTGTTTTGAATATTTTCGGAATAGCGACCCGAGATTACCAGAACTGCCAGAAATCTTGGAAAATACGAATTCTCATCTCAATATTGTGTTCTGAAACACTTTTTCTGAATGAAATATAGACCGGCGATTCCCGATTTGGTTCTCTGGCCCCCTTGGCGGGTCCAGAGGCTACTTTTTGGAAGTTCGCGATAGGTAAAACAAAGCCGCGAATCCGAAAGGTTTCCGCTCTCTAGGGAGAGTGCGCCAGTCATTGACGATTTTTACATTGGGTATCCCCCAGAACTTTCATCGTCATGTATGTAATCTTTCCGCTCCAGGAAGGATTTTGTTTCACTTCCTTGCTTGCCTAGATACTTACATCCAATCGCGCGAGATTCCCCCCAATAAACTGTGGAGATATCGATGAATCCAAAATGACAAAACCGTACGAAAAAGGATCAAGGTGCTCCCTAAATGAAGAGACGATGTCTTCGTCCTCAGAGTGAGATTTTATGCGATTCTTTATTTGAACACGGGTTCGCATGAGCCTCGTTCGGGAGGCGTTCGATTCATTGCCACGCAGTTTTTACCCTATGAGAGTCCTGGGCAAGAAAAGGCCTAGGAATGGTAACTAGCAGAAATTATCAACATTGAGGATCAACGAGAGATAGGAGGGAAGAACAATTTTCACTTTTCGGCCCATCTACGTATCACTCGAGAGCACGCGAACAATTTTGTCTGCACTGAGGAACGCAGTCACTGTAGTGGTTTTCCTACGATCGTGTTATACTGTCATGTTCTCTGCGTCACAAAATACTCTAGCGCTTCAAATCACAAACTTGAAATCTTTCCAAAGCGAGTCAAAGCTGATTCCACAAAGTGTCAAAGTACCCTTGACCGTCATCTTCATCATCTACATTGTTTTTAGCGGCTCTACAAGAAGAATTCTTCCCTGCTCAACTCTTCCCTTGATAAATGATCATGATAAATAACAATTCTCAGAAATGCATGGCAGGAAGAACGTTCTGAAATGTAAATTTCCTGAACTTCGAACTGTTTCCTGGTTTCGAGTCCTGAGAGACACGCAAGGATTTTGAGGAACTATTCGCCGGTGTTTCTATCCATAGCAAAGAGATGTCTGAAAAGTTCCTTACAAAAGTATACTGCTGAAATCTATGAGAGGCGCATCTAAGCCGCCGGACGGGAACATTCGAATCCGTTCCTCGCTGCCGCGAACGACCTAGATACTTTTCGTCAATTTTGATTGCATAGTTCTACAACGGCGTTCGGTTGCGGGATTCCAAAATTATTAGGGCTGAGGACAGTTGGTTTCGTAGACGCCCGGCGCTTGTAGCAAGGAATTGGCTTTCACTCTGTAACCTAGCTAATTTCCACTGCAGAATACGGGACAAAATACGGGTCGCCAACGAGCCCAAAACGGGGTATCCCGGAATGGGAGTTCCCAAGGCTTCACGGAGACATTCTCGACCCATTAACTATGAGAACTTTTGATTTTTCCTTCCGACTCGGTGGGACGTTTAAAACGTCAAAATTTCCCACATCATCACGACGGAACAAGGTATGGATCTAGCTTAAAGTTTTCGGTTTTGTCACACGCAGCCGTACTCGTACCAGACGTCTTGTTTCGTCGGTGTATTGGTGCCTCCAGTCGCCGATGGACTCGCGACGGCCGAAGAGGAGACGCTCCTTCGAGAGGGCGTATCGACGTCTGACAAAGTCCCAGACCCGAGGGCGGCTGCCGCCTCTTTCTTCAGCGTGGTTCTGAATAAATGTCCCGCGGCAGGACTGCTCGAACGATGAGATTCGTGATGATGTCCATCGAATAGTTGTTGCGTACTTCTCCGAGCATACATGGAGTGCCTAGCAGACGGGGACCGACTCAAACCGCCGAAGGAGTTGCCGTAGGGCGTCGAGGTAGCGGGTTGAGGGGGATAGTGATGAACCTTTACGACAAATAAGAAATATTTAGATTGAAAGTTCGGCGACATCTCCGGCATCGAGAATAAATTTCGCACGCGTCGTCTGACCTGATTGACGACGTTGACTGTGGTGTGGTTTTCCACAGTTCGATTGACGCGCATCGGTTGCGATGATATTGGCGAAGGTGTCGCAAGCGTCCGACTGACATCACCCGCGGGCAACGGCGTTGAGCTTCGCGACGAAATCGCTTTGCTCACGAACATGCTGTTGTCCAGTTTCGAAGTATATTCGTTGAGTTTCTCTTCGAGCAGCCTTCTCTCCTCCTCCATCCTGAGACGCTCTTGCTCGTACCTGAGAAAACAGGGCATTGTTGAAGCACGACCGAAACCTTCACGTCAGGCTCCATTTTCGGGAGAAATCGAATTAGGAGCTCACCCTTGGTTTGATGCTTGGCTGTTGTCGCAAGTTGAAATCACGTCCAACAACCTCCCGAAATGTTGGTCATAAGAAGTCATCAGTGACGTCACTTTGAACAAAAGTGACTTGCGCTCTTCCTCGAGAACCTGATTTATATGCTGGAGCATCTGGTATGAGGTCGTCAGTCTCGATATCTCCACCTCGTGAGAGCTCCTTTCATCCTGAGAATCTCTCAGCTGACCCTGTAGCTGTGTGATCTTCAACGACTGTTGGTTGCACACGTCCTGGATTCGAAAGAAACGCGACTTGACATTCTAGAAATGGTTTACATCCATGCCTGGGAAGTTATATTAGATCGGCCCTGCCCTCCTCAGTCGAAAAACTCTCCGGTGTCATACAAATCAAGATATGATTGTCACCTTAAGCTGCCGATACGTGGTCTGCAGAGTTTCCATCTCTTCTCGGAGCTTGGCATTGTCTGCGAAATCCGTTGAGCTTCCAGGAATCGAACGAAGAAGCTCCACACTAGATGCCAGTTCCGATTTCTCACGCAGCTCCTCTCGCGTCATCTCCAGTTGATCTGAATACCAAACGAAAGACATGAAAAGGATCACCCCGGAAGGTGGACGGGACAAACACTCAGATAATGACAGCTTTGTAATGAGCTGGTGACATGCGATTTCGATCTCTCGGAGTTATTTGGCCATAGCTGAGTCACTCGACGCCGCACTTACCTTCGAGTTGTTTCACGAGACGCTGTAGCTCCGTGATTTTAGCCTTTTGCGTTTTCTGAACATTTTTAGATTCCGTGAGCGTGTCTTTAGTCTGCTCGAACTCGTTGCCCAACTGTTTGTGCAGTTTGTCGAGTACTTGGTAGTCTTTGTTGATTTTGTCTTGGTTCTCGATGGCGCGGATGACTTCGAGTTCTTTTTCACGAAGTTTGGTTTTCACCTGTCCCAGTTCTTGCTTAAGCACTTCTGTTTGCTCCTGAAGCTGTTGCTTGGCCGAGATGGCTACGCTCTGGTCGACCTGCGGCAACACCGTTTCGCATAACTGAAGTATCCTGAACTTCTGTCACGCCGTAAACGAAGAAGAAGAAATCGTTCAATCACAACACTCACCTCAAGCCTTGCGAAATGCGACTGGAGGGCCGCATTCTGCTTGGCCAGCGCCTCCCGCTTGGCCACTTCCTGCGCGATTCCGTACTCGGCATTCAAAAGCTGTTGTTTCACCACGGAGAGCTCCTTCTTGGCAGCGGAACACTCGTTCTCACTCTGGATTTTCTTCTGTTCCAAGTGGACAATCTTGTCCTTGAGATCAGCTATTCGTGAGCTCACTACTCCTCCGGCCAGAGAATCTCTTTGCGGTTCCATCGTTGACGTGGTGTCGGCAGGCAACGAGAACGGTCCTGCCGACTCCCTGATTTTGGTGACTTGGTCGCCAGATCCATTCGAACCTCGATCTCCATCTCCGTTCAGCAACGGATTTGCGTTTTCCATCAGAATCTGGAAGCGTTAGAGAATGATTCTCTCACACCAAGAGCCGAGGGAAAACCCCAATTCGTCGTCGAGTCAACAGAAAATCCGAACATTTCGGAAAGAACAACTTCACATTTCGTGAAAAGAAGACTCCTGTTACCTCATTGTCGATCCTGTCGTCGTCAAGATCCAGAGCAACACTTGGAGAACTCAGAGTTGTAGAACCTTCATTTACCTCGAGGGTACCACTGGTCAGAGAGGATGCCGTAGAGAGATATTCGTCCGTCGTGGAACCTGGTGAAGACAAGTTGTCGTCAATCGATTTTGATCCTCGGTGGTTTCGTATTTAAGTAAGTCCCACGAGAGAATCGAATCCTGACTTCGGAATCGGATTTCGGCTAAAAGGAGATGCTTACCACGTTGCCGCAGTTGCTGTTGCTCCTTGTGCTGTTTTTCCATGTTGTCGAGTTGGATATGAATTTGCTCCAGCTCGTTTTCGAGGAGACCGTTCTTCACTTTCTCCTGAATCATCTCCTGCCTCAAGTCGACGAGAGCAGCCTTTTCAATTGAAAGTTGCTCTTCAAGAACGTGGACTTGTTTCTCGTTCGCAGCTAATTGGTCCTTGAGCGCATCTTGAGTGTTGACGATTTCCTTGAGTTGGCCCAGCTCCTTTTCGGCCGTCGTGAGCTTCACTGAAATAGCGTCGACCTCGCGTTCTCTCTCCTCGACACTCTGTCGCGCTCTCTGAAGCTCTCGTTCCGACGCCTTCCGGTCGTCCTCGAGCTGTTTGATGCGACTCTCGAGCTCGGTTTTCTCTTTTTCCAATTGATTGACTCTTTGCATTGTGCCTCTCATCGTCACTAAGGACGTCGTGAGCCGAGAGTTCTCACTTCGGAGAGCGGTCAACTCCAACTGGTTCTCTTCCAAACGTTTCTCTGTCGACTCAGCTTCCCGCTGCGCCCGCTGTTTCTCCAGACTCACCGCACTGAGTTGCTGTTCTACCGAGTGCAGCTTAATGCAGTCAGCCTGGGCCAGCTCGAGCTTCTTCTGAAGTTGTTTCACGTCAAGACTCAGTGTCAAAATGTCCCCTTGCAGTTTGTCGTTGTCCCGCTCCTTCTCCTGCAGCGAACAGGACAGCCTCTCCCTTTCAAGTTCCAACTGGTTGCACCTGCTCATGGTGTCGTTATGCATCTGCTCCAGCAGCGACGGACCCTCGAAGGCCAAATTGCTGTCTTGCTCTTCATCCTCTCGGTGCGTACTTTCCAACTGCAAGCGAGATATCTCCTCAACGAGATTCTTTTTGTCGACGTGAAGCTGCGAGTTCTCTTCTGCCAAGCGATTGAGTCGCTCGCCGGCGAGGTCCCGTTCGAGGTGAGCTTCGCTCAGTTCCACTTTGAGGGAAATCAGTTCCGACTCCAGACTGACCAAGGTGTCCAGCTTCTTCCTTGACGCTTCTAACTGTTCTTCAATCATGAACTTGGTCTCGTTCGTCACCCTCAAGTCTTCCTTGAGTTCCTCGCATCGGCTTCGCATGAACTCTAAATCGCTGATTTTCTCCTTGTACTTCTGCATCGTCGACTCCATGGTTTCGTAACGAAGGCAGCGCTCCTTGAGAATGTCGATCTCGTCTCGCAGCGCTTTTGCGCAGCGAGAATCCTGAACCAGTTGGAGATTGTCCTGCAATGCGCACCAGGGTAAGTATCAGAAAAAACGAAAGGGATTCACCGTCGCGACTTGACTCGAACGAAGAGAGCGAGTTCTTTCTTCATCGTGTAGCACTCACTTGTCTCAATCGCTGCAAGTTTTCCTTCAGTTGCTCACACTCTTCTTTGCACTCGGACAATATTTCGATTTTCTCTTCGTAGTCGTGTTGAAGTCTTCGCATTCGACTCTTGGTATCGGCGAGCTCCACCGTCAGGCTCGAGTTCTCTTTGACCACGGGGCTCGGGGGTGGTTGGATCTCTTTATCTTTCAGAATCATTTTGTCGAGTGTCAGCTGTATGCACTGAGCCGACAAACTATCACGTTCATCGGTGAGCCTGAAGAGAAACTTCGCATGAGAACTCAGTCGTGAGGATAAACCTTTCCGGAGAAATATTTTTGAAACTTTCTCCCCAATATTGGTGGAGAAACGAACAAAACTTCCGACTGACCTTCTAACGTTATCTACCAGAGCGATGTACATAGCGTTGTCATCGACGGTGCCACCCTCTCTTGGCCAAACTGCTCCTGGGTTGTCAGCGATTTGCTGGATTGACTCCATCAGAGAATGCTGAGCGGCCACATCGAGATTTTTGATTGACGTGATGAAGTCTTCCTTTCGCTCGCATTGAACCGCGCATCCCAAGAGCAGTAACATGAGCGAGGTGAGCTCCGAAATGACCTGGAAACAAACGCTTCGAGTGAGCCAACAAAATCTTCGCGGAAGAGAATCTTAAAACAAAACATCAGCTTCACGACATTGATCAACAATCACCTGGCGAATAGTATCCGCTTTGGTCTTCGAATAATCAGCATATTGAGCTAAAAGTAGAACATCTGGGAGCTTCAGCACTAGCACCTGTAATGGGAAATCGTTGTTGTGTCACAAATGTGAAGGAAGATCCACACAGAACACCGGTGCGAATACTTAATATCTACGTTGGGTGAGAATGAAGGTGATCCAACAGCTGTGCGCACCTGTCCTAAGTGATTTTTGTAAAAATTCAGCATTGCTTCTAACAACCGTTGGAGGGCTCTCGTCCGCGTAGCCACATCGTCCGTACCTGATAAAATGGGGAGTAAGAATTCGTTATAAATCACACCATAGAGTAAAAAGAGTCTTCATCAAGTCAAAGCTCTGCTCACCCGACGGTAGCTCATGCGCTTGTGAGTCGATTTGGACCCACACATCGTTGTACAAGAAATCTCCATTGCAGAATTCAGCCAAGGTGAGATTCCGTTTGCCGGAATAGAATTGGGCGGCCCAGAGGGCGATCGGTGATTTGAGGAACGCGGCTTCCAGTTCGGAAGCCATCGCCGTGTCGCTCCGTCGGTGGAACTCCTAATCACAACTGCTTCCCGCCGTCATGCTAGCGTACACTCCTGCACTAATAACGGTTCGAGTGTTAGACTCCGCTTCCCTACGAACATCTACCTAGCGTCCATCAATCAGTCAATCACTGAATTGATCGATTAGGCGATTTCGAAACCGAACAACGAATTCTCGTATCTAGGCTTTCAATAAATTGATGAGGATTCCATTCAGAGTGATCCCAATCGAAAACTGGCGGGGAACAAGTTCGTCGCGGCGATATGCCGACTCATACAATCCACAACAATTCCCCCGAGCGACAGCGTCTTCCGTGTCTTTCGGTCAGCTCTGCTGTCCGCCGGTCGTCCGTTGATCCGCCATACAATCACCCAAGAGACGAGCAAGCCGGGTCACCACCGCAGAGCGAACCGAGCCGCCGCAAGCAGCATAAACAGCGAAAAAGAGGAAAACGATGACGAAGTTTGCTGTTCAAATGAAGACGAGAGCAGGCCCACCCCAGAAGACAATGCCCGCTCCGGCAACCGACTGTCGGAGCTGAAGAATTCACAGACACGCGAAAACATCGAGTGTCCAGATCGGCCACGGTTCCGCCGGCTGAATGAATGAAACATAAAATATGAATCGATCAGAGCCGCGACTTCTCTTTGAGGCTCGCGCCGGATCCTTCTGAGTCGACGGAATATTAACTTTCGCGGAATATTAACAATCTGAGGATGACACCGAGGGTAACCTGAACGACAACATAGAACGGTCATCCACAAGAAAGATTTTCATGACTCTGTCAAGAGTAGGTTTCTAGCAGTTTTGTTTCTCAGGCTCTTGTTGCTCTTAGCGAGCGGACAAAAGACAAATAAACTGGGCTAGTGTTTTGAGAAGCGTCGTGTGGACGAAAACGGCGATGTCTGCCGTCGCGGCAGACTCTCCATCGAGAGTTTCTTTTCTTCGAAATCTTCTTCAACAATCATTGACCGCATGCCTAGGAGCATGGCATTCTTGAGAATGATTCTTTCCCTGTGTCATCTATGTGGAACGACACGCGGTCGTATTTGCGGTATTTTCTGACAAGATTCATGGCTTCTGCAAGCCGGCTCCTCTGACAGAGCGGAGCACACACTCTACTGACGATTGACTGTCCCATTGCCGTAGGAGTTTCAAGCTCGAGCTCAACCCGATGAAGCGGTGGCTTCCGAAGTCTTCGCGTTTTCGGAAGATTGGGCACAGCGGGATTCCACTAGTTTCTTTAACGATGTGGAAAATAGCTTCAATGCGAATCGAGAGACTCGGGGCTGTTGCTCCAAAGTGACTAACTCCTCTTCGAACGCCACGGATCTTCTGTATTCTGAAGTGGCTCTTAAGAGTGCGTGTTCGTCGTTCTTAGGAACACCAACTAGACTGCTCAGAGAGCCAATGGTCCCGTCAGTAACCAGCAGACTGTTTCCCGCTACTCAACTCTGGTTTCGGTAGCTTTCGTCGTAACACGGGATCACATCCGGGTTTTGGCAGATTCTGAGTCCACCAACACCAACGAAAGCTCAACGCCTCATTGGTTTCCAGTGTTTTCCGAGCTTTTCCGAACATCTTTCGGTTCTCTCTGGCATTCCTTACCGAGTATTATCCGGTTGTCTTCGCCTTCGCAACATCCACGGAGTTAGACACTTCGGTTTTCGGGCATGTTTACATGAACTGATCAAACTAGTCTACACGTCGAGTACAAACTGAGTAACACACGGAAACAGAGAAATTGCAACCGTGTTAGGTATTGTAAACGGCTGCCAGAGTGATCCACTTTGAAAACAGTAGCAGCACTTCTCTCAGCCGTTTGCTAGAATGTAAACAAAGATTCACCAGACGGATTCGTAGGAAAGGGAACAAACGTCAGGCAGCGCCGAAAAAGGCGCCAATTTGAAAAAAGAACGTTGGCTGCGCTGAATCTGTCAGAGCGGTCAATAATAATAATCAGCGGGCCGAGAAATTTCGTCGCCATGTTTCAACGTGTTGCAGTTCCGTCGCAAAAGTGACACGCGAAGATCGAATTCTGGGAATTCTAGAGTTTTCCCCAGTTTTCACAGTAATCCCTGGCAATAGTTACGTAGCTAGTGGACGATGATTTCAGGATCTAGCCAACTTTATGAAGGAACAAAGTGACGAGTTACCAATCAGAACTTCCGAAGGTCCGACAGATTCATGATGTCAAAAGAAAGCAAAAACATCGCGATTCAGTAAACTCTCCATGATGCCCGTACCGGACTCTACGAGTGCGCAATGTATGAATCGCTCGATTTGGTAACATCCGATATCGTAAATATCACGATTCAGCGAACAAATCATTTTCATTTTTTCATTTCCACAATGGTTCACTTACGGGACCGCAAATTATGTACAACCGCTTAGGACTTATCTACAATACTTATCTCAGCTTAGGCTTATGTACAATCACCCAGATTTTCCCCGGAAGCTTGCTATGCTGAGGTCTCTCGATTCAGTAAACAGCTGAAAGCGCCCCAACCATGTGAGAGAATGTACGTGCATCACGAAAATGTATCCTCTGATGGGAGTACACATGATTGTGAAATTCCCGCTCTCCAGAAGCCATGTCACTTGCCAGTCCTCGGAGGTTTGGAAATCATGAAGCGCTACACTCTGTTGGGCGGCGTTGCTTGGGCTCGGATTCCGTGTAATTGTTCGAAAGAACTGGTCAAGGGGCACCTTTCGATTAAGTAAACCCCTGGATTTGGTTTACACATTTTCTGCGGTTGGAACCATGTTTACTAAATCGAGAAGTGACCGTAGTGACCGAGTGAAAGCCTCGTCGTTTGGAGGAATGATGGAAACTGTACCCTTGATTGAAAGAAATACAGGAATACCTCGACTAGTGCGGGTGGTCGGGACCGCACTAGTCGAGTCGAAGTGCGGAAAATCTTAAAAATGGCGGATGAACGAGGAACGAGATGATCTGGATTCAATTCAGATATCAATAAGTTTTTCTGAGGCATTCTCGAGCTAAAGAGATGGGAACGAATTGATTTTTGGAAAAAAGAAAATTCCGTAATAGGTGAGTCGAAGTGCCTCAATAGTCGAGTCAGAGTAAGACGAATGCCAAAAATGGCGGATGAACGAGAAACAAGGTGTTCTAGGTTCAACTTGGGAACGAGACAGTTTCTTGTGAGGTCATTCCGAGTTAGAGGGATGGAGATAGATCGATTTTCGGGAAAACCGCACTATTGTGGATCCGCACTAGTTGGTGCCGCACTAGTCGAGGTATTCCTGTATACCTAAACCGGAGGGTTTCTTCGGTGCAAGCAGTGATCAACATGGGAATACTCGACATCCGGACATTTTATTGCACATTCTTTTGTTTCAGACGAATATACATCATGAACTATAATGTAACATACCTTCGTTTCACTCGTTTCAACTCTGTTTGAAAATTAACATCGTGCGAAATATAAATTCCTCTATATGTTCATGTATATATAAATCTATATGTATAATTTCAATATCCCAATCATGCTTAAATGGGTCGCTAAATATGCACTTCAAAAAATAAGCATCTGTGGTTTGCATGCCTCTCTCGATGTCAAAACCTCGCATTCCTAACTGATGTAAAAACGAACTTTGATAACTTCCTGTGGAGTTGAAACGGGGATTCATCAAATCGAACCGCGACTCCTCATGATTCGTGAGACTTTTGTATTGATCGTGAAATACAGCTGGAAAGATCGAATCGCTGGAACAGAAGTTCGAAGAGTTCGCGTGTACTTCTAGAATTCGATCGAAGGAATAGATGGGGGACTTCAAAGCTGGAGTTGAGAAATTACTCCTTGAGTTTCAACCTCAAAAACCAGTGCCAATCATCCCTTTAGCGTTCCTGTTAATGTGCTCGAGACTTTTGGTGTACACAGCTTTGTCCTCGGCTGTCAATGAGAACGTCTCAAAGTCGATCACGTCGGCGAATTTAGCCATGACGAACATCGTCACTACACCGGCTATGATCCCCAGATTCTGAAGGAGTAAAGTCTTCACTTGAGCCCCGAAACCATTCACTCGTTCGAGACTCTCGTTGATTTCGCCCATCTGAAATAAAACGGAGGATGAAGGTTACTTATTCCTCGAAGAGTTTCTATTCCTAACCGATTCTTGTCGGAGGAGAAGATGTAACGCGGTTCGGTTTTGCTCACCATGCCAACCAGAGATATATATAGAAACATTCCCCCGGCAAAAGCGAAAATAGCCGGAGTTCCCTGCGTCAGGTCCCCGACGAGAATCCCCACTGCCAAACCCAAGAAGCAGGTGAGTGCGGAGAGGAAATTGTACATAACGGCCTGTCTCGCAGACATTCCCGCACCGAGCAGAACTGCGAAGTCTCCTGCGGAAGAAAAATCACAAGTTATCAAAACCGATTCCCGTTGCCAAAAACCTCAGTTGTGATCGTATAATCCTGAGCACCGAACAAGACGCCGAGTTTGCAAATCTACAACTCACCGAGTTCGTGGGGAAACTCCTCGCAAACCACAGCGACTGAGATCGAGATCCCACCTAGAATCGAAGTATTGAACGCTGCGCCCAGCGAAAGGCCGTCGATAAAGTTGTGCATCCCATCACCGAATATAATCAGCCACGCGACCGATGCTATCGAACCGTCTGTAGTGTGAAATCGATACCTTTAACGAATTTATCCGGCTCCATAATTTGCCTCTGTATTCTCATCGAAATTTCACACAAAAATTTGAAAGCGGTTCTTCTCATAATCACCTTTAGAGGGTTCATGTGAATGGCCGTGATGACCGTCTACGAGTTGTCCCGCTTCATCGGCGATTGGATTCAAATTGATTTTCTCCTTCTCCCCTTTTTTCAAACCACCTATCAACTTCATGATACGTTCAGAAATGTAGAAAAAATAGATACCGCCGAAGACAACCAGTGATTTCCATAGATATCCGTCTTGTTGCGTCAAGTCAAACGCCTGGAAAGAAATGTGGGCTCGTTGACAGTATCTTATCATCATCCACGCAGCTTCTGTCAATGGACAGAGTGAAATGATGGATATAAACACAGAATACACTGACAACGTTTCGCGTATCCAGCCCAGAAAACAGTGAGACTGCCCGCATCTGTCTGTTAAGACTCCAAGAATTTCACGCATCGGAACCGTGGGTAGAGAGACGCGATGAAAACCCACCTGCGGAATCAGATGAAATATGGCACTTCCACAGAGCGACCCTACGGCGAGTCCCTGGAACATGTTCATCATCGCGTGGAACAATTGACGTGTTAACAAGGGAACGATTGCGAGACCAGTCAATGAGCATGCTGAGATGATTGTAACGGACAATATGCCATACAGCCAAACTGAAATGAAAACCATGAGAATGGATTTGGCTGCATTCCGCCACTTTGCTATCAGTCGTGAATTCATCTGAATACCGCAGAACACTCGTCATGATGAAGCTTTTCCTTCCGACACGGTGGAAAACGTCATATTTTCATTCCATGCCTTCTCCGTGAAAACCCCTCGAAGGAGATCTTTCCGGAAAGCTTGAACCTCTTGATCTCTAGAACGACCGGACAGCAAGCCACGGGTTAAAGTGCTCACCTTGAAAGGGCTCTGGCTTCGTTTTCGCTGTCGTTGGCAGCTGTTGCTGGGAGGAAGATGAGGCTGACGAAGACAACGATGACTGATGGATATGAAGTGGACGATTGAAAGACTCACACAGATGGGATTGGAAGAGGAGAATCGGGCAGAGTTCGCGAAATTTCACCTCTGCCGGCTCTGCTCTGGAAGAACCCCCAGCTGCGGAGACCAATTCATGCAACGGGACACACTGCAATAAAACGGATAAGTTATAACTTCTAGACAACTCAAGTTCTCGTTTTTGATATCTTTTTCTCTTCCAATGTATCAAATTGTTTGCATCTATCAACACATTAATGTTCCGACGCGACATCCAGACTAGAAGATTGGAAATCGAGATCTCATGGGGTTTTGAGCATAATTCAGTTTGTCATCTTGTAAGCGAATGTTCGTCTGTCGGTGTGCCCCTGTAATGTCTCGGTAATCTGTAGAAGTGGATCGGCCATAACAACCTGAAAGCCTCAGCATCTTGGCCAGGAGACACTTGTGAAAGGGACGCGGCATCATTGCTCGAGCAGGTACGGTTCACAAAGCAGATAAAGAAAACAGAGGTAAAAAAATTGCTGAGAGAATGGATTATATTGAGGAGTACCGAGCAGCCGCGTAAAGAGCCGCTAAAAGGAAACGCATTACGTGCCCCCGCCGTAGATTGTCTACAAACGAGTAACGATTATTCAAGGTTGGCCAGCCACACGCGTATCGATTGCAGGGAAGTCAACCAATTCGTTCTTGGCGAACGCACGGCTGTGTGTGGGAGTCGTTATCATCAAATTCCGTGGTTTAATGTATCTAGTGAGAAGTAGACATCAAGACATTTACCTCTCCACCTTTGGAACACATCTGGCTGAATCTCTGGTCCGGTATGCAGTCGTCTTCTCGGCCCCCATATCTCTCTGGATTGAGTTTCTTCTTGATTGTGAGATTGAAAAGATTTTGGAGATCGAGAGTTGAATTTCCGGTGAGCGAGAAATCTGGATGGAACCGCCGAATGACTCCACGTATCGTTGCTGGGCTTAGCTCTGGAACACAACGATTCAATCTCATAGAGTACAAACGAGTGTCTCAGTCGAATGAGTGATCTTTTCACGGCTTGCTTTCTGTATGGATAGAGATATATAACATGATGAATTCCGAATCGAGGTGAATAGAGATCGAAATTGGACGCACCTTAACTACTCAATGATCCCGAAAAAAAAAACGAGAAATTCGATATACAGGGTGCGGCGGGATATTTTCCCTGTTCGATGCCTGTCTGCAGAACTCCTTAAGAGTTCTAAGGAGAATGGTGAATGTCTGATTTCGGAGATGAGATATCTCGAGTCCCACCGTCGAGCACGGTTCATCTCGCTTTCAAAATTCAGGCTTCCGGAAAGGTTTCGTCGGAACTCTCCTTTTCATTTAATATTTCTTTTCCCAATGATTCGCTGAACGTTCCCGAAAAAGGACAATTTTCTGCCGCACCCTGTTACAGATATCCCGGAATTTCGAGGCGAAATATCTTCATCTCTTTTCAAATGCATCCAATAAGAGCTTTTCCGATTAAGCCATTCAATCTCTCGCCTTATTTCGTCACCGTCTCGTCATTTTTCTCGTTAACCCGTGAAGTGCTTCCAGATTTATCCGAGTTATCGCTCCATTCTTCGGTGAGGTCTGTTTGTGCAACCGAAACTGATCAGAGTATCATTGTGTCAAAAATCCATTCGCTCGTTCAATATGGGTCTTGTTCCGAACGAGGATACCTAATGTTCCTTGACGAAGCCGGAATGTGGAAACTGTGACGGAATCATATTCTGAGATTCATTTTACGGTAGAGGCATAGCTCAAGCTTGAAACGGTGTTCCTGAATCGCCAACGGAGAGATCGTTCACGCGATCTCAGATCCGAGGCCGCCGCCTCGCTGCTGTCGAAATTGGAATTCGCGAACTAGAGAGGACTTTTGATAACTGAAATGAGTGCATCACGCATGAGACTCAGAATTTCGTTTGAAAACTCGCTTCGAACGCGAGAGCTCGATCTCCAACGGAAGTCAATGCTTCACAGAATATTTTGGGTTCGCGCGGCTCCTCATGGCTCGGCGTGATGCGACTGCGTTCGATTGGCGCATCCGAATACATTTTTGGAAGATCGGGGGAAAGTTTAGCTTCTCCCCGTTAGGTTCGATTTCGAGAAATTCCGTCTAAAGGCATCGACTCGATATTCACGTAAGAGGAGCCTATCAGCAGAGAGTGACGTTGTTCGAGCGTCATACTCAAGCAACGGCATTTCTTGTGCTCATATCTCTATGTCTCCGAGTTCGTTGGGAGTCTTAGCGAAGTGCTCAACTGGCTTTTTCGGCTTGAGAGTGTTGATATTTAGTTTCAAGAGCTACTTCCCAGGAAGCGAGCGACAACCATGGCCACGATGATTTGCTTCAGGATGAAGCGGTCGCCGCTCGGTTATGTAAACACGAGCGAGTAATCGTAAGCCATGAATTCTGAAGCTCGTTCTGTAATCGCTCCGTAACGAATTAAGTCCCGAAGTGGAGCAGAAATCTAAACTTAGCGGAAGCCCGAATCGACTCTGTGGCCGTGAGTCTCAGCTGTTTCTCGTGCATTCCATGCTTACCGCCTGCAACGTACGCGAACGTCGCCAAAGTAATGATGAGAAAGACGTTTTTCATCCTCAGCCGAAAGTTCCAGCGACGGTTTCGCGCAACAAAGCACGAAGATCCTCGCGGGCAATCAAAACTGCATTAGCGGTTCACGCAACCTTCTTTCCGGACCGATGTCCCATAATCCGATCACCGTTCGAGATGCTGCTCGCTGGAAGTTGTCTCTGACTCCTCGGTGAAGTCGCGCACCTGCTGGGCAGGACTCGTATTTCGCTTCCGCCTACACTAGCGAATTCCATTCAGGTGCTTCTGGAAATTTTCGTGCACTTCCTTTTGTAGAACAGGGCGCTTTGACAGCGCAACGGCCTCTAACACAGCGCACAGTGACTGCTAAGACGTGGACCGGTTGTCCCGTTCGTTGGAGAGGGGGAGCTTAAAGGCCTCTCTGTCGCAGCCACTTACCACCACCGTCACAACAACACACGCGCTCATATGTTTCGATGATGATGAAGCTATTTTAGATTCCAGAGCACTAGCGCACAACGTGCCTAATCAAAATAACGTCTTCAAAGGTTGAGCAGTGAAGTTGATCGGAGTCTTTTAGTCATCCGTGTCTCCTTGAAAACAACAACAACAACAACACGAACTGCGCGAACGTAAACAACGAGACCCTTGCTGTTGTCGAACGCGCGTTGTGAAGAACGTGAACTCGAGTGTGAGTTTTTTCGGAGGCTCCCTTCCATCGATGTTGTCGATTCTTGCCTTCTTGCGGAAACACGAATTCCACGCTGAGCTGTTCGCCCTTTTTTGTGGAAACTCCGCTGACAGTGTTCCTGGAACGCTCAAGAAGTTCACGCGCACTCGTTTTCCTTCTTATAGATGCCGACACAGATGATTGGCATTGATGACATCCAGTAACCATGCTTCCAGCTTTTCGGAATTTCGGCAAACGCGGTCTGGTGGGCGCTAGGCTCTTGAGTAACGCTCAAATACCTCCCGTAAGCATGCTCATTATACGTGTATCATATGTATAGGACAAAGTCAACAATTCGGATGAGGTCCTTCATGATCTTATCGAGCGACCTCCTGAAATGTCAATCCTCAGGTGGAGATTTCATTTGCAGCCGCGTCCGTTGTTTGTCTATGAATCGAAAACCCGCCTGGACGATGGCTTACGTCCACTCTACCTCGACTTCCAAGCCACAACGCCCATGGATCCTCGAGTGCTGGATGAGATGCTCCCGTTTTTAGTCGGTTCTTACGGCAACCCTCACTCGAGAACTCATCAGTACGGCTGGGAAAGCGAATCCGCGGTCGAGAAAGCCCGCGCGGACGTAGCGATTCTGATCGGAGCTGATCCCAAAGAAATTATTTTCACGTCCGGAGCTACCGAAAGTAATAACGTTGCAATTAAAGGTAAGAAACTTTCAGGAAGTGTTTATTAGTAGTCAGCGCTAGCCCTTGTGGATTTTACGCTGCTCGCTGACAGATAGCCTCGACCTTCGTCTTTTGTCAGAAGCCGGATTTGGTTTGTTGCGCTTGATAGTTTTTTTTATAACCGGTTCAGAAAAGGCCAAGATTTCGTGGAAACTGCGAAAGCTCCCAGATGCCCTACATAATGTTCTGGACGAAGCTCCACTGTGACGAGCATTGTTCGAGTTTTCTGAAATCCTGTCCTCTCGAGCAAAGCGAGCAAGCGGTGGCATACAGAAAACTCACATCAGGAAATCGAAATTCTTCATTTGATTCCAGGCGTAGCGCATTTCTACAAAGAAAAAAAGAACCACATCGTGACCACCCAAACCGAGCATAAATGTGTGCTGGATTCGTGTCGAGCCCTCGAAGGCGAAGGGTTCAAGGTGACCTATCTTCCCGTTATGAAGAACGGTCTCATCGATTTGAGTGAACTCGACAAAGCGGTCACAAACCAAACCGCGCTCGTTTCTGTTATGACAGTCAACAATGAGATCGGGGTTAGGCAACCGATCGAAGAGATCGGCAGAATTTGTCGAGAGAAGAAAGTCTTCTTCCACACCGACGCTGCCCAGGCTGTGGGTAAAATTCCGATCGATGTGAACGCTATGAAAATCGATCTGATGTCCATCAGTGGTCACAAGATCTACGGTCCCAAAGGAATCGGGGTCCTCTATGTGCGAAGACGTCCGAGAGTTCGTCTTGAGCCTCTTCAAAACGGCGGAGGTCAAGAACGCGGCTTGAGGAGTGGAACCGTACCTACGCCGCTGGTTGTCGGAATCGGAGCCGCCTGTCGGCTCGCACTTGAGGAAATGGACTTTGACCATGCGCATGTCAGCAGACTTTCGAAAATGCTGATTGACCTCATCACGAGGGATCTGACTCACGTTGTTCGGAACGGAGATCCGGTTAGCAACTATCCGGGATGTGTGAACCTGTCCTTCTCGTGTGTCGAAGGCGAATCGCTGCTGATGGCAATGAAGGATGTGGCACTGAGTTCGGGCAGCGCCTGCACGAGCGCGAGTCTTGAACCGAGCTACGTTTTAAGGTTTGTAAATTGTCGTTATATGTACTATGTCCTCACATTTAGTCCTTAAATCCCATCGCTCCTGAAATTCGCAGAAGATAGCCGGTGCTCAAGTGATCGATAGAGTCATGCGACTATTCCCATCGATGGAATGGAAGTGAATGAATGAAGTCATTGTGTGGACGATGTAGTTTTCCCCCATCAAACCGAGGATTTTCTCGACAGGGCCATCGGAGCAGATGATGATCTTGCACATTCATCGATTCGTTTCGGAATTGGTCGCTTCACCACGGAGGATGAGGTAGTTTACTCAGCAACGAAAATAGTAGACCAAGTGAAACGCCTGAGAGATATGTCCCCGCTCTGGGAGATGGTTCAAGAAGGCGTCGACTTGAAGTCCATCAAGTGGACGCAACATTAGACTTTACAGTTTTGTTGACAACAGGACGTCTGGGACAGAAAACGAACAACACTCCCTTGTCATCGAAAGAATTCGCTTCTGTTTTGTTACATTGAGCACAATAGTCTCGTGTCCAATAAATGGAGAGATGATATTCCCGCGCGTCGACCTTCCCTCAAAGTTATCCTAGGAAGAATAAGAAATATGAAGTTCAGTAGTTATCATTCGTTTTTATTTATTTCCTGTATAATTTCAAAGTGAATATATTTCTGAAACACTTGCTCGCATTGGTCGTTGAGTTATGTAGTGTAATAATTACACTTAACAAACTTCCGAGACGACTATCAACTAATATGACGATGGCGCAGACACGAAACGCTTCGAATCTTCTAACGTTCGATCTTCCGTTTCGAATCAATGTGACGCGAGCATATGAACACCGCTCACAGAGAAAACCGAGCACACAAAAACGACGTGTTCTCACTCATGACTGCATTGCCACAACAGCTTGTGATCGTTTCCGCCGAGACCATGGTTCGAAATCCTCGTCCTCGACATGAAGATTGAACGTATCAATACTGATCCTGTTGATAAGCGCCAGCACCGGGAGCGGTGCCCATCATCGGAGGTTGATGACCTTGCATGGGGATCCCGCCGGGCATATTGGCTGCCGAAACCATCATAGGATAACCAGGCGGCATTCCTGCTTGCGGAGGCAGTCCCACCGGAGGATAATAAGGCATTTGTGGAACTCCATGCTGAATCTGCGGCGGCATCCCCATCACTGGAGGTGCAAACGGCATCTGGGGCTGACGCAGTTGCTGGTGGTACATTGCCAGAGCGTCGTTGAGTCGCCGAGTCAGATTCGCTTGCGAAGCTTGCTTCTGATCGACCCTGACGAGCTCCGCGTCGATCAACGGAGTCATCAGACTACACTCAGCGTCCAGAGCTTCCATTTTTGCGTCCTGCTCGGTTCGCTGCAGCGCGGTGGGATCGGCGTCGTGCAACATCTGCAGCAGCAAGTCGATCTTGCTTTCATCGATGTGGGTGACCTGCTGAACCTGCGGGGTTTCAATGACATTCGAAGATGAGGGATCCTCAGCGGGTGGGGCTTCAAGATCTGACGTGACGAAATTCGACGGTAACAGACCTTCACCACGGTGATTTGAACCCTTCCACCAATTGGAATCGCGATCTTCTAGTACTATTATGACCTCGCCTGCTTTGAACGAAAGCTCGTTTTCCTCGGCGGCCTCGAAATCGTAGAGGGCGCGGACTTTCCTGGTTTCTTTGGACTTCACTGCTGCGCTGCTGCCGTTGCCAGCGCTGGCACCGTTACTGACCGCCGATGCGGTGCTCATGGGCGTCGATGTGGCATTGCTCGACATGCTGCTCATTGACGGATATAAACTCGCACTGGTCGTTTGTTTCTTCTTGGTTTCTTGCAAGCTGAGTTCGATGGCTTTTGCTAGGTCGTCTTCCTCTTGCCTGTTCGTCTGCGTTTGTGTTTTAGGGATCCCGTCCATCATTTCAAGAGTCGGCTCCTGTACATCGAATTGAACACCTTCGGATTTGCACTGTTTGAGGAAGTTTTCTATCAGAGCCAATTGAGGATCGGATTTGAATTCGTTCTGCACCCATTTCACTAAGAGGAATTTGAGTTTGTCTTGAACTTTAGGATGACCCCTGCTGAGGATATTTCTACACAGCGTTGTGAAATCTCTCGAACAAACTTCCAGATGGAATTTCTTCCCGCAATTCATTACGAACACGTCCATAAGCGACAGCGTTAGAAGCGCCACCCTAGGGTTTGGATTTTGTAAGCGCTTCGTGAGGCATCTGTACGCTTCTTTGGTCCCTTCCGGTGACGAGTTGACCCTATCGCAGAGCTCGTACGTTATCGATACATCTTCTGAAATGAATGAGAAACATACTTTGGAAATAAAGTCTTGCACACTTGTCGACGTTATGGATGAGTCAGAAACACCGGCATCGAATGCAATTCACGACATCAAAGTTCAATTGGAAACATCAAAGCAGCGTGAATCGGTAATACACAACGGATAGCATAGGACGCGCAGATTAAGGTTCGTTCCGCTCAGTCGCAGTCGCGGGTGTGACGTAACCGTGCCTGTGTCATCCACCCTCTCAAAACGTTTGTTCCTCCTCTGATTCTCGAGGACGGATGTCGTTGGGTTGCTACGGATCGGCTTCCGAGAAAAGCCGAAGCAGCCGAAACGTTTGAAAATCAAATCAGAAAAAATATCCTCATATTATGACTCATTGGCAGGCTTTTCGTTATGCGGGGAACGTTCCATCAGCTGATATTCGTTTTCCGTGTTAAAATTTCCGACCTGCGTACCTGCGGCATCTCCCTCAAGAATGGAGAATTATGTCAGAGCCTACGCAGCTGGCGTCGCCACTCACGTTCGCAGCATATTTCGCTCCGTTCTCGGAGCCAAGAAAGTGGGTTGCCGATAATAATTTATAGGAAACAACAACAAGAGCTAACCTTTTATCACGGTTTCTCTGGTGGCCTTCTCAATTTCCTGCTCGATCGGAGTTCCGCCGAAGCCGAAGATAGGCATTTTGAGATGTGAAGGCAGAGTTTTCCACTCAGTGCTCTGTAGATTTCTTCGAAACGAAAAGAAGAAATGACCCGTTCACTCAATGTTGTGACGGCCTCCCAACTGGCACACTTCGCACGGCTAAAACGACAGCACAGATATACAATATCGAGCGACGGAAGTACGGAGAAACAGTTTTCGCTGCGTTACGGGAGTAACGGTATCTTGAGCACACGTTCCTAAAGAACAGAAGGAACGGGTCACGTAGAATGACTAAATATCGTTCGTAATGCCAAGCAGAGTAATCTTCGGTAGCAGACGACTCGACTATTGACGATGGTGATGATGATCTTTGCTGGAAAGAGGCGAAACATGCGAACTCTCCTTTGCTGGTGAGACAGTAGTTGTTGGAGGAAAGTGATGAAAATACCCGAATGCCCTTTTGGCATTCCCGGCAATATCGATCATAGAAATCTTTGACGTTTTCCTCACGTTTTCCGAACTCAGTTGGTCTGTACTATCTATCCGGACGTCGACTGCCTTTCTCGTTCGTCCCTCATTTCAAGGATTCATTATCTGCCTGCGAAGTTTCGTCCGGCATTCCTTCATCAAAATATAAGGCCATCGGAGGAGATGTCAAGGATGGCCGACCCGTGAGAACTGACCGTGAAATGTACAGCCGAATGCCCGAAACTCAAAATTTCATTGGTCAGAACCCACATGCTCAGAATCCGACTCTCCATCTATCCATATGATACCTTAGGGTCAGGATTGGGAGTTTCCACGGAGTCAGCGCCCGTGACCGAATTCGTTAATTTCCGAAGTTTTGCGTAGTTTCCCCGAACTTCGCTACTTCTCCGTGGGATACGAATCAGATTTTTCACTTCACGGAGGGTGTCAGAACCGCCGCAAAACACGATAATGTGTCACGAGATACGAGACCCAGAGTAGTTCCAGCTCATTCCATCACTCGGTTGTATTCGGCGCATCCTCGTCAATCCGCTCGCAGGTGAAAATAGTGTGGGGGCACACTCGACGTCGCCACTGATCTCCTCAATGGAAATCCCTATTCAAGCTTCGGGCTTCTGCTCATCCAAACCGAGCGATTAACACTTTCGTTTGTTTTTGCAGGGGTTTCAATTCCGCGCCAAGCTGATTCGTCGCATGGAGGCTCAAGATGGATGAGTCGGAAACATTCGCGTAGCTTCCAAGTTCGTAAGCCATGAGCAGCGGGCGAATCGATCGCGGCTCTAGGGCCCTGACTAGACATCACGCGGAACGAATGATGGAGCGTTCAGTGAGACAGAAAGAGAAAAAAATGAGCTGACTGAAGTTGTAGAGTTGAATTTACACTTCGAAAAACGTTTCCGTCTCCTTCTTCTTCCGAGCACTCTTGCAAAGATAGGCATGCATAACCTTCCGAATTCCGTAATCCGTAATTACGGATTTGATGTCTAGGTCAGACACTTGCGGATATTTTGATTATGAGGTTCACGAGTTTTGTTTCGGCTCCTTCAGGTAACTCACGGCCTCTGTGAGATTTGAGACACAATGCCGTGAATTTTCAGTTTCCGTGAAGAAATCCCAACCTTGCAGATGATGATTGAAGCCTCAACGTTTCAGCCGGAATCATATTCATACACATCATCGACTTGTTTGTCCTTCCATCGATGGATTGATGAAGGCTGAGTATTAATTAGTCCCGAACCGCCAAGAAATGATAATAAGCAGGGCTGGGATTTCTCTTAAATGCATATTTTTATGCCTACATGAACATTCCGCGGTTCCCTGCATCCCAAAGTCCACTTTCGCCAAACCGTGCTATCCTGCAGAAATTTCAGCCGATTTCTGGAGGTATCCACAAAAATTGTTTGATAGTTAGAGCTTGGAAGTTTAGGCTTTATTCATTAATCACCCTCCATCAATTCATGGATAAATTGATCGTAGGTCGATTACTTCGATGATATTTACCCAACAAAGTCGTGGCCTGGAAAAATCAGGCACTATTTCACCAAATATCCATCAATTCATATTGATTGATGGAGGTTCAAGAATGATTTATGCCTAAACTTCCAAGCTCTATTGATAATATTCTGAAAATCCCAAAAACCATGATATCCTTGCATGTAAGCAGCATCGATCGAAGTTGAATATATCGTGGCAATATTTGCGTATATTTTGGTGCATATTTGTTTTCATTTTTCGCACGTACTTCATGTACACAGTGCGCTTCACAATGATGAGCGCACCCTAGATTTCCACCAAATCATGAAAAAATTGTGTTTTGCAGCTTCGATGACCTCCGTGCCCCGACATTGTCGCGGAATGAAGACATTCGAGCCAAACAAAGCGAGAACGGGATTATCTGGGTAATCCTTCCAAAAATTCGGAATTTTCGCCTGCGTCAAACAGACTTCTCGGAAAAAGGGAAAATCCGATGTATTTGGGTAGCTCCTCTGCTCTCGACTTTAGTATGGAATGGGATTGCCTTCTCTTTTATTCAATAGGAAGATCCAATTTTTCATATTTTGGATGAGAGACACGTCGCTAAGACGTGTTCGATGATGACTAACTGGATTATGCGAACTTTTAGTGTCAAAGATATGAGTGTGTATATGAAATTATATTACTCTCATGTGATACCGATCGGTCTTTCATCAAATTCCTTTGAGACCGTCAGAAGAGGCTCCATGCGGTTCCGAATCGAACGTTTTCTCTTCCCCATTGTTTCGGTCGGGAATTAGAAATCCGATCGCTAGAATCAGATCCGCTAGTCACTGTCGGCGTTGGACGCAATTTTCCCGACAAAATTGTGATTTTTTCGGAAACGACATGCCGGAGGTTCGCATGCGGCGATACGAAGGGAAGCGCTCTCTAACCAAATAGCTTGAATCTCGACAGTACTCGATACTATTTCCGCGCTAAGGACAAGGAGTAGCCGGAACGAGGCTGTGCGGGACTGGACATGGGAATTCTGTATGCGCTCCGAAGGGCATAATACCTCGAGCACTCCGGTTACCGCCTAAGAAAGCGAGTCCAGCCTCTGCTCCATTCCGAATCCCGAAACCTCCCAGTGTCATTGCGAGCCTTGTCGGGAACCTAGCTCACTCTCGGAGTTGCGGAACGCAATCGCGGTGGCCAAAACCATGATCCGCGGGTCTCGGACAAAATTTAGGGCGTTTTTTTTGTTCGATGAAATCTCCATCATCTCGAAAACGACAGATGACAGCCCTCTGAAGCTGGTACCCCAAACCCGGATATAAAGAAAGCCGCGTCTACCACTCGACGAGGATTAAGAAACAGGGGCGTAGCCAGGATTTTTCTCGGGGAGGGCGACTCTATGGGGGGGGGGGGGCGATTCGATACTCGGGACTCGGCAGTATAGGGAATTAACATGAGGAGCAAAAATTATGGAGGGGGACGAACGCCCGATCGCCCCCCCCCCCTGGCTACGCCACTGTTAGGGCAACGACCGATATCACTGATCCTCCGAGAACTTTCATGGGTTTCAGCCCACTGGCTAGATCCTGTGGGGAGACAGCATGGAATGTTAGAGGATTTGAACGGCTTCTAAATGCTGAATGAATGTGAGTCATGTATAGGTGTGAGTGTGTTAAATGCAGGACATGGGACAAGCAGAATTCTCCTTCATGCACGAGGTTCAAGGATTCATTCGAGAAGATTTCGCCGCTCTCATTCACTCGGAGATCTCTCTCTTCATGCTCACTGCTTCGAAATAACCCACGGATGATGCCTGGTAGCTGAGCCATCATTCCAGATGATTGATCGATCCAAATGATCTTATTTGCGAGCGGGTTAGCGGATCGACGAATAATGCTCAATCACCACGAGAGATTAGAATTTTCTTAGATTAGAGAATAGAAAAATTATGAAGGTAGCGAACGCCCGACCGCCCTCCCACCTGGCTATGCCACTGCTCCGGACCATTTTTTTGGGGCATCTTGCTACCCTATCCGACGTATGATTCGCCGTTCTCTTGTCTGAGAGGAACTACGTTGACAATGCACGCATTCCATAAATTGTATCTTTGATGTGCCTGAAACAACTTCCGGAATATCCCAACTGCTGCTTGATGTGACGTATGGATGGTGCATCCAAGAGTGCAACCTGAAACCATGGCACAATTTTGGAGGACCTTCGCGACAATCGTGGAGCTCTCGTAAAAGCTGCGTAACAGAACTTGAGAATCGAAATGGCTTCTCATGTCAGTGAAAATGGCTCGACGGACTCAATTAAGCCCTTCTGCCTCTGAGTAACCTCTTTTCGATAATTTGGCTTGTCCCATCACCCCGTGCCCCTCAAAAAAATGACTCCCTTTTGGAAAACACTGGGTTACAGAGTCGGCGATCTTCGTTTGAGGAGAAAAATCAGCTCTGTTGATCAGCTTTTCGTGAGGAGGTGAGGGAAAAACGCGAAAGCAGACAGACAGACGGAGCGCTTTATCTATATGTGTTGGATGTGTTGGATACATGTATGTGTTGGATAAGCGTTATGAGCGGGGGCTGGGGGCCGTTCTAGAGGTGTCAGGTCAGTGTTTGTACGAATCGAGTGTATAACATGTTTTTTTGAGGGTCTCATGTAAAAAGTTTACATGGTTTGAACGTCAAATAGATTTTATCACGCTGTCTGTGCGCGCTTTCCGATCCGTTTGAAAACAAATGAGCATTGAATAGCGATATTAACTCCATTCGAGCCGTTTGCGTATTTCGTTGGAGATCTCGAGAGCCTGGAATAAACCAAGAGGCACAATATAGCCCAGATGTATGTGATTTGGAGTTTGTCATTTGGCGAGGGTTTTCCGGAATCTCCACCCTGGATTCCGAAAGAGATTCGCAACGACTTCCTCACAGCTAGATGTATGAATAAGAAGAACTCCGGAACCTCTAGCTGCCATACTTGACGGATATATTGATGAATGCGTTCTCGATGTGCTGTTGGCACCGCTGAACGGCCTCTCCCATCACACGTCGATGGGAACGCGCTCAGAGGCAACCAGCCTTGAATTCAGACTCGGTTTCAGGCATTTCGGGGCTTTGGATTCCGGGGTTCCACAGGAACGGTGGAAGGAGAAGGAACGGATGGCCAGGAATGGAATCCTTTCGATTATTTCCAGTAAAAATCACTATCAGCGTTGTTTGTCAAGTCGTCTGCTCGCAGCAAGCAACCAGCCTTGAATTTATACACCCGTTTTTAGGCATTTTTGTGGTTCCGTTCCCCTAGAACTTGTAGTCAAGATACCGCCCCTTTCCGTTCCTAGGGACGGCCCTTCCGACCTTTCCGCCGTTCCAAATAATTGGATGCCTGATCAGCGCCGCAATTTTCTTGATGACTGAGATCATTTTCACCACCTCTTTTGGCGCGCTCATTTGAAATTGAATTCTCGCTGTGTTCACCATCGCGTTCCCTGCTTGCCAGGTGCGGTGTGCACGGCATAAATTGCTTCAAACCTTTCGAATTCCGTTCCTATACAATGAAAGTTTCTCGTACATCGGTTGCTCTATTCTGCACACGAAATGCATTATTAAACTCATCTAATTTACCTCAAATTCCCGTTTTCCCCTTCGTTGGGAGAAGTTCGCAGAAAATCCGCTAGAGGCGCTTCGGATCGCTGCCGTTTCAAACGAGCAGAGCTGGGCTCGCCGACGCGATTGTGCTGGCCTGCGGTCAAATATGTGAACTCGCTCGGAGAGATCTGTGTTTTCGGCGAGATTCTGTTCAATTTTGCCGTTTCGAAAATACAGTTTGCGTGCAGTTGGTGAGCGTCGTTTAGCCGAGTGCCGGCGGGCTTCCGGAAAGCTGCTTTCTCTTCTGGAAGGTAAGAAAATCCTCAAATATCGCTGTGATGCTTCTTCTGTACGCGGGGTCAGAACGCTGCAGCTAAGCAGCAAGCTTCAATCTAGACTCGGGCGAGCTTTGCAAAACTTCGAATTCAAAGCTAATCTTTGTATTCATCGGCGATTGCCACGCCGTCAGCTGTGGAGTGTCAATCGAATGATTGTTGTGACATGAAATTTCGGTCCTCTATGTTGTGAGTGTTGGTGTGTGAGACAGTTTGAGTGTCTAGTGGTGTGTTTATATTGCTGCTGTCGTAAGCGATTACGTTTTGAAACCGATCTGTTTCGACCTGCTTGGAGAACATCCTCGGAACGTTCAAGAAGGCGACGCTTGTCGCCTGGACTATTCGCTCGCAAGCTAAATACGAACGATTCTTTCTACGCGGGCCCGAATTTTCTATTGGGAGTCAGCAGACGAACCCGTTTCGTGGAAAGTTGGAATCGAGCCTGAATATCGCGCGAATCCTTGCTTGTTCTGCCGTCATACTGTTGTGGGTACTTCTCGCTTCATT
The DNA here is from genome assembly GCA_021527715.1 of Neoseiulus cucumeris. Classification (NCBI taxonomy): domain Eukaryota; kingdom Metazoa; phylum Arthropoda; class Arachnida; order Mesostigmata; family Phytoseiidae; genus Neoseiulus; species Neoseiulus cucumeris. The sequence continues at coordinate 428,687 of JAJSRV010000027.1, read as the reverse complement.
TGGATCCCGCATGCGGTTCCCAGAGAGCGCGGCTGAAGAGTTATCGATGAAATTCTTCCTCATAAGCCTAATGGGAGCCAAAATTTCTCTTGAGTCCCCTGTTGTTGTCTTCTCGAAATGGAACTTTCTGATCTTCATTGTCCGATCTTGTCGACGCTGTCATGAGTCCAGTGCTGGGAAAGTTCAAACCCGTGCCTGAGCGTTTGTCAGGGGATTCATTCTGGTCACAGACTCGATCGCAAAGGCTGTTTCCAATCCGACAAGCACTGCTGTAGCGTTAGAAGCAGCCGTATTGGTGTTTCTACCGCGGTCGCCATCTTGTCGTTGCTTGCTTCTCACTCATTCGTTCTTTGTTGTTGTGCGGCTGCTGCTGCTGCGGCTTGGTCTGCCATTTGGTTGGTTCGTCGCTCAGTCAGTTGGTCGGCCAGTCTGTCTGTCTGTCTGTCTGTCTGTCCGTCCGTTCGTCGGTCTATCGGTCCTCGAGTCTGTCTGCGTGTCCGCCCGTTGGGCCGCCATCGCTGCCGCCGCCGTCGTCGTCGCCGTTGTTGTTGCTGTTGTTGTTGCTGCTGCTGCTGCTGACGGCCGTGGTGATGATGACGACGACGACGACGACGTTCAGTGGTCCATCCCTGGTCCATCTATTCGTTGTTCATAGTTGCTCGAATGACTGGCTCGCTCTCTCAGTTGATTCCTCTCGCGCGTTGCTTCGTGCGCTTGCTAGCTGGCTGGCTGGCTGGCTGGTTGCTTGGTTGGCAGACTGACTGCCTCGCAGCGACTGCACCATAGCATCATCATCGCTGCGCTAGTGGCCAGCGTTAGCAAGCGGACGATCAAGCTAGCCGTTGTTTCGTTTCTGCGACAAGCGACGAACTCTCGCTTGCTTTCTCGCGGCCTGACTGACTGACGCTCGCTCGCGCGCAGCTCGATGGGTGCCGCAGTCATTTCACTATTTCGATGTTTCTGTTGGAAGTCATCATCAGTGCGATGATCATCATCATGATCCGCATCATGAGCTAGCACCACCCAGCCAAACGTGCGACGGAAAAATGGACGGACGGCAAAATGTACAGAAAAGCATAGAGACAGACGAACGAACAAGCAAGCAACGATCGCGGATCGAGCCACTCGAGTCAGTGGTGACGTTGACAGCCGCAGTTGGGGCTGAATTGCCGTGTTGCAAGCTTTTCATTAATTGATCGAATGATGATTGTGGAAAAACGCAACCTCTACAGTACCCTCGTTCTGCCATTCCAAACAGCAAGGAAGTCCCCGCTTGGCTCTATTCGAGAGCCCGCTTGTTCTTGTTTGAACAGAACTGGAAATTTTTCGATTTGTCTTTCAACAACTACCAAATGAAAGTTTAAAAGTTCGGGCAGAAGTAATGCCCAAACGGATGGAAAATCGAAAGCTCTATCCGCACGCGAACGCAGCTACAAATTTACAAACGCTGTCGTTTCTAACGAGCTTCGTGGTTACGCGACCGGTTTGAAGCTGCCGGTGAGGCACTCGGTTCCTCTCACATTTATTTCTCTTCTGACTCCTCAGCGTCTCTTGAAAACAAACCTGTTATGTATGGAAACGGACAGCGAGATTTGATTTTCGTTATTCGTCTGGTCGGAGGAATAATAATGATGATGATGAGATACTCTTCAAGTTTGTCTTCGAATCGAATCAACGATCCAAGTGCAGTCCCTTCCCGAGTGTGTTGTGCGCGACGCAGCTTTCCAAAATGGCGACCCTTACCACGGCTGGCACACTCGACCGATGCGGCTTTTCGCGAAGACCCGCTTCTTTGATTCGTTGGCTTGAGAACGATCTGTCTTTCCATTCCTTCAGTCCCTCCCGTGCGCTCTTCGCGAGGCCTGTAAAGCCTCCTCATTCTGTTCTTTCGTCTTTCCTTCCTTCCTTTCTGCCTGCCTGCCTGCCTGCCTTACGAGTGTTCGACTCATCTACCTGTCCGACGTAAAAGGTATCAATCAGAGCCGGAAGATGAACTCGAACACACCGACCATTGATACACACGGAACAGAACAATGGCAACTCATACAGCAAGTATAATAAGCGTGGTGAGAGGGAGGCTGTTAGATATGAAGACAGATAGAGTTAGAGTCAAGTTAGGGGCATCAACTGCGCGCGCGAACGAATACGAAGGGTCGCTACTGCTGCCGCCGATTGCGCTTAGTTGCGCGCGCAGATTTGGATAGTCGTCCTACAACATTGTAATGGGAGACTACCATGCGCAGAGAAATTTACAGAGCGATCGACCAAGAGACCGGACAGACGGACGGACGGACGAACAAACCCATCGCTTTGCGACGACACACGCTAATGATAGGTAGATCCATAAACAAGTTGTTAGAAAAGCGAACCCAATGCTTGGGAATCTGAAGGTCATCTATCATCGGAGTCAACCTCCACTCGCTCGAGTTGATGATTGATCGATCGTTCGGAGCTCGGACGATCGATTGATTGGGACGACGGAAATCGAACAAGATCGTTGTTGTTTGCAATAAATTTCGTCCTCCAACTTCCGATGCCACAGTCGATCGTGGAAATCTCAGCCGTGCTCGGAGGAATCATCGAAACGATCGCTTTGCAGCTGTTCATGTCAACATGTTAGAGCTGAATTGCAAGTTGTCTCGAATGTTCCTCGATTGCTGTCACCTGCCTAGTTGGCCGGCTGACTCGATGGCTGCTTGGCTTCCTCCCTCTTGGTCGCCTTCAGTCGAGGGTGCAACAGAAAAGTTTTGAACCTTGATCGCCAGGCGGCGCCGGGGTGTGAGTCACCGATGTCGGTTCCGATGACACAGGATGGATCGCTAGCGGGGCCGCTACCGCTACCGGCTGTGAGTTTAGCGCTATGCGCATGCAGCCCTGTCGCCCAAATCTTGAGTCGAAGCAGTGGCTAGAAAGCTTGCTACGTTTTGTCGGTCGGTCGGTCGGTCGGTCGGTCATGATGCCCGACACGCCGATGGCGGCGGCGGCGGCGGTGGCGGCGCGAGAGAAAGCCGTCGTCGCCGGCGATCTGCAACCAGTCAGCCAGTCGGGCAGGCGGGCAGGCACACAAGCACACTAACTCAAACAGCCATCTTGGGGGAAGAGCGTCGAGTAAGAGACGGTAGAAGTAGTTGCCGCTGCCGCCGCCGCCGCACCACTAGAAGGAGCAACAGCCCTTTGTTGTTTGCTGAGCGATTGAGAGTGAGAGAGTGGTTCAACAACCTTTCATGGAAAGCAGTTTGGTGTGCGACTGGTTCCGCCGCCGCCGCTGCCGCTGCAAGTACAACTGGCCTGGATTTGTGGGCCACTGGGTTACCATGGAAAGAAAATGATCGACTACAAAATCGAAATCCATGAACACGTTCGCATTCGGGACTGATCTTGAAACCATGGTTTCTCTCTATTCACCTGATCGGGAGCCAAAACTACGAGACGATATGGTTTCGGTCGCTCTGTCTCGACCGAGTTGACATTCCCTCCGAGATCCGGTTTCGTGAGTTGACAAAGTTGGAAAATTTGCGAAACAACAGGAGTCGTCTGACGAGGCCTTCAGAAATCCATTGGCATTTTTCCAAGTGTGTATAAGCATTAACCTTGGACAACAGTAAGGAAGATTCTCTCTTCGCTCGTTTTCGCATTCCTCCTCGCTGGTTCTGTCGTTCGTTCGCCCGGCGTCGCTGTTTGATACTTCTAGCTCTCACTTCGAGTCGCTCTGTCGTTCGTCACACGCGCGCTCACGTTTTCTACCGGTGGTTCGATTTCAATCAGTCAGAGTTGGCTATGAATGAAGCGACGTGGTCAACTCGCTCGCTGCTGACGATGAAGATGGGGAAAAGAAGAACGTTCGGGTGCCTTGAGCATTTGAGAGCGGTAATTCATAGTGAAATTATCCGGAGGGACTTGCGACGCACTGTAACGAATCGGATAAAATATTAATCGTCTCGGTCTGAGGCAGGGAACAAGCAAATGCAAATTGAGTTTCCAAGCAAACGAGTGAACTAATGTGTACGAGCTTATCGCGAGTGGTTTCTGGCACGGTGCCTTCGATGCATGCGACTCGGTACAGAGCAATTATGACTTTTTCGTTGTGGCTCTGCAGCCGGCCGAAATCGACCAGAATTTGTTGGAAGGCGCTTACCCCGAGTCGAATTCTGTCATCAATGAACGAATGCAAAGGGATCCTCGCCGTAATCCCACGCAAACTCTATCCTTCCGCATGTTATGGAGATTTCCGAGCCTCGCCCCCTGAGACCCCCCCCCCCCCCGACGCACGATTGCAAGCAACGCTAACGTCCTTCTTTTTGTTCGCAGGAACCGTGGATTAAGATGTATCTTTCTCCATGCCGTGCCTATGTTGTTGATGCCCACCACGAAGGAAGCCGAGTTTGTGCAGACAACCGATTATTAATTGGGATGACCAAGCCATCACCCCTGTTATACAGACTGCTATGACAAGTTTCTCGAATTTACCACCTCCGCCTCTGTTACCACACGAGGAGGAAGAGGAGTTCCGTCGTCTGGGAAGGGACCGGAGGAGGCAATCGAGCAACATCAACAATAACAATAGATATTTGAACAACAACAACAACAACGCTGACGATGACACCGGACATCACAGCGACGATACGGAGGAAACCCTATCGTCTTCGTCGAAGGAGCCATTGCCTGATTCGGACGGAGAACCCGACATCGAGCATGTCTCCATCCACGGTCAACACCATGACCAGTTGCGTCGAATCAACAGCCAGCACGCTGTCAACAGCATCGTCAACAACAACAGCAACAGCAACAGCAACAACAACAACAACAACAACAACAACAGAAGGAGGCTCTCGAGTAGTCAACATACCGTGCTTCAGCGGCAGAGAGTCCAATCGTCTCCTAAAGGTCCAACGGACGACGAAGAGGCCGCGGCCGCCCTTCTGCTCTATTGCCACAACACGATGCAACACCAAACCCAGGCGGCTGGGCAGCATAACACACCGACGAAGTCGAACGCTTTGCGACGCGAGACGCTCGACGCAACGTCGTCCCAGCCATCAGCTGGCTTGAGTGGACTAGCGTTGTTGGCTGGCGCCGCCAATCAACCTTCCAATCAGAGGAATTCTATGGAATCGTTCTACACTTACCAAACTATATCTGCAAACCATCAGCCGGTCATTGCGCCCAATCCTATCCCGAGAAAGGTGCACATCGGTCTACCTTACCAAGATCACAATTACGGCGCCCCTCCGCCGCCGACGCCCCCGGCTTCACCGCCGCCGTCGTTTCTACCTTACGAAGAGGCGCGTACGTCACCTCACCATCATGCGAATGCGAACCACATAGCTCAGACAGTTCAGACAGTTCATCATCATCATCATCATCAAGCCCATTCAAGTGCAACTCATCATCATCCGACGATCAGCAACAGAGGACCGGGAGGTCGGCCGCCGACAACGGCCGTGCCGCCTGCGACACACCACGCTTCGTCTACGTCAACGAACCATCTCCTCCATCATCAGTTTCAGCATCACGTACAACATCATACGAAAAATACCAACCCGGCAGCTCATGGCGGTCCGTCGACGGTCGGCCACCTCACCTCTCCCGAGAGACCCGGACCCCATCACCCGTTCAACACCGGCCTCACGCGGGAAGAGAAAGGTCTCTTGCGACAACAGAAGAAACGCCGTCGGAAGGAAATCAACGTTAATACTGTACAAGCGAAGGAAAAAGGCCGCGGACCTTACGACGACGCCCCGTCCAAACAGAACGAACTCGGCAGCAACTGGTCCGAGGGCGACGAGAGCATAACTCGATGCGTTTGGTAAGTTTTCCGGAATTAGTGCTGATAACCATCGATCGATAGGTTGGTCAGTCAAGGCAGACGAAGAATTGAGACGCCACTGGGTCTAACAACCTCTTATTTCCCTCCGCAGTGGCTTCAATCACGACGACGAGTACATGATCTGCTGTGATGGCTGCGGCGTGTGGCAACACATCGAGTGTATGGGACTGGATAAGAACAATATCCCGGAATCGTATTTCTGCGAGAAGTGCAAGCCCCGTCGGGTTGACAAGACGCGAGCGAAATCACTTCAAATGAGGAAGAAGGACAAGCTTTCTCCGCTTCGGAACTCCACGGGCAGCTCTTCCGAAGCGGGTTCTCTCCATCCGAAGAAGTCCGAAGATAACGGGTAAGTGTCACAACATCGACAGATCGAAACTTCCTCTCTTGTTAGAGAGAGGGTTCAGCTCGAGAATGATTCAAGTTCGAAGACTCACGGTGCTCCCCTTACAGAATGAATGGCTATCTAGATGTTGGAATTTCCGACATGACCGGTATCTCGAACGGGCTCGCGAAGAAACATTTCAACCGACGCTTCCTCAAGAACAAGCAGAAGCAGATCCTGAAAAACTTCAGGAACCGAAACGCTGTCAAGGGCAAAATGAAGGAGAACAAAGGTCAGCGTGGCATAAAGTCGCCATTGAGTTCTCAGTCAACGTCAGCGATCTCCGGCTCTCCGACGACAACGCCTGGCAAGCGACCGGCGTTGAAGAATGGCAAACTTTCCGCTAAACGGAAGCTCTTGGCTCAAGACGCGCTTGCGAAGCTACGGAGTAGCGGCAAAGTCCATGCGAAAACGTCATCGGGGGCGTACAGTCGGACGAACCACCTCCGGAGCTCGGCGACAGGTATCAAGACCGAGATCGATGTCGCTGACGCTGAGGACATGGTCGATGACGAACTCTACGAGGAGTCGATAATCAATCAGTACACGCCGGAGGTACAGATTCTCACGCTGCGAGGGAACTCGGCCGCACAAGAAGTGCTGCTCAAGAGAATTATGGCTTTGCAATCGACCAAACCCTATCGGTAAGCACTAACATACCGCTGTTGACAGCTGTTGTAAAGTATTGCTCGAACATCTTAAAATATCTTCGCATTCATGATGGCTCAATGTTGCGTCTTCCTTCCAGGTTGTGTGAAGTCAGCCTCGGCGACACGAAGGGTCTTGTCGCCACCACCCACTTCGAGCCGGGTTTCCCGATCGCTGAGATTCGAGGTCGTTTCATGATCATGGACCAGTTCAGCGGAAATCGAAAGAATAGTCAACATCACGTTTTGTTCTATTCACCGACCGGCAAGTTGCTCACAGCGAACTCAGACCGCGACCGAGCGGACTCTTCAGAGGACGATGAGGACGACGACTTCGAAGAAACGCTTTGTGTCGATTCGCGACGCTACGGAAACGAAGCCCGGGCGGTTCGGAGATCGTGTCATCCGAACTCGGAATTGCGACACGTCGTCCAGAACGGTCTCCTTCAACTGTGGATCGTGGCGGGTCCGAGAGGTGTCCGCCACGAGGAAGAAATAACGATCGCATTCGAGCTGCCTCCTGCATCCGGTTTGGATTGCGCTTGCGGACGGATATCGAACTGTAAATATCGGAGTACGAATTGTCGCGGTAAACTTTCTCAACAACATCAGAACCACTACCCCCACCACCATCAGCAGCAACAACAGCAACAATCCCAACAACACCAGTACCTCCTGCAACAGCAGCAGCAACAACAACAACAGCAACCTCAAACGCCCACTCGGCCGAAGAAACTTTCTCTGAGCGAACGGAAATCCTTGTCGAGTCTCCGCTCATCGTCTCCGCCGCCGCCGCCGCCGCCGCTGCCGACGACAGGTCCATCTATTCCGTCACCGATCACGCCCATAACTCACAAGAGCTCATCACCGTCGTCGCGGTTGTCGCCTTGCGGTAAAGATTCGAAAGAACTTCTGCAGTCGCCAACCTTCTCAAACTCTATTCCGTTTGTGACGCCGCCTGCATCATCTCCTCTGACATCGGGGGTGGCAGGAGCGGCTGGAGCGACAACGGCTCCTTCGACGACGGGGGCGGCAGCCTCAGCAGCAGCAGCAACGATCGCGGCCGCGACCGTTGCAGGAACAACGGCCGTGGCGGCATCTGCGGCTCCGCTGTTGGCGAGCTCGTGCTCGGTGGGCTCTCCATCGCCAACGACGCTGTCAGCAGCACCGGCAGCAGCGTTGTTCGCGACAAAAATCAAAACCGAAAAAGAAGATCCCGACGACATGATCGAAGTCGACGAAGCTGTGACTTCGACGAGCACACCGACGGATTCGCTGGCGTCGCCGCCCCTGTCGAACGCCGCTCCGTCTTCGCCGATGAAATGCGCTGCGGTCCGAAAACGCAGAACGTCATCGATGGCGGCAGACGTCACCATAAAGCAAGAGGTCACCGACGAGCTCGACATCAAAACAGAGCTGGCCGAGAGTCAGGACGGCATCCACACGACAACGAGTCACCATCACCAGGGCGAGTCTGCCGAGAAGCTTCGAGAGGACAAAGGTTCCGAGCGCAAGATGACTCGCGAAGAACGAAAGATCGACGCCATCATGCGAGCGTTCGAGAAGCTGGAACAGAAGCAGAAGCGGAAGCAGATGGCTGCAGAACACCGCCATACCCCCGGGAAGGATTCCGCGGACAAACGGAGATTCAGCGCCGTCGCAAACAACAACGACGGCTCATCGGACGAGCGGCCTTCGTCGAGCAGCGGTCTCGCTGCGAGCGCCAAGAAAGGTCGTCGAAAAAGTGCGTCCAACACCCCGATGAAGAGGGGCAGAGCACGAACTATCAGCGGCTGTTCAGAAGTGAGTCACAATCAGAACTCCAACGATTGCTTCGCCCAGCCAGCCAAGTCGAAGCGTTTGCTCATGCAAGGCTGGCTGCAGGAGAAGCACAACGGGGCTTCGGACCTTTCTGGCGGCGATTCCCCGTCGCATCCTCCCGGCGGCGGCGGCGGCGGAGGAGGAGGAGGTCACAAAGAGGAGGAGGAATCCGTGTGCTTTGTCAGGGACAGCCACAGCGTCGGCAATGCGATGGCGCACCTGCGGCGAAGCAACTCGCTATCTACGACGGCGGTTGCAGGAGCGCAACAAGGCACGACCAGCAACTGCACAACCGGAGCTGGATCGGCAAAGAAACGCTGGCTGCGTCAAGCTATGTGCGATGACGGCGATAGTACGCCGGAAGCTCATTCCCCGTCGAACATCGGTGTCAACACCGCCCATCTGGGAATGAATGCCATCTCGAATGAAGCTCACAGTGCGACCGACGACGACAACACCGCTCACGGCTCGGACCTGGTGACTCCGTTGAAGAAGAGACGGCTGATGCGTGAATCCATCGACAGCCCGAGTCCACTCACGGACTCGCCTCATCTGGACGATCATCATGACGATGATGACGGCAAAGAACTCCTCGTCGACGTCGTCCACGTCAACGACAAGGAAGTCGACACAATCGACGTTGGGAGACACGGGGGGGACGATGAGGAGGACGACGACGACGATCGAACTACCGACGCTTGCCTCGATGTCGATAAACCGGATCAAAGTCAAAGCGAAGCTGTCCCGACGAAAAGTTCTCCTGTTGCGCCGGACGCGGTAGTGGAACCGCCCGCAATCCAGGACATCGGAGCCGAAAAACCATCCGAGAGCTCTGAGTCGTCCACACCGACAATGCAGGTTGACGATTCAAGCGCCGAGACTCAAGCACCGAAGGATACGAAACAAGAGATTGTGAAAACTGTGAAAACCGCTGAGAAGACGAAAGAAGTGAAAACCCGTAGATCATCGAAGGACATCAACAGCAAACGGAGGTCGTCCGTGATTTCCGATTCGGAGTCGTCGGAAGAAAAGAGCGGTGCACAGAAACGCTCGGAGGATTCCGCCTCGACGACTCCTGCAGTTTCGGCGAAAGAGGAGCTCAAGGAGTCGAAGCACTCGAAGAACAAGGACAAGGAAGTGAAATTCGTTGAGAAGCTCGATACCGATCAATCGAAAGAGGTCGAACACCACAAAGCTGAGAAGGAGGCGAAACCGAGCAAAGAGGGAAGCGGCGGCAGTAGCACAAGCAACAAGAACTCTCATTCAAAAGATCAGAAGTGTTTGAAGGAAGAAAAAGAGACGAAACCGGCATCGAAGCTTTCGAGGAGTGACTCGACGAGCAGCAAATCCTCTAAAGAGAAAGGCTCGACCAACAAACATCCGAAGGACAGCAAGGATCTGAAATCTCCCAAAGAGACGATCAGCAGCAAGTCTTCAAACTCTCAGAAGGAATCGAGCAAAAAGCAAAAAGAGAAACACGATGTACCGTCTCCAGATGAAGTTCTCTGTGACGACACGGATCCGTTTGCGCGGGCTCTCTTCCTGAAAGGAGCTGTTCGGCATCAGCTCAAGGAGAAAGATCGATCGAATCGAGACAAGAAAGAGAAACATCGTAAAGAACGCAAGGATCGTCCTCGAGAAAGTAGACAGGAAAGGAGCTCTGTAGACGAACCTGTTGAGGTTGTGCACCAGAAGCCGAGAGAAAGCCTTGCGAGTTCGCCGAGTGAATCTGTCAAGACGAGCGAGACAGAGGATGAGCGGCAGGACTGCTTATCGCACACTGTTCAAGAAGCGGCACCCGCGACTGCGACTGGGTCAGAAACAGCACCAACGTCTTCGATCGCTAAGAACGAATCTCCATGCGACGAGGACAAATCCAAAACTTCGACACCCCCTGCTCCCGGTAAGAACCGCCATTTCTCGTTCATTCAGAGTTCATTCACATTGGCCAAATGTGGTTTCATTCCAGAGTGAGGATTTTCGTGGGCGAGTCGCTCAAAATGTGATTTCGTTTCATTTTCCAGAAGTGTCCGGAGGTAAAGTAGAGGCTCCGAAGGAAGTGATGGACGAGGACGATGATGACGATGAAGACGCGGCTCTCGAAGGCTCGATCACACCAACACTAGATGAAGTGGACAGCGAGCAAGCTGTCTCTGCGGCGGCTCCCGCTGCCCCAGGAACAACGGCACAAGCAACGACCTGTGGAGATGTTCTCACTCGGCTGCCTCCGATCGAGCCTTTCAGACTTCTCTCGCAGCACTCCACCGAGAGCGAGCCACCGAAGGACCGCAAGAAGAAAGTCAGTCTGTCCGAGTATCTCAAGAGACAACGTAGTGAACCGGCTCCAGGATCAGCTCAATCTGCGAATGCTGCGCCCGCTTCGAGCAGTACCGCCAACATCATCATCCACAACAACAACAGCAAGAACAGCGACAACAACAACACGATCGCTCGACCGAAGTTGAGTGCTGGATTAAAGCTGGCACCGATGTCGGATGAGTTGCTTGGTAATCTTGCGAGAATAACGGGTACTTCATCGAACAACCACCAAGTCACCCCATCATCGATCATTTCGCTTGGCCGGAGCAAGAGTATCTCGGATCCAACGAATCCCATGATGCACCTACCGTCCTCGATCATATCCAGTGAGTGAATGCGCGTGTCGTTTCGGTTTATTTCGCAAATTGCGTTCGAGGCTTGCATCTAAGACGAACTTTTGTTTTCCGCAGGTCTACCAGCCGCAGTAACGGCGCCTCCAATGCAGCTGTTGACGACGTCGAACGTTCCCAGTGGACCGAATGTTTCATCAACGCTGCACAAATCGGCGCTGTTCCCGGACACTCCTGAGAGGGAACGAGACATTGAATCTTCCCTGCTGGACTCACCCCAGAGTCGTCGGGAACCACTCAGTCAAAGATTGCGACGCGAGTTTGGCCTCTGTGCAGATGAATCGAGCGATCTGTCAACCAATCCATCTGCGTCAGCGTCCATCGCGGTTCCGACCGCTTATCCTTCAGGTAGTTTTCCAACGGCGACGGTGCAAACCCCCAACGGACCCCAGCAGGTTTTCTACGTGCCCCAAGCATCGAATAGCGTCGTGACTCAGCGTGCTGGAAAATCTCCGCTCGCCTCTCTCGGCGCCGTCGGTCAGCCGGCGGGGGCTGCGATAGCTGTCGTGGGGAGTCAGCGGGGCTACATGGGCAACGGTCCGCATCACGGAAAGGCTTCGAACCTGGGCCCGCCCCGTCCGCGAACCAACAACGGGGGCTCCGGAGCTGGCTACAAGCCGGGTTTCTACTGAGCGATGCTCCGATCTCCAGTGGATGAGAATATGGCCGTGCGGGCATCCTCCACTCAGAATCGTCTGAAGCAACGACCCGGAAGGAAGCTCAACGTGGCATCGTCCTCATGGACTGAGAATTTCGTGGCTTCTGACCAACGGGGGGCCATGTTCGTTTTCGATCCGAAGTAGTGGAACAAGTTGGAGCCCGATACTTCACGAACAGAGAGAGAGTGCAAGCAAGCAACATGCATACATGCAACAGTGTAAATACGGTGTACATTGTGAAATTGCAAAGTTTGTGGCCAATGTCACTACTATTCGTTTGGCCATGGATTCACTTCGGATTCTGGGCGAGAGGCGATCGATGTGTTTTTGTACATAAACGACGACGACGACGACGACGAGAGGAGACAAGCTCACCATGATGATCCGGTAAAATCTTTCCTCCCTCCACCCCACTATCTTGTCAGAATACTGTCGATGCTAAGAGACGGACAGAGCGGGTAGTTGTAGAGCATATTATACTAGCTTATACCCTACATTATTGATATTAATAATATTATTCCGAAGAGGTACGCTGATTTATCAGACCAAGCCGACTGTGAGGAAGTTCAACACAACATACAAAAGGCAAACAACCACACGAGAAACAAATTCACGGATCATGTCCGGAACACGTGGCAAATTCTCAATCGGGACTAGCCGCGATCCTTGAGGCTTGACGAGCGACCAGTTGGACGTCTTTGTATATAGCTTGTACATAAAAACACGGTACAGATTTCTATAAATATGAATATATATATATATACATAAATATGGATCAATACGATGATGAGTATATATATATATACATATATAAATATATAAATATATTACGTACGATCACGATGCGGATGACGATTAGTTCGATCCAGACAAGATCACAGACGACCGAAACACAGCGGCCAGACGAAGGGAACGTTCTCCACCTTCTGACGGCACGCAGTGACGCTAGCTCACACGGATAGACGAAAAAACGCGCGGACGGTCATTGTCATCGATAACTTGATCGAGTGGACTGGCGACTTATCGATCGTCAGAGAGACTAATCCGTCGGAAGCATCGATGCATAAGCCTCATTCATGCATGGTTTCGGTTCGATTGTGAATCGGATCCGAGTCCACACAACGTACACGGAATCGCTCTTTGGATATTGGAGATGTACAGATTTAATCATCACGCGGTCATCTGGCCTTTGCCTTGCCAAGTTTGACACCGAGAAAGGAGAACCCTAGGTAGCGACCGATTTGCCGCCGGGCAATACGTTCGTCGCGCGGCTCCGGAGAGACGCCATCGATCTCGTCGAGCTCGACATCCCGCGAGCGGTTTCGGGGCGGCGATTGTCGCGGCGGTTCGCAACTGTCTAAATTCATCCTGGTGATTCTGATATTTCTACTTTATCTGTTTAGCTGTACTACTACTACCCCTACTATTACTACTACTACCACTACCGACAGATAATCGCTATCTTCAATTTAAGTTTCGGCTTTCAGAGCGTATTTCCCGCAAAAATCTATTACCTACTGTGAATCTATTGGGCAGAAAAACCCTATGAGCAAGCAAGAAAGCAACCTACCGACCTACAAGGAAGCAAGAAAGAAATACAGACAGGAAAATAACTGATCAACAAACGACGCAAACGCTGAAATTTCGTGAGCACCCAACAATTCGGTCGTTCCACAAGCCCAGACATACGAAGACATTTACGAAATTCGTTCACTTGAACCGATTGATATCGATGAACTTTCACTGTAGCAGTAGCCATCTGTAAACCATCTGCTCCGCAAGATTGGAAACAAACAACAAAACTGAGAATAACGATCATGCTTACCTACGTTGAGAACCTCGCCATCAGCTGCAGCATTGCTTTTCGAAAAGCCAATCACGACGCAAGACGCTCTGGGAACTCGTATTCCCGGAGACGTTGCGGAGACACAGATTCGACACTATCATTCAATACATCGTTCATTTAGTCACCGTTCCATTTTGAGTTCGCTCAGCACGGAGGCCGTAGCTGCAAGTACAGAAACCGAGCATGTAACATACTCATGCGACAACTAATATTAATATTATTTTGATCTTTATTACCTTTGTGTATACAACTGTTGACTTTTGAGTTTGGCGAAATACTCCGGCGTTTGCGTTATCGGTGCTCGTTGTTCAACGGCCGAAGAGATTTCGAGCTCGGAAGAGTCGACAGCTCTCGGCCAAAGGAGAACGAGACTCTTCGACACTTCGCCAACCCGTCAACATCGAGATGGATGCGGATGGACTTCTAGACTTGCTGCTGTTTAATCTGCTGACGACAACATGCAATAGACTGATCTCGCTGCCACACAAATGCAAATCTATGAACGCCTGCGACACACACAAACACAGACACACACACCCACGAGCGTGCATTCATCAACACTTCTCCCATGCACTACGGACCGGCCTGTATTTTTGTTAAATCGTTTTGTTCTGTGGCTAGGTCAGCTGAACTTTCTCCGAACTTCGAAATGCGCAACTCAGGCTTCGGCAGCTAGGAACGAAACGCAATGCCGAAAACATAACTTTCAGCGATGCCTTCATCGGCAGAGCTCCCGAGTGTGCCGTGGATAGTGAAACTGGCTTTTCCGACAACATTGCGGCATCGGTTGGCAGAGGTGTGAGAAGCGGTGGAAAAACGTTATTGAAATAATGGTAATGCCAGGTTGCTTAGAATGCCAGGCTATATGATGGATGTGCAGATTTTTATTAACGGAACCAGAAAGTCGAAACAGGAGACCCAACTGATGGTCAGTCTTAGAAGACATTGCAGCATAACCCACATTACTCCACTCTGTTGTTGTTCATTAAAAGAAAGAAAAAAAACAGTGGAACGAATAAAAACCAAAAGAAGAGATGGCGTTTTAGGACGAATCCGGCGTTTTCTATTTGTGAATCGAAGATACCGAGTCTACTTTCAGAGTAACGAAACTTCTTCGGGAGTTCTCAAGGGGGATCGCGCGTATCAGTACTATTCTTTGCGAGTGTCGTTCGAGACGTTCATCCTGATCTAGAGGAATTTTGGCTAGCTTTCAGCGAGCTCCCAACATCGATATGAAGCTCACCTATTTGAATGAAGCAGGTTCGGGGACTGGCTCATTAGAACAGAGACTTCCACAACTGGAACTTGAACTTTCTCGGGGCCTCGTCCGCTGTGGCGTCCTCCTAAAGTTCGAACAAAAGAACAGAGGAAGCGTTTCCGAGAGAAAAGAAAGATTTTATTTCAATTTTCCAGACTGCAACCAGTAAAAAAACTATTCACATATTCAGATATCACAAACGACCTCAGAGTTTGTTTTGTCCGCTACTGACGCGATTGCTCTCCAAGGTTGATGCGCAAGTTTTTCCCGGTGGCGTCGATCCATTCGAACTCCGAAGCCACCACTCCGCTCGATTTATACTTCTTCAGTGGCATACAGCGTCTCTCGTTCGTCATGACGTTTGTCATGCCGTTGTGCACGAAACTTTCGAGGTTTTCGACGATTAATTTCGTCGATTGAGTTATGAACGCTTCGACTCTGCGGGCTCCAAGCCAGTTGAACAATGTTGAGGTTCCCGTGAAGTCGAGAACTCTCGGTGGAGCTACGTCGCGTACTCTGAAGGATCTCAGAGTCATACTCGTCAGGTTGCCAAGCTGTAATTTGAGTCCATTTAGCTTCGTATTCATGTCTGTCCGTCTGTTTCGTCCAATCCGACGTTCGCCCAGCTAGATCTACTCTCTCATCGGTGACGTCATGAAGCGAAACTCACGGTTGTGTGGATGTCCATGGTCAGAGTCGGCATCCTCAGGGCGATCCTTCCATTGACATTCAACCAGCTCTGGTACTCGTAGATGGCTTTCACCACGATGTCATTCAATGAGAGGCTGGTTTTCAGGTGGAGTTCTCCGAGCGCGTCAACATTGACTGTGGCGTCGCCTACTCTCTTCAGGTTCAGAAGGTTCTCGGCGGTGACCTAGTATTGGACATCGACATCTGCTCAGACTCAAAATCGTTGCGGAAGCCACATGCCGGAGACCCGGAAAACCGTTCGTCGGAGTTCAGTACATCGGAAGATAGTGTTGAACTTACATTCGACATCCGTATGTTATCCTGGACTTGGAAGGTCCCCTTGTAGCTCGTGCTGTTCAGTGTGTCGACGAGGAACGGACTCACTCGGAGGTGCGAGACGATGGCGTCGACGAACTCGTTGCCAGACTGAGCACGCGAGAAGCCGAAAATTCCGACCAGAATGAGCGGTTCCACCTGAGAAGTCATAGCTCTCATTCAGAATATTCTGTTCCCGCTCAACCCGTTGCTTGTACCACAGAAACTCACCAACATCGTGTTCGGGTTGTCTATCGCGCTGTCAGAACTGAAGACAATGGAACTGTACCGGAGCTTTTATACTGAAAGTGCTTTACATGATTTGCTGTTATAACCATGTGAGGGTCAGGGTGACTGCGCGACCTTGTTCTTGTTTCTCGTTCAGATTCGTACCTCCAGCTATCAGAGAGCCTAGCGCATGTCCATCGCTATCGTCGATTGATTTATTCGGCGACCTAGGAAAGCTGGAAGGACGACTCCGAAATGCAGGTTGTGTTGCTATCTTCACGGCCGACACGTCAGAAACGAGACTACAATCTGTGTCGCGAGTTCTTGGAATGACAGGAACATTGCCGCTCGCAACAACCAGCAGGACAAGAACCCACTCCTGGATGACTTGTGCGGCGGCAATGAATCACAAGCAGAATTCCCGGCTGTGCAGTTCACTAGAACGGGAAAACGACGTTTTCGTTCCCCGACGAGCAGAGAATGCAGTCCGTGATTCGCGTCCGTTTGTAGCATTGCTTCTCTGTAAGCGGATAAGTATTCCTTACTGTCTTTTTGAGTTTCTTCTTGTGTGATCTCAAAGAAATACAAACAAACTCCACTAATGCCATTCAAGACGCTAGTTTATTTTCATCCTCCTTTCACGACAAGTTTACAGAGTTTACCAAAAATACCTATCGTAAACCTCTTCTAACTGACCGAAGCACCGGAACGGTGACGCACGATCTAGCAAAACATCAACGATTGTACTCGTAGAATTAAGGCAGAGTTGTTTCCAACCAACGATTGTCCAGGTATTCCAGACTGCAACCTCGAATTTTCCTTCGAAGAAACCATGCTACTCTCGGAGTAGATATTTTGCCTACGGCGACCTATCGAGTCTCTCCACAGATCTCGATTCAATAATCTCAACTTTGATTTCAGTCAAGGCTTTCAGGTCTCTACTGTTTGTTGACAAGGTCCATCGTACTTTCCGAAAGGCGTCCCCAGCCCCGTATCGAGAGAGCTTTGAGTGCTCTGCGGAGCTGGTCTTTCTGCGCGTCTTCCAGATCGTTTCGACGCCACATGTCCAACATGTCACCTTTCAGCTGAATGACCCGATTCTCCATCGTAGAACCTTCAGCAACCTTCGGTATGAGGTTCGCTAACACTGTAAGACACCGTTGTGAGATGGGCGGTTCAGATCGAATCAAATCGAAGAAGTCGTCGCGTAAATCGGCCCTGACGAGATGCTCGGCGCCTTCTTCCTCACAGGAAATATTCACAAGTATCTTCATGGCCTGCAAAGATTCATCTTTGGCGGCGCATACTGCTTTGGACGCGAGAGAACCGGTGTGTTTTAGGATTTCCGAGTTTGAGCCGAATTTCACGGTGAGATTAGTCAGGACGTAAAGTGCCACCAACGAGACCATGCTCGTTCCCTCCTGGAACGCTAACTTGAGATAATATGGGATTTCATCGAAGAACTCCGCTTGGTTCTCGTTGTTCACGCAAAGATTCGACGTCGCCGTCAGTGCTTGGACCTTGATAGCGTCATTTTCGTGGCGGGTAAGTTTCTTCACTTGATTGAGAACTCCTCGCTCACGGAACTGATCCTGATTCGGTGTAAATGCTGCACAATTACTGAGGATGCCGAGTGTTTCACATAAGAGACTTTCGTCATCGGTTGTGAGGAGGAAGCCGAGGCAATCGACCTCGTCTTCATCGATGAGACGAGCTCCGTTGTACTTCAGATCTTCGACAAGTTCCGTCAACTGATCGGTTTGCTCCTCAATCGGATGAGACATTTCTAAGGGTTCGTCAATCGGAGGAGGGGTGGGACTCTTAGAGAGATTCCGCGCGATTTCCAGAGCTTCCTTCACGGACAACGGCGCGGGTGAAGTGCATTTCGGTGAATGGTGCAAAGAGCTCTGATTCAGGTGATTCGTCGAGCCGCCGGACGGCTTGTGGGGTGTGGAGGATTTCTTGCGGGCGGAACGCTCTGAGTCCGAGGGTGCTGCCGGCGTCCGAGTGATGTAAGTGTCAAGCAAATTGTACACAACGTAAATAGAGCCCGCGCCGACTGCAGCTATGACCGCGGCTCGTTTCAGCCCTTCGTTGGCCGAAAGCAACTGCGTCCATTCCATGATCGATTCGCGATGGGGTGATCCACCTTTCGCGCATGTAACGTCCGAACACACACCGCCCACAAAATCAGTCGGCTTTTTTGTTTTTTCCTTCGAAACGTTGAGATTCACGAATGAACGAACACATCTCCGGTATTCGTCAGACCGGGGTTTCAGCACCGGAATAGGTCATCAGAGTTAAACGATAGCTGAGCGAAATACGATGAGCTATTTTTGAAACGCACGAGTTCTCTTTCTATATCGCGCACTCGGAGGGTCATTGGTGACCTCCAGAAGAAAACGTTTTTTCAGCGACACAAGGAAATCAGCGACATCATTCGTCGATCAGATTTTCACTTCGGTTGGACTCAACTTTCAGACATTTCGTTCCATCAGCTGACGGTTTCTGCGCGTGTTTCTCACAAAGCTGCGGATAGCGATCAACAACAGAGCGCGTTCAGCTCCCTCGAGACTGAGCAGGTCGACTCGTTCCGTTTCCGAGATTTAGAAATGAACGGACGCTCGCGGCCCGTCTGATTCGAACCGGAGACCACGCGCATATTTCTCTACTACGCGCCCCATGCACTGCATTTCCCCTGAGATTTTTTATCCTATTTAGTTTCTCCTCTTTCGTCCCTGAAACTTGTCGTCGTAGCTACAGGTGCATCTCCGAACCGAACCTCCGAAGTGATGTCGTTCCGAGCGCTCCTCAGATTCTATGGGAGCCATTCGCGCACCGGTAGGCTCCTTATGTCAAGTGATGCTTCGACAACTCGTTCTGATGTGCGAAAACTCTTGGTCGGCACAAGCAGCTTCGAACCCGAGGACAAAAACGACCGATTCTTGAGCAGTGCGTATCATATCGACAAGTCAGAATTGAAACGAATGGAACTAGACGCTCGCAAACAAGGAAAAACAAATCCCCAAGACACCTCGGTCATTCTCTTCCCCGGTCAGGTGAGTGACACGCTTAGTTGGGGATGGATTCAACATCTAAGGCCTCTGCATAGTGAAGTTGTAGAGACTGAGGTTGGTTTGGTTTGCTCCAGGGTTCCCAGTATGTCGGTATGGCCAAAAAACTGAAGACAGTACCTGGTGCCAAGGAGATGTTCGAATACGCCTCAAACGTGATGAAACTCGATCTCCTGAAGCTTTGCTGTGAAGGACCGGACCGGATGCTGAGCATGACGATCAATTGTCAGGCTGCAGTTCTGGTGACATCGCTCGCTGCACTGGAAAAACTCAAGATTGACAATCCCTGCGCTGTTGAAAAATGCGCGGTTACCGCCGGCTTCAGTGTCGGAGAATATGCTGCGCTCGTTTTCGCGGGAGTCATGACATTCGAGGAAGGCAAGTATCGTTTGTTCTTATGACTCCATAATATCATCGGTTTCTCAGGAGTGTGCAGGAATGATTCTTGAACTGAACCACATGTTTCTGACGTAATGAGAACTGTTGCAGCGGTGCAAGTTATCAAACTTCGCGGCGAGGCAATGCAATCTTGTGCCCAGGAGAGACAATCGGGTCTTTTGATCACATTCTTGACGCCAGCAGCAAACATCAATTATGCCATGAAGCTCGCGCGAGAATGGTGTCAGCAGAAAGAAGGAATCGAAGTTCCCGTTTGCGAAGTTGCGAACTACCTCTCACAGGATTGCAAAGTCGTCGGCGGTGATTCCAAAGTGAGTTTCCGAGATCTGGTTCATACATCATTATCGAAAAAAACTTCCAAAATGTTGGAGGTCGAGAGTGGGTCTAAAATTTGTGGCTTCTCTTGTTGCAGGCTCTACAGTTTCTGACGAGAAACAGCCGTGATCTCGGTATAAGACGATCAAAGTATCTCCCTGTGTCTGGGGCTTTCCACACGAGGTTGATGAAACCGGCGAAAAACGTGCTGAAAACGGCGCTCGAACAGGTTGAACTGAAACCACCTGCAATTGAGGTAACCACTTGCCCACTCCATCTCGGAGTCGTTCATTGTTTCATACTTGGCGAGCGTTGAATTGTAGAGTATTGAATTTCTCTCCAATTACTCCGTTGGAAACTTTGCTTCAATAGTGGTTCGTTCAATAAACATCCATCCCCACCCCATGAAGGTAATCTCGAATAACACGGGCCGCTGCTATGGAAAACCGGAAGCGATACGGAACGCACTTATCCAACACGTTTATGAACCCGTGAAATGGGAACAGACGATGCATGAGATATACAGCAGAGATCAGACAGAACTGTTTCCCCACACCTACGAAGTGGGTCCCGGCGAGACGTTAAGACCTCTTCTCAAAGTTCTGAATCAGAAAGCGTATGCTTCATCTCATAAGGTCAAGATTTGATTGTTGATGATCGATGTACAATATAATAGGATTTTGTATGGAAATGTAATAAAGATGAACAGTCGATGGAAATCTAGAGGAGCGTCAGAATGCTCAACCTTTGCAGGAAGGAAGCGCGTTTTCAATGTAGAAAAAATTGTATATTTATTCTTATTTTATATCGCAGCCACGCCGTGGTTCCATGACCCGGGTTCACACAATCACTTTACATCCATACAGTAAGCCCGCAGTTTTCACTTTGCTTCGGGCTGGGCGACCATAGCTTTCAACAGGAGACTCGTTAGATTTTCGATCTTCTTCACGTCTTGTGCGATTTCAGTCACGTACTGGTAAGTCGTGCAGTCATCTGTGATCTTGACATGGAGCCGGCCATCTTTGTGCCGGTTTTTCAAAACAAACCGACATCGATCCGGATTGTTGAGGTACAAACGTTCGGCGGCTCGCGAGAACTCGTCCCAAGACGCTATCAAGACCATTTTCGAATTCCCTGTGAAGAAAAAACTTCTGTGAGATCTTGGTTCTTCGTTTCCAAGAGGAATGAAACGACGGTAATCGAATCCGCTCTATCGATTCATGTTCGACATTGCAGCCTACGGCTTCAAAAGAGGTTTTCCGACTCGGAAGCTTCCTGGTCGTGCACTCTTGCACTTTATTCGTGGATCGAGTGTGGGAAACGTCCGAAAAACCACGGCGAACTCGTTCGAACGGTGGCTCAATGAAAGCACAGTGGACATCGGGAACCACGAAATGTCAAGCGGGATGCGCGAGGTTTCTCTTTGGAACGGAGGCAATCGATGTGTTCTGACTTCAGCTGCGAGATCTTGAACGAATTGTGACTTTCCGTGACATAAATCCGAGGCGTTCGAACTCGAAGAACAGGAATTCACTTGATGATTCGTCGATGACCATACGGATCGCT
The DNA here is from genome assembly GCA_021527715.1 of Neoseiulus cucumeris. Taxonomy (NCBI): domain Eukaryota; kingdom Metazoa; phylum Arthropoda; class Arachnida; order Mesostigmata; family Phytoseiidae; genus Neoseiulus; species Neoseiulus cucumeris. Next base: position 406,988 of record JAJSRV010000027.1, on the reverse strand, counting down.
TATCAGTACCACGCCAGAATCTTGAAACTCGATCGGAAATGGAATTCTCTCAACTCACCGGTAGCTGTTCTCCAGATGTTGTGAAGACGGTGGGAGTTAACGGAGAACAAAAATCCTCGGTCAGTGAAGGATTCTCGTTTTCAGTCGCATTCGTTCCACTCTAGGTTCCACATAAGACGGATGTGACGTTGTCTGTTTACATTGAGAAAAATCGCCTGGCAGAATTTCGAATTTCGCGCCTGTGAAGACGTTCCTGTTTCGTAGCACGGCCTGGTCGCTCGAACGAGGCACGAGGTGGATCTCCACATGGTTATTGCTCGTCGAATTCCAGATTCAGTTCATCATGGCATCGGATCGGAGAACTAAAGTGAAACATCTAGTTGTGGATGCGAACGCTTTCATACGGAATGTCAACCTCCGCGTGAGTCAACCTTCTCTTCGCGGCTGTTCACGCTTTGAGGCACCTGAACCTCTTTTCTGCCATTGACAATTGAGTTTCTTTCTAAAAGAACTTCTTCCATGTGCACCACCACAGGAAATCGGAGAGAACATCTACACGCTACCGAATGTTGTCCAAGAAATAAGAGACTCAGCGACGCGTCAAAGACTCCAGGTTCTTCCTTATAGGCTGCGAGTGGATCGAACACCAACACCTGAGAGCGTACATGTAGGTCGCGCTATTGTTTGTTTATTTATTTTCTTCGAGTGAAAACCCGGCGGGGAACTTGTCACGACCACGACAACATTCATCAACAATCACACAGTATCGCGACCATTCTTCATGGACGAATGAAGAAGGTTGAACGATGTCGTCATTCCTGTAGAGATTCCCCGTTTGACTCATTTATGATCATGTTTCACCAAGGACCATGTTCCTCTCTGAGTCTAGATCATGACTTTGCTCTTTCTTTACAGGCTGTGACGGAGTTTTCGAAGAAAACCGGAGATTATCCTTCACTGTCGGCAACCGATCTTTCGATTGTGGGTTTGACTCACTTCCTCGAGAAGGAGGCTTATGGCAATGTCGATCACCTCAACTCAGCTCCTAAACAAAACGCTCCATTGATCAATCCGCAAAGAAATGGAGAACTTACTCTCATCGGCGGAGTTCAAGTCCCTACAGTAACGGGAGGAAGCAAACTCAACGAATCGTCAGGTAATAGATACATCCAGGGTACATCCCGCCCTATTATTCGGAGCATTTGGCGACCCGCGTGATGGATCTTGAGACCAATACTACAAAAATTGCTGAAACAACAATATTTCCAGAACAAAGAGAAGACGACACAGCTGAGAAAATTGCTGAGGAAGACCGATTGCTGAAGAGGATTGAAAACGTCCAAATTCAGGACTGCGCTGAGGATGACGAAAGAAGTTCAGACTCTGGAGCCGCCAGTGACGAGGAGGACCAGGATGACGATGATGGGTGGATCACCACCAATAACATTCAAGACGTAAGTCAACGACCTTGTCCAGTACTCGATCCCGAAATCATCGGAGAACCGTATCGCCTCTCATTTGGAGAGCGTTTTCATATTTCAGTTGAAGAGGACGATGGGTTTCGGCGGAATCGGTGCTCAGGATGAAGAAATGCCTCTGGTCGCTTGCATCACGTCTGATTTCTCCATGCAGAACGTCCTCATTCAGATGGGATTGAAATGTCTCTCCATGGACGGCATGTGTATTCGTCGGGCGCGAACGTATATCCTTCGCTGTTTCGCCTGTTACCAACGAACCTCTGATATGACGAGGATCTTCTGCAAGTCTTGCGGGAACAGAGGAACTCTGAAGAAAGTCGCTGTCGAAGTCGACGAGAACGGAGAGATGAAGATGTTCATCAACTTCAAGAAGCCCATTAACCAGAGAGGATTACGCTATAGCATCCCGTTGTTCAAAGGCGGGAAACACTCGAACAATCCAATCCTCAACGAATACCAGCCGAGACCTCAGAACAAGCTTCCCAAGAAAGCTCTCAAGAAAATGAACGCCCTCGATCCTGATTACGCGGCACAAGACAGTCCTTTCTCGGCGAACGACGTCCAGAGCAGAGCGGCCATGTTAGACGTACGACATATTGGAGGCGTCAGACCCGGTCTGGACAGAGACCCCTACATGAACCGAGTTAGAACGGGCAACAAGAAGAAGAAAAATCGAATCTGAGTCGACCGTTGTTGAACACATCATTTTCACTGTACATACAACAATATGCTTCTCCTTGGTGCTCAATGAACCTTGAGGAACTGAATGGCTTTCTTTTTTTTTAAACATAGACTTGAAGTTTTTCAAGTGCATCGGTAGCTTCACGCATGTCCCAAGAAGTGTTTGGTGTCCGGTCAGAATTACCCGGAGAGTCAGACACGAAAGAAGAAACAGTTTCCCAGGAACCAGAATAATTTTATTTACAACAAATTCTCGTCGCATTCATATTTACCTATTTATATTCGAAACTTTCATTCTTTGCGTTCCACTCTATAATGACATTTGCACTGAGCTCTGAGTCAGAGGGTTCCTCTTCAAAACGTCGGATCCATTATACACCATCTCTAGAGGAAGACTAGACTTACGAACAGGGTTTCACAGTTCCTTCAATGAAAACCCGGAGGATGGCCTTGACTACGAAGCTGAACTGGGACTGAGACGAAAGAAGAGCGAGCGTCAACAAGAGTCGGAATTTTCAGAATTTCTTTCCCTTTTTGTTGTTTTCCCGAGAACTCACCTCTGTCTGAACTAAAGACGGTCTTTGCTCTCGCATGAATTGAAGTAACTGCTGCGGCCGAACCGCTTGACCCTCCTCGATGAGACCCATGGCCGTTTCCATCATGATGAAAACCCCGGTCCGGCCGACACCCGCGCTGCAGTGAACGATGACGGGCGCGAGCTGAAGAACGAAAATCACGTCAGATCAGGGGCCGGAGATTCCAGAAAGAACAGATTCGAACCTGCGGACTTACCGGAGCCTCGGCTCTGAATTCCCGGACGAGGTGAACGAAATCGACGAAATCCTGGGAGTGTTGCGGTACTCCGTGGTCGGGCCACTTGACATACTGAAGATGTGTCACGTGACGCTCTTCGCCGGTTTTTTCGTTCTTTAGTTCGAAACGTCTCTGAATCCAGGCCCCTTCTCCGGCAGCAGCTAGCTGTCGGATGGTCCAGGCGCCGAGAATGTCCTTAGTTTTCGTTCCTTCATCCGGCCAGTATTTGAAGCATTTGGCCATGCTGCCTTCATGAAGTGTTGTCAACATCACGACTAGACGGCTCCCTTGTTCGAGGACCATCTGCCAAAAATCGCTCACGGTCGATGATTTCGGTCCTTGTGTCGCGATGTATCGGTACACGGTGTTTGAGCCGGTCAAAGTCATCTGAAACAGCACGAAGGTCAGCTGCTTCCGAACCGGAATCACGTGGCAATATTGACAGACCAGAGAAACCACCACAGTCACATACGTTTACATGATTTGCGTTGATATAATCACTCTCGCCGTTGAATTCGTTCGGTGTGAGCAGGACCCGCGTCGAATCGTCTACAAAAAAATACGAGAGAATCTTCGGTGATTTATTCTAGGAAGCTGAAGGAATGTCAGAAAAGAAAAAACCGAAGAATTTTATGACTTGAGAATTTGCATCTCTTACAGGCAACAATGTCAGAGTATCTATTTTTCTCGTGGTTCGCTGGAGCTTTGGATGCTAGATGAGTTTGCCGCGGGTCGTATCGAGGCACAGAATTGTAAAGCGCAGCCAGAGATCGAGACTGGACAGCTGCTTCTAATTCTGCTATCGAAGCTTCCAACGGACGCGAACAGTCTGCAAATTGAAAACAGTTTCACATGAGATCGACGAGAGACGAAGCGGATCGGGAATGTTTAGATATTCAAGTTGGAATGGAATGATCTGAGGATCGGGAGGGTATGGAATGACTCACCAGGAAGAACGCTCACGGAGATCTCCTCTTCCTTGGGTGTGCCATGGCGGCTGTTACCGGCGAGCAATTGAATTATCTGGAATAGTATCCACACTTGAAGGGCGATCAGAACCACCAGTCGGCCATATCCCATTCCACACTTAAATAATAATCGACGTCCAGGAAAATATCGAGCCTGCAGTGCCGGACGGAACGGGAGTCAATATTTACCTGCGCGTTCTTGAGACCTTGCACATGCTCTCCGTTGATGATCCACAGGTAATCTCCTTTGAAGACTTTACCCTTGAACGGAGATTCGTCGTCCACGCGCTCAATGACCACGGGAGTTTTGGAATCTATTCCTCCAGAGACTTCCAAACCGAGACCTCTGCGTCACCGTAAAAATAATTTAAATCGTTCTGTTTATTTGTCTCGAGCATAGCTCCGGTGACGACGTGTTCGGGGACGGCGGAACGAGTGTGAATCGTAACGCAAATGTTGACGATGATCCGTCCAAGCGTTTCAGTTAAAGAAAATGCTCCACTCGAGCTTGCGAGCGGAGTTGCCCGCTGTATGACCTAGCCATTTATGAACGCAATGCTCGAATAGAACCATGAAAGGTTGCTCTAGCCGTCATCGACTCACCTTGGACCGTGGGAGAGCAAAGTCATTGTGTGCGAGACTATTGGAGAACGTGAGTGAATCGGATGATTTTCATTCGATGATGGCGGCTGGAAAGACAATGATCTTGTTCTAAGCTTCGTTCAGAGTTTCCATTTGTTCAATTTGGAGCCACGTAATCATTCGAGGCGTGACAAGCGGTCTTCTACATGAAGTTATGTACATATTCGATGTTTCCTTCATTTTCCTCCGAAAGGATTCCCATCCCGGGGAAGTGTCCGCGACAGGTCCTCATAAACCGCCATTCAAAAGATTGCAATCTTGACTCGGACGGAAAACGGAAAAGCCGCTTGATCGGATCCATGAGATGGGAATTCAGTTCAGGTGGAAGTCTCACCGGCTTAGTCCCGATCTTGGCATGCATCCACTTGGAGATGTTCTTCAAAATCGTTTTTGTTTTCTTCATCGACACAAACCGAAAAACGGCTTCCCCAAAGCTGGGAATTCGACGGCCTGGGAGCTCCTTTTTCGGACGAAGACAAGAACGCAAGCTCTTTTTTTTTTGAAGAAAAGTTCCGCATTTGAGAATCCACGAATTATGTCACCGAAGCGGATGCCACGACAGCTTGAAGCGTCGGGGAGCCGTTCCAAGTAAACTGACAAACGAAAGTAGTTCTTCCCGAGTAGATAGACAAAACGACAATTCTCCCGAAGCAAAGACAGTATTCACTCAACGAAACCTTCACGACGCCGTTTCACTTGTTGCGAAAAGGCTCACACTGACAGCAGTTTGGGAGAAGGAGGCAAATGACAAATATTTCAATCTGTCCACGATATTCAATATTTTCATCCGATGACAACAACAAGTCACCCTGCGTGGCAGCTTTGTTCCCGGCTTCGTGTAAGACGAAAAATCCGTCAACTATCTAGTCCGTTGTGCGGATGTTGACATCTCCATCTATTTCGATCGACGTGTAATCGCTTCCACTAGGGCCAGGACGAAGTCTGCCGGCGGTGCATATCAGCGTTTGATTACTCGAAAATTTAGTCCGTTTTTTTTTCTTTCTTGAAGGATAGTTGAAATTTGTTTTACGAAATCAAGCGTGAACGCGAACTCATTCAACCGATCCAGTTCGATGATTCTGCCGCAAGATGACGTCTTGCAACGGACATTGAGAGGCGCGCGCCGCATCTAAGTCAACAGTTATAGCTCGACTCGCGACCCGCGAGGCGTAAGTCAGTTGTTTGCGTGGTGTGCCATCTAAATCGGGGAGCGTTCGACACTCCCGTTCCGTTTCTACTTTTTCAAGCATGAAACTAGGGTCGTCGATACCGTTTTTTTTTTCTCTCGACCACGAATGCGCGCCAGCCGAAAACATGAATCAACAAAATCTTGGAAGATTCCCGAGATTATCATTAACGGAAATGTCCCCGCATCCGAGCCGTATCTGGATTTCCGAGGCAAAATTTTCACGTATCATCGGTTGGATGGATGGAAGAGCCGGAAATTTCCGCGATGACCCAGTAGTTCGCGTTTTTTTGTCTCAATTCTGCTCAGAAAGCGAAGAACTTCGGTTTCTGTTTCGGATCACTCACAGAAGAGCATTGGCCGTGCACAACATCTTGGAGCGAGCAAGAAGATCTGTCGTGGGCGTTTCTGAGCCGAAGAATTAACGTTTAAGTCTGGCCTACAGCGACGCAAGACTCGCGCTGTTGATGCTCCAAGCGCTCGTTTATCTAGCTGGCTAGTGAAGCTAAATTCATCATAAAACTCGCTCAAGCTTGAAGTTTAACCCAATTCCAATGAAGAGTGACCACAGATAAATCGCCGCAAAGCTCGAAGGTTGTTCCCATGGGGAAGTCCACCGCAAATTGAGGCGGTTATGGCGGCTCAGAAAAGCTCTGAGCAAGCAGGTGGTCGAGCAACGGGAAACATTCGATGCGATCCGGGCTCATTCTCCGCTTACGAAACTGCTTGCGAAGCACTTGCGAAGCAAATACATGCTAGTTGGACAGTCCCGACTCAAACACCGGATTCAACTCAACCCGCGCGGTGGATGGCGTTGGTGTTATGTATTGAATCAACGGTCGCATAGGCGGGCTCACGGACGACTGGACAAGAGTTTTCGGACCACTAGACTAATGTTCTGAAATAATGTCGACACCGAGCTGTTTGATCTGCACGTCAGCAAGAGACCGAATGCTCATTCAGTGCTCGAAACAACAAATCAAAAAAAGGTCAGAAACCTCTGAGCACGAATCTGCGTTGTACGTTGCAGTGACATCAAGCCATTTGACGATTTTCCCGAGGAACGGAAGACGACCCTCCGATGAGCCCTGAGGATCGAAAGCGAAGTCTGAGTTGCTGCGAGTGACAAACTCCTTTCCTATCGAGTTCAACGATCGAACCAATCACTTTATCAGAATACGGTCGAGCACTCACGCTTTCTGGCTTGAGAAAGCGATGCATCTATTTTCGTGGACACGAAAACTTTTGGGTTTGCATCGCCATCACTGCGTTGTTTCTCATCTGAATACTCTCGAGTCCAAAAGAAACTCGCTCGGATCGTCGTCCGTTCAATCGAATCAAAGAGAAAAAAACAAGTTTCAAGAGCTCATATCTATCCCACAAACAAGGAGACGGATGATCGGACGAAACCATGGCCTGGGCGTAAATGGGTTTTCAGTCAATCGGTCAGTGCCCACAAGCGGTTGACCCAGCGATGCGGTAGCTGATACGAACGTGAGTGATTCCGAGACAGCGAGAATAACTTCATTTTTCTCTTCTGCTCTTCAGCCCCCCGTTCCGGACGCCGTCGAAACGTGAGGTTAATCACCAAAAACAGTCGCCGGAGGAAAACAGCCACAGAAGTCGGTAGAACAAGCCTTCCTTTCCTTGAAGAAGCGAGGAAACTCCAAACTGACCAGACACGAACGACGCGTCGTTCGCTGTCATTGCGTCCGACTCAAAATTCATTTCTCTGAATTCGATTTTGGCAACAAAAAAAAAGAAACGCGTTGGCACGCTTCATGAATCATGGAAAGTTTTGGTGGAAAAAGTTGACAGAATCGAAGGACGCGTTTCGGCTAAACGATGACACAACGCAACTTTTTCTCTAACCTGCTCCGTTCGAAGGCTTGTGACTTATTGCAAAGTTCAAAATGTTCATTGTGTGAATCGTCGACTCCAGACGGCAACCGCTCGACGATGTTTGCTCGGTGAAGTCGCTCATTGACTTCAAAACGGAGACCTCATTCGTTCCGCGGCGCCCCAGCAGAAGAACGGAACGTCAAAATCACTTTCGGTGGCTATTGACTAGCGTTGGTCGTCGACATCAGTTTGCGAATTGTCGCACAGATTTCAATCTTATTATTCATTCATTCGCAGACTGAAAAGCGCCCTCTCTTCAAAACGCATCGTACGAAGCAGAAAAGCTCAAATCGGTAAAAGCCCCCGACGGTTGGCACATAGCTTGATCGTTGGCATTGATTGTCAATTTGGTTCTTCCGAAATTTCGACGAACAAGAAAGAACCAGCCAGCCAGTCGTCGGAGGAGGAGGAATAATAATCGAATGCGAATCAAGAAGAGGATAAACGAAATGCGAGAGACAACGTCGTCAACTTGATCTCAGGTTGTGAACTGGGTCCACCACCTGGCTGCCCGAATTCGCGTCGCGTGACTGCCGCTGGAATGAGATGCCATTCGTTGTCAAGAGCGGAGATTTCCCAGGGGAATCGCATTTTCGGCACCGCGAGCCGTATTCTGTTCCCGCGTTGGGTCTCACCCGTGAACGCCTGAAAGCGAATTTTCTTTCCAGAATCCAGCGTGGAAAATGACAAAAAGAGAAACTCCCATTCATTGCGGTCGGACTAAAACGGAGGGGGAAAAAAACGTTGAAACGACGAACTGTTTTCCATTCATCACATTCGGGCGAAAATATTCCGTGACCAACCGATGGAGACAGATTCCAGAATCGAGAATCGGGGCTTCGAAAAACGAGACCTGAGTCGTCGGGAAGCTCTCAAACTCGTTTTCCGTCCGTCCTTCCGTCCGTCCGGATTGAAATATCCGCCAGGGACTAACGATTCCGTGCCGAAGCAGCTGATCCAAGTTTCTGTTGGAACGCATCTGAACTCGTGCGCAGCTGGCGGGAAACATTTTCCCTTTGTTTGGAGACTTTATCATTGAAATCGCGTGGATGTCGTTTCGCTATTCCGGTTCTGCAAACAACTATCAGTGAAATCTTCGGCGTGTCGCGCACGTGCCGGAACGAACATCTTCGCGAAGGAGTCGATCGTACTTTTAGCGCGACGTCTGACAGCAACCATCTTTTCATCAGCTCAAACGCCTCGTTGAAGACGACCGACAAGCACTCGAGTCGAAATCTTTGAGGAACTCGATCGCTCTCAGAGAATTAAATCAATTTCTGCCAACTCCTAGAAAGCTCCGACTGCATTGTCGAATGGACGATCGCTTCGCTAGAACCGAAGGATCTTTTGAGCTGAATTCTGGAACACAGAACACGGCATCGAGCCGAGCACTTCAGTCAGCTTGACGGACCCTGTTCCCTTCAAATTTGCTCCTCAAGCGAAATGCGGAATGCCGGCTCCGAATAATAGAGGGACGACGACTCAAAGAAAGTCAAGACGAAACAAAAGGCGGAAAGAGCCCGGGAAGCCAGCGGGTTTCAGCATCAAAATCGTCATTATGATCGTTATTATTCACGAGGGGAAATCGTTGGCGACCGAAACCGCGGTTGTTTGGAACGAAAAGACCGCAACACCGGCGCTCAGGCAAATCTCCAGCAGTCATCGAAGAAATGAGAAATACTTATCATCGGCTCCGTAATCGTAGAGGCGAGAGGAGCCAATGGCTACCAACCTGAATAATGACTGGCGGTGTTATCGATAGGACGTCATTGGGATCTCTTGGCACAACGGGAATTGTCGTCGATGGACTCAGAACGCCTATGGAGAGGTTTGCGCAGAGAGTTTGTTTGCGTTTCTTCAGCAAGCGTGGAGGCTTGACGGGAGGATCTTCGGGGGTTTCGTACAAGTGCTTACAGGCACTCTGCAGCTTGGGAGACGATTCCGCACTCACGTCGTCGCCCGAGCTGAGGCCGGAGTCGGAGATCGAGGCCGTCGAGCTCGAACAGCATTCGTCGCCGGCTCCATCCGAGCTTGAAGTCTGCATGATCGATATCTGCGACCAGCTGCACTGTTTTAACGTGGGCGTCCCGACGCACCACGATGACGAATAGACGAATGCTTTTTTGAAGTAATCCAGAACACGTCCACATTCCAGTCTTTGGTTATCGGAAGATTCGTCAGTTTTCGAAACCTTGGTCATGTTGTATCTCTGTTTCACTTTGGTTGTCATTTTAGGCAGCTTGAGACGCGCCAAAAACGATTCACACCGGGAACGGCCCTGTTCGCCATTGGGAGAAGTTTGATCCGAACTCATGCTGTCAACTGGAAGTCACTCGAACCATCGAGCGGATGATCAACAACAACGACGACGACTCGGCTTGACTTTGCTCTCTTGGCTCTCTAGGCTCTCTCTCTGCTGGTTCATCCCATGACGACGAGACAGAGTTCACTGCGGGCACAAAACTCCACGGAACCCTTGGATAGAGCCGGCGACAACAGCATCCGGCTCGAGTTCACTGGTTGAAGATTCCGAACACAACTGCGAGCGGTGTTCAGGTGCTGCGTTTCGATTCAGAGCCGATCCGACGACGCCACAGAACACAAAACACATTTTGGCCAGCCGAATATCCTGTTCAAAAAGGAGTACATCATGCTGAAATTCGGGTCATTCGGCTTCACCGGTGCACTTCTCTCTGCGGGCTTGTACCGTTTGCTCGGTTTGCTGCTGACGGACAGCGAACGGCTCACGGATCGTCACGCTCTCTCCCTCGGCCGCATCCCAGCAGACTGTTGCTTGCCGGCGCAGTCGTCGCTTCCACCGTCACCATTGCCGTTGTCGCGGGAACAACGCCCCGAGGTCCCCGTCATTGAGACTTGACACTGAACCCAAAATCCAAATTACTGATCTTCCGAACGAACTTAGATCATTTTTGTAAATGAATTCGTCAGGCGAATGCCTTCCGTACATCGACCCAACTTGAATATTGGTCGAAACAGTCACCTGAGCTGGGACCCAAGAACTTGTATTTCGATTTCGTCTCGCCTTTCAGAATGGCTCTCGAACATAAATGAGTTCTACACTATCTGAGGCTATCGGACCTATAAGAGGGCGTGGATTGATGGGGATCCGCTCGTCTAAACTCCTGAATTCTTGAAAGCACGATGTCTGGAGACCGAAAACTGCGTCTGATTCATCCATTTTGAATGTTGTCGGCGATGACTCTGGGCGATATGAGTCACGCGAGAGAATCGAGGTTTTCAGAATTTTCAAAATTTCCGAAGAAATCGTGAATAGTGTCGTGGGCGCTGAGCCGCAACGGTCGATTATTATCAACGGACTAGAACACCGTTCCCGAGTTGCTAGCGGGCTGGCTGGCTGTTTGGTTTCCAGGTAACAAAGTCACTGCTCGAGAATCATTGCGATTTCGGGAAGTTGTTTGCTAACAGGGTGCTCTTTCCAGCGGAGCATATTTATCGGAGAAATCCCCCATCTGGTCGGTGGGGGGGAGGGGTTGCGCGAAATCACTCAACTAGGCCATAGGCAGTCTTGCGAGGAAGTTTGCGGTCGACCCCCGACCAACAGCGGAAAACGGTGAATCTTCACTTCGGAATCCCATCGGGTGTCGTCATTGGGTCACCAGCAATCGTCCGGATGACCATTCTTAAACGATTCGAACAAGGCATCTGCTTGTCATTCAAAACCGTTCATCAAGCGCTTCGCGATCTTCATTCAACCTTTCCATTCTAAGATAATTCACATTCTGGACGTTTCTGGTGTTGGAATATTCCAAGGGCAGGTCAATAGCGGCGACTCGAGCCATGCCCAGGTCGTCGTCACTGCCGCCCAATGGTAGTAGGAGGAATCAACATCATGCTTTGAGTTTCCGGTGCGAAAAGTGGTTCCACAACTGCGAATTTCTCTCCGAGTCCGCGTTTGTCAAACGATGTGCCCTTCGCAACGTGAATGGTTATGCAAATGAGCTTCTACTTACCAGCCAGTCGTCCAGGAACATTGTGCATCTGCTCTCGAGCATCTCAATCGTACGTAGAAGGTCACTGATATCGTCGTCGTCGGCGTTATCCACGTTTGGAGAAAGTCTGCCTCCAACACCACCCTCAACGTTGACATAGCTCCCACTCATCTCACTGAAGGGTCGTTCTTCTCTGTTTAGGTACAGATTTTCCGCTTCTAGGCCTTCGAAACCCGTGGCGAAACTTGCGGTCGTGTCACTCAGATTGGAACAGCTGCCTGCGAGGCTTCCGCCCCGATGGACGCTTCCTCCATCGCTCGCTGTCAAATAATTACTATTGATTTCATTAAGTGAACAGCCTCCTGGAGAGTTCGGTCTCGGACGCGGTGCGTGTCCTATCGAATGCAGTGCCCCGGCGACTTCATGGAGCTCTAATTCAGTCCGAGACAGCGGTATGTTGGCGAGTTCTGAAAGATCTGGCCAGCTACTAGATTTGCTGCTGCTGCCACCGCTATCGCAGCGGCTTCGAGGAGGAACACTGAGGTGTATCGACTCGACTGACGCGCTGGGCGAATGGTTCGAACCGTTGGACGATGCGAGTCTCGTCGGACTCATGCTAGCCCATTGAATCAGCGATGGACTTCTGTGTTCTGGAGCTTCGGCATCGTTTACGGTGCTCCTCTGAGGTTTGAATTCGTTCTTGTCCAGCCAGTGGTAAAACTGATCGACGTTTATGGTCGGTATCGGTGGACAGGACCGACTGACTTGAGGTTTGCGCTCGTCATCGGGATCCGGCAGAGCAATATGGAACGTCCGATCGGACTTTCCGGGGTAGTAGTACCGCTGCAGAGGCCGAGAGCGATCCTCGGCATCCAGAACAACGCTTCGAGGCTCCGGCGAAGGACTCATAGAGGCCCTCAGATCGATGAGATCATTGTTGTTGCGCGACTTCGGCGATAATCCTTTTCTTTCGAAACGATTCAAGGACGCGTGTCGCGCCGGCTTCTTCGATTCAGAACCGCTCTGCTGATTCTGCGCCGACCACGACGAAGGTAGAGCTGTTCCTGGGCAAGGAACATCTTGATAGATGTGTTCCTGACTGCTGAACTGCGGGTAACCAGGAGGCATCGGTTCCTTGTTCATGAGACACAAAGGATCACGACCTCTGGATCACTATAGCCCGGAACTTTTAGCTCCTTTGGCAGAAGGCGGCGGAAAACACATCACGAGAGCTCTTCACATCGGGCGGTTCCAACAGATAGTTGGCACTTAAGAGTGTCACTAGGCTAAGAGACAAAACAGCCGTTCATCTAAGAGAACTCAGACACAGCGTTCTAGTGGAACAGAGAGCTCTAGTGGTAAGCGGTGCTCTGGCGACGAGAGGGTGAGCTTCTCGAGAGAAGACAGCCTGCTGCTGCTGCTCGGGTCCACATCGAAGCTCACTCTTTTAAAGGTCACCAGGTAGTCGAGGACCTACTGACTCATTCGAGGCCTCATAACATTTACTACAAACAAGATTTGCCTCAGTATGTCGCGTTCGTATGTAAACATGCAGCCGCATGGAGAGTCCGTTGAAAGTTTCAGCGCGACTTTGAGATTACGTCTAGAAGTCGCGAAGCCGGAACTCTCGCCATTGTTCGAAGTGTTTACTATTCGAAACGAGATGCGCAAGAGATCGTGATGGCGTCCAGACGCTCTCAAGGTCACGATGAATACGACGAGCAGTAGATGTCGATTGAGGTTCACGGCCATTCAATTCGCATCAGGGTTTTAGCCTTGGATTTTGTCACCGCGAACGCCTCAGTAGGGATGAATGAATACGATGACGTCGAGATTCACGCGGCAAGGTGGAAAACCTGTCTGCGAACTCTGTACGCGGAGAAGTCGCAGAGCCGCATTGAGAACAAGCACTTACGATTAGTTTCTCCACCAAAGAACCATCCAGAACTGAGTTCGGAAAAAGATTGGTCACAGGACTCATGGATTCGTTCATTGTGTTGATGTCGCTCTGGCATCTTGCCGCGAGCGTTCTCGCTGCCCGAGGACCAAAGTTTTTAAAAACTTCCAATTGAATCTATGGTTGGCGAGATGTAGCTTGTTCAGCCGAGTGAGATTATGCAGTCGCGTTCCCAATGGCTCACTTCCAAAGGCGGCGGACGGCACCGGATTTGAGTAATGGCTTACTCATCTATCGCGGCTGTGACTCATGAAAATTTGTCCGAAATCCTTCACAACTTCGCCGGCGCGGCGTTCGCGACCGTTCAAGTGAGCCACGAGAATTCTTGGGTCTGCACAGTGACTCCGGTTGTGGGGGTACTCCTTGATGGACTTCGCTGAAAGTTTGCCGCGATTTCTCGATGTCTATTTCGAAAAATGTTTGTTCTAAATGAATCTCGTGGGAATCTCTTCTATTCGCGGAGCAACAAAGCTCGAAGAAACTGCCGAGACAGCCCGAAATCGCACTTGTGCATCTGCTGGTATGAGAGTACGGAATCTCAGATCTTCAACTGTTACCAACTGTTTGCTCGAACAAGGACCGATCACGACGCCGGGTTACGCATTGATTTGGCGACCAGTATGCATCGTGGGACGGAGGAATTTTCGCTACCTAGTTCAGTGAGTTCGAATTTCAGAGTTCCTGTCCGAATTTCGACCGCGAAATCTGCGAAAGTGTCCGTTGTCGGAGCCAACATCCCGTCATTGACTCGTATCAACTCTCCCGGTAAAGTGGAGAACGATTTGTTGAAAGGGGGAGAATGCGTTTGAGCGCCGGACAAACAGAAGATTCCAGCTGACAACTGAGAGCTGAATCTAGCCTAAGAGCTCTCGAAGAAATCAGAATATGAAAGCTCCACGACTTCCCATAAAACTGCGTATCGCATTCGTAGCTCGGAGAACAACGTCTTGAATTATGAGAGCGAGTGATTATCATCTCTCTACTGCTTTAACGGCAGAAAGCGAGCAGACGATTCTAAATCGAAGTGTTGTCTGACTTCAGGAAGATCGGGTACTCAGGTACTCTGATACAAGAGTCGGTGCCAACTCTCTGCCAGAGGTCTCGCGCCGAGACTTCAAGAACCCGTACACCGATAGATTTGAGGCTTTGATCGGCTTTGCGCATCGTTTGGTGACCTTTAGACCCATTGGTTCACATTTAAGAATGACGAGAGACACGATTTTTGCTCAAAATTCCCTGAAATGCAAACTTTCCCGGTATTCGGACTTTGGATGGGATGAATTCGTGTTTTTGGGGCAGAGTGATTCCCCTCAAAACCATCGCATACCTTATTTGTCACTCGAAAGTGAACAGCTCGCATCGGACTCCGGAAAACGGACGCGCTGATGTCAACGGCGGACACGACTGAAAAGTAAAAGCGAAGTCCGCAAAAGAGAACGCGCAGTGACTTCTCGATTTAGCAAACATCGCGATTCAGTGAACGCTCCATGATGCCTATATCGAACTCTATGAGAGCGCAATGTATAGATCGCTCGATTTAGTAACATTCGATATAGTAAACATCACGATTTAGTACAAGCATCACCCAGATTTTCCCCAATAGCTTGCTATGCTGAAGTCTCTCGATTCAGTGAGCAACTGAAAGCGCCCCTAGCATGTGAGAGAATGTACGTGCATCAGGAGCACGAAGACGTATCTTCTGATGACACTATACATAATTGTGAAGTTCCATCTCTCCAGTAGCCATCTCATTTGCCGTTCCTCGGATGTTTGGAAGTCATGAAGCGCTACTTTCCATTCGGAGGCGCTGCTTTGGCTCCGACTCCGCGTCATTGTTCGAAGAAACTGGTCAGGGGGCACCTCTCGATTTAGTAAACCTCTTGATTTAGTAAACATTTTCTGCGGCTAGAACCATGTTTACTGAATTGAAACTTACTGTGATCGCCCTCAGATCCCTAACCCTACCCCAATATAAACGGCTCGATGCGTTTGCGTCTGCACCATTGAGTTCTACGGGAAGTGTCCGAAAGAAAGGTCCGATCCGCTTGAAATCTCGCCAACCCCATCGCCAGGTGCTTCGTAGTTTCTGACGCGAGTTTCGTCCTTCAATTCGGATCCACCTCGTTATTTTACGCCTGAAACTACGGAACTATGACGTCATCAATGCTACAAACGTTTCCATACCTAATTGAAAGCTTCATACGCGGTCCATTGCCTAGATGAATGACCCCCTCGAAAGAATTCAACGTTACATTGCATCACAAACCGCTTCAAATTCGATTCCATCAACAGCTTCCACATCATATAAACCCCCCCTCCGGATGACTGTCTCTAGATTTGACTGACAACGACGTTCTCGAGTCAAGTCCACTCACGGAGTTGTTGTCAACTCATCCGGCAACATCCGCGAAAATTTCGTGACTTCTGTGACCGCGATCGCGTTCCTCCCGAGAAATCTCTGATTTCCTGAAGCTTCAGTTTGGTCTCATCACTCCCAATGAGTCAGTTTCGGTCATCCCTAACCTGTCTTCATCCATCCTATTTCATGTGATTACATTTACTCTCAGCTGAAACGAGCTGTTTACAGCTTTTATGACCATTTGCCGATAAAACGAAACGCAGTCCTACAGCCATGCGTAAAAACAACTTCAAAACACCCCAGAGCGAACATGGAGCAGCAGGCTGCCTGGTATAGAATACTGCCCTGATGAGACCGTCCCCGATTAAGTTCATAGAAAGCTTCTTCGAGACTGGCTCCCAAAATAAAATGATTTTTCTCGACTTATTGAAGAAAACGAATGAAGAGTTCGATTTGTGGTACTTTGAGAGTGACGACTTTATTGAAAGATTCTATATATCAGATTACTTATAGATGATCGTGCTCGGGTGCACATTATCCGTGTAAGAGACGTTGTCACTTTGAGCTGCTGGCTCAGCTAAGTGAGTCTGAGGGTGAGACACGAGCGTGTATTGGTGTTGCTTGTCCGAATGTTTCGACCACCTTTCAGCTCACACGCGGGAGACGATGTCCCCCGCGGAAAACTCAGATGATAGTTCTTCATGAGGTGCTTCTATTTGTTCCTGTCGATGGCCTCGGTTAGTTTGTCGGAAGTCAGAGCTCCCATCAAGGTGTCCACCGCGGCGCCATTTTTGAAGAAAATGAATGTCGGCAATGAAGCGATTTCATATTCCGTAGCAGCCTCTTCGTTCTCATCGACGTCAACTTTGAGAAAGATCACGTCACTGTACTGTTCCGAAATTCTCTGGAATTCATGAATACTCGTTTTCGAACAGCAATATTCGATCTCTTCCACCGAAGCTGTGCACCATAACTCGATAATCTCAACCGTACTTCGAGAGCTAGACCAAGTTTAATGAAGGGAGGGCGTGTCACTTCGATGAACCGTGCATACAAAGCCTCCGCATATTGATCGGAATCATTTGCTTATAATATAGCGCAACAAGTCTTCGACCTCAGTCCGCTACAGGAATAGATACCCATTAATTCGACTGACTATAAGTCGATATCAAGTGGAGCGTTCTTCAATTAGGCCTCTGACGGTGACGGAATGTTCGGAAAAACAGCCGCACAGCGAAATTCTCTCCTCTCAGGTCGACGATCGTTGAATTTCGAAGTGAAATATGGTTGTGCTTGAATTGCATTGGACTCGTGTAACAAATGAACTGAGGTCGATAGAACTTTGCGGTTCGGAAAAATTGACCAGCGATCGGGGGAGGCTTTTTCCAGAAAGCAGGAAATTCTCGGACTCACCTTGAATATCGGTTCAGCTTGTTTGCACGGCCCGCACCAAGTGGCGAAGAAATCAACGACAACTAGTTTGTCGCCTGCAGTGCTAATCTTCTCATCGAACTCATCCTGGAAAGCAGATCCCACACGTTTTCCTGAGAGCTCCTGATTCACATCGAGCGGATGTTTAGATTTGAAGCTCTGTTTTGGAAACTTCATCATTTTGAAAAGTTCGAATAATCTTGAAATGGCCGACTTACTTTCTCGTTGACCAAAGTGTACACCATCTCTTGGCTCTGAGAGAACTCAAGCAGATCTGAATCGTGATCCGAACTCCGAGGAGCTGCTTGGTGAGAGTGGGAGAGGGCAAAGAGGAACGTGCACCCCTGTGGCGGTATCAGGCCGGCGACATGGAGCAATCAGACATAAGACCCTTGAGACATGCATCTAGGCATGCAATGCCGAGATCCGATATTATCGTAATCTCTGCGATTCAAGAAACTCTCTTGACGACCCAGTCAACTTACAATTGATGTGAATTTCGTTCCTGATGCTTTTGAGGGTCTGAAGCAGAGGTTTGCGAACGACCTCACGTGACACTGTTAGGTTGAACCCTCAGTTTGTGGTGAAAACGAATTCCTACCGGACTTTCATTCTGGTCTCAAAGGTCTACTTGTGAGCCTCGATGGCTTCGTTCAGCATATCGTGAGTCACGAAACCCGTGAGTCGGTGTACGATTTGACCTCTGCAAGTGACAAGAGAGGATCAACAGGATCCAGTCAAGTTTCCAGATTCCAGCAAGAGCATTTTTGAGTTGGTAGAGTGGGAGTTTGAATGCAGGCGGAGAGCTTGCTCACCCGCGAATGAAGAGGAACGTTGGCAGGCTCGATATATCGTATTCCGCAGCGGCCTCATCGTTGTCGTCCACGTCAACTTTCAGGAACATGATTTCGCTCGAGTACTTGTCGGCCAAGCGCTGGAAGGCAATGATTTTCAGTTCAGGATAATTCCCATAGCGAAACCGAATATGATATCTACTAGGTTTCGTACATGACCGTCATTCAAAAGCGGTTGAGAACCGCCGCGGAGTCTGGTATTTGCATAGAGCTCGATTCACAGGTGATTCCGTTCTTACTTTGAACGTCGGCTCGCAATCTTTGCATGGTCCACACCAAACAGCACCAAAGTCGATCAACACCAATTGCTCGCCAGCTGAGCTCAACTTCTCGTCGAGAACGGCCTTCAATCGGAAGCAGTAATCAAGATTTGTCATTCTCTTTCGACACGCTGAAGCATCTTCGATTTTCCTAACAGTGAATGGCTGAGGTTGCGGAATACTTGTCTTACCTTGCTATCAGCAACGGTGTACGACATGCTTGCCTCGATAGCGACCCCGAGCAACTGACTCCGTCATTAAGTGTTCTATTTTGTGCGCTCATTGGAGGGCGGTGCAGTGATCGCCGCCTATATTCGACCGATTTACCTCGTTCTAGAAGCTCTAAGGATTTCTTCAGACGTGATATCGACTTCGTATGACGGGGGCGAAGAGAAGGCACAAATGATGCATTCGATTCCTGCCTCTGAACCCAGATCGATCACCACGGAAGACTTATGAGGCTGCCTCCGCTGGATCAACGAGGGGACGGTATGTATGATCATTCCACTACTCAATATCGGAACACGTTTCTGAATAGAAGGAAATGAAACGGTTAGCGTGATCTCTTCCGAGGTGGAATCTCGATTCTTTAGATTTGTTTCAATTTTTTGCTCGGTGATTCTATCCGAAGAATATCATTCGGGCAATAGAGACGCTTAGCTCATCTGTGATGAATCCTAAGGATCTGTACGTGTTCTCAAGCCTCAGATTACACCGCGCGAGCACGCTGGCTCACTCTCCTGGGGCCATGAACCAATCTCGGGAAGCCTCTATCATCAGACACGGGGCGTGCCGTCCCTATACGAATCTGGATGCCAGTATTATGTGAATGAGATGTGTTGTGTTTTGTCGACTCAATCATCATTCCGGCACATCCGGACTTGGAATCGAAGATCGAGCGTTACCGCCCCGTTTCACGTATGCGATTTCGTCCATGTTCGAAACAAATGTCGCCCTACACGGACGAAACTCACCACTCTAGAGTCTAGGTTTATTTGTACGCGGAATTGTCTAGACTCTAGACAATTCAGTTAAGAAACACTAAAGGTGTGTCAGCTAATGCGCACTGCCTCAATGAATTTCCGCGGAGAGAAGAGAGAACACAATGATTCGACTATAAAATGGTTTCGATGGCATCGGAGTCGTTGGTTCCAGCTTCGAACAGTGGACCTTTGCGTACAGGATGCGGACTTCCGAGCAGGGGAAGGAGTAGGGGGAGGGCAGCGGACCACTTTCCCCGGGCGCGCGAAATCGGGACTCGGTTCATGCTATTCAAGTCAGCCCTATCGACCCTAAAACAATGAAAGATTTCAATCTGAGTATC
Source organism: Neoseiulus cucumeris (assembly GCA_021527715.1). Taxonomy (NCBI): domain Eukaryota; kingdom Metazoa; phylum Arthropoda; class Arachnida; order Mesostigmata; family Phytoseiidae; genus Neoseiulus; species Neoseiulus cucumeris. The sequence goes on along the minus strand of JAJSRV010000027.1, from coordinate 387,162 downwards.
AGTTCGTTTGTCCGGAATAAAGGAGGGGTAAGGGAGACGGTGGGTGGCTCATGTCCCTCGGGGTAAGTTACTCTACACCAGTGGTTCTCAACCGGGGGTCCTCGGACCCCTGAGGGTCCTCGGGACTTCTTTGGGGGTCCGCTGCCGAAAATTCTGCGGGTCCCTGGGGGTCCTCGAAACGTTCTGGCGATCGGAATTCCGGTGATTTCGCAAACAACCTGGAGTTGAATGTAAGAAAATGAACCACAATTGCATGTTCCGGTGTCCATTGGTCCAAATCGAAGATCATATCTCGGGGTTCTACGTGGATTGGACTAGATAGAGTTCTCAGAAATTGCTATGACTCCTGTATCCCTTCAAAGAGTCGAGAAGGGGGTCCGCGCAGCTTATCACGGACCCCCCCCCCGGGGGTCCTCGGAGGAAAAAAGGTTGAGAACCACTGCTCTACACCATCCAGAGGGTTTCATTCCGATCGGACTCCTCGTCTGGGAGTCTATCGCGAACAAACAGACAGACGGACTTCTGATTTTTATTTATACAGACAGAAGAAGACTAGCGTTTCCGGTACCGCTTCGCCGCGGTAGTCCACTGGCCGGCAGAATTTTCTCCGCAGTGTCCACTCGAGAGTCCGACTCCGTTCTTGGAGCCGAGGAGTGCGAGCTTCTCTTCCACGAATGGGGTAAGACTGAAGTTCTGTTGCGATCGGCACGAGTAAATTATTTTCCAAGATCAAAAAAAAAACCGACGAGATAGCCGAGTTGTCTAGCAAAGCGGTACGCGCGTGTCGCGCCGATTTGCTTATGGTACTACATGGCACGTTGACGTTATTTTTAGCGCCAGGTCGCTGGCTTGAGTCTCGATCCCGGTTGACTTATTTGAAGATGGTTTCCACTCTGAAAAGAGAATTACTGGTACCAGTAACTGGTTTCAGTGAGAATAAATTCTGAAGAGTGTGGCTTTCGAAAATAGTCTTTCAATTTTCTTTTGGAGATGAGAACGACTGGATTCCCAGGGAAGGTTTGCTAAAAGAAAAGAATTTGAGAAAAAAGGGGATCCTCAGAGCGCCTTGGGTCTCCCTCAGCGGCTCAAGAGGAGTCTGCGGACCCCACTGGGGATCCTCCTTGCGAAAAATGTTGGGAACCCCCGGTGTAACTCCGTGCGTGATTTTTGCTTTTCCCCCGCAGAGAGGTCATCTGATCGATCCCTATATCGACGTGGACGACATAGACGAAGCTTCTTTGAAGAACGAAGAGGAGAAGTCAGAACAGGCGATTGAGAGGCGATCTGCCAAGACTACGGTTCAGCCTCGAAGGGCGGGGAATTGTACGCTATGGACCAGGTTCGTCTCGGCCGAAGCTACAACTTCTCCGGATCCTTCCTCGATATCTGTCAACGTCATCGCATTTCTGCCATTCTGAGAAGCATCTCAAAATGAAACAGTCGTACCCAATGGTTTTCCCCAATATGTTAATTATTCGAAGCATGTAAAAGGATTAGGCCCGTATTCACATCAAGGCTATATGGGCGGCATCACGGCCGAGACAACAGATTGCACTCCGAATTCAGCATATCGGGAGCAAAATCGTAAATACGGGCCTCGGTATTTCTGACGAAGTTTTGCGTCAGCCGGAAACTTTTAGCCGGATAACGTCGCAACGTCGTTACTGTCGATTCTTAACCAAAAAATGAACCTTGAGATCGACAAAGTAGCTCAATATTTTCGTTGAAGTTATGGCGGTAGCACCTAGTTGCAACCAGTTTCGGGTGGCATTGCACGGATCCTTGTATCGCTGCCAGCGATGATCACTTCTTTGATCATTATGACGGAAAAAAATATATCATTATAATTAAGATTGTAGAAGATATGATCACGATTTTGTCGTAATCCTGATTATATCACACTCGATTATATTATTCCTCGTGTATTTTGCCCGTCTATGTCTCTTGTGACTCTATATGACTGCACATGACCTGCTGCGCTACCCACTGTACGGCCCACAATGCGACCTACTGTGCGAACCCACATGACCAACATCGCGACCCTCTGTGCGGCTATCTCGATTATATTACCCTCGACATCAATTAGGTGATAATAGAGGTCTTACTGTATGTGCATGAATCTTCTACGAGGTCTCCCGGTACAGTTGGATCCGGCATGGGAGATGGGAGCTCTGAGGCATCTGATCCCCTAGAAATTCCTGAGAGCCCTTTGTTGTGAACTGCGACTGCGCCTATATCAAATGAACTACAATAACTCGTTCTCCGGGGAGTTTGAACTCCTCAAGTCCCATTTCACGATTGAACCCACGTAATTGCCATGACAAACCGAGCCACGACGCGCAAATTAGCATTCGCATCACGAGCCTGGCTAAATTTACACCCTTGCCACGATTTAGGAATCCTTACTGGCGAAGCTTCCTCCATAGTTCCCAATTGGACTGGATGCGTCAACGAAAAATCGACTGGCAGGCACACCGTTCTTTGTGGAAGAACTCAGGAAACGATTCGACCTTCCGGACACCAAAAGCTTCAAGGAGTTCATCAAGATTCGAAAGAGAAAAATGTCTGAAATGGATCCAAATTTCTACAGGACGAGAGCTATGCCAAGTTCTGAACGGAAGGGTGTATATAGAACAAACAGACATATGATCAATCGTTATGTAGCTCATGGATTTCATCATGTATTAAGCAATAATCAGACTTACCACGAACCGGAGGAGGACTACGCATTTAAAAAATGTAACAGTTCGTGTAGTCTTTATTATGCAGATAAGTGTGATAAAGTGAGCTCGATCTCTTGTATAAACAAAATGACCCAGGCATGAGAACCGTTTCCAGAAGAGAAAGTACATATTTGTATTTATCTCACAAAGATGTCATGAAAAGAAATGAATGAATAGTTCCCGATTCCAGCACCGAAATCATCAATAATAATTCAAGATGGAAAACACCATCGAGGTCAGCTCTCGACACTTCTGTTCTCGTGTCTGCCAAGATGGCTGCACTTCGGCGAAGGAGTTTCGATCACAAAATTCAGCCCCATCTAGACATCCAAACCTTGCTGTAGGCACTAAGGTACCTTAGTTACCTTAGTCCTCAGTAGCTTAGTGATTTATCAAGGTTCCCCATAGCATTGCTGGATAAAATTCGTACCTTACTAGTACTAAAGTACTAAGGTACCTTACTAGTACTAAGGACTAAAGTACGTCGGTACCTTCAGTAAGGTTCGGATGTCCAGCCCTATCGTGAAAGATTTCAAGATGGGTAAATGTCAAGGATGGGATTTGACGATTGTTCTGAATGCTCGCGTTTTTACTGCTGCTCCATCAAGTTCGAATCTCTAATTGCTCTTAACTTTTGGTTAAACGTCAGAGAAATTTTTCGGTCGATCGCCAGTTGGAATATTGTGAATTACTTCAAATCATCTCTCGGTATCGAAAAACAATATGAAACAGCCGCACCTAAACTCGAATGAAGATCAGTGTGTTTCGCATGTTCGCATCGAAGAAGAGGCTCTCTTGTCGGCAATATTGACATTGCATGGAAAAGGAAGCTTTCGATACTGTTTGGACGGAACTTACTGCGGTGTGCCTCTGAGAATCCTTGAAGTTACATGCAATGCCATAAGAAAAGCTTCGAAATTAGTCACCAATTGAACTCTACTTGGGGCGACGAGAATCGACATACCAACACACCAGTGAGCTCTTCGTTACGTTCCAAACAATCACCTGTGAGAGGAGAAATCGTGAATATCTTATCTGTGGAATGCTTTGTGCTTGTTTAGAGTCCGATTGTTTTTGATGAAATCGGTGCCGTCAGCATGGAATCAGTAGCCTAGTCAGAATCGCATTCAGCATAGTCGCTTCCTGTCTTTTCAGTTTAGCTTATGCCTTTCACACGCAGAAACGGACGACGACGACGAGAGGAACAGCAGCAGTAGTATCAACAACATCGCTGACAAACGCGCCTGTCGCTTCTCCTCTTACACTTTTGCCTAGCTCAGTAGACGCTGATTACGTCGAATATCCGTGTGGAGGGATGTAACCCGACTGGGGGTGCTTTGTTTCTGCAGCAAAGCCGGTTCCGGCAGCAACTCCACCAATATAGGCACTTCAACACCTATCGTTGGTAGCAGAGAAACTTTGGTGAAGGTTTGTCATCATTCGCTTCTCAAAAGGAACCCGACAGATGATAACTTTCAGCCCTGTCAAGGCGGAGTCTCCCAAAAGATGTACTTCTCCGACGCGAAGGGAATAGAAGTTTTTTTCCGAACTTCACTGAGGAGTTTTCTGCACGAGACGAGGGGGGGGGAAGCAAGAAAACGAAAGAGACCACATTGTTTGCCTCTTCTCACAAAGCGGATGAGTTCCGTCGCTACGCGGGAGCGAGTACCGTATGCACATGTACCCTTTTATGAGAATATGAGCAGTTCACGAGGAGTCTCCGTGCCTTGTCAGAGTCGTCAATCATCCCGAAATCCTTTGTAGCCTCTGTTCTGTCTGTATAGGATATCGAACAGACTGGAGTCGCCGACACAAGTCAGAAGTCTTCGATACACTAGGCAGACCCTGGCAGAAGGCCAATTCCAGTAGCCTGCGTCTTAGGCGTTAGCGCGCGTTCCAAGAAAGCTATACATGCCGTTGTTAATTTATGCGTGGTCCAGTCTTTCGAATATGTTTGAAATAAGCTTGAGGCCAAAACGTATATGTATTCATGAAATCAAGAGAAATCGCCCAGTATTTACGTTTCGAAACTCCGTGCAGGGCTTCTCCCATGAGCTCCCGGGAATGTCGCTTGCCCGTGCGTTTCAACGCTTTGAGTTGGAATTTCGCCAGTTTTTGAATGTCGGTTCCAAGGTAGAGTATTCTTCTACTGCAAACGCTAGACCAGTCTGCCCCCGTTGCAAAAAAGCGACTCGCCTCGAACAAAGGAAACGCACTTCGAAACCACCCTGAAGCAACGGAGTTTTGGCGCTTGCGGGCGTTTATTGTTCCGAGGATTATGAATCATGACGTTCCGGAAAAACTTAAATGTATGAATAGAGAATGATCGAGAAGATACGGAAATTAATCCGGATTCCTTCGGCTGAATTGTTCTCCCTGATCGCACGGTCTCGGACGGAGATGACCAGCAGCAGAGTTACTCTATCCTTGAGGTAATTAACCGAAAAAGTCGAGCAGTTCACCGTCGTTTCCGCACAAGCTCTTCTCTTCCGCGAATGATGAGACCGGAGGAAAGTACCCCTCGAAATAGACATGGCTGTGAGTTGGAAGGAACGGGATGCTCTGTCGTGTGTGCTGGACCACGGACCTGCAAGCCACGGAGAGACCTCCGGGCAGATGCTGTGACGAGCTCCGAGATCCACAACAACTTCTCTTCAACCTCTGAAGAGGACGGGAGTAGCACTCTGGCATGGTGACCACGCCCCGGAAATACGCGTCATTAGGAATTATGTCTTATTAGACCGAGATCTTCCGCTGCTTTCTCAACTCAGTCGATGCTCAGAATCCAGGAGCTGCTGGGAGCTGCTGCCGAAGGTGCTCTGTGTCCAAACGATTGGCACCGAGAGGAAATTTCGAATAAACACTCTCTCATGTTGAAATCGATGGCCGCGATGCCCGATAGTGGAAGCAATTGGAACGACTGAGAGGAAAAATGCTTCAGTGTTATTGAATTCCGATAGGTTTCGGACACGCTTCTCGCTTCAGTTAGGAAAAGTTCCATACCGGGTCTGGACAAACTAAAGCCTGCTCGAACGAGCGTGCTTTCGACACCGTTTTTATGCGATTCATGATGACGGCGAATGACTGCAACGAGAAACACAGCGAATTCAAGCAGCAAGCAATGCCTCATTGACTTTTGCATGGAGAAGCTAATAAGCCTCATTCGCAGCGGGATTTACTCTTTATGGTTGGGATAATTCCCGAAAATCTGTACTTCCAGACTGGCTCCTGAGAGGAGCCGTTGGATTTCCCTCCTCCTCGTCCTGTAATCGCTTCCCGTACTCGAAACTTCGTCGTGTCCTGTTGTCATCGTTTTATGAAGAATGCTCCCGGTTAGCGAGCACAAGATTGGCGAAAAACAAATGACGCTCCGTCTGCATAACAGTGGGTCTTTATGGCTAATCATGGGACAACGCTTCGACACGGTTTCCCAAGGTCGAGGGCGAGCAAGCAGAGTTTCGGCTCAAGAATTAACGCTCAACGAAGAATGTGATAGGTACGTGGGGAAGTCGAGCGAAAGGTTTGCAAGCGACCATGAGAGAAGAAAAGGAGGGGTTGAGAAAGATAGGAAAGTGAGAGCGCGGCATGAAAAAATTTTCGATAGAAAGGTGATTTTCAGTGTGAGTGTGACAGCTGTTCCTGTCATTTGCATTTTAAGCAGAAGTAGTAGCAGTAGCAGCAGCAGCAGCAGCAGCAGCAGCAGCAGGGAAACGCAAAACGAGTGAGGAGCTGCGACCGAGCGAAGAGAAATGAATGAAACAGAGGAGGACGACTCGAGAAGCCGATATTCGAAAAAGACGGAAGGAAAGGGGACGTCGAATGAAGAGGAAAAGAACGACGGCCGTAATGGGAGGTATTATTGGGTTTCGCACTGCAGCCACACAGCGAGTTACGTAGCCGGCAGCATAACACCGCGCCGTGGCCTCGGTTCATCCATGTAGAGTTGCGGCGATGTCTCCATGAGCTTCGTCATCTCCGGCTGACACTTTCATGTGGGAAGCGAACTTCCTCTGCGAATCAAGGTTCAGGAAACGCGAACATTTTCCCCGAGCGTAATTTGGGAAACACATGTTCTCAGCCAGAATGAGACTCTGATTGTTTGTGTTTTGATATTTTATGTACTTTAGGCAGAATTGATACAACCTATTCCTTCCGGGAAAAGCTGTATCTTATGGGGACCAAAAAGTATTCTGATAGAATCTCGAAAGGAGACCGCTTTCGCTGAGATGTACGAATCTAGCATACGTCTGGCGAGCGAATTCCTGCGGCGGATGTCGCCGTTTCCTCTCACTTCCTATACGTAGCATAAATCATGCCGCAATTGAACAAAAGAGTTCCTGAGTGTAGTAATAGCTGTGCCAGTCGCAAGACCCGGCTAAACTTGATTCTTCGCGCCGCAGAGCAACCAGTGTGCGCAGAGTGAAACAAATACAAATATTGTTCAACTCGAGGTGGAACTCTGGAATCTTCCAAAACGTGGCTGGAATATTTTTCATTCAAACCATCGTTAGTTCATTTTCCACTGAATCGTTTGCCTGATTAAACGTCGGGGTTCAGGAACAGTTGAGGCCTGAGCAATTATTTGCGAAGAAGTTGTTCTTCTGCCGGTGGATACAATGAGCTTCAACAAGAGAATTCAAAGAACCGCATCCAAGGAGCTCCGAGCTTTTTGCGTTACGGTCGGTGAACAAGCGCAGCACTTGATAATTTAACTCGTTACCCAATCTGACTTGCTCAATGAAACGATATCCACGGGCTCCGGGAAGCTTCCGCAGCTGAAATGATATCAACTCGTCAATGAGAACTCGATCACAGATGGAAAAGGTCCAATCATCTACTGTTTCTTCCGGATATTTGTTGTGATTCGAATGACACGAACTCCGATCAGGAGTTCAGAGCATCTCTGCCTGAGCACGAATATCTTCGGCCGCGTAGGTATAGCCGAAAATTCTGTTCCCGACTCGGAACCGATCAATTGCGTGAAGAATAAAGTTGAAATATCTTCATCGCTTGCTTGGCACAGTGTACGAATCGGTATCGGCCAATACGTCCGGATGCGGAGAGTTTCCGAAAGTTGTACACGGAATGGCGCAAAGTGATGTGACAAAATAATTGTTATCGCTCATCGTTGCGCGGTTTCGTCGCCGGTTATTACAAAGATAAGCACGCAGATAGTTACAGCGGTCACGGTGATAACACGACGACGTGGATACAATTTCCGGAATAGGAACTGAACTGCTTTGAAGCTCACTAAATGATCCTCCGCCGCCGCCGCCGCCGCCGTGAGTCACCCGTCCGGCTTGACCATGACGGTCAGAGCGACATCGCCGCCGAAACAGCGCAGCGTAACCACCACCATTACGACCAACGCTCCCACCACGGGGCAGCCGCGGCAGCAACAGCAGCGGCAGACCCGAGAAGTCGTCGTCCTCCTCGAAATTATTAAACTCTTTTCATATTGGAAGCAGCGCGCAGAGAGCGGCAGCAGCAGTTCTTCGCAGAAAACATTAGAAACTTCCGCCGACAGCCTCGAAACGGTCCGCCTTTGACTCTGCTAGGCTTTTCAAAAGGAGTGGAAGGAGGAGCGGAACACGATTTACAACCACGTTCTGAGGTCGAGTTTGAAAAATGATTCGCCGGTCGGAACGCCGCCGTCTGACGAATATGCTCTCTGAAGTGATTCAAGGTAAACGTTTGCTCTTCGCACCGCTGCCGCGCCGTCATCGCCCGCTCGTCCATTCGAGAGGAGAGGACGAAAAAGGATGAAACATTTGACTGCTTCCTGCTCTCGTTGTCATTTTCGTGTTCGGTACGAAACATGGAACTGCAATAGCGGGGGAAGAAGAAAAGCTTTTAGATGGAATAATTTGGCGATTCGCACAAATGGTCTTTCCTGCGAGCTGGCTCCGCGACTGCCTTGGTTGGAGAGTGTGTGCTTTTTCCTTTGTCCGTCAGCGCATCCATCCATCCATCCACCCACCTACCTACCTACCTACCCGACCGTTTGCGGGCCTGCAGGCCCTGCCAGGTCCGAATCAGTCAGTTCGCTGAGCACCGTCCAAACAAAGCTGAGGTGACAAGCCTTTGGACGACAGAAAGAAGGTTGAAGCAGCGAAGAGACAACGGAGAAAGGTGGCTTCAATCTACACGACAGACGAGCGGGCCCAATGAATCGGAAACCGGAAACGAAACAACGGCAATGATGTGATATGACGATTGTTTTCTTCCGAACATTACTTTGATGACGGCAGACCCTGTCATAGCATCTTGCTTTTCCTCTATTTGTAGCATTGCGTTCCCGACGGAACGCGGCCAGAACTGGACCAAAATGAGTACTTCCGTCTGAAACCCTGTCGTGTCCTATTCTCTCGATTTCTTTATTTTCGGTCCCACAATGTGATATTGGTGGCTCGAGGCTCCACACAGCTTGCACGATGCATGAGCGTTTAGAGCTTTGCACGATTCACGGCGAATGTTTCAGTGCATGATGGCATACTTTGCTGCATAGCGTCTTTCCGCGCAGGGAAACTAAGAATCTGGGATTTGAAATCGATTCTTAAGAAGTTTTCCGCGAAAGCTAGTTCCGAGTGCGAAGATGAATTCTGAAGCGCGAATGCTTCCGAGTCCTCAATTGTTTCTTCGCTGTTTCCCCAGCGTTGAATTTTCTCGAGGTTTCGATGTTTCGTGTGGTTTTTCGAGCCCGTATCAGGACGTGCCGAGCAGCAGACTTTTGAGTTCAGGCTGACTCCCCGTTACGGGACCCCGTATCTTCACTCTTCAGTGCACCGTCAGCTGCGTAAAGAAAGAGCTAAATTCTTCCGTTTCACTCTTCTTCTTCGTTTTCTTTCTCTTGTCGAAATAAGAAAGAGACTCTCCGTTGTGCGCCTTGCTCCGCCGTCGTCATTGCCGTTGGGGTTGCGAGAGCTGCGAGTCGGGGTGCTGCTGCTGCTGCTGCTGCCGCCCGCCGGTGCCGCTATCTCTCTGACGCTCGTATTCAAGCGCCAACCTTAAGCGGTGACAACGTTTGCTCCGTTTTTTCTCGCTCACTTCCTCGTTCGTTGTTCGCTCCCTTCGCCTCGTGGAACTCGTGCTCTGAACCGTCCACAGTGTCGACTGCCTGCTCGGATGGACAAATGCGTTTGCCAATGTTATCTGAACTAAGGAACCGTCCCGTCGCTTGAACGGACACTCCGGATCCTGGTTTGTCTGTCTCAAGAGCTCAGCTTCCTGGACGAATGAGACCTGGGTCAGTCCAGAGGCCAGGTCGCGACTGGCGGCGTTCTGTGTGCGGAACGAAACCCCAAGAATGTAGATTCCTCGTTTCGTTTGGGCTCTTCGTTGCTTCGAATGACAGCCACAATCACCGCCGGAACAACCACGACAACAAGGACGACGACGTCGACGGAGACGGGCACGATGACTAAAGAGACGGCAGATACCCTCGCCACCACCATAACCATACGTCGTTACTCTCAGATGTGACGTTCGACTGAATGGAGGAAAGTTTTGAGTTGTTCCGCGCAACAGCAGACTATTACTTTTCAATCGGGAATAATTAAAACTTGCTTCGTTTCTTCTCTTCCTCCATTTCAGCTCGCTTCTTTCGGTTCTTGAGATTTGCAACTTTCACGATCGAAACTCATTCTCCCTTTTCCTTCTTGGTCTCGTTCCGCCGAGTTGCGAGTCTGTGTTCCCTTCGCTCCGAATTCCTTTCAGCGCCCATTTCACTTTTATGTTCAAAAGTGTCGGGAGTCCATGGCATGCTCCTCAACGGAAGGACCGGAAGTTTCCACTTTGGATGAAGAACTACAACATGAGGTCATTTGTCTCATCAGATGTAGTTTAAATCATCCAACAAAAGTCTCTGATGAGGAGACTTTTGTTCCGCATCTATCCGCTAGCGTATCGCGCGGTCTCCACCCACAGAGTTCAGTAAAAAAAAAAACGAAAAACAAGCGTTTTGAGAGTTCGCAGTGTCCTGCAGGGCAGAGTCCTTCCCTGATTCGATTGTTGTGCGGTTTATTTTTTCAGGTCTTGCGTAGTTCTTGACAAAACCCAGACAGCCCCGCCTCTGAATCCGGGGGTTGGATGCCAAGCGAGTTTGCGGACGGAACCAGACTTGCTCGCTGTGCGCGGAAACCCTTTGGAAGTGCACCACGAAAAGAAATTCCCTAAAATCATCCTCGAACGCTGCGAGTAACTCTGGATACAACGCGGCGTTCTTCCAGCCTTGATGTTCTTCCCAATGTTTCTTCTTGAACTCGGACGAGGTGCCGTCGTCCGATAGTTGTTTGTGGTCTTGTGATTATCGTAGCACAAGAGTAACATACAGTCGGAATCGCTAAAATTAGGCTTGCAGGGACAGAAGTCGTTGGAGAGGCTGGACAACAACAGCAACTGGAGATGAACTTTGCTCGGCCTTGTTGGATTGCCGGCTTCGAAGTGACCCGAGTCCGCGGGCTTGCTTGCTGGCTGGCTCGAATGGTACGTTCGCTCGCTCGTAGACGAAGCTTGCAGTCGACCGATCAGCGCCGCGGTGCTGGTGTCAGATAAGCGAAGGCCTTCCGCTTCTATTGTCCATCGGTATCTAAATCCCTTCGCTTTCGTCCGCCTTGCCCGTCCGTTCTTGCTCGTCAGTTTATCCGAACAGCCAGTTAGCTCGAGCTTGCCAGTCGGCTCCTCCGACAGTCCGCGAGTCTGCTCAGAGATCGCTCGGACAGTCCCCAGTTCTATCAGTCGTTCGTACAGATGCCCCACACTTCTGTCTGCTTTGCTTACTCGACTGGTTTTCATCTCTTTCCGTGATACCCTTGCTGCGCGAGTTTTCTCCCGTTGTTGTCATCGTCGTTGTCATCGCATCGTAGCCGACGTCGTCGTATCACCGTCGCTCGGAAGAAGCGCGGAATCGACTGCGCTGTTTGCGTGCCTGGCTGCTTCGTTGTTTGCCACTTTCCGTCATCGATTCGAGCGATACTTCGTTCTCTCTGCGAACAGCATCGTAAATTTGGTCGCATCCGCACACTATTTTCCAACCTTGCGAAGAATACTTTCGGTGAATCTCTGCACCGATTTCCGGAAAGATACTCATGAGTCGAGCGTTGGAAGCTCAAGCAAAAACTCGGAGGATTGACGCAGTCAGGCTGTCAATCAAATCCGTCTGAGGGATAAAAGTTGTCATATTTTACTTTGCAAGACGATTCTTGTAGTGGTTCGAGTCCAATAGGACCATGCGAAAAGGAAATAACATTTCTAGACATTGAATGCGTCGGCGGCACGTGTACACCTCAAAACCAGAAGGAACTTTGTATCGAACAACCCCCAACATATTGTTTATTGGTACAAAACTTTCTCCATGTAGGATACAATGCATTTCTTTGATTCAAAGAATGCGGCTCTCTGACTATCCGAAGCCTCCATGAAGAGGTTCATTGCTTTGCTTCGCGCACAATCGCTAAACTTGGATTTCCTCGCTGTGTCATCGTCCAAACCCTCGATTTCTTTGGTACACTCCACGGCCACGGGTACTGCGGCACCGAAAACAGTTGAAAGCATTGTCTCGTTTAGCTTTGGAAGGAGAGCCTCGATGCAAGTTCGAACTCCTTCCGCTGAGGTCTAAGGAAAAACAATTATGATGTCATTCCAAATTGAGTAACTATGGCCAAAGCTTGATATCGACCGTAAAGCGTTACTTCCAAGCGAGTATCCGCGCATCTACTCCGCTCACATCACCTTGTATTTTGGAGCATCTCCCGGAGGAGCGGTTTCATCAATCACGGTCCCGAGATTATTCAGTATCTGATCAACATTTGCAAGGGTTACCACTGCGGAAAAACTCAGGACGACGCATAGTTGAGCTTAGCGCATCTGAAACTTTCCATCGATCAGATTAAAGAATCGAGGATCAGACGAAACACAGCGTCAAGCATTCATCAGACGAAATCGATTTCCAAAATTTTCGACTTTTGCCCATTCACACTCTCGAGTTGTCTGCGTTTTCGAAGTCGAACAATACCTTCAGATGAGGGCACTACAATGAAGCACGGACGCGCCTGTACATGAACTTGGGGGATGCCCTTGACATTCGATTTATATTGAAACGTTTGGAGCCTGGGTAAACCCATCACGGATATCGGAGAATTTGTGTGCCATCCGAAATTAACTCGAATTTCAATGAGCTCTCATCGACGAGCTGATCATGAAGTCATGGACAAACACAAGCGTGTGTTCTGGCTGCCACAAACTCATGAATATGAACTTCCACTCCCTCTCTCCTCTGAATTTGACGCTGTTTATTCAGAATGGGACGATGAGGAGTCCAAACTCATGGAATGAATCAGCGGCCCAACTAGACAGGACAGCTATGGAACGATTGTTTTCCGCGGGAAAATCTGAGGGAACGCGATTATTTCTCCCTGGACTGGACTCGGAGGCTGAAAGTTTCCGTCTATAATCGATCGGGAAGATCTCAGGACACTCCTCCGCAGATCAGAGCAGATTGGACGAAGAGGAGGACTCGATTTCGAGAGACTCGAGTCTCAACAATAGTCGGCCGTTCTCACCTCGCCCGGGATGAATACAAATTCGCACTCCTCTCAAGAAGCATTGACAGATCCCAGTGCGCATAGAACAAGAACATATAAATCAATGAATTCGAGTCAGGAAGACAAAATGACATACAAGGATGATATCGAATGTTTTCAAAGAGTATCAGCCCCATCGAGAGCGGAAACTTCCGCGGAGATCATTCCCTGAAGTTTTACAATCCAATCTCGAAGAAGAAAAAGGATCTCTACAGACAGAGAATGATCAGAATTCCCAAATGGATGCCAGAGACAGAACACGTGACCACGGAGAACACTCTCTTTTCTCTCGGATTTCGCTTAGCGAAGCAGTGTCCGCGTTGTGAATGGTTTAGAATGTGCGGGTGTCTAGGGAAAATCTAAAGAGCGGAATAGCAACAAAGTACTTACTTGGCTGTTGTAGTGCTCGACTCATGTTCCTCGTTTCCATAATCCGTCATCTAAATTAAGATTAGTTCTGACTAATTCATGAGGGACTTCACAAAGCCAGCAAGACACGCGCCACAACGGCCTTGATAGAGCCAGTTCAAATTTATGAACGCCGATTACTACCCGTTCTCTCGCAATGAAATGAGATGTCTAAGAAAACGTCAGGATCGCCCACTCCTGGGATTGCAGGACCTCGAGCCAACTATATCGAACGAAAACTAGAAGAAAACTTCACGTCCACAAACTGTCCGATTCCCCCCCCCCCTACATTTCAGAACGAGAGACAGCGAAGTAAAACTCTTTCAAAAGTTGGAATGCTTTCATCACATATGGGGATCGACATCGGGACCTTGTTTTCATAAAAGTGTTTTGAAAACCGGAATCTATTCTGAAAATCTCGTGGCTCTAACTCGAATATCTGGAATGGAAGTCGAGTAATACATCGATAGAACACGAACTCATTTCAGTCAATGGCAGTTTGGCTCTTACAGTTTCCCTTAGAAAAACTACACAATCGACGCTCGAGCGAGCCTAGAAACTCTCAGCAGAGGTCGTCGTATCGCGAACCAGTATTGTTCGGAGAGAATTCCAAGTCATTGTTCCGAGAATCCGCATCAAATACGAGAAAATTGCTCTCGCGCAGACAGAGCGAGTCCTCTTTCCGGAGTCGTTGAAAAAAAATCAAAATGATTGTATCTCAGCCTGTATCTGTTCTCTTCTGACAGAACACCCCTAAATGAGCGAAGTTAGTTTCTGCAAATTAAGTGTTCTCCGCTCATGCCTCGTTTGAAATGAGAGACTTCCACTCGCTAATTACCCAACGATCTTCACGAAGCGAGTCATACGGGCCTCAAAGGCCCTGAACAACAAACCAGACTCTCGGCTAGCTCTCGAGCGTGTTTGGAATGACCTCAAACGTCGACGTCCTGTCCTCCGGTTGGATATCGGAATTCTGTTCAAATGGCATCGCGACACGTGTTGTGTGCGCGAACACACAAATATTCAGCTCCTAGATGATCTATGTAGCGCCGCTTGGAGTCGTAAATTCGGACGGGACCATCGTTCATTATGGGTGGAGTTTTCTGAATGTACAGTTGCGCACGACCAGGCTATCATTGGCATCGATCAGTTTTCGAACTGATTATTTCAGTCCCTCCTCTACGAAAGTGTATATCACAAAAAAAAACTCGTAGATTCATGCTCGCGGACCACGACAAGGGGTTATGTTTTAAGACATAGAGAGTTTTGAAGGAACTTTCTATCCCGCGGGACGGAAAAAGTTTATCCAGGTTGCTCTCAAGTTTCCGCTGACTTAGAGTCAATCCGGTGTGAGTAACGACGACCTTGATTCCTGAAAAAGAAACACAAAGACGGGGAAGTATCGACAACGCATCAAACTTAAGCTCTCAAGTGAAATCCGAGCCGGAGTCGAAGAAGTTTCTGATGAGCCAATCGATAACAAGCCAGAGCTCGAGGAGCAGCTGAAGTTCAGAGCCGCGCAGTTTGAGAGATCAGCCGAGCTTCGAGCGTCCAAACGATTGTCTCCGATGTCTGCCGGGCAACATCCTCTGAACTGAGGATGGAGCGTTGACAGAAAAGATTCTTGACGAGCGATAGATCCGGCCGCTTTACTTTCGTTCTCCATAAGCTTGAGAATCGGAGAGATCACCGATATTGTGATTGTTCGTCTGCGACATAGGCGAGAAGACACAGTTCCGGTGTCTGAGACGGTCGACATACTCGAGCTTCGGTTTGGTTTCGGGTAAACCCAACCGGCAGGCTGAGAGTTCGACCTTGAGTTCGATTTGTCGCAGTACATCAACGTTATTAATCGACCTCCTCCCGGCTTTCTTCATTGCAGGAACAGCGGTTCTCTAGAGATAGATAAGGAGCGTGTGCCAAGGGAAAAGGAACGAACGCGGGGAGGAAGCGCGTAGGAATCGTGGGAAGACAAGGAGCGAACGAGTTCGCTTGAAATCAGATTGAGCTTCTCGTCTTCTGCATTCATCTAATTTTCGGTTCAACTCGAGCGCGCAGACGAAGCTTCCGCTCGCCTTCTCCTCAATGGGGGAGAAAGTTATTTCCGCCGCCAACCCGCCGCTGTTCGCCAGCAACTCACCCGGTCTCGGAACGAATCGGAACGTCGGAGCTCTGCCGACCTTTTTCCTCCTGACTCCGTATTCCTCCTGGAATCTGTCCCTATCTCTCGGCCGCTGGATCCTCCGCTCGCCGCCTCGCTTTCTATCAATGTCTCGCCAGATCCGCGCTGTTTTAAACTGTCGAACGAATCGGACGAACTCTGCGCTTTCAGCTGATTGCTCCAGAGACATCTCATTCTTGGCGAAGAATAGTTCCTCCAACGGACGAGTTTCGACGTTCGTCTTTCCCTCTAAATCATAAGGAGCTCAGAAATAATTTTGGAACTTTCCGAGAGCCCAAAGCTCTCTTTGACATCCGACAGCGATATCTTCATATACTCACTTCGTGAGGAACAGTTTGCGTCAATTGTTCGCTGAAAACTGTAATAATTTCCCGTTTTCGACCCTTCCCTACCCGAATCCGGGACTAATTTACAGAATTCGAACGAAACTTCAAAGTTAATCTCTGAATACTGGTCTCTGAATGGGGTTTTTACAACTTTCGTGGGGGTTCTCCGGGAGGTGCTTCAGAGTCTTGCACGTCGAAAATCCGATTTCGAGTGGTATCACCGATTCACATTAATTGATTCGCTCGTATCCAATCCCTAGCCGGATCGACCCGTAATTACACTGCGATACAAGGGAATGGATTAGGTCGGACGAGGCAAGAGCACGTCTCAGACATCGAGGGAAAGCAGCTGGACCATCTCGTGGGATATTTGCCATGTCTCTTTTCGCCTCTCAGCCGCGCCGGGATAAATTCACTGCTCGGTGGGGCGAATTCTCAAACGCTGGAATTTTTATTCTTCATCCGCGCCGCCAGCCGAGCGAGCGAGCGAACGAGCAAGAAGGCAAGTAGCCTTTCTTACCATCTAGCTGCGGATGATTTTTATACACAATGGTGAGCGTGTAGCGCACTTATACCGCGATTTTAAATTTAATACACTCGAGTCGTTGTGGGCCAGGACGTTTTTAAACTGTTCCATCACGTTCCCTAAAGATCTTTGCGCCTCTCTGTCGCCCTGAAACTGCCTTCTCCTGACGTTGCCGACCCGTCTTTCAGATCGCCTAATATCCTTTGCGGTTCAGTGGCATGCTCTGTGATTCCTTTGTGAGTCTCTCGCCTCCTTGAGCTGCCCTGGCGAGCACTTTGTTGCCTTTTCTTTGGTCGGCCATACCATCTTCCTATAACTCCTTTTGTGCCCGCCCGAAGCTAATGAGCTCTCTGCCTCGGCTCGGGATTATAGGATTTGTTGTGTTGTTTTGTTCGTCTGTCTCCAATCGACTTCGATTCGAGCTGCCCAACATTGAAGAACTCTATGCACTCCGTCGCCTTCCATTCTGTCGGAGCTCTCGCATCCCGAAACGGGAATGATTTTCGGAAGAAGCGATTCGTGCGCCTTCGGGTCTGTAGACGACGTCTTTTGCTCAGGCTGGAGAACGCATTTGTTCGTGCGCATAGAACGTATGCGCGCACGACGAAAGACTCTCGCGCTAACGAGAAGAACGCTCGACCGTAGGAGAACAAAAAATCACTCAGGAGGTCCGCGAGACCGGGCAGGAAGGTGGGCTGGCATGGTAACGGCAGGACGCTCGCTGGCTGGCACTCCATTCACAACTGGCGCAACCGGCGGAACGGGAGCGGCGGGCGAGGAAAGCTCAGTTTTTGGCGAGCTTCGTACCCAGCGAAATTCTCCGTCGGTACTGTTCGTGCTCTTTCTTTTCTTGCCATTCCTTAAACATTTAGGCGCGCACTGGTCGTGGACGACGACCGGCCGGCCGGCCAGCCAGCCAACCATTCACTCGGTATCCAGACGGTCAAGCCGGGAGTGGGAAAGGTGAAGCAAACCTTAGAGTCGAGTCTCCGTCAAAGACCATTAAACGGCTGCGCGACCCGTTCAGAACAGGAAATAAGTGTGTTTGCTCAAGATTAAAATACACAGTCGCTTTCACAAACGGGCGCACTTTCTACGCGTCATGGCCCTCGCAAACGACTCTTATCCTTGCTCCGGAGAGCTGTCTTTTGTTCTTGATCCGTCAACCTTTCCAAACGAAGCTCGACCAAACGATCCGACCGATGTACAATTCCGATTTCCAAAGGCTCTGGCTTCACTGGAGAATTGCAAATAATTTTGCGCTTTGAAGACGTTATTAAGCATCCGAGAAATATTGTCCGTTGCAGGTCATATGCAATGGTTTTTGTTCCGTTGTCGCCTCATATCATGTTCTCCTCTAACCCTACCTTCGATGTAGTATCAGATGAGAGAAACAATACCAAGAGGTTTTATTCCTTCGGCCCTTCCACGGATGAATGAGGGGAAGTACTTTTTCTCATGAAAAACGATTTCCTCTGGTGGAAATTTCCATCATTGGAAAAAGAGTCCTCCAGACACAGACCGAGAAAACTCACCGCGAAGTCGCCGTACATAGAGTGGAGCGCTCTTGAAATCGTTTGCTCGAGAACTCCTTAAGAACAGAGAACAAAAAAAAACGAATCATGACGTCAACCAACTATAATAGAATGCAGCCTGAGATCCCGCGTGTAAGGACGCTCTACCCCACGACGGAATTTTGAACGGAATCCACGAGATTTTGTTCAACTGAGCTGATTTATTCGCCGAGTTTTTTCTTCTGATGGAAAACTTGACCTTCTTTATTTGTTGTTTTCGCTCGAAGTTTAATAAATTCTATCCAGTTATGTTTGAGCGTTTTGCGGCGAACTGTTCTCTAACGAATATTGTAGTCCTGCTCGCGGGAGGTCTCCGGAAATTATATCAGATAGCTGTGTCAGAAAAATTTGAGGCTGTCATTGTCGTTTCTTATCAGGTGAAGCAATCCCTTTCTCGGAGCGCTGTTTCTTACATTTGTTCCCGACTAAGATGTCTTTTCATTGAAGTCATTGCCCCCTGGATTAGTAGTCGATGTATCACAGCCTTCTCGCAAACATAACCTCAATCATCACTCCGTTTTGCTTCTGTTATTTTGGGTAGCTAAAGAAGTTCTGTCGCGATTTTTTTCAATTTGCATTAGCTCCCGAACGCGAGTGCGGATTTCGGATTTATAATAAATGAAATGAAACCGAAACTGTCTATAAATGATGTCTCCATCAATTGGCAGATCATCCTGTATGATACTGCAAATTCTGGTCGCCAGTTAATAGAACTCTCGAGTCCAATGAAGCGATGGAGGAGATCGTCGGACGCGCACGCTTCCTGTAGGCCACGTTGTGCTGCATTCGTGGAGGTTGTTGTCGTCGTTGTCATTGTCATGGTTGTTGTTGTGGCTGATGTCGTTTCTTCTAACAGCGATGGATCACCCAATCCATCGTCGGTTCTGAAGAGATTGCCCCCATAAATCCTGTCCGCCCGCCTCTCCGCTTTCTTGCTTGCTCTGCATCCCGCTTGCGATTCTTTTCTTCGAAGTTCCTTTAGCACTCCTAACAACAGACATGACACGTAGCTTACACCGTATATTTCCTCCGTCCTCTCTTTCTGGCGGTCATAAGTCCTTGTCAGCATAATTAAACAGGGGATCCACGGCCTCTTTTCCGATAAATTTCGTTTTTTCTGCGACCTGACCCCGATTCACCTCACTCTCGAGCAGGAATAAAAGTTGGATGTTCGAAGCATTTCTGCACGAGAGAACGAATTCGTTCCTTTCGTGAACGAATTCGAGAGGATCCATGGCAACAGTACTTTCCCAAGAAATTAGGACTTGAGGCTGAGGGCATTGGCGTCACCCCTCTCGAGTTCGGTCGGATTTCGTAAGACTTCGGATTTCGCTCGTTCTCTGAGCTACAAGACCGAAACGTCACGGTACTCATTCATTACGAAAAAGCAAGCCACTTTATTCCTCTATCACGAGCAGCAGGAGCCGTCTGACCCGTCTGCTTTGAACTTCTTACAACGAGGCGACAAGTTGTTAGCAGAGTTTAGCAGCGTGTTCGCACATCGGCTTAATTACGAACTCGGCACCGGTTGCTAAGAAGCAAGAGCCCCACCGCTCTGCAGCACCCGTTCAAGCACAGTGCGGGGTGATCAAGATGCGAGACTGCATCTGCAATCAGGCCAGCCGCGCAAGTGCGAGCGTAGGACTCGAGAGCGACATCGTTCCTCGTCAGGCTGAGACAGTTTTTCGGAGAATTCTCGAGTTTATTTCTGTCAGGCACTTTTTGAGTGAACCAAGTGAGCAGAGGCTCGATGGTCGTAAAGAGATTCAACTCCGACGACGACCTTTACCAGAAAATAATGCTCTCCCACGCTCGCTCAGTCACATATTGTTTTTGGAGAAAGAAATCAGAGATTGAAAAACGAATCCGTTTCAGCCGTCAAAGCCGGGAGGAGAATGACAACCCTGTCATCGAACTCCTGGTCAGCAGTAGGTGAAAGGTTGAGGGCGTACGGCATTGACTCCCGCAAAAAGAAACGACTCTTTCCGTAAGCAATGTCGTTGCAGGTTTTGGCCAGACCGACGACTCCGGCTATATCATGCCTCATAACACAGCGTTCATGTACGGCGCGGCGTGCGCGTGTGTGTTTGTGTGCGGGTCCCCAACAGTCAAATAGTTGGATATACGAGTTCCTCATGCTTGGCTTGCTTCAAATGCGCAAGCAACTCTTCGTTCATTCGGTCCGTCGGTCGCTTCGCATTCGCTGCGTCGGCGTCGCCACAAAACCAGCACAACGCAATGCAGTCAACTTGGATCACCGCAGATCTAAAGAAACGCATTGAGAAAGAAATTCCTCTCTGAGCGGTACCCTTTTCATAGAGAGCCCGACGTCCTCAAAGTTATTCGCTGGAAGTGATTTCCGTTGCTGAACAGGTTATCAGTGCTCCGCGACGCTTGCCCGAAACCCGAGCGGTGGGCAGTGGGGAGGGGAGGGCTCATTCGAAGTACGAGGGAATCGGAAACGCAAGAAGAAAACCACGTTGTCTTCTGATGAATGAGTTCTATCAGTACACGATTGTCAGCGGAGGAGTTTTAGCCAAGAGCTGAAGAAATGGAGCGGCCATGCACATGCAGGAGCATATCTCGGGAAGTCCAGAGAGCTATTCGGACCGAAATAGCTTCGGTACAGCCATCCAAAAACTCAATCTGGGCCAATGTCTGCGAAGGCGGATGGCCAAACGAAGCCAAAGTCCATAAACTATTCGACAAGCAAGTCTATCAAGTAGGCAGTCAGGCCGAAGCAAACATCCAGTAAAGCAGGGATTGAAGTTGTGTGTAGCCTACAAAAATATGTTTATTTTGGTCCCATGTCGTCGAGCAGTGCCACATGAGGTTTTTTCGTTCATGGCTCCATCGGTGCTTCGTCGTGATGCGTATCGTAAGATCAGAGTGAGGTTACGAAGCGTGACTTCTTCATTCTCCACCTCTACACGACCAGGCAGCGAGAAGAGTCCCATCGATCTTCCGTTCACTCCCATGGCCCGTCCAGTGCCATCTTAATACGTCTTCGAAGGTAGGGTATAACTTTGACAGTTTCGCCCCTACCCTGCTCTCTGCCTGCAGTACCCGTCTTCTGAACGGATTACGGAGGAATTTTCATGGTGTGTTCTCTAAGGTGGGGGATGATGACTTCTCCGGTCTCTGGAGCTCCTTCCCAAGAGTTTCGAAGTCAAAATGTGAGGGGCTGATTGGACTTGGCGAGAGAATTATCGACCTCTTCCACGATACGATGAAAACTTCTGTAAAACTGTCAGAATTGTGGTATTTCTCAACATAAATGATTCGATCTCATCTTCAGAAGGAATTCCATCCCAGAAAAGGGTAGAGCCGGACCTTTTCAATCCTTGCCGTTGCATTCACATGCTCCTGGGCATACTTCCTCTCCAGGTTCTCGTCCGGTTTAATGAGCGAACGTGTCCGCGGACTATGTTGCGCACTGCTAGCTCCCACTGGAGCTGTCGGGAGCAATCAGAGACGGGCATTCTGAAACTCGAGTTGGAGTCGAAGGGCATTCACGCCTAGATGTTGTTGAGAAAGCACTGGGTTCAACGAAAACATCGAAGCAATAGAATTTCGGCGCTCCTTCCGCCGCGTAAGTGGGGTGGTGAGGACAAGAAGAAATAGAAAACGATGCGTGGCCGTTTTCTTATTAAAAGAGCGAGAAGAAAAACGCCGAAGAGGGTCGTTACCTCTATAGCGAGGACTTTCCTCGCTTATTAGACTCATGGCTTCTTCGTGCGCAGTTAGCTGGTTTCGTTGGTTGGCGAGCTCGCCGGCCGCCAAAATAAAAAGCATTCCATCAGGAGCGTTAAAGCTTTCGGGTTACACTCGAGAGAACACGGTAAAGCCTTGTTTGCTCTCATCTATCGCACAACAAGTTCATGCTGATGGCGAAGAAAATGTGAACTCATTTGTTCGCCTCCACGGATTTCGAAATTTCTAGAAATTCTGAAAGAAGTTACGAATCGTCAACATAGACAATGTGCTGTTCTGACTACCGATATCTGCGTCACGGGGCTAGAAAACATGGTCAGAGATGGATCTATCAGACAAAGTTCCAACAGGAGAAGCTCGCGAAAAACCAAAATCTCTCGCAAAGCCCAGAAAAACCAGTTCTCGATGATAACAAAAATAATTACACTCGATCGATTTGAGTCGCTTTGAGTCCGGAAACTTCTCAAGAGCATGGCAACAGAATAATGGAAGGTTAGCCTAAAGTAGAGCCTTCGTCACTCGTCGTCAGCGAACGACATGATGGAAATTCGAGCTCCCGAACAGATGAAAGCCGGATCCTCCCGGATTCCTACCTCGGGAAATTATATTTTATCCCGACTGAAATCCGACCCCTAACTACAATTACGGAAAACTGACATTGACTGGAAGCTTGTGCCAAGCTTCTGCACTGTGTTTGCGAGCTGTTAGTTGACGGCGGGCCTCATCACTACCGCTCCTCGATCCGCCAACTTTCGATGCGACGTTTTTTCTCAATACTTTTCTGGCTAACACTCATTCCTCAGTTTTAGGGAGCACATTGTGATCTTCCAATTTTGCTCGGGACGGCCTTCATTTCAGATTTCCAGTTCCACAACGGCACATCTCCATCAGGCTATCGCCTTGATGCCCTCACATAGTTCCTGGCCGAATTTCTGATTTTCCTTTCTGGAATCGAAAGGTCTTCACAAGCCTGCACCGAGGGTGGAATGTGAAGGACATCCATCGAGTAGAATCTCTCCTGGAGTTTTTCGCTGTTTTCTCGGAAACCGAAGAAATTGAGGAGTTTGGGCTCCTCAATTGAATTCTGTCCTTCTATTCGAAGTACGAAAGAGTGTGTTGATGGCCACACGTGGCTCCAACGGCGTCGTAAGCATGTAGTATATGACACATGACATTGAAAATTTCACCCAGAAGACCGTCATCCCCTTGGAAACGACAGTTTTTGGAATGAAGCGGCGAGTTCTCACAATTCCACCACAGAATTTCAATTTTGTGCTTCAGATTTCTGAGTCGATGACACAAGTTCTCCGCCACGCGTCTAGCCAAAAGACACACACTGGATGGGAATAGGAACATCGCATATAGTATTGTTTTCGGTTGCCGGGATCAAAGGTTGTGGAAGAGGCAATGCGGCTTCTGATGTTGCACGTGTCGTACTAAACTCGCTAACAACTCGGCAGTCACGCCGCTTGTGTGAAAGTCAAGGCTGTTATGAAACCACTGTGCGGATAAGATGCTGTTCCCTAGTTGCTATGGAGATCAATACAATTCAAATTACACTTGAGCCGCGCTGAAACCTCTCAGGGTTGGATAAAACACACAACCTTCCAGAACTGCCGCTGACTCGCCGTGATGGAGATTGAATCGTCGTCGTAAGTCGGAGATTGAATCGCGAAGTGCGGTTTCCGATCGGATGTCGGTCTGTTCAGCACCATCTGCGTCAGAATCTCCGCTCGACTTTTCGTGATTCGGATTTGGGGAAAAAAATCCACAACCGCGAAAAAAACGATACACAGTTCCATCTGCCATTTTCGTAAACTTACCGAGTTCTCAGCGACAACGATCATTTTTGGCGTTTCCTTCGACCTTTTTCACAACGACCTAAATATGTTTGCGTTTCGGGAGGAAGATAAACCTCCATGCACAAATCGACAAATGAAACCGTGTTCCTTTCTCTTTTCCGAGACGGAGGGGGGGGGGGGGGGCAAGAGGTTCCTTCTGATTCTAAAGGTGGGTTTGTTATGGCCAAACGAAGAATCTGAGCTGGAACTTGCGAAACCGCTCAGCAATTTGTGAAAGATTGAGCCCGGAATTCTATTCCGTGAAGATTCCGACCCTATCCAAACCGGGGCAGTCAAGCCATGGCGCCTCCGGGTGGGCCGAACGGACAGCCGGATCGTGTACATTCCTATGTGCTTGGAAACTTCGTTGTGAGTATTGGCTATTCGGTGCTTTTTCTTTTCGTCTCGTCGTCTTCCCGGACGAAAACATTGGACGCAATAAAGGGATCGCTTCTCCGTTTCGATTCGTCTCTCCCAGAAATCGATCATTTTTTCCGCCGCACCAGCACGTCTCGAAGATTGATCTCCTTCTGCGACTACGGATCCTGTTACGGATAGAACTCGCAGATCAACACACGGGTATCCAGGCAGCGTCGCGTATCATTCGTCCGAGCCTGAAGGGACAGGTATTTAGGCAGCTCGAGTTAACTCTCCACTGCTTAGAGGGTAGCTATTTTGAGCTCCTCTTGGAGTTATTCTGTGAGAGAAACTTTTTTCGAGTGCCCCCGACGGCCTTCAGCGAGGGGTCTTCTCAAAGAATCGGAGCGTCGGCCACAGCCTTCGCAAATCTCAGCCTGGTACGTCACATATGTGGGCGGTATCGTCTCGCTCGAAGTCTCCTAGACCTCTCCGCAAGCCCTTCCCCTATCATACGACGTCCTCCATCGCGGCCGCATTCACAGTGTCGTCTCTCAAGTGACGAAATAGCAAATTCCAGGAACAAAGTTCAGCCTTGCCTCAGACATCAACCCCCGTCCTACGGAAACTACTACGGAAACCCATGTCTTACCAACCCCTCGGTATTATGACTCGGAAATGATAACCGTTGTCATGTTGGAAACCGGAAATAAGCGGAAACAGAAGAAGTTGATGAGTTATCGGGGGTTTGATGCGAAATCAGTGATTTTCATATGAATATGTACAATTTGAATGTAATTATGGCATATTTCTGATCATATTTTTTTCGCTGATCATGATGACATTCGATTGATCAAATGCCCATCACTGAGGTTCGAAGCGTCTTCAGCGTCTGAGACCCGAGAATCAAACCAAAAAAAGAGACCCTCTATACGCCGGTAACGATCGGAGCGCCGCCCGGTGCGGAATCCCCCTCCCCTCGCTCCCCTTCCGTCCAACACTGAGTATACCGCACTGTAGATATGAGCACCTGCGTCGCTGATGCTGTCCCAAAACTGGTCTTTGTCTCATGACTGCTTCAAATAATCTACCACACATGCAGCTGAGCGCTCGGCTCTCTCCTCGATAGCTCGCGGCCCTATCGGAGATGGCGACGATCCGGGGGCAGCGGTCAACAGCTGTTGGGGCAAAGCGATAGCCGATTCGATATAATTGCATCATGATGTTCATCCGGAGGAAAATTATTCCGGAGAGTCGAAGGTTTCCCTGCCATGATGACATCACCCTGAAACTTGTGTGGCTGACAGGAGCGGGCGGCTCTTCGCGGGAATCGAAATCCTATCATCCACACTCCCTGACGTGGATCGCTGGGCTCGGAAACCCCAGCGAGACCGCACTTTGACCCCTCCGTGTCGTCGGTATGGCTGCTTACAGTTCACAGCAACCTTTCATGTTTTGGGAAGAGCTCTCCCGAGGTGCCTCAGGGGCTCTTGAGCAATTTGTGCCTAGGTCCGCCACGTCTACGGGATACCATCTGCTTTCCGTTTTCTTCTTCTGGAAGCCGATTCTATCATCGTGGGATATACGGCTTCAGAAGAACTCTCGAGCGGCGCTAAGAACGTGGCCAGCATTTTTAGTTTTGGAAAACTCTTGCAGAAATCCCTCTGGCTCTCCGGGAGACGACGAAAACACAGCAGTTCTTATGCACATCTCGTCACAGGCTCGCGCGGCAGCGGTGCACCTTGCAATTGAACCACTCCGACAAGTTCAGTCCTGTGTTTTCCTCGGACTGTATTCCAGCCTGGGCTCGGCTCAAGACACGGCAGTTCAGCCGGAACTTCCAAACTCCATGGCCGTTGTCCCTCACGCGGAAGAGAGGCGGCACACAGACCTCCGATTCCGGGATGTGGGAACGAGTTTCTTGATCGATCCCAGATATGCTTCTTAGACTTTTTCGCGGAATGTTTTGGTTGGATTTTCGCGTGAATAGCGCATAAGAAAGTCGTTCCCACACGAACAGGTTGAGCGAGGATATATGTAGGTACCTCGAAGCTATTCATCAGAGAGCGAAGCCAAGGTGTGTCTTGGCGAGCGGAGAGCCTCTCTGATTTATAAATCACGTTGACATATGTTCGTTCCATGTTTGAGCAAGATTGGAAAAGCCCATCGACGAGCTGGAACGGAGCTTTTGATGGTGGGGTGAGATGGTTGGTTCGTTCGTTCACCCACTCACCCGCTTCGCTCATTCAGTGCAGGGTGGGCAATGGTCCGAAGAAATCCGATCTTTTGGTCGACGATGAGCGCCCGTACGTCGGTCGGTCGTCTCGTGGCTCACTTGCTTTCTTGCTTGCCATCCAGTTAGGCATCCAGGCAGTCAGCTAGGTTGCTACAGGAAGACGAAACGAGAAGCCTCAGGCCGGGAGTCGTGAAACCCGAGACGAGACATCCTCCTACCACGACGAACAGCGAAGTCTCGAGAGCGAGTGAGCGAGCAGTGACGGCAGGACAGCCAGGCAGCAAGCAAGCAAACGAACATGGGGCGAGGTGAATGAACGGACGGACCGACTGACGGACGGACGAGCAGGAGAGAAACTGCTGAAGAGACCAACGAAGCAAGCGAGGAAAGAGGGGACACGACGCACTCTACGCAGATTAGTAAGCTCGCTCTCATGAAGTGTCCGCCGCAGCTGGCTTTATGGCATCGTTGTTATCGCAACGATCTGGTGACTGTCCGTCGAGAAGTTCCATTTAGGAGCCCCTTGGATAGCGGACGAATTTGGTCGGATACCGAGGACAAACATCGCTGAAGCCTATGACCTCCTTCCCCTCCTCCAACATCAGCAGATCATAGTGAACGGTTCATTAGTGTTCCCGCAGAACTTTGACCTCTGTTGTGGAGAAGAGAGATGTCTCACTTTCTACAGCCGGGTCCTATTGCGCGCATCAGAAGCCCGAACCAAAAGCGAAATTTCTAACTTTGAGTTCGGGTATCTCGCACCTCGCGATCCGCGTCCGGTGCCTTTCCAAAGTTCAATGTTCTTGAGAAGAAAACGAGCAAACCAAAACCAAGCGTCGTTCACTTTCCATGGCACGTTGACTTTATAGGTGGCTGATACTTCCATCGATATAATCTGCATTTGGTTCATCTATTGGCAGAACGCTCCGAGTTGATCGGAATTCAGGAGCGTTCACAAACCCTTCTGACAGCTGTTCCCGTCTCCGGGCCGTTCCGTTTTTCTTTCGTTCGTTCGACTCGGGTCGGCCCTCTACCCGGCTCTCGGTAACGGTTCGATCCGAAGACTGGTGACAGTTAACGCCCAAACGATAACCTCCAATGGCAACTTTTTTAGTCAAACAAAACAACAACAACAAGCTCGACGCCGATAACCTCGGAATAATGAATGTGCATCGACGTATGAGATTGGATCGAACGGCTCCGTAGTTGGGAGTGAGTGTCGCTATGGAGGATAGGAAGCATGACTGGAACGCAATAGTTTCAGCAAGAAGCTTTTTCCCGCTGGATATTTGGGAGCGAAGTTCCTCCTACGCGTCACAGTAGTTTGAATCTCTTCAAATTGCACCCAGAGGACCGCCTGTCCAAAGTGTACGACGTCTTTTATTCAAGCTCGGATACATGAGTTGTACAATAGCTCGTGCTCGAACTCTCTGCGACATCGAAAAAGAGAGGTAACATGCTCCTCAAACCGCGCAGGTAACGAACAATGAGCGCGGGAATTTCCAGGTCGCATTCGGAGTTTCCCTGAAAATCCATTCTCATCGATTTCCTTCCTCGAGATGGTCTAGCGCGGTCAAAACTCCATTCCCCAAGTACAGATATTGATGTGCGGCGCATTGATGCCGCCTAATTTGGCACCTAACCTAGGCGTGGGTGTCAACAAAATATTAACGAAGTATCTCCATGATACATTTTGCCGACGTTTTGAACGACGACGCGAGATACATTCCCTAGGCGTGCAACTTGTTCTCTTGAATCGCTTGGAAGAGGCCGGGGAGTGTGATGCCACTCGAAACGTCAGGCTGAGTGAGCTAAACTAAATCAAGTTGGAACTCCTGTCGAGACGGTCGCTATCGAGGCGCTGTAAATGAATTAGATCACGTCACTCCGTGTCGCACAGCCGGACATTTTTTTTTTCGTTCGAGGGGAGGGAATTCCTGACCGCACGCCTAGGATATCCTGTGAACGGGGAACAGTGGCGGTCCTATGCCTCCACCTACAAGCTCCCTTTCTTTTTGGACAGGGCAATACACCTTGAAGGTCCATGAGGCATTTGAAGCAACGACAAAACTCGTCATGACTAGGTTTCGGAGTCCCAACGAGGCCTGACATGGAACAAAGAAGACACTCGGATAGACACTGCCGCGGGAATGGCGGTCCTTCAGATGAATGAACACCACCATAACTCTCTTGTGATGGTGCCTTTGTGATGTTTCACTTGCGCCATTGATGATCGTTCTATTCTCTTTGGATCCCGCTCGCGCTTCCCCCCGCACTAGATTTCGCGGAGTTTGAATGATAGTACGTGTTTACGAATGAACGGAACAAGGCTGACGGATTTGGCTTGCTCTCGACGACTCTCGTCGTCTTAGGGGCTCCTCTTGCGGCTCGACAATGAACCAGAATGTATTGGAGCTTCCCCGTTCCACTCATACACTCTATTATCCTTTTCTTTCTCAATTTCTGTGTCGTAAAAAATAAGAGAAGGCTATTCCTTTCTCCGCGCCGCCGCCGACGACTAAGATGACGCGGAAGGAGGGCAAGGAATAAGGGAGACGAACAACTCCCAGCAAAACGGGATCTAGACGAAGGATGGAGATCCCTGAGGAGAAACGGCCCCTTGTCCGTTCATTACCTCGCAACGCACCAAGAGTTTTGGATCTGTCGTCTCACGCAGTCGACGTTGCCTTGCACGCGCTCGCGCGCTCCGTCAAGTGAACTGAGCAGCTGGTTAGCTTGGTGTCCGAGAGGCTGCGAGAAGCTGATACAGAAAAAAGAGGAGAGCAGCGAACGGTGGACTCCCGCATGATGATGATAACTATATCGAGCAGCGGGCAGAAACGGCTGCGGCGGCGATCGCCGGCAGAGCCAGAGATAATCACAATAATGACGAGCGAGAAGCGAAGCAACAAAAAAGGAACAAGGAACTCCAAGCAACGACGAAAAACGCGCCGTGATTATCATCTTGAGATCCCGTTCCATCTTGAGAATCCATTTCGGGATTTTCAAAACGATCTTTTCTTTTTTATCCATAGCATTGTTGATCTTCATTCCGCGATGATTAAAGTGTTCCTCGTGGCTTAGCCGCTAGAATATCCTCGGGGATTCTCACTTCCACTTTCTTCAGTCAACGAGAAAAGCGGGAAATTCGGAACTGGAACCATATTTGAGCATATTTTCATCGACTTCCCCTCTTTCGGATGCCGCATGATTATCGGCGTTATGAGTTGAACTCCTGTGCCTCAAAACGAAACCGCACGCAGTCCACTCTGCTCGCTCCATCTGAGGGAGACCTTGCCTGATTCGGCGGTGAGAAAACATTCCGCGCATTTTGTTCCTGTTGTTCTGCTCACCCGTAATGGGAACGGTATCTCGAAGGGAAAGTGAGCCAACTGTAATTACGACGATGCAGTTTTCTATCTTCCTCCGGCGGTCGCTAGCAGTCAGTGTGTCGGCCTGGCAGGCGCGCTTCATCCTCTCTTGAGCTCTCGGGTTGTTCCCCGTTTTTCTCAACGTTCTCCTGTTCCTCGCGCCGGCTCCTCGTTCTCTTTCTCAGAGATATCTCAAGAGACACTCTCGGATCGTCTAATCTCTGCGGAACACAACCCTATATCATCTTCAACTGCCGCAGCCTGGCGTGGCCTCTGTCGGTTGCCGAACGTAGGCGCTCAGAAAGTCAGGAAAAACGCTATCTCGTGCTCCGAAACGTGAACATATTCGAACATTTGTTTCCTCCGACCTCGAACCGAGAATCATGGATGTCGCGGATTCCTACAAAGCAAGACGGGATCTCTGCACTCGGTCATGGCGCACCTGCGGAAAATTCTCGATTTACCGATAAACTTCTTGAATCGCTGTCGCTAAGGTTCGAGAGTTTTCGAGGTCGATGTTCGAGCTTGCTGCCTGCTTGGAGGGAACGTTAATCCGTTGATCCGGAAAAACGTTAAAAAAAATTTCTCTGATTTCTATGGATGCGTCGAGGATGAGTAGCGTCAGTTTCCCGGACTGTAATCATCGTGACCGACATGAACCGGGTACGGCGTACGACACAAATCTCACTGAGCACCATTTGACCCACTGACAAATGTCTGCGACACCAAACAGAACCGGTTTATTCCCGGATCCCGATCGGAGCTTTCCAGAATATCCTGAAATGGAGCTCAGATGAGGAATCTTGCCTGCGAGTTCAAGAGAAGAAGATAACGGCTGTTCCTCAAAGGATACCCGATAGCGTTATGAACATGCAACATCGCTCTCACGCAATTTCTCGGAGATAATTTCGATACTTTACTTCTAGGAAAGGAATCCTCGAGATTTGATTTCGATCAAAACTGCTTCTGATATCGAGAGACGAAACGATCCGCGAAGTTGTTGTTCGGAAAATGTGCCGTTCGCCAAGCACAAGGGTTCTGGAGCGTTACCGGTGATGGAACATTCATTTTGAAAGCATCCCTCGGAAAACTGCGTGCGGCATGCGATTGTTGCAACGGCACGTTTCCCAAAGCTCGTTCGATCGATAGATCGCCGAAGTAGATTTGGTGCAGCAGTAGCTCATACGATTAGTTTGGTATAACACACAGGTTTATTTGCAAGTAAATAACATGTGGATAGGACAGGATAAAAAGGTCAACGACCCGAGAGAACGACCCGAGGCCGCGCGCATCGCCTCCGAATAAATGTTCATGCGAGGACGCGAGTCTGACGTTCGGTGTCGCGTGGGCGAACTCGATGAATAAATAACGCGATCGAGCTTCTCCGAGGCACAGGACGGCCTCTAGTCGGTCAGAAACGACCCTCCAAATTCAGGAACAAACTACAAAGGAACGCTGCCAGACTTCCTGACAAGACGGTCCGGTGAAAGTGACAGGAAGATGACCCTGGACCGAGACAACGGGTCTGAGGTACGGTGGCGGCGTTGATGAGAGACTGTTGATGACCACGTCGAGGAATTTCTTTACGGTTCCATTAGGTCTTCCATCCGCGACAGAGTTCCTGCAAGAAACACCCCCGACAGTCTTTCTCGATTCGTCTCCCAGGTGTTCGGCTTCGTCCCTTCAGTTTGCTTGTCTTTGCTTGCTGATCGGGAGTAGTTCGACCTTTTCCTCCCGCATTGTCACTCAGACGGCTCGACAGACATCCAACAGACAGTCGCAGATGGAGGAAACAGAGACGAAACGATTCAAGCGAGCGACAACCACACTGCTACTCGTAAACCTTGTGATTTGATGATGACGGCTTCCTCCCGGATCATATTTACTGCGAGCCGTGCCTGCTACTTGTTAAACGCAAGTCAGAGGGGAGGAACGACGAGGAATCAAATCGAAGGAGAGAAGTGGATGAACGCAGAGGGAAACAAACGGTCCCAACCGATCGTATTGGCCTCATTAGGAAGCGCGAATCCGGCTGTGCGACGACGATGAACCGATTCCTCGAACGCACGCGTGCGTGCGGCTGCGACGGGCTCCGGGTCGTCGTTGTCGCAAGAAAAGCTAAGGCTCGTTGTCGATGTTGGCGACGGCGGCGGCGGCGACGACGAAAGAGACGACGACAAGGGGAAAAAGAGAACAGCAAAAGAGAAAGAATTTGTTCTGCACTGTCTCCATTTATTAAGCGCGTCACGTGCGAACCAGCTCTCAATTCGATTAGATTGACTTGTTAAAGAAAAGCTCTCGCTCATTCGCGGACTCCCGTTCTTCGGAAGGGTCGTCGGTCGTAGCCCAGGGTTCACCCGCGCTGTCTTTCACTAGACGGGTGGGTTCGACGGCGACAACGACCGGACGAAACGGCTGCGTCAGGAATAGGGGAGGTACGCTCCACTTTTTCCCGATGACAGAGCAGAAACAACTCACTCGAGTCGAGGCCTAACGCGTAGATTGCTGCTCCCGGACTCCCAAATCCGAGTGAACAGAGCAACAGAATCAACTCTGCTCTTGTCACCTCGGTGTTTCCTCAATGAATAATAATTGGTTTCACTCTTTTTTACCATCATCCCGTGACTCTCCCGCTTCCGGACAGGGAGGACGACTTAAATCACCGAGAATGCCGAATTTTTCCTCTTATTTCCGGAGATCTCCTTCGCAGTAACATGACGTTGGCGTAGAACAGCTCTTGTTTTCAATGCGGACTTCACTCGGGGAATGTTCCCGCTCCAAGTATGACATTACACCAGCCCTTTGACACGAATGACAAAGTCTACTCTTGACTTCATCGCGTAAGCGAGTTCATGGGATTCCTTCCTTGCAGTAGGATAGAACAGCTCCCTGACGGGAATCACACAGGCCAAGGATAGTTTCCTCTTCTTGTGTTTTTGAGCTTCCGAGAGAAAGTATCAGAATCGAGCACACGAAGCCGAGCGCAAGATATTTCATGGGCGAGAGGATAGGCGTATTCCCAAGACATGGAAACTATCCCGTCATATATTCTGAACGAACTCAGCTGGAAGCTCGATACAGCGAGCTCCGATACTGTGGAAATCTTTGTGCAACGAGCCATTCTTTCCGATTCATTCGGTTGGTCTGCCATTAAGCTCGTGTTGGGAAGCACTCATTAGAATGAGCCGAACCCTTTCAGTTCTTCGTATTTGTTATAATGAGCCTTCAGTGAAGCTTTTTCAATGATTGGGCTGATATCGAAATACGGTAGTTGCTTCCCAACGGCATCACCCAACTGGCTTATCCAGTCTGAGTGAGGCAAGAAAACTAATGCTCTCTAGAATTGATGATGCACTAGACTTGGTGGTAGTTCAGAGAGTTGGATGGATTCCTCTGAGGATAAAATACTGTCTAATATTTCAACTCAAACGCTATTTTCGTCGCCTCGGGAATGGTATTGGGTCTGGGGGAGAAGTTTGTTCGCTTTTCCTTAACCGTACATCGCACCACAGGGTAACATGACATCATTGTTGGATGGGGTAAGACAAAACTCGTCCATATTCGCTCCTGCTCTGACGTTCTTCTGTGGATCGCAACAATGAGAAGTCTTCGCGAACTAAATATGAAGTTTTCACTTGCGACACAGGCCTCGCTGAGCGGCCGACCTCTTTGTCGGTCAGAGCCGTACTCGCTGCTTCAGCAAGAGACCACGGACAGTTCCTCACGAACGACCCGCAGAGGAGTCACATACAGTTCTCGTGGATCTGAATTTCAAGAAAAGCTCCAAAACCTGAATTCAGGATTGAACGATTGCACTCACTCCAGGGGGCATATTTTCGGAGAATACATTTTCACAGGGAATTTCGAGGAGGTCGAGTACAATTATTCTCGAAGTCAGCACATGATGTATTTTCCAGTTCAGTCACTGAGTGAGTCTCGACAAAATGTCCAATTGATCCGAGCTTGGCATTGAAATGAAACTGAAACTTGTCGGCCCCACAAACGCCGAAATGTTTGAGGTTGCTAGCTCACAGTCACACAATTCAGCAACGTTTCTTTGTATCCCTTGCCAGAGAATGAGGATTCCGAACATCCTGAAATCGATATAGAACTTGAAAACCATGAAGGATTCCAGGTATTCGATTCCGGCAGAAGTTGTCCGCCCCGAAGCCGGCTACACGATCTAACACCCTCTGGGACTCGTTTGGAAAAATTATCTAATGGTTTCCCGCGGAGTCATTGCCAATTCATGAAATTGTTATTGAGCAATTCTGAAAAAGTCCGGCATTTGTGAGGGACGATGTGAGCTCAATTTTGAGACCGCACAAGCCTAACTGAAGAAATATGATAATTTCACTTCAATCTCTTTTCCCTTTTATCCGAATTTCATGGACTTCTCCCGAAAATGAGCGTCTTGAGTTCAGGTTTCAAATGTGTCGGGTTTCTTAAGAATCCGTTTCCATTTGACCAAGTCATGGC
Source organism: Neoseiulus cucumeris (assembly GCA_021527715.1). Classification (NCBI taxonomy): domain Eukaryota; kingdom Metazoa; phylum Arthropoda; class Arachnida; order Mesostigmata; family Phytoseiidae; genus Neoseiulus; species Neoseiulus cucumeris. Next base: position 352,845 of record JAJSRV010000027.1, on the reverse strand, counting down.
CTCCGTGTGTAAGAGGAAGAAAATTCCCGATCCAGACCGGCCGTCTAGATCAAGAGCATCATTACTAATTTCCACCACGAGCATACATATGTATGTATGCACGGGGAGGCATCTTCATGATACCTCACAAATTACTGTTCGATTGTTTGCTCGCAATCGAGCGCGGCAGGGCGATCTCGAGATCGTACGAATCTTCCAAGTCACGTTTCCGCGAGTATTTGTTGGCAGCACAGTGCAACGAACAGGAGATGCTTGCCGCGGCTTCCGAGCCGAAAGGAGAAGAAGAAGCTGCTGCTACCACGGTAACATCATCATATGGAGGGGAGCGTAGGCTATTTTAAAGCTATAATTCACCCTGAAGGCTCCTCCGCAGCCGAATGGGGTGGAGGCCTGCGCGATAACTGTGGCTACCCGGAAGTCTAACGGCGTTTGAACGGAAATGCCCTTGATGGTGCTTGTGAATCTTCGGGGCGGTCCTGTTTGCCCGATTCCCGTTCACTCCGAGCCGAACCCCTCGTGTCCCTTCTTCTCCTCATCATCTCCTCCCACATGCCGCTGCCCTAGGCAACAGGCGTTGCAACAACCTTCGCCTTATGATGGCAGCGAACGTTTTTACTCTGCCGCCTGGGTGTCGGTGTTGCTACTGCCGTTGTTACTGCAACGGTTTGCTGAAGGCCAAACCATTGCCACGGGAAAGCGAAGCTTCTGCGTTTCCAAGGCTGCCGTTTGTTGACTTGGAAAAGAAACAACTGTCCCCATCGCGTTCTTTGACTGACCCAGAGAGAGTTGGTACTTACTGTACACTCCCATCTTGGAGGTCATCTCAAATGTTAGTCGCGTGGAGGCCGGAAACGAAAAGTTTCCACTTGCCTAGGACTCAAACAGTGTTTACTTACTCATTTGTGCGAGTGTATTTGTGGAGCCCAGGGGATGTATTGGTAGATAAACAGCCGCTCGGACATTTGCGGGAAGCAGGGCATGCATGACGACGGGTAGATCGTTTTTCCCCGACGTTGCTTGTGATCGGAACGTGTTCCATGTTCCCAGGGAGGGACGAAAGAATCTTTCGTGCAGACGTTCCTAGGGCCTGATGTTTGACCCAAACATCTCATCGAATCTAAAAATTCAAAGAATAGAACTACGTTACTTTGACAGCCGCCATCATTTAAGGAAAATTGACTAAACAAGGCGACCATTTCCGATTACCTGCACAGGACCCGCATCGAGGAATACAGAGTTCCAAGGACAGGGAAGAATACCGGAGAGTCGCGGAATAAGAGCGTTGCAAAATTGCAAACAGAACAAAAATAGCAACACGCTTCAGTCTACCCAAGGATGAATGGTGCGGACGTAACCAGGCGAGTATTTATATTTTTGTTCAGGAACTCCCCCTGGAAGCTTCGAGAAAATGCGATGATTCTGTCAAAATGTTGGAGTAGCGTCCAATTAAGCAGAAAAGGTTGTTTCGTCTGTGAGCCCTGACTCGCCTCCGTTTTCCAGATTCGTAATTCCTTGTCAATCGCTTGTGATCGAAGTGCTCGAAACAATTTTCGGAGCTTGTCATTTGACCTGATTGAGGAAGTAATTACCTTGCCTCGACGCATCACTTTCGAATCGTACCCGCATTTCAATCCACTGAATCCATACGACGGGAGATTAAAAAAGAGTTCACAGGAGTGCGGCTCGGATACCTTAGTGGAACAGGAGGTAACGCAGCCAAAAAACAGGAAAGGTAGCTAGACCACGACAAGGGTTGGCGGAACGGGTAAACAGGCACGAAGACGGGCAAGACTTCGTGTCAGGGACTTTGGACGACGGGGGAAGAGAGAAGGACGTTGCTAGCAACGACGACGGAAGAGCCGAACAAACGAAAGAAATGAGCGCAAGGTAAAGAGGTAATGTCTTTAGCAACGCTTTGACATCGTGATCCACCTGATTTATAGGCGACGCTGACACCGGCATCCATCAGGAAGCCTGTGAGCAGAGAACGGACGGAGACGAAGAAAGAACTGCTTTGCTTCTGCAGTGGGGCTGACGGACTCGTTGGCTGTCTGGTTGGCCAGCTGGCTGGCTAGCTCCACGAGAAGCCAGGGACCGAAGAAAGAGAAAAGGAACGAAAGCTTTATCTCGCTTCTGCATCGCTGCACAGCCGAAGGCCAACGAGAGGGGAGCGAGCAGAAAGATGCCAATCGCTCTGCTTTCAACGTGTCAACCAACGAACCGAGGGGAGACCCGCTCTGAGTCGATCCCACCCGCCACGCAGCGCAGCCGAGAAGACCCAGTCTAAAGATCAACAGCACGGCCGGCCCCCGACGGAGAGTAGAGAACGAGTCAACCAGCCAACAAACCAAACAAGCTCGCAAGCCGGTCTCTCGACAGCCATCCGCACCCGTGTAGACGACGAGAGTCATCCTCACACTAGAGGGGACACACAGTTGTCTGATAGAGCTGCCGAACCGAAAGGAAAACGACCTTCAACCTCGTCCATCATCCCCCATCACTACAAGATGTCTCTTAGATGCGGAGCATACTCCTACAGACCATACAAAGAGAATCCTTTGACAGCAAATGCCTCGGTGCGCTCTTCAAAGTTCGATAGCGAAGGCGTGAACTTTGACGACCTTCCGAATTGACTCGAAAAATTGAAAATCGGAATGGATTTCACTTCCACTCTGAAGGTCTTCACAAACAGAAGTTCAATCACGAATTCCTCAAAGCTCATCAATAACCACCCTAAATTCCAGTCGCTGAAGACTTCAAACGTCGTCCCCTCCGACGGCTTCTTGTTCAGACAACGCTTGGAGCACTTGAGAGTTTATGCCTGCTCGGAACGAACGGGACAAAGACCCGAGGAAACACTTCTGAGGTCGTTCTGTTAATAATTCTCTGTCTCGATCTACCGAGCCCTTAATCTTTTTTTGCTCTCGTGAATGAGATTCACAATGCCGCCAAGACTTCCATCCTGGAAACTTGTGACAAATGGAAGGCTACGCTCCTATTAGAAACTTTGGGCCTCGCTGAAAAAGGTCGACTCTTGGGTGTAGCCTACGGAGTCGTCGGCTCAAGCTTATCTGCCACGACACAGCCCGAATCCGTTAGCGATCGGAGTGCTTTCGTTATTTCGCATACACCGAATCCGAGGCGAAGTTTCCGGAGCCGGGGCTCGCGAACATTCATCTAGATTCTAAAAACGAGTCACCAACGATGTTATGATTAACCTCCATCTAAAAGCGACTTCCTAGGGTAACACTTTCTTCTGCTTTTTCGCTCCAGGTATCTACAAGTTAGGGGATCTACTTTTTTCGTTCGTGAGAATCCGAGAATCTATTTCTGAGATTTTATTAGACGGTTATCGAAGTATCAGAACGAAGAAAAAGAACAAAAATAGTTGTTAGCAATCGTTGAGATACAGCTAGAGATGAGGAGCCTTCTCCGCTCTTCGGCTAAATGAATCCTCCCTATTCCTCGAAAGCGGGAGGTGTTGATTATATTTATTGCACTTCAGACTTTATGTATAGTAAGCGTGACCTTCATTTTGGTGGGACAACTCCATCGATCGCTTATTTGTTTATTCCTTTGACTCCAATGGGAGATATTATGATTCTGCGGCTCGGAAATCTCGAAGAAAACGGGCTCAGGGAGGGGGGACTCGAAAACCTTGTTCGCCTGAAATTCGACGATCCTCCGATCTACGGTGTTTTCAGGTAGGGCTTTCATCCGTGTAAACTCTAATTAGTCATGAACGCCCTTCACCTCATCATTCTTTTTCAGGTGGTGTCTCTTTTTTCAAAACTGAAATATTCCGAAATGTCTTCGAGGAAAAGTGATGGTATCAGAAGGTGCTCGACCGATCGAGAGATTTCTCTGGTTGATTTGCAGACGGTCTTGCGATCGGGCTTCGCTTCCTGGCTTCTCCCGCAGATAGGAGTTCGGTTCTATTAAGCGACGAAGTCTTCCAATTTGAATTTAAATCTTCGCAGCCGCCAGGTGGTACGAAAGCCAGCCAGCCAGCCACCGACGGACGACTTAAGCTTTCTTAGTGGTCTTAGTGATGGTAGCGGTGGCGGCAGCGGTCGTGGTGGTGGTGGTAGTCGTCGTTGGGGCTAATAAGGCTTTCAAGTGAACATTAATATCAAGCAGGCAGGGACGGATGAACGAGCGAACGTACCATCCGACGAACTTCTTCCTTAGCCTTTCTCTCGACGAAACAAAAAGGAAAACCACTCGTTTCTCCGAGGAATTAAACCCTCGCTCCTTGCACTCCTACGTAGCAATCATTAGCAAAGGAACGAACCACCGCTGAAGGAAGAGAAAAGCCTGGAGAACGGTGAACTTTCAACGTCATAGATCAACTATTCCAGTGAATGAGCACCCAAGTTCCTCGCGAACTGTTGCGCAGCACGCCCTCATAGCTGCTCATCTCCTGGGAGCTTATTGCAGGAAGATGTCTGCGAGAAACTGGGAACGTTATCAGCACAAGTGCAACTCAGTGAACGATGGGAAAACACTAAGCATATCGTCGAGGCGGCGGACCCCAACCATCCACTGTTCAAAGAAGGTGACGTCATTCCGCGACAACTCCCAGATTTCCTGGATCGTTCGAGACTTCTAATGGAATTCGTCGGAGTTCGCAGACGATACATCGTGATTTGAAAGCACCGGTCCTCGCTCGCTATGGAAGAACAGCCTCTTCTCGATTTATTTTCATTGAACGGGATTTCCATCTTAATGATCGAGTCCGGGTACGTGTAGAACTTGTTCTGTTCTACCGGAATTCGTGGCGCTTGGCAAGGACCCCGTACGAGACAGCGGCCACCGTTCAAAAGCAGTCGGCTCCTATTCCAGCACAACACAGCGATTCCCCCATTTCAGGTAACGAACTGCCTGAGCAGGAATTATTGGTACCGACTAGGCAGACGAGGGATGAGCGTGACACTGAAAGTACGAACGTTCTGCCGAATGATAATGAGGTCACGATAGTTCGTTTCTGGCGTGTTCCCTTTTTGTATTCGTTGAGTTCAGTTCGAAGGTTTGCGTCTGTTCGGTTGGTCGGCTTTCGTAGTAGGAGTTTCGTTTCCGTTCTCGCTCCGCAGTCGGGGTCTTTCCACTCGAGATTTCGTCCATTCCTCCCGGAGACCGAACACTTTCCTCTCGACAGTGATTTTCCACGGGGAGTGATTCCCGATAGATGGATCTGGGCTGCGAAGAATCCGGAAAACACGTCTGGAGCAAGAAGCCCGGGACCGAGAGAAAGCGTATGATGCTCATCGGCGTGCATCCCTTGAGATGGATGCCCTATTATGTGAAGTTGTGTTTTTTATTCGTTCTGTTGATGACAAAGAAGTAGTGCATCGGTTTCTTATGCGCGAAAGCAATAGAGGGAGTCGACCCCAACTTGACATGTGAGTGAGACCATTACGAGCAGCGTCCTGGTACAAAAACACCCTACCATGAAGTTAGGAAGATAATTTGCCAAATGGCTCCTGGGAGAATCTGATGGATGTATGAACTGACTACTCCTCACCAGCCCTCGTTGCTCACCGTCGAGTTGGACGCGCCGACTGACTGACCAACCGCAATCCATTGCGCTAATAGCAATTATCATTATTAAAGTGTCCCTCATTCTGTATAACTACCTTGGCGCCGATTCTTTTGTCATCGGAGTGCGTGCGCAACTGGACAAACGCATTTATAAAAACAACAAATACCCGACCGTGGAACTGAGAACGACTTCCGCTCACTTGACAGATTTTGCAAAGTACCGAGCAGACGAGTCAAGTGGTCAGCGTGTCCGCACAAAAACGCTCCCACGTTCACAACCACAGCAGCCTCCACGCCTGGAAGATCCAAGCTTCTAATCTCGGCTGCCCACTCCAGAAATAGCTTCTATTTTTCTCCAGTCTGTAGAAGACAAATGTTCGAGTGATCTATCCCGAGAGCCGCGCTCGCCTGCGGGGCGCGGAACCCGTCCTCAAGATTGTTGAAATGTGCTCAACAGACCACCGTTCGAGGGAACGTGACGAAGCTCGTACAACTATAAGATTTGCATCCGTGCACTTCAGGCTGATACGAACTCGTTCAATCCTTTGAACTCGAGGTTGAACACTCAATTTATCACTTTGAAATTTCCATTTTCGTTTCGCAAGACTCGAGAGGCGACGAGAATGAAAGACGACCTTCTGAATGCTCGGAACGATTTCCTCATTCGGGAAACAACCGCTTCCGAAACTCTGAATCTCGACATTCACTCAGAGGTAGGGACTACGATTTGGGAAACGCTTATCCATGACCTCGCTCATCCATGTACCGGATACATCGCTCGCAAGCCCGAACCAAAACTTTCCAAGGTCCCCATAAGTTCTGTCCCGACGGAGTCGTGCGATTTCTTTCCTATGCGGCTACCGTTCGACCGTAAAGGACCGACTGTCGTCAAAAAGTCTCTTTCAGATATTGAGCAAACTCAGCGACACGGAAGGTTCAGTCAACAACTCGCCGGTCGAAACATTTGTAGTCATAAACTCGCGCAATCGCCGCAAGCCGATAATCTGCCAGTGTGGGACGAACGAATTTATCCGGCCACGACAACGTTCTGAATGGCATTTGTGGTCTGTCCGCTTTGCTGTACTTGATTGCGACAGCTGACAACTATGTATCCTAAGCGGGTCTCAGCTGGTATTTCCACGGCGACAGCGGCGGCATTTCGGTGCTGTGATACGGTGGTTCGTTTTTATAGTGAACCATCAGTCTGCCTTCTGCGCACCGAGTAGTGAGAACGGACGATACAGTTTACTACCTTACGTCTGGCACCCTCTGCTGTCGTAGGACTGGTTTTCACCTTCATCGCTTTTACCTCCCCGTTACACAAACCGCAGGAAGAAAGAGAAAACCGAGGGAGGAAGGAAGGAAGGAAAAAAAGATGCGGATTGGAAAGAGAGATAAGCCAAGACTTTTACAGCGTCATTTTTCCACAGCTGGAAACAAATTCTCCGAAAACGCACTGCTGTCAAGTTGAGCTCTCACCTGAACATGATGCACGCGCAGTTTCCAAAACTACGACATAACACCAGTTGAGCCGACGGATTAGAAGCTTCAGGGAACCAGAGAGAATTCCTGCTTATTGAATCCCTGGTCGGTCGGATGGGAATTTCGCTTTGTGTTCGTTCACGTCAGGCCGCTGTTCGGTAAATAGGGGAGCGTTTGATGCTTCGGAGCAAACTCCGCCGACACTCATGGGGTATCAGGCCCGAAAGAGAGGAGATTTCGCCAAACGAGTTGATATTTGCATAGGCATTATCTCAAGGTCAAACCAACTCTCGTTGAAATACATCCCTCTCTGTTCTCTAACAGGAGAATGCCGGTCTAATTGGCCTTCCCCCGCGGGCTCTACTTACTGATCATGCTCCCTCCGCCTCTTTGTCTGATCTTCGGTCCAATACTCGGTGAAGAGTTTCCCGAAAAAAAATTAAGAGGGTAGTCTCTACGAGACTACCGTCGTGTTTTGCGGGAAAACGTCATCCGCGTCTTAGGGATGCAGTCCAGGGATAATTGTGATGTTTGTTTTTATATCGTGAGACGAAACGCAGCATGAACTGTCCTTCCACTGATTCCGACCGCAGCTTTTCCTGTTGTTGCGGCGACGATATAGGCGTTGTTCATGGAGCTATGCTGCTGTGCGTACCGACTGTATGTTTCCATTCGAGCTTTCAGTGTGAATGTTTCTCCACAACCTGCTGGCCCTGTGAGGAAAGGTTGGATTGGTTCTCGGTTTGGAGCATGCAGACGGTGGATTACTTCCAAAACGAGCTCGAGTTGTTCTGGATTTGTTTGACGCAATAAGGAAGAGTAATCATTTTATGCTCATATCATAACATTCGTTCTCGGTCATATGGCACTCACGGAAGGTGCGTTAGTGTACTCAGTCAGGTCATCATCATTAGGTTGCATCATAGAGCTAGTAGGAGTATTGTTTTGTTCAGTGAGGACCGCATCGTCGACTCGTTCATTCGCGATGCAGATTGCTTCTATCTCACGAATGATTTCGTCGATGTTGATGTTGGCTTCGAACTCTTTTCGATTTTCGAGAATTTCACGTTCGTGTTCCTCGTAAACATGGAGGAAATTGTCTCGATCAATGATGCCAAGGAGCTCATTCCGGAAGGGGAAATGCAACAGAACCATCTCTCGCTTGTGGTTGAAAATATCATTCTTATCGTAGTTAGGGTATCTGAGGATTCTACAAATAGCACGAAGTTTGTAACGGCTACTGCGATTTCCGTTCTCGTCGTCTTCAGAATCCTCAAACGCAGGGAACTGACATCTTGCGATCGTATCTCACGAGGAACACCGAAGTATATGGATGGGAATGACGATTCCTCAGCGAATTTGTCGCGAAGAAGACTCTCGGGCGTTCGATTCTGACCTGGGGCTATATCCAGCCAATGGTCTTCATGCCACATCATCGTTTGCTGCATAGTATGGATGAGTTCAGATGCTGGCGCCTCTTTGGAATTCAAAGGATCTATGATTTCGTCAAAGGAGGCTCGTGTGTAGATTTCAAAGCTCGAGTTTCTGAACTCCGACCAGTCAACAGTGATATTGTACTAACGGTACAGCGGCTGTTGAATCAAAAAGCGTAACCAACACTCTATGAGCCATTTCTTGACGAAACCGCTGAGATACCATCGAATCAGTCGAAAAACAAAGTCATCGTCTGAGGCCGCGATAAACATTGTACCATCGTGTTCACGTCAACAGGTACGTTGATCACCTGACAAATTATACCGTAACCCTCACACCGTAACCGCCGAATTTGCATTAAAGGGATCGGAGGGGAAATTAGTCGCTCCGTCAAGACATCTAGCTTCGGCAAGTTCGGCGGTTCCGGTGGATATTTATAACCATTACTCTTGCTCATGAATGGAACTCTGATGTTTCCACAAACCACAAAGCACTTACTGCACAGTCTGAAACCTGAGGTATGTATCCTCGTTCGGGAAATCTGAACTCAAGTAATGAGCTATTCGAATAGTGGCCGCCTTGAGACGATTTTAAGCGAATTTTCACGATATTCTAGATCGACACACGACCGCGCCGGACTGGAAGTTTCGTTGTTTCGCAAATGGACCAATGAAGAGCCGATGGTTTCGGTATGGTGCACCAAAACCCGATCACTTTTCAGTGAATTGTACATTCATGCAACGCCCTGAGTCGGGATCGAGCGGCGCTCCGGGATCACTGTCGAATGAAGCACCGTCGGGCGAAAGCCGGACAAGTTCATGTGGTTTTATAACCAGACAAAACGACTATTTATGCGGAATTCCTAGCTTTTCGGGGGTCTCAAAGAATTGCACAATGCCACCCTTCCCGGAATCAACGCCCAACCAAATTTGAACAGCGGCTTGCCCCATAAATTTCCAACCTCCTACAACAAAAAGCAACCGAGTTGGTCTAGCACGAAAAAAGTTTGAGTCCCTCATAGAGCTTCAAAATTCTAGGATTAGATGACGAAGTACTACCTAAGTGCCCCGCGGTCACAATAAAGACGTTTTCCCGTCAAAAGTTCGCCTCATGACATGAAAGCTGATTAGAAACTCAGTTGAGCGTTTCGGAGAATTGTCGAGGCATCTTCAGATCTGATCGGACGGGATGCGTTTCGAGAAAACCGAATGATCGTCGGACCTTCTGAAACGGAGCCATCTTGAGTGCGAATTTCTCTCTGGTAGTTGTACTTGAGCCAGAGATCTCGTATTCAATTCCATCCAAATTTCCAAAATTATGAAAACTTCAGAAGTTTTCTTTGCCTAAAGGTATGAAAATATTTCCTCTACTCAACCATCGATCGAGGTCCGAGGATTTCACTTTACGGTCCGGATATCCGGAAAGGGGAGCTGGAATGAGAGCGCAGTCCTTTGGAGATTTGCCCGGAAACAAGAAACGAAGCCCGTGTTTTCCAATTGGGTTGTTGGATATAGGAGCGCTTGTTGCAAACATCACATGAGACAGCAATCAAAAGGAGCAGAAAAAGAGAAACCTTACCCCGTTGTTATCTTCTTCTGTCGACGGCTCGCCATCAGTTGCAGACCGACTGAAAGTAAGCAGCAACGGGGGCAGCCAGGCAAGAACGGGCTCCGAGCCACGGGCCCGAAGCTGAAGGGCAAACAGAGGCAAGAGAGGCGAGCCTCGAAGGGCACGCCGCCTCGTCGTAATCAGGCCCTCCCGTCCGATGCACCGCTTGACGGACCCGAGCCGGCAGACGGGCGCTTGGGCAAACGGGCCGTCCGAATACTAACGCTCGAGGGATGCAAATTTCAAACACCGTTGTGTAGCCGAAGATGTGGCTGCAGCAATAGCAAACTCTTTTGTGCATTCGATACGCGCAGGATACAAACCGAGATTTGGAATCTCCCACCTGTCCGCAGGCGTTAGCTCTTGTCCCACGAGCTCGAGTTTTCTTTGCCCGGAAACAGGTGTTGTATCCTCCACGTTGAGTTGTCGAATTTGCATTTTCTCATCCAGAAATCCGATCGGGAACGTTCCTTGTATCGTGCAGCAGCAATTCATGTCTTGTATTCCGCAATAATTCTCCTGCCTTCATATCGGAAGGGCAAGAACAAGGGCCTGTCTTTTCATCATTTACTGGTGGTTTCCGCGACATAAAGTTTGATTGAAACGCGAGACGCTAGCCCCGTGTTGTTGTGACTACGGAAATACTTCACTTATTCATTGCGTCATCGGTCAATCATAAAATTTTCCTTGAGGCATGCTTGCAACTGCAAGCGGGTCATCCGGAGAAAGCCACAAAACGTGTGTGCGCAGAGGATCGCAGTTGCCTTCCGTTGAGACTCCGTCGAAACGGTGAACAAAGCCCGCTTTCTGTGTGCGCGTGTCCTGTTTTACTTTGACATACAGCACGGGAATCCGTTTCCTTGCCTGCCCCCCTTCCCCCCACTACTGCCCTCGTTGCGTTCGCCAAACCCTCATAGGAATGAAACGAGCGGTCAACCAACCAAGCGACCGACCGACTTAGCGGCGGACCTGCAGGCCGGCGAACGAAGAAAACAAACTCAATCATTTTTCACGAACACAACGGCAGTCCTGTGAGGAACGGCAGTGAAGTAGGAGGAGCTGCGAGGGAAGAGGCGCTCGACGACAATCGGACATGACAATTTATCACACGGCGGAGTGGAAAACGGGATGAGAGAGCATAAACATCATGAATGTCATACGAGTCGGTCTGCAACTAAAGGTCAGCGCTTGTCTGTACTCTTTGACGTCGATTTGAAACGACAGTCTCACCTGCGCCGACCTCTTTGCGTCCGGGAACACAACAGGGAATACTTTGAGCCGGCATCCATTTTTGGGCAGAATCGGATCATTGTGAGCACGATTCGAGTGTTTCTTTCCAGTTTCCATCGGGTTTGTACACTGTTTGCGACCACGTTACGAGTTTCTGTGGCTTTTAATTCCGGAATTGTTTTGCTGACCCGATTCTCGATACAGTTATTCCTATCGGAGTTCTCGGAATAACTTCAAATCTGAAGGGCAAAGATTGTTCGAATATCGGTGGGCGGTCACGGCGAAGTTGCGAGTGCGTTGGTTGGAATCGACGACGACCATTTCAATTCCGGCGCTGAGAGTGAGGGCTGGAGTTTTTAGTAGGATTCCGGACGCTGGCGGCTGAGTGCGTCAGACGCAATTTCTTCCGTTAGCAGTTTCCTTTTTCTACGCCTGCTCAGCTCGATACGCTTGTTGTCGTCCCCGTCGAATCGACTGCCGATGGCAGTTGCTGTAGCAGCAGCGGCGCAGCGTCTTTCGTGTCTTTGATTCTGTCGCACAGAGCTGCCGCTGCTGTTGTCGTTGTATCGACTCCAACAGCAGGGTTCCGTTGTCTTGTATTGGCAGGCTGGAAAATATTTCGAGTTGCTTTCGTCTTCGCGTACGTGCGTGCGCGCGCACCCACTCACTGATTTCCGCTCTGAGCCCTAGTCTGATTTTAATTCTCGTGATTGTTTCCGATTTGTTCCCCGGAGCCCACGACTCGTTTCACTTTCGACCTTCTCATCGAACGATCTGAAACAACGCGTTAACGGGGTCCATTCCATTCTAAACCGCGGAAACTCATTCCACAAGATGTAAACTTTGAATTCTGAAACATTGGCGATGGTGTGCCTCGATTCAAACCGCAATGCTCTCATGATTCATCTATTCATAATTATTTCTGCGAAATGCAGCGTTTCCAATTGTTATTAAAGTGATAAAGCATGCAGAGACCACTAGTGCTATTCGTCCATATCCGAAAATTGGACGCCATCAGAGGCGGCTTTCCATATTCGCGATCATTGGTGGATCTTAGAGCAACCGATCGTTGTGAGATGCGGGCGTGTCAAAGCCAATTTTGAAAACTCGTCTCAAGGGACCGCGAACCGGGATGACGTTGACTTTGATTTCACAAAACAACTTTTTACAACGGTCAGATCCGATCAATGTTTGGCGAGGGAACGTCGATTCGAACCATTCGATCTTTTTATGTGTCGAGAACGTTGGAAACCGTCTTTTTTGGTTTTGAACAAGTGATTCCCAATCTCAAGTCGTTCCAGATCCTCGAATTCGCAGAATAATTTCCACTCCTATCCCGAATTCTTCCTCGAACGGTTCTGTGACGACAGTCGAGCGGGACGGCGCGGCGATCGATCTGAATTACGACGAATGTAATTGATATTCCTGGCTCAGTTCCACGGATGGCAACCCGATGACGCAATGGACAACTCGGATTACATCGTTGTTTGTCAACAGACAAATCTCAACGTATCGAGGCGCTGCACGGTGTAAAAAATTGAAGATAAACAACTTCAAGGAAAATCTAAAATCTCCTTGAAGCGACTTTTTTTTTGGTGTCAGCGTCGCCGAAGACGAGAATAGTTCTCGAGTTCATCAAGCGAAGGAGTCGCAACGAAGCTGCAGAAGTAAATTTGCTTTTCGAAAGCTGACTGAGTCTCAACAATGGATGACACTGCGCCAAAGCATACAACAACCAGCTCCTCAGCATCGTCTTCTGAAAAGCAAGCAGCGATGGCAACTATCGACTCTTTCTTTGAGCTTCTTTTACATTTTCCTACTCTGCGACCCGTTCCCTCTTCTCGTGAGTTTTTCCCGCATCCGAGTCTTCTAGACTTCTCCTTCAACAGTTCACTCCAAAAAGTGGCGAGGCTCTTTTCCTTCTCGTCGCAGAAGCAACAGCTTACAATTCGGAGGCTACTCGGTCAGGATGGCTGTTTGTACAGGACTTGTGCTTTGCCGTTTGTTCACAACTGCACTCCTTGCGCGTTTTCCAAATGTTTCATCCACGGTTGCGCGAAAAGAACAAAAAACACTTCTTGTGTGTTCTTCAAGGTCTGCTAGGGCTCGTCAAGTCCTATTTTGTTTCAATGGCGTCCCCTCACACGAAGTGTTCACACTCAGCCTGCACACGACCGCTGCTCAGCGGCGACGATAAGGGTGGAATGATTTTGGAAATGAGAATCTCCGGAATCCGTCCAGGGGAGACGCGCAGCGGCGGTAGGTTGATTCCACGAGAAAACAGCGACGGTTCCCGGAGCGAGATAAACGATACGCCTCAAAAGGAAAACACATGGTTTGCATCCAAAAGAACACACTCGAGAGCTTTCTCAAGAAGTTGCGGCAGAGCACCTCGGCGGCGGAGTCGAGAAGCGCCCAAAATGGGTTTTCGATTCGGCGCTGAACTTAGCGAGAACACTCACAAGTCTCGAAACAAACACTTTGAGTCGAAGTGAATCAAAAACAGACATCACTTCGTAAGTACACACCATCGTGTCGCCAGAACGAGATTTATCGCGCCCTAGGGATCGACGGTCCCCGGTGACGCAAAGTGGAGTTTTCTTATAGAGGCTGTTTGAAAGACTTGACAGTTTTTATTGTGTCTCGCTGTGATTTCTAAGATGCGATTCCTCCCGGATGGAAACCGCAACCAGTTCTCCGCCGTCAGGGTCATCGGGATCCGCGAGGATCTCCAAACAGGCATCGAATCTTTTTCTTTTTGTCCACCTTCAGAGCATCCATCGTCCTCCTCCTCGGACGCTCGGTCGGTCGCTCGGAAACCGTGCCGCATTCAAATTTACGATCCCTGTGGACGACGGGGACCAAGGTCCAGGCGCGGTCGTCGACGTTGCTTTGAGTTATTTTTTTTTTCTCTGGCTTTTGGTGTAACGAGGTGTCGCGGGGCTATTTTTCTTGTGTCGACCTAAAAATGATTTCGGGGTCATAAGAATGCCTCGTTCAGGTGTCCGAGAGTTTCGGGGAGATCTGAGACGCATAAATCACTCTGAAATAGCGCAATCTCTCACTTCGACCATATTTCTTCATATAACAACGCTTCGTGTGTCGGGACGTGTCGCAAGCGAGCGAGTAGTCTCCTGAACCTCCACGGAACATGCGGTTCCTGCTTGAATATTCACACCAACAAACGATCGCGCGCGCGCCCGGAACACTTCGTAATAAAAAGTGAGAGAGTGAGAGCCTTAACTGGAACAAGAAAAAAAAGGATTTGAGCCTTAGAACAAAAGTTCCCAGTCTAAAAATGAAGGTTCTCACGAATAATGGAACCTCGGTCGTTGAAAAACAACACAAGCTCCTCCTGAAAGTGCTGAGGAGCGAGGAAACATTAAATAAACATGCGCTCGCTCACGGCTGTTTTTGTCGCGTATTCATTGGGGGATGAGTGAGTTTCGGAGCTACGGCACGAGATCACTATCATCATCATCATCGTCCTCGTACAAAAGAGCCCGCTCTCCTGTGTGTCAGAATAAATCTTTCCTCGGGTCTGTTGGAACAGTTCTTGTCCTTGAGAGTACACAGAAGTTTCTCAAGATGTATTATTGGAAAACGCCCGTCGTCCGCCCGGGGCGCTCGGGCCAACACAGCCGGTGTCTGAAGTAGATTATGCGCCTCAGTGAAGCGTTGTGTGAATTTCTCTCGCGTTGGTATCGATGCGTGTTATGTAGTTGCAGGCGCGCGTGCGTTCGCGTCTTCCTCGCCAGGTATTGTTCCGGCATCCTTTATGATGGTGAAATCTCGAGCGGAGTACACATGAACTCCGGGACTGACTCCATTCGACGCGAATCCTGCGATTCCTTGCAGAATATTTCACAATAAGGGAGAAGGGGGACTTTCAAATCAAATGATTTCAATTTCATCATCGAAAATGGCGGAAGGACGAACCTCGCCAAAGTCTCGAAATATGGCACCGGAGGAAGAGAGAAGTAATTAGGAGGACATCATGGTAACTTTCGTAACGACCGCGACGTTCGTTTTCGAACCATCATCAACGGAATTATTCTGTTTCGCCCGCGCAAAACGGAAAGAAAAACGCGGAAGACAATCTGTGAATTATTCCTGTGTTTTCTCGAAGAGAAAGGCGTAGGAAGCGAGAAAACATCTGGCGCAAGGAGGATTCCCGAAACACAAATCTTTTCTTGTCTTGCCACGCGCGGGATTGTTTCGGCGCGGAAGGCAAAACAACGAGATGCAAAAGAGAAGCCAACCTTGTCCAGGCATTCTGTACTCGGAACCCGCGGTAGCGCGGCCTTTCAGCGATTAGTGATGGCGAAACCATGAGATCTCTTTCGACACGACATCGAGTCCCAATGAGAACCAATCAACTGTCGGCTTCGAGTTGATGACTGCTGGCGCGAATGACATAAGAGTGGGTGGAACGACTGAACGAGCTCTTTACATCTATCTGCCGCACCGTCCACATCGAACAAAACAGAACGATTGAGCCCCAGGGAGGTGTCTGTCCGTCTCTCTGTCATGCGACTGTCCTGCAACCAGTCCGCTGTCTGACGTTTCGTCGGAGTGACAGGATCTAGAGTGTCGCCACAGCCTTTGACACCGAGTGCGCTCGTCGGGAGCTTCCCCCCTCCCCCTCCCCCTGACTCCGGTGGCGCTTGACTACTCCGCAATAATGTGGTCCGGGCTAATGGATGTTTTTTTTTTCGTTTTTTCCAAGAGAATGACGACCAGCAATCATTCCTGTGGAACCCGAGAACATTCAGGTCGTACGGTCCAGGTTCGAGAATCATCTCAAAAATATTTTGAAAACTGACATTGTCCTTGGTTTTCCCTTCCTGGATGGAAATGAGCTGTTCTCAGGTGGAGGGATTGTCAGACTCAAATTATCAGCTCACGCATCCTGCACTTGGAGAGAGCAAACAAGTGGTTCGATTATGCAAGTAGGTTATCGATTATCTTTGTTCACTTGGAGTATTGACATCCGTTGCCCAAGTCAGCTCCTCCAAACGATGTCTTCCAACGAGGAGCCATGGAAGAAGGTCAAGTGACCTGAAACGTGATCATTATTTTTCCACACCAGAAGGACAGCATTGCGATCCCGCTCATCTTTTCTAGGCTCAGCGGAAACGGAGAGCCTCAACTCGCCGTATCCGACGTCTCGTGTAGGGCTTAGGCTGCAACGAATGCTATTTCGTTTGGCATCACCGACGGAACGGAATGTCGAAAACTTATGTGGCTTCCGAAAGAATTCCGTTTCAAAAACACTCCGTCTCACGCTCCAATCCCCGGTCTTTTGGGTCTACTCCTTCTCTAAGAAGGCATTCTGAAGACGGTACTTGGCTGCGAAGGGAATAGAGACAAATTTCCGCGAGGAAAGTGCTGACTTTGCGACGGTCAACTTCCGACAGTGACCCACGACTTGGGCTCTCATCGACATACGCTGTCACCGTGCAGGGGTCATAATCGATTTACGGTGACACTTCAGCTTCCCTTTCCGCGTCCACGATAAGAGTGATAATTGATAATTGACCCTGAGTGACATTACAACTACGGACAGAGAGGGTCATAATGAATCCAGGGTAACATTACAGCGCAGGTTATCATCACCGATCGGAATCATTAAGGCTCTTTGAGTACGTTCGACGACGGCTAGTGAAGCACTCACCTCTGATCCGATAACCCCTGTTCGGGTTCGATCCTAGAGCAGCAACCTCTGGCTTTCGCTGACATTGGATTTACTGCTAACTAGGAAACGTTTCCGGCTGCTGGCCTCTCTATCCGGAAGACTGGTGCGGCGAATTCGGTTTTGTTTCTTTTCTCCCAATTAGAGTCAGCCGGTGTGGTTTCCCGTGCCGTTCCGAGAAAGAGACTCCACGTGGCAGGAAACGGTTCGAAAGAGGCAAAAGATAGACGCAAGATAAATGAATAGAGAGATGCAAGGCGCACTTCAATCAGCATTATCCGTTGGTCAATGTCTTTCCCTGCTGCCACAGCTGCTGTAGATCGAAGTCTTTTAGACAAGTCACCCATTCGGACACAGCGAATGTTCGATATCGTCATTGGAGCAGTCGTGTTGTAAAACCCCGCTCGGCCTTCGATGTCTCCTCCTGAGTAGCTTCATGTATCTCCCCCTCCCTTCCCGTTCTCCCTCTCCCGGATCCTATGTACATCTACGTCGTTGGACCCTCTACCCTACGTCGAGCAGGCGCTCTTTCGATTAGAAACTTCTTTTCGGAACGAATCTCGATTCACTTCAAAGAGGAGCACTCTCGTTCTTCCATCCTTTCTCCTTTTTTTCTGTAATCCGCCTCAGGATGAGAGGACAGAAAGACAAAAAAACACGCACCCACACAGACACACGTACAGAGTGCACGGTTTCGAGGACGATGGAAACTAAAAACGCCCAAGCCGAATGTCAGGATATTGTGTAACGCAACCGACGACCAGTTGATGACAAGGTAGCTCCAAGTAGATTATTCCATCAAGCTTGATTCCACATACGGTAGAAAATTCGTTTCTCCCTACGATTTGAAACTCTATACTGCATAATTCATTTTGGACGCTCCACGTGCGCCTGACTTGCCTCTCGGATCGCGACATTTGTGAATTCATTGGGAGAAAAGTACAGCCGACGAATGCAACAGTGGCTCGTCGGAGTTTCACTCAAAGTTCTCGGCCAATGACCAGAAATCAAAGCAGCCCCATTCGGTAAGCTCTCGATTTGTGGCTGAAAATCTTCGGAGAGAAGAAAATCGCCGAAGTTTCCATCGAGAGCTCCCTCCCGATGAATTGAAAGTCATTTCTCTGGCTGCCATTCTGGCTGGAAGAAAGATCGAAAAGTCGGACGCGCTCTGGAATAAGATGTCAGCGGACTCCAAAAGAAAACGACGGTTTACGATCCGCTATTCGGAACACCATCGGCAAGCGAGCTCCAGTGCAGCTCATCAATTTCAGACAACACGACCAAGAGACTTCAGAACCAAACGCCCGTTTCCCCGCCCGCTTCACCTCCTCGATCTCATGCGCGAGGTCCCGACCGAGTGGAAAAATGCCGTCTCAGCCAATAGATGATTCCTAAAAGTCAGGCAAGATGATCTCCTTTCCTCCGTCCTGAGCTGAGGCACGCGCCAGTCATCTATTCGACTTTTTTATAGCTCCTGCGCGTCCGGCACGTCATATTCACGCTCCTACACGTACATTCCAAGCTCCGATCGTTGTCCCCGTTCTCGGCACTTCTCCCTGTTCTCCAAGGGGGAAACTTCGGCCCCTGGCCTATTCAAAATGTTGCCTGGACTTTCCGCGAGCCGATTGGAAAAGAGCTTCCAGCACTTGCACGCAGCTCGAAATCCGGGAGAGAAAGAACAGTGGTGGGAGCTTCGAGACTTTGACACAAAAAAGCAGCGCGCAGCGAATTTTCCAGAGAATTCTGGCGAGGAATTCGTGAACTGAGCTCGACTGTTTTCTTACCGAACCGAAAAGGTAAAGCAGTTGTTGCTGCTGCTGCTGCTGCTGCTCCAACTGCTGTGAGAAAAGTTGGCCGGCGAGTGACTCGGGGGAACAATGTGGCTTGATGATTTTGTTGCTGTTCTGTTTTAGCTAACGAAGCTCTTCTTGTGCAGTTTCCGGAAACTCTTTTGAGCTTTGGAAGTCCGGCGGCCGGTCGGCAGCGACCTCCAAGCGCGTTGGCTGTTGCCCGATCTACAGGGTGGACACAGATTCTATCCATTCTTCTTCCAGGACAAATATTCCCGAAGAACAATTATTTTTTTTATCCTGCTTTACGTCGATTTGTTCTGACGTTCTGAACTTCGAATTTTAGGTTTGCGGAAGTTTTTGTATTTCTTTCACGCGCCGCACTCATTAGTGACGTTGGTTTTGGACTTCGTTTCGGGACGCATCTTTTGTTCGAGAGAGCGTAGATAAAAGCGGGAATTTTGCCCATTACGGTGATGCTTTCTCGGCGCAGAGTGTCGTCTTGGAACTCTGCACGAGACTGAAAAATCAGGAAAGCTCTGTTTTCTGAGAACGAGCTGCGTTTCCGAATGTTTCCCAGGTTAGGTATGGCGTCGGCGTAGGATGTATGACGACCTGGGAAAGCGAACGGAACATCTGGAAAACCCTATCGACGACGGCAAAGGTAATAAAAGCAAGAATGCTGGTGATGGTGATCGGTCTCTCTTGGGAATGAACGTGAGTGGATGATTTTTATGCACTCTCGTTCTGTCACATTTTCAGTTTGGGCCGTAGTTTCTTTTCCGATTGGAATCAATGGAGCAGATCTGCTGCGAATGAGGAACGATGAGTATCGCGGCCTTCGAGGAAAGAGAGACGGAAAACGACGGAAGGCAGCTCGTACTTTTCTCTTTATTCTTCTAAGCCCACCCTGATTTCCGTCTCTCCCGCCCTCTACACGCCACAGGCCGACCTTCCTTTCGTCCTTCCACTAAACGAGTCCCTATGAAGTGGCTGAATGAAAAGCTCTCCCGGACGGCCTGAAGGCTCCGAGGGGGGGAGGGGTGTAGAGGTTGCCGAGATCTCATCGCGATGGCTTCAAATAAATTTCCAATGACGTATGAATCGGAGTTTCGGTTGAAACGAAGGGGATTTCCCTCTTCCCCGCATTCTCCAGTTCCAGAAGAACGAGGTCTCGAACGAACCCTTGGAACACTCTTCATGGAACGAGAACGTCAACGGGAGCAAAACCTCTCTCGGAAATTGCCCTCAGGTGGAACACCGCAGAGTTTTGGAGACACCGCTGAGCACATGTTAAGCGAATTGTGGTCACCCGCTGCTAGAGATCCTCGTTTGGTAGCCGTGTGTAGAATGCCGGCGGAGTGCAGAGTCCTGCGTTCGCTTTAGGACAACTTCTAGATAGAGGAATAAATGAGCTCTACTCATTCACAGACTCATTACTGTCCCCTGATTGATGACGGTGACCACGCCGGAAAAAGTTGGCAGTGGCGGAAAGTACGACATCTATCAAAACACACTAACAAAAGCTGACTCACGGAGTGAGAATAATGAGACATTCGAGGAGACCGATGTCTTCGCGAAGTTCGGTTTCAAGGTCGTGGAAAAAACTCCTATGGGACAGCCTGCGCAGGAGAGATAATTGCTCGTTGATGTACATACAAACTTCAGGCCGAGACGGAATGTTATAATCTAGGCAGCGAATTTCGACGAACAAGTGCTACAACCTCGACAACAGAGTAGCCTCAGATTCCGACGGCCGTCCGCCCACCTGACCCCAAGGGAGTCCGCGTCCCGAGGGTCCTGAGGCTCTGCCGTCAAAGATCAAAACTTTGACTCGGAAACTCGATCCCGGTATTTCCACGGAGGGCATCGTTTTCTATGGATAATGAGTGATTTGTGAATTTCTCGAAGTCCGGAGGACTCCGTTCCCGACAATGATTTCGATATATGGTACAACAGATTCCTGTTTTGTTCTCTATGAACAAACGAACATGCAAATCTGATCGAATGTTGAACCACTTTTTGATCCTTTCATCGCTTCTCGTTGTCGAGTTAGGGATCCGCGAGCGCTGCCGGAAATTTCATGAGGGATTCGAGTTTATTGTCATGAAAGAGAATCGATCTTTCCCATCTGCCGCAATCCCTCTTCTCCATTCAATGTTTCGATGAATTCCCGAAGCAGTCACTCGAGGTTCGAGCCTTCCTGCGGAAAACAGGTCAATTTCTATTTTCTCATTTCTGTGAACCTCCTTCCGTTTGAGAAGTCTTCGATGCGATCATTCCGATGTCATGCAAATCGGATTCGAAATCTTCTCGTTCGAGCGAATTCAGTCAAATGCACGACGGTGGCCGCAATGTCGGAAGTCGTCGACCTTCCCGAGTTCGGCAACAGGTCAGTGGTTTATCGGATGCCCGAGCGATGATGTAGTGGAAGAAGATGGCTGTTGTCCGTTCTCCTTCCTGAAAACGTGTCGTCCCGGAAGAGGTGGACGAGCCGAGGCACACAAGAGCCCATTCGGGATCCGAATCTTCTCGCCTCCTCCGAAACTTGATTTCCCTGATGGATGTGGGAGTTGTTAAATTACGACTAATCTCTATCGATCCGTCACGGTAAGATCGGCATAATTTCTCCAATGACAGCGTTTTTATCAGCGCCGCTTCCGTACACGGACGCGATGTATCAAGAGGAATTACCGGACGGTCAGCGACATCCGAGCATCCGAATCGTTTCGTTTTCCTCCTCGGCAGGCAACAAGAAGCATTCTGTCAAGCTGTGCCTCGGAGAGTCCGGGTGTTCCGGATGCCGGAACATTCCGCTGAGTGTTTTGCCATCACTTTTTGCGCATTCACCGCCAGAGACACCGAGTACTTCCAATACGGCCTGCGAAGAAAACGGCAGGGAAAGACGCAAAGGAAGCCACTCAGTTTTCTTCTCGGCATGACTGAACGAACCACTAAGCAACTTGCTCATTACGTATTGGTTGGCGGTGGCGGTCGAGTCGCTCGCCGCCACCGCCGGACTCCGAGGTACACATCTCGGCTTTTTTCGTCGCTGGTTTCTCTTTCGTGCTCCGTCCCCCGCTCTTCTTGGGCTTTCCGAGTCGGTGGCCAAGCGAAACGACAACTCCGTCGCCGAAGCAGCAGCGAAACCCTTTGCCGAAACCGACGAGACTCCAAGTGCGGCATTCCGCCGGCACAGCTTAGCCGCATCCGAGAAGAGCGGCGCCTTCCACTCGCAACCGATCTGGCCATTGAGATTCTCATACGAAGCTGCTCTCCCGTCCCCTGATAAGATTGGAGCGAATCATGGGACGCGAAAGATCGAGGGTCCAGCATCTAAATTAGGCAAACTGAATCCACTTCTGAACGAGCGCCATCGGGATCGCCGAGATTTAACGAGTACGACGGCAGTCCGCCTCAACGACCTCCAGAGGTCCCTCCTGGATCTCCTGTTGGAGGAGGTCGAGGTATCCGAACCGATCGAGATGTTGCTTGACTATTTTTGCGGTTCCAGAGTTCGCGAATCTCACTAGGAATCAATTATTTGACAAAGTTTCGAGATATCTGGCGCATTTGACGAGTTTGAAGCACGAAACTTTATCCTTGCCGCCGCGAACTCGGCGGGTTTCGACGAAACTCGAGCCGATTTCGTTTCTGTCGACATCGACAGTTTCGATTACATCGGTTTCAAGCCCGGTCAACGTTACGCGGCTTTGATGAATGTATCCGATGAAAAGCTTCGACGAAACAACCGAGCTCACATGAGCTCAGCTCGAGTCACCGCTGAAATTGATCTCGGTCTTTCCCCGAAGCTCTGCCGCCAATATCCAGCAGCCATTGAATCAATGTTGATTATTGTCCTCCGGCTCAAACGCAGCCCTAGACACATGTATCGGCTCCCTATTTTTAGGTCGGTCGGTCGGTCGGTCGGCTGCGTGGTTGACGGAGCCGGCCTCCTTTGGAAGTAATATACCTTCCCGAGCACAGTTGTATATTAACTTTGTATTTGCCTTCGAGGATTGCTCGTTCGTTCGCTCATTCGATCAGTTCAATCGCCTTCTCACGAAAGGAGTGAACCGACCTCGAGCAACGTCGGAGGCAAATCCGAATCCGTTGCCCGACTTTCGCGAGAAGCAATATTCCGAATTGGGTCGCTCTGAAAGCTCGGAATGTAAGAATTTTGTCAAGCCAAGATGGGTTTCGCTCTTTTCCGGAAACGTTCCTTAATTCGGCGGAGCGCGTGCTGTTGTTCATGAACAGTGCTCGAGTTCTTTGGTTGATTTTTGTCGTTCTTTGAACAGCGAAAAAGAGGGCAAAAAATCACATTCGAATCAAATGGCTCGACAGAAGGAGCTGCTCCGTTCATTAGGCACAAAAGACGCCTTGGCGGCGGCGGCCGCGATGGCGGAAGCGGCAGCAGCAGCGAAGACTCCTAGCTCACGACTCCCTGGAGTGTCCTAAAAATCCGCCTCGTTTAGAACACAATTATGTTGCTGCTTTACTCTAGCCGTCAATGAGAGGTGAAGAAAGAAAGAGAGAAACAGCCAACAGAAGAACACACACGCACCGTCCGCCTCGGTTGCCGTCAAGTACAGAAGGAGGGGAAGTCGCATTTGTTTTGCACGTTAAATCGAGCTCCGACCCCACAGTCGGGGATAGTTCCGTTGGAGAAACCTACCATTCTTCAGTAGAACCCTCTGCGCCACGCCACGCCGTTGAAAACAGCGCGCAAAAAGAACAGCGGTGTCGCAGCCGCCACTACAGTACTCTCTGTGGACGCGTTACGAAGCTGCAAACGACTCGGAAAATGAGATCGATTTTCTGAGCCTTGCGAACTCAACAGTTGACGTTGTACGTACGTAACCAGTTTCAGCCGATCGAGTGTATTCCACGCGCGACCTTAAGGCCCTTCGCTCGCTCTCCTTACACGTCGTCGTTCGGCCTTACTTGCAAGGAGTTCGGGACCAGTTGGAGCAGGACGACGACGACGGCAAGGAGGAAGTCGGGGACTGTTTGTCGGAGATTAGCTACTTGATCGGAGGGTATTCTCAACGATTCTCAGCTGAGTGGACCAGTGAACCCACCAAATGAGGACTTCGAGGCCTCTGGAGGCCTCTCAGTAGGGCTGACTGCGAAGCACGAACGTCCGTGATACGGGTTCCTCTTTCCCTCGTCGTATTAGACTTCAACCGATGTCCTTGCCCGTCTTGTGGAAACCGATCGATCGAGAAACAGGACTACCGGCCAATAGCGCTCTCCAGTGGTGAATTGAAATTATATTCCTCTATATCCATTGTCTGGCAACGATTCGCGATCAGAATACACGATGAAGAGAAAATGATCGATTCCTCTACTTTACCGTCCAGCCGACCTGTAATTCTCAGAGGAGCCCCGGATGCGTACAGATGAACATGATCGCACCGTTTTCGGACGGAAGGAAGATTTCCAGCATCTTGAAGCTTCATGATCGTCCCCGAGAACTAATCGATCGATTCATCCCACGGTATCGACCGACCGTTCACGCTCCAGCCTTCGAGTAAATCATTCAGATGATATGAACTGTCACGAATAAGGGAACAATTTTTACCGCTCCCAATCAAATTGCGGCCGCCGGTCAACGCTTGTTGGTCGGTGGGCGTTCAAGGTCGACCCGGACTAAGCGAAGATCCGTCGGTCCGGTATTGAGTCCGCGCCGGAATCCGTGTTTCAATGCTGGTCGCCTCTGGAGGGCTATCAGGCCATCCGATCGCTCTGTGTCCGTTCGTGCAGAACTGGAGATAAAAAGCAGAGGAAAGACAAAAAGAGAAGAAGGATTTTCCTGGCCGAGCGAGCGAGCGAGCGAGCGGGCGGGCGGGCGGACGGAGGGACGCTCAGGCAGGCAGGAAATAGGCCTGCAAATTTCATCCGAAAGCCATTCTAAATGTCGGCCGATATCACGACCAAAGCCGCAGAACGGACACCAAGTGAGTACAAACGTGAGAAGTCGGGCCGAAGAAAGGAACGCAATCCGAGCTTTCAGCAATCAACGCAGTCGTGGGATTCGGGAGATTTCCTGTGCCTTTCGTGAATCGTTCGGAACTCTAGCGAATCTTCAACAAAATCATGGTGACAGACAGAAGGCGAGGAGGTCGTCGAACGGTTAGATCCTCCAAGCCGTGTAGCTCGTGAGTTTGAGCAAGCTCTAGAAGTGTAAGTCTCTCATTTGCATGGGTGTGCGTTTGAATTCCTTTTTTCCGCTTCCAGCAATTAGTGGTGGGAAGCTAGAGACACAAAGAAATAGAGAGAAGCCACGAAAAGGAAGAATGCCAGCCAGAACGAACGAATAAAAAGATCCAAAGAATGAAGATCAGGAATAAAGACGGTGGATTTCTACTGCGGCTAATGGCGACGGCTGCGCGAGCGATACAATACAACGGAAGCAGTCCTCTGAATGGACAGGCGCCCGCCCGGACGGTCGGTCGGTCGCTTGCTCGGTCGAGCGAGCGAGCGAACCGGCCTGCCAGCGGCCGAGGAGAACGGAAGAGAAGAAATGGGAACGCTACTGAAGTCCTTCCACCCAAGGAGTCCCTCCAGGACGAGTCGCTATTGTCGTCCTTGTGGATTAAATACCTCTTTCGAGACTCTGCGATTCCCCCTCGATTCTGATGCCTCCTTCTCCGATTCGGCTTCACATAGGAGAACGCCTCACTTCGACAAAGAAGTTCTTCTGCACCTCCGCACCGCTGTCTTCATTCACATTGCTTCAACAGTGCCAACCTCAGTTCCTAGTTGTGTTCAATCGAAACCTCATAGGAGCAGGCTTTAACTCGACCAGGTTTCTATCGTTCCAAAGAGAATCATTAGAGAGGGACGACAGCAAACGGAGGAGATCGTGTCCCACCTGCATATCCTCTACTGTGGCGAACATCAACTTATTCATGAGAGCGGTCGCAGAACGAGTAAAAGATGAGATGTTGCGGAGAATTCGGATGTGTCGACTCGCATCGTTTGGCCTTTCTTCGTAGCAGAATTCAAGATATTGTTATGCCAATGCAAATACAGCGCATTCTCAATTAGAATAGGACGCAACGAAACCGAGGCAAGCCACGAGAATAAGCGATCGATTCGTGCCCAATTTGGAATCAGAAGGGCATCTCTGTCTCACTCGAGCATCTTAACTTCTAATCTAACGCTCAAATCACCCTGCACCTAGAATATATAGCTGTCATGATGGGAGTCAAGGAACGAATCAAAACTGGAGTTTGAAACAGTAGCACCGCATGTACCACATCAGGGTCTACATCGTCGAGAATTCCCCCCGTCAAAAATATTATTCTTTCATTATTCTTCTGCTCGCGCTCAATCCTCCTTCTTCAAACGAGGAATCTTCAAGGAGAAGCAAGAACGGTACGCACGGGATGTACGCAACGAGTGCGTGGTTATTTATGGCCATAAGGTCCGACAGAGTTCTCCTCGACCTTCAGCTTCCGTGTCTGCCGCGAACGCTCATGGTAACCACTCAAAGCATTGCGGTTGCTTTCTTCAGCGTTGCGGTCTCTTGCATCACTCGTACACTCGGCATTGATCGTCTAGTTTCGGTTGTAGTCCGGCCTGGAGTCTAGCCGACGAACTTCGGTCTCCCTACCTTCTTGGCTTGCTGTTGCTGCTGTGGTGTGCGCCTGTGAAAGGAACGGAATTAGCCGGACCGCTGTGGGCGCATTACGTTGATATATTGCCCATAGCACGAGGAGAAGCAGAATGAGAAAACTCATACGTCAGGCTCATCGAGCGTTCGTGTTATTTTTATTGGCAAAGGAGCCCCGCCATCGGTAGCGCCACCCGACCGCTGCCGCCACCAGCAGCGGAAGGACTAGCCAACAGTGTTCAAGCTAATGCTAACGATATTTTCGTTGTCTACCATCACTCAGAAAAAGTCTCTTCTCCTTCTCTCGGCTTTCTCACAGCAATGCCAGTGGCGGCGGCTACCTAAGTACCAAGCTGAGGAACCTAAATCGCCTCTCCGGCAGCATCACAAGTAAACAGCTGAGTCACTCGTCACCGAAACTAACTGGGCTCTTTGCGGAGCTTACCTTTTTAGCTAATCTCACGGCGTCGCTCAGTGTATTTGGCTAGAGCCGGAAGTTACAAGACAGACTCTTGTGTTTTTTCAGCGCAAAAGAGAGAGGGAGGAAGAACGACGGAGAATCCGAGAACGGTGGTAACCTCGGCGAAATAGATCGATCGATCGATGGGTCGACTCGAGCACTAGCTCGTCTCGCGTCGCGAACCGGGAGGTCATAATTTTCTGCTGATTCTCCTAATGATCTATTAATGATGTTGAATTGGCGGCATCAGCGACGACAACGCATCGAGCTGTAACTACCGCGATGGCGGCTCTCAAAATCACAAGCAACTAGCGCCCTCCAGACTCGCACCGAAAAAGGGTTCAAGGGTGACGTGGCTACCTTGCCTTTACGACGAGTGGTTTACACTCCACGATGTTCCCCAACATTGAATTTTCGGGAGTTCTTCACCTGGGATCGAGAGGATATCATGAATCTGATTCAAGAGTCGATCATCTCTTGGTGCACCAATTCAGAAAACTGAGCTCCGTGCGGGGTTCAGGGTTCATGATCTTGTGTATTATCACAGCAACAAGTGAGGAAGGAAGTCGGAAGGTTCGATCGAGACCTCGGCCGCCGAAGAATCTCCAGGGAGTTCGCGCCAACTCCCTTGCCTGGGTTAGTTTAGTCTTCTGTGTTCCTCCGGCTATGGCTTTATCTTGCTCTTGTTCGTACTTTGTACAAGCAGGAGGCCGTCTTATCATAATTTTTTGTCTCGAATGTGTTCGAAAGTTGAGGTAGAGCGGCGGGAACAAAGTTGCCCGAGGCAGAGCGGGAGTGCGCCAGGTGAGTGAGTGTGCATGTGGATAGATGTAGACGTTCCACTAATTTAGGCACAAGCGACTAGATTGCCAACGCTGCTAAGAACTGTTGATGCTGCGAGCATGTTCGGCTTTCTCGGTTTTTGCCTTCGCGACAAAAAACTCTCGCCGAATACCTACAATTTACCATCGGGGATATAACACTTAACATGCGCTGGAACGATGAGCACATCATGAACCGATCATAAAAAGGTGAACGCTTCGCTGCTGCTCACAGTTCGGTGGCGGAACTCCTCCGGGAAAGAATAAAAATCACCGAATGTCGAAGAGGGACACTGCGAAAATGACGAAGAGAAGCTCGAGATGATGAAAAAACAAAGGAATAGTGTAACTGGAAGTGATAGTTTCGCATGATGAAGGTCGACTAAAACCGGTTTGAAATCGTTTCCTCTCCTGAAAAGAGGAACTGATCCGGCTAGGGGCTAGTCTTAGAACACATCAGAACCTTCAAAGAAAAGTAAAGTAGTGCGTCCTTCAGGGAAGACGAACCAACGAACGAGTGAGTGTCGTTTTCGGTCCTATTCCCGGACGATGGCAGGAAAGACAGTATCGCGGACAGAGGCAGCACTTTACACAAACTTGCCGGCCCACAACCGTCCGTGCGCTCTGCAGCCGATGTTGAAAGCACAGGCGCTAAAAGAGAGCCTTGTGCCAAGTAAAGATGGCTCACTCTTCGCAATAGCCTCAAAATATTGAGGAAGTGATTCAGCTGTTCACAGAGAGTGGAAAAACGCAACTTCGTCCCTCTCTTGCACTCCTCCGAATTCGCGCCACGTTCGCTCTTTTGCCGGTTTGAAAGAGAACAAGGACGCCGCGAAACGGAGATCTTTTGTTCGTGATAAGTACCCACCAGGCGATCCTTGATTCCAATGTCCAACTTCGAGCCCGTGGAATCAATGATCTCGTTCTAATCCCTCGTCGTCCTCGAGTTCCGATCCGATGATTTTGAATCATTGTCGTCGGCCAATCAGCTGACCTGTCTGCACCGAACAGCTGTTCTAGACTCTTCTCCTCAGCAGGAAAAGTGAAACGGCGGCTCTCCACAGTCATTCTTCCAAAGTTTTTCATCGTTCCATGCCGATCAGCCTCATCCATTTAGCAAATCCGACCTCCATTTTAGGGGAAGGCGAGTAAAACATGCAAATTGATTTTCAGACGATCAAAAAGCTTCGAATGAGAAAAAATAAGAGATTCGTGAGACGGTCTCTAGCCGATGGAAAGATACGGCTCGTTCCTTATTGATTCAGACGAAACCAATTCAGTCGCCTCCAGGATCGGTGAACTCTTACTCCCTGACTCTAACAACTGATTACAGAGAACCAGATTCTTCGTTCCTACATCTCTATTGTTCGAAAAAAAATCTGAACGCCCCGGGAAATGTGTGTGGAGAAAATGATCCGAAGAAACAACTCTTGAATGAGAAGTTCTCTCGTTTGGCGATGAGAGCAATTTCATTAGAATGATCAGTTCGACCTTAAATCCAGAAAATCGAAACACGTCATGGAGAAATAAGGAACTCCCTCTCGTGGCGTAACACGAGAAGTTCGCGGCGAAATGAATGTATGGTGGGCAATCCTTTCCGCAAATAAAGGGTACCTTCAAATATCCGCACGCTCAAAGGCAGATCAGGTCGGATACGTTCACCTAAATGTCGAGTTCTGCTGTTGGAAACAGAGTCAGTTTGCCTACTTGCTCAGTCGACAATGACTCAGCGAACGATCGTTCCTCAGAATGTGATCGACAACGTGCTGACTGATGAATGTCCGTACCGAGGGGAACGGACGCTTTTGAGCCGAACAACCAACAATTGCCCGGATTTACTCGCTGTCTGAAACTGTCATAGAACAAAGTCGAGACACGAGAGAAGCACCAACATTCGTACCTCATTTGAGTTCATTTGAGTTGAAACGTTCCAGATGACGTTTTCCGGTCGTTGGGTCATCGAAGTCAATGAGACAGTGTTCCCAAATGGCATTGGAACGAAGAAAAGTTTCGAATTGGAGTTAGGAAGGAGTTGTTGAAGTGAGACTCTCTCGGCACTTCCTACACTTTACTGATTTCGATTGATTCCGTTTGTTCCGGTGCTGTGCTTCGTCGCACCGCTGCAGACAGCGGCTCGTGCTGTGTGCGGTCGGAAGTTTATCGATCATAAATAAAGGAGTGGAAGGCAAGAAAAAAACGGGGGAGGCTGCTGTGATGGATGGCATAGAACGTGCTCCGTTTGATAATATACCAACCAGCGAGCGAGCGAACAAACCAACGAACGGGATCGAGGCCGTTGGAACCGAGCGAGTCGAGAAGAAACCGGGCGAAGAAGGAACTCGGAAGAACAGACAAGCGGCGAGGAGTAGAAAGGCCTCGGAGAAAGTGGAGGGTCGATTTCTGTTACATCGATCTCTGCATACACCTGAAGGGAAGCGGCGTTGTCCGAGTTGGTTTGCATTCTGACGAGGCTGGACTAGGACTCCTTTCATGATCCCTCCTCAAAGGAAAGCGAACCGGAGCACTGCTGCTGAATCGGAGAACCGATGATTGAATTGCATACAAAGGCTCCACAATCAGCTGCTTCTCATGTTGATCAGCTGGTTCATGTTTCCATGTAAAGTGAAGGTCTATCCGTTTACCGAGCCTTTGCGGTCGACGCCAAAACTCATTGCGGCTACGGAAATTGTTGATTTGGTTTCTTATTACATTCCGTCCTCGTTCCTCCGTCGAGTCGCTACTGTGAATTCACAACTGGATTCCGAGACCGAGTATTGCTAGCGAAACGACACACAAAGGAAGACAGGATCGTGAAGTCCTGGAGGAACGGTATTCCCTCGATTGCGAATCACGGCAGGAGACAGACGCATTCCCTCGAAAAACGATCAACTCTCTCCGCCGTTGTCTGAGACGGTTGGCTCAAACTGGCGCTCGGCTCCTCGCAGATAATTCTCGTCATTATGCAAGGTAGTGACGGATTTGTGTTCCGGAGAACTAGCGGAGCCACGGTGTACAGAGGGACGATTTGAATTCTGATTCGCTCGCCTACCAAGTAGTCAAACACACGACATCAATTCAAACTGTCTGTATTCCTTTCTGTGGATTTTCCTGCCCGCCAAATGGTCGAAGAGACAGTTGGACTGGTGTCGGTCTGTGTCGTCCGTTCGCGCGTGGCTCCGATAACAGAACAGCCTCTTTTCCGCGGCATTTTTTGGTAACGACGACGATTTGACTCACACTTAATATCATCCGAGCTCGTCCTCATAGATGTTCAACAGCAGCTGCCGCGCCAGCTGAGCGGTCTACTTGTCTGTGTGTACCCATCGCGGCCCGTCTGAATGGATGGACGTCGCTCTCTTCCGTCCGTCCGTCCGTCCGTCCGTCCGTCCGTCCGTCCGTCCGTTTGTTCCATGAGGAGCGCTAGTTTGTTCGTCCGCTCGAGCCCGTTGGATGTCCCTCCTCATGGACGGCAGCAGTTCCTCTTCTATAAGTCGTCGGCAGCGCCGTCAATGGTGTTCCAAAAATGGCATCTGCTGTCTCACGCTCCACTAAAGTTTCCGGAGCAGATTCTCCTGGCTGACTCCCCAGGTCCCTCCGGCCGGATTCCCCGTCCCCCTCCCCCTCGCACCCATTTTCCGTCCGGCGCTCTCTTTCTTCTTTCGCCATTTCTCTCGTTGAGCTGGTAACAGGCTAGTGCCTGATGCCTGCCTGATGCCTCCGCCGCCGTTCAGAGGAGAATCGAGGCGTTCTTCTCTCATTTTTCACGGCTGCCTACCATCGCGGACGGTACTCTCGACGGGGCGGGGGCAGGGAGTCCGAGGGACAGCCGTGGTGGTAGCGGCCTCGGTGCTACTACAAAAATGTCTGCGGCCGGTGAGGTGTCCCTCTTTAGCATGAAAAGACGCCTCTCGTGCGTCTCTTCTGTGACCTGACAATATAAATGACCGCTTGCCATGCTTGCTCCAGGCTTTCTCTAGAGGCACCGCCAACAAGGCAGGCAAGCGGCAGACGATCGATGTCAGTCTGATCTCCTGATATCAGCCAACGCTGTTTTTATTCTTCCCGAGCTCTTCGACCGAACCCGACTCTGTCCAACGCTCGCCGAGTCCTTTCGGTCTGTTTTGCAAACTCACTGAAGTTCACTGACTGTCGCTCATCCGAGCAACAACATGCAATCCCTCGAATGTTGTGATACGTCTTGACATGCATTCTAACCCTGACAAACGTCCATGGGATCTCTGGGCTTTCTCCGTTTGGTTTTTTTTTCAGGAAATCCCTCTGATTTTCTACACTGTGTTACCTCTCTAGCCCATTGGGAGTTCTCGAAGAAAGAAACGAAGTCACTCGGCTTAATGTGAAAGGGAAAAGGCGTTACCTACCTTCTTCAAGTGACGGCTTCGTTCCCTACATTGTTGTAGGCCAGCAGTTTCTTCCAAGGTGAGACAGTTGACACGCAAACCTTCCCGTACCTTGACTATCGTTGGTGAGACTTCTGTGGCGGAGGTAACGGTTACCACTCGGATTCTTCCTTTGTTCCGACTTTTGCAAATCTTATTGAATTGCGACGAAAATTCTCTCATTCCTTTCAGTTTCATGACCTTCCTCACGTGCCTTGATTCCCGCACTATGACGCCACTCGAGACGCGACGGAAGATTCGTTATGTTTCAGGATCTCATGCAATCTCATTTGCGATGTGGTTTCGTGTGGACGAAGCTCTTCCCTCGCGAAGCTGTGTAGCAGCATTCTCCATGGCGCTGACGATGAAAGTCTTGGCTGGGAACTCACCTTCCTGCTTCACATCGGCCGAAAACAGCGATCGAACGAGCCACGTTGAGGGTGGCGAGGTAATCTGAGATCCGGGGGACTTTCAGACGGCCTCCCGCATTGCCGATCTCGTCCACCCTTTCTCGAGAGAGCAACTCTCGAGAGAGTCGTTAGATCCATTCAGGTTTCTTCGAGTCAGGTGTCGGAGGTGTCTCGCTTTTGACAAAGAAAAAAATAAGACGGGAACACATTCGAGTAAGAAATTCCGCCTCCACAAACAGAGATTCCTCGCT
Organism: Neoseiulus cucumeris; assembly: GCA_021527715.1. Taxonomy (NCBI): domain Eukaryota; kingdom Metazoa; phylum Arthropoda; class Arachnida; order Mesostigmata; family Phytoseiidae; genus Neoseiulus; species Neoseiulus cucumeris. The sequence goes on along the minus strand of JAJSRV010000027.1, from coordinate 320,102 downwards.
GAATCGGTTCGCTTAAGAGGAGGAACACGCCGGCTTTCTTGTTCAAAACTCACAAGCTTCTCGATTGCTTCCGTCCTCCTCCGCGTTGCATGCATGGCACGCTTTCGTCTGCCAAGCCGTCAGAAACTGAAACGAGACAACACGACGCTGGATCTTGAGTCGTTCCTCCAAGCTCAGTGTTTCCCGCGTTCATCTTCCCTAATCTGGAGAGATGAATTTCGTAAGCGAAGCGCCGACGTGGCGCCCCAATGCCCTTGTCACATGTCAGTGTCTCAATTTCTCCGCTTCTATTTCATTTGTCCAAGGGAGCTGTGCGGGATATTGTTTTGCTGTTGCTTTGCTTTCTGTTCTCGAACTTGCTCAACTCATTTCGTCGACGGAAAAGCGACGACAGTTCTAATGGAGTTTGTCCTCTAAGCCGATCCCTGATTCGCGAGCGACGTCTCAAACTCGAGCGGGTGATTCGAACGCTCCAATTGAAGAAACAAAGATCTACGCGATGAGATTCCCGGGGCTTCGAAGTTCGGGTTTCAATCATAATAATCATCACGACATCAATCAACATACATACATGGATAGATTAATATCTGATTCCTTGATTCCTCAGCTCCAGTGGCATTCCATTGAATCTATCAATCTACCCAGCAACCCAATCATGAATCAATGAATTGGTGGATGGTGATTGATGGAGATAGTTCAAAGAAATCTTGGAGAGCTTCCGTTAACGAGAATGTCGACTCGAATACCGAGCGCTTACCGTCTTTCCCATGAGCTGTGGTTCCTGGGCGTTCTTCCATGCTCATTTCTGGAAACATACAGCTCAGCTATTCTCCGCGGAAAAGTTTTTCTCCCGTAGAAACTCAGTTTTTGAGTGCTCACTGCCTCGGCCGAGTTCTCGTCATCAGGAAGAACGGTAGTTCCTCTTTTGTTCCGACTTGAAATATTGCGGCAGCAGTGTTTCGCAAGACCTCCTGAACTTTCAAACGCCTCCGAAGTTTAACAACTTCACGTGAATATTTCCTCAGGTCTGCAGACGCGACCCCAATGCAGACGAAGAACCCGCCGACGGCTATCCCATTTTGTTGAAATCCATTATCTTCCACGGAAGCCGTCAGAGTTCTAGAGTTCTCAATATTTTCTTCGTCTCCGAAACCATATTCCCTTGACAAATTCTCGATTCGAATCCGAGGAATCAAGATTCATGTCGAAACGCCTCGACTCCACGTGTGTTTCTCCTCTATTGCGCCTCGCAAGCCGCTGATTTTTTTATTTTAGAGGTGACTCCTGTTTCATCCTCTCCACTTTTTCCCGATTCAGTTTTCATACTGTCCCCCTTCAACTCTCAAAGTGTGCTCTAGGGCGGTTCCCACATGAAAATAGAAACCCGCTGGTCCCCGCCCGGGACGGAAAAAGATTGGCCGAGGTGTCCACGCAGCAGTTGCATTATCATACATGAGATTTCTCCGACTCATATGAATACATACGTACCTGCAGCCTGTGTATGGGCCCAACAAAAAATGAAACCGCGTTCAAATGTCTTCCGCGAGCGACTTCTGGGTCGAGTTTTTGTGCAGCTTAAAAACCTCGAGGGAAAGTGAACGCGTTGCTGCAATAGGTCTGTGAGTTCGACAGGAACCTGAGAGAAAAGTTTCGATATGAGTTCGTGCAGCTTCAACTTTGCTCGCTTCAATTCATAATCATTTGGGCTGTAAATTTTCCGCCGTCGACGCCTTGAAGAAGCACGGAACCCGTATCTTGCAAACTTCGATCGTTTGCTCTGCTTTATCCGCAACTCACTTTTTTGACAGCTTCGCATTCTTCAGTGCTAACAATAAGTCCGTCGTTGTACCGAATTGCTAAAAAATATGAAGTTTTATGCGCAGATGATTCGGGCACAGCAAACGACGTTTTAAGGCGAAATAAAGGAGGATCGAACATGGGAATACCTCACTAGCTCCCAAAGGATTGAATTTGGCGATAATTTCTCTAATTTTCGAAGTTTTCCGCTCGGGATAGACAGGAAACTAACACAAAATGTAATCAGTTGAGTAAATGACGGAGAATCGAGTAAGTTTCTGCACCGATGATTCGAGATTTCATCTCACCGCGGATGTTTGAGCATAGTTTCCATTTCCGCCGCGATTTTCTCGTCTTCGCGGCCACGATTCGAAGCCAGTTCTGTTCGATTTCAGCAGCGATGATTTTCCAGCTCTACTCACAGCGTTGCTTCCGTCCAATGTCATGTTGCGGAAGAGAAGGCGGTAGAAGACTTGTCTCGTCCTTGGTTCGAGCTCGGAACGGCTCGACATGAAGATGCGGGAGATCGAGGTCAACCAACGACGATCCGAACGAACGAGATGGGACGAAAATAACGCAACCTGCGCCCATTGTTTGATCAGATCTCAGAGGACAAACTAAGGCGGTCCGATGGTTGTGGCAGTCGTTCCGGCGACTCGCACAGCTCAGCATCCGATCGAAACCTTGCCGACAGAAAAAAAAACACAAAACAAAATAACGTCTCGGCTACGACTGTGAGTGAAACGAATCTTCTTCGTCGAGGACCCTTTGATTCGTTCGTTCCACGCTGCTTCCATCCTCGACTCTACTCGACTGACGGCGGCGCAGTGTTGAAGAGGCGAAGCAACGGTGCGCAACATGGTCTTGCCGGCTCGTAGGACATAGCGCACAGTTTCCAGCTTTATCGCCTCTTTTCGATCTTCCTATTCGCCTTCTTTCTGTGAGTCTCTCACTCCGAGTCTATCGGTTTCGTCTGCTTCTCTTCTCGGGGGATGAGACCGTGGCGGCGGCGGCGGCGGCGCCGTTTCCCCGATCGTGGAGTTTGCCAGCCAACAGCTCAACGTCCGCTGGATTTTCTCTGTTCGGATTGCGTCGATATTAGGACCGCGGCCAGCAGTGGATGCTAGAAGTCGTCCTGGTGCCTGTTTGTCCGTCCGTCCTTCCACCCGTCCCGTCTGCCTTTCTATCCGTCCATCCATCCTCCGATCGGGCCTCCGCCGCCGCGGCCTGCTATCTCGTTCGAGAGCGAGCCCGAATGAAGTGGAATCTCAAATGTGGAAGTGCCGCAGATGACGCTATCGCCCCGCTGTCTGACGGAACGAAAAGCCGGGACTACTCGAGCGCCGGACCGTCGATCCAAAGCGCGCATTTGAAAGAGAAATTCTGTTGAGACGACATCGCGGGAGAAGTCGAACAGTGTTTGAACATTGCCGGCGCGGACTCTGTTGAATCTGGAAGCATCGGAACCAAGGGAACTTCTCTTTCGAACAAGTGTGTCATGTTCTCTTTCGGTTCGTGACGAGACATCGACATTTATTCATATCATTTCTCATTGATTCAACCTCTCGAATCGGGCGCTCAATGTCCCTGCTCTGCCAGGTAATAATCACGAAGTGATTCCAGTCTCAGATTTCACGACCATCGAATAATCGTGACCAGAACTCTTCGGACCATTCGCGGAAACCATTCAAAAATGAGTCCTGGGCGCAGGAGAGAGCTTCGGGAAAACCAAACAGCCAGAGGTGAAGAACTTCAAAGCTCAGGAGGAGGAATTCAAAACTCGTTGCTCTGAAAGTTCATCTGACGTTCCTCGAACAGAATATCCGAGGAACATCGGCATCGAGGAGCGAAATTCACAAGCGAAAACATTGATGTTCGCATTCAAAGTCCAGACTGTATGGCATCGGAACCTCTGCGATCACATCCCGCAACGTTCGTATTCAAATCAAAATGAATCCGTCCGACTACGCGGATCAATATGTATGTAGCTAGGTCAGCCCGATAATGGCCGAACGCAGCGTGCATTCAGTGAGGTAGTTGTTGCAACTTGCGGGTGGGGGACTGAGGGGGAGGACAGCTCAAAAGGCCGAACGCCTCGTTGCCGCGGTAGCCTGCAGCGAGGCCTATTATTTCGTCCAGAGAACGTGATTTCAAGTCGTTTGTGGCCCGTTAGTGCTGTTGCGTGCCTGGTCCAATGTGCTGCCATGCTCTCACCGTTGCTCTAGGCCTTCTTGATGCCTCGCTGCAGTTTGCTTCCCACACTTCTGAAACAAAAGGAGGGAGAACTCGTTCATATTCGTTCCTGTTGCTATCTTCGAATTTCGGGCTTTGAGATGCTCCCTAGTCATCTGCAGGAAAACAACGACTCGAATCTGTCTACTACTTGGTCGAAACTTGGCCAGTATCCCGTTATTCCTCTCTCTCTCTCTCTCGTTTACTGCGCCCTCGAGCTCAAGCCTCCTGTCGTCCTGATTAGGAATTGCTTTTTGACACGTTGATGACTATGATTATTTCAGTGTTGCCGCCGTCGTCGACGCTGCTGACGAGCTCGACGACAACGACGGCCAGGCCCGCGGTAGAACGGAGGAGGTGTAGAGCAGATGCGAGCGACGGGAAAGAGCGACGCAACCCGTTAACAGGCTCGTTCGTTCGTTCGTTCGTTTTCTGTCCATCTGTACGTCTATCTACTAGCTGTTCAAACCGACTCCACGCTGCGTGGGTCTGCCTGCACGCTCCTCCGTCCGTGTATCCGTGCACGTCGGTCTGTTCGCCCGAACAACGAGTTGGAGTAACGCGTTACTTGACAAGCCGGGCACGACTGTCAACATTTTCAAGCCTCCATATGTGCTCGGTCGACTCAGTCGAATCACGAACCGCGGTCCGAGGCAAGCTCCTGCCGAAGGCTCGAGCCTTCTGTCTTCTCTCTGAAATATTTCTCCATCGCTGGCTGATATTGAAAATATATTCAAATCATCAACGGCTCCCTCGCCGACGACCGACGTTCAGGTCCGTGGTCTGGTGAACCGGAGCTTCACTGGTTTGGCGGCACTGGTGAGGCGGTGATGTTTCCACAACATGTAGCGTCGTCGTGTCGTTGTCAGCAACACCCATCAAGCGGAGGAGGGCTGCACAGAGAAAGGCATGCAACTTTTCCAGATCTCCAATTGTCAGTCAGGCGGAATATTCAGGATGACTCCAGCGAATAGGATAACGCCCGAATGCTTGGAAATCCGACCGACGGCGGTGACGCGTTTCCAAAAGTGGCGGCAAGATGGCGTTTCGAACTCGGAACGAAAAAACTCGGGAATGGATTCGTTTCCTTAAGGCGATCCTTTTACGGTTCCCGTCTCAAAAAAGAAACAGAACGCCCTCATTGCGAGCGAGCGAGGGAGAATCCTCCGAACACTCGATTGGCGGATCGAAAGCGAAGCTTCATACGATCCCAGTCGCCGTTTGACTTTTGGAATCGACAGGTGTCGAGCGAGTTCAATATTCAAATTAGGATCTGATACCTACAGTTTCCTCGCTGAAACTTTCTAACCAGAGTACACAAGACTTCTGAAACCGCCCGCTATGTGTGTTCAGCTCAAATGGAGCGTGAGAGCTCAATGGGCAAAAAAACTATTGACCCCGCCGTCGACGAAACGATTGAACAGCGAGATATGAGTGAGAAGCCGTGAAACTCTTGATTTTATCTCACCATACGCGAACAACATAACGATCCGATGGCCGAGCGCACCAGAAGCTCTACGGTGCCAAACAATCTCATCGTACGGGGGTCGTGGTTGGACTATTGTTCGGGCGCCTACGGACTCGGCCGTCCGGCCGCCACGGATGGGGGAACACGTCATCCCATGCGTCCGCGGACGCATACGGACCTCAAAGCGTTCTTTGGTTCTGCGGTCGGCTCTGTTGTGACCGCCATATAGAAGAACGCGAGGGAGAAAATCTTTCTTCGTTTCTTCGCTTTTAAATCGAATTCACTACAATGAGTTGGTTTGGGCGGCTTTTTGATGGCGGTGCCGGTGATCGCGGATGCGAGCGACCATTGTTTGCGAACTGAGGAAAACAAAAGGCTATCGCCGCAATTATCTTCAACGTCGTTCGAACAGCGTCATCGTCGACGACGACGACGATGATGATCCGGGAACGAGAGGAAAGAGAATCGATTCTCGATGAACTGCCTGCGTCCTCTCAGCAGACGAGACCGCCGCCACTACCGTCACCGCGACGAGGAGCAGCATCGAAATCCGCGGCAGAAGCATCATCACCGCGACCAACCGCCGCGCCGACAACCCATAGACAGGCAGGCAGGCAGGCGACCGAGCGACCTCCCTGTCAGTACGAGCTCGGCGGCATCACGTGACGTCGAGCAGCGATTGAACGGAGGTGGGACACACAACCTCCAGTGGTTCCCGATCCCTTATTCCTCGAATGGTCCGGACTCGCACACTCACGTGCGAGCTGCGGTGTTCACTGCCTCGCATCGAACAGCTCGGCACCCTTCGACCACCTGCGTAGTAGTAGTTGTAGCAGCAGCAGCAGGGAATGCACTTTTGAGAGCTTTCTGTGTAGTCATAGCCATGGGTTAGCGGCACGAGCTTGGCCTTGACGTCTAGAAAGGGGTTGGTCGTGCGCTCGGAGTTCCTGAAATGCAGCAAAGGATCTTTGCACGCCATTACAAAACTCTGTTCTGCTTTTATGGTCAGTGAACACATGCAACTGGCCGATTGAAAACCTCGTGAATTATTCGTCAGAGCGAACAACGCCTCCTCGCTTGGAAAAGAGTTTAGAAACTGTGTTCACCAATTTTTCCTTCTGCCTTCTCAGTTTCCAGACAGGGCTGTCATTCGAACAGAAAATGTAGTTCGTTCGAAACGCCGAGGGTTCTCTGAAGCGAGAACTTCAATCGATTGTTGAACTTCTTCCTCGGAGAATTTGCCCTTGCTTGGATACTCCATGGAACAGATTTGAGGACAGCTTGGATTCAGGATGAGAAGATCCTGAAATCCTCAAAGGCATCGTTAGAAACAGGTGAGGCTTTGCGGTTGAGGTGATTCTACAAAAACGTGCGATCCCGCATGGTCACAATAGCTCTGCTGAACACCTTACAAAAGGTGCTCCCGTCCAGGCCGGCTGAAGGCAGATGTCGAATTGATGAGTTTTCCACCACCAAAGCTAAAAAGTCTTCTAGGAATCGTTAAATGTGAGTCAATATGAACGTGATCGATGCGTGGGAGGAACGAGGAAAAGTTTTCCCGAACTTGAAGGGGATTCATCGAGTAATGGTTAAAAAGTCAGATCTGTCCCGAGCTCTGTTTGTTAACCTCAAGCCCTCTTTTCGAGTCGGCAGAGCGAAACAGAAGGTTTCCTGCTCGATGATGATAATGATCATAATGAATCGATCCTTTTCATGGACGGGTATTCGTCGTTGATTTGTCAGAGGCGAAGACAGAGAGAATCGTCGTGCTCGCTCCTTCGAGTCTGTCCTAGAAGGTTGTCTAGATGGAAACGAGGCCAAGGAGGCAACTAATTATCCTTTGCTGCGGAGGTTGTCGTCGCCCGCACACAAAAAATCATTCGTCGACGAGCTCGTTCTCCTTCTGCTCCTCCTCCTCGTCGTCCTCTTCTTGTGCAGCGGCTCTGGCAGTCAGGCTGGATGACTGGCCGATCTTACTTCCTTCTGCGCTTTTTGCGAGAGAACCATTTTTATGCTCTTTTCCTGCTCAAGTCTCCACCCTTTTTTCCGGCTACTTCTTTCAGAGTCGACAAGCTGCTAGACGGCTGGCCGTGGAAGGAAACGTACGAACGAGGGAACTGAACTGCCACAGACGCGTTTCATTGAAATATTGAATTCATTGCTCTTTGCGAATTCGGAATCATTCAACAAATCTCTAACTACTCCTATTCCTCGTATCTCGGCAATATTGCTCCCCTCTCAGATGAGCAGCGGATTCCTCACAAGTGATCAACTCTGGGACGCCGTTCTCGCAAGACATGCGAACACAACTCCAACAATCTACCGTTTGACAGATATCGTAAGCTGAAGAACTTCATCAGAGAGATCTCGGTGAACTTCCGTCACGGCTCCCTTGCATGGTCGGGCGCTCAGTTCGCACTCTTCTCGTGGCACACTCGAATCCGAGCCTGTTGCATGGCCGACTAGCTGCATGTGCTGCTGCGACTAGCAGCTGTTGCTCGCTTTTCGTGCGGGTGTTTAATTTGCAGATGGAATGCGGCCAGCCAGCCAGCCAGCCAGCTAGTTACGAATATGCTCCGCCACACAGCAAGGCAACACCTGTTTGGGGTTTACGTTAAGCCCAGCTGCCGCAAATTCCTCTCTCGTGGGAGAATTTATCGGAAACCATCCGAGTTGTCTTCGGTCGGGAGCTTCAGTTAACTCATCGGCCGGAGATGCCTTCGTCAAGGCTTTCGGAAAACTGAGTGAGATCTCGCTGCGAACCCACTAAGGCTTTTCCGGGGGACTCGAGATGGTAAAGAACTTGATGCTCATCGCTCGCCGGCAGATGTCCGGGGAGGACGGGAACCATAGAGAACATTCTCCAAGTGCGGAGTGCGGGTTGGGAATTCGCGGCCTGAAAACAAACCGTTGCCTTCCGACTACGGTTCGAGTCCATTCTAAACAACTTTGCGGCTTCGAGAAGGCGTTGCCCGATGTGAGGCTATGGTTAGGCCTTGAATCAGCTATGCAGCCTGGGGGCAGTCACAATATTTCTCTTGTTGTCCGCGGGAACTCCCTCTTACTATTTGCCGGCGTAACGAAACAGAAAGAAAAAGAGAGAGCTTGGCGAGTTCCCGAAAATTCTGGAAATTTGTTTGAATTTCCAGATCGGCAGTGGATCCAGGTTCCACTCTTCTCTCAGATAATTACGATTTCGGAACAAAGATACAAGATATCTTCCTCTCCCGAGAGAGGGAATGCATCTGACGCAAGTGATCGTGCGGCGAGAACGTCAGCAAATATGCCGCTCTGTCTGCTGGAAATAAGATTCCTCCACAACAGCCGGAAAGCAGAAATGAAAGATGCAGCTTCCGCTAAAAAAGGATTGAATACCGGCGGGTTTCTCCCTCGTTGATTCGTTTGATAAGCACGGCGATTGCATCGGGCGCGCTAGTGGTGGTGGTGATGGCAGCAGCAGCAGCAGCGGCAGCGGCAACAACAGCGGCAGCGACGTCAAAAAAAAAAGCGAATAACTTCTGGTATATGCCGAGAGGAAAGCAAATCTCCTGCGAATCCTTCATTTGCATGCAGCCCGAATAACTGGAGCTTTAATCTCGAATCATGTCTGAGTGTTTGACTCCATAGCTGGTGGCCGTCTTCTCACGATAGCAGCTTAGATAGAGACGCATACAGCTCGCAAGAGACTTACCGACTGACTGTCAGTGCGCTGTGAATTAATCCCTTCTTTTTGTCGCTGGAAAGAATAGGATTAGGAACAGGTGTGACGTCGTCTTTTCTTCATTCATCACAAGCGAGATGAAAAGCTCCCGAAGCCTCAGCCACGAGGTGCCAAAGTTCGTCGAGGTAGCTAGCTTTCACCAGGCTCGGAGCTTCTGCTCTTATTCATGAGCAGCGGTTGACCACGGGGAAAGAAGCGCGGCGACCTTTGTGAGGAAGGAAGAAAGAAAGTTCAACCGCGTAGAATCACATTCGAGCCTTCGAGGAACTTCCTCCGCGTGTTCATTCGATTCAAGATTCTTTCGCGTTGGAACCATCCCCATTAGAAAGAACTCCACGACCCACACACTCGACAGAACTTCAGTTCGGGTTGCTTCGAATTATTCGTCCGTGTTGACGATTGTGGTGAATGAAGAGGGAAATTTTGAAACGAAGCCGCATTCCCTCGATTCGCGTCAAAGGAAAACGTTCCGAACAGTCGAGCCAAGTTATTCCCGGACTGGTGCTGGTCAACGAAATTCAGGTTCACTCGGACTCCTTCAGAATCCGAGAAGAGGATTTTCCAGCGTCAGACTGCAGACGACCTCGTTTCGTTTTGCGCGGAATCAATGCTTCGTCCACAAGGGATCGAGAGGAAAAAACTCGAGGAACGGTCAGAGCAACGGAGGGAAGCAACGCAAAGAGACGAAGACGGACCGAAGGAGTCCTCTTTTATTGAACACACGAATTTGAACTGCACTTCAGTGAACCCAATAAGAGAGTCTCTCGCAATAACTCTCCGAAAGCGTTCGAGACCCCTCGTCGAGCCAGCATTCAAATGATATTTCTGAGGAAAACGTTTCCAACGTTGCGTGGATCAGCGACCGAATTTCCGGTAGCAAAATCTCTGAAATCGACATTTTGTTGCATATCGGTTCTCGAATAGAACTCGCCCGCTCTATTCTTCTCCGGAAGACTCGCTTTTGGATCGAAGTCTCAACTCGACATTCTATTTCGACGAAGTTCTCTTCTGTCAAAGGAGGAAGGATCACTCTTTGTCGCGCTTCAATTGTTTCGAGTGGAAACGGAAGCCGCCCGCTGAATTCTCCGTCAAAGGCATTCGTTTTCCAGGAATCACGAAATTCACATGGAAGCAACAGAAATTGTGACGACGAAACGTCTTCTCCTCGAAGGTCGCGCTCATTCGTCGCTTCGCGTTTGGAGCCATGGTGAGGAATCGAGAGGAAAAGCTTCTCGTTTCCTCGGAGAATTAAATTCTTCACGAATTTCTCGGGTATGTTCGTAACTGAAGGTCGACTCTGCAGCGATTCCTCTGCAGTTCACATGCTAAACATCCGCGGGGCATCGAATCGTTCCTCTTTCCCTCAGCGTTCCGTATCTTCCTCCTGTGTCTCCTCGTTATCTCCCCCCGTGTTCCTCGCTCATGTTCTCCGCGAAGATCTTCGTCTCTCCTTCATTCTCCGAGGGCTTTTCCAGCGAGACGCTCGTGCTTTTTTGATTGCTCCTGGTTTGGACGCTCAAACTTTCTTCTGCCGATTCACTTTTTCTCTCGAAGCCTCATCTTGACCGATTTCGAAATTAGATTCGGCTTTTTCACTCTAATTTTCCTTCCATGGTGGTGCCTCCTCCTCTCCTTGTTATCCTAAGTTCGAAGAACAACGCAGCTCTTGGAATCAGTCATCGAGCTCAGTTGTACTCCTGATATGGCCGACGCATCTTTGAGACGCGCGAATTACTACTAGTCGTTCGCGACGAGCAAACCCTACTCTCTGAGGACAAGTGGCAACGAGCCGTTGGAGTCAATCGGCCAGGCAGTTCTGTCGTTCGTAAATCATAAATCATTCGAACCATCCTGCAGCTCGTTCTCCCATCCTGCTCCTTGGATGTCATCTCCCCCGTCTTCCTTCTTCTCTCGGAGGAGACAGACCGGCGTTCCTTTCACGAAGACTCTGTAACACTTGTCTCTCCAGGGCGTATGCTCTGGGATTCTTGCTGCTCAGCGGGTGATATCGTTTTCTCCATGACCCTACAAATGGTTAACGTTCGTCTTTGAGTTCTTATTCCTTGCTCAGGAACCATGGGATCAGGAAGCGATCCGAGCCTTTCGGGGATCCGAGAGGTATTCCGAAGTGAATGACTTTCATTTGTCATTTCTCAACGAGGCGATGCGTCCAGAAAAGTAGTTTTGCTCTCGGGTCCGTCACTACAAGTTCCCACTATTCAGAACTCGGGAAATCGTCGCGAGTTCAACAGTCTCACTCACAATCAGACCGAATCTTCTGTGAAACGGGATTGAGGATAGTTCCCAAGGTTTCTGCAAGTCTTTCGCTGTCCTTCCTCCTACACGATCCTCCCGAAAACTCGATCCTTAGTGCCACGAGCATCCACTTTTTTTTGATAGTAGAGCTGATTGCGTCCAGCGTTCCTCACTTAAATTCCGGAATATTTCCAGATTCCACTTTCAAACTCTTCATCTCCTCCGACGGCTAAGACCCCAAGACGACGCCGACTGCGGAACTTGCCAAGAGCGTCATGTGGAAGATCTCGGAACTAATCTGCTACTCTGGATTAAAAGTGTTTCAAACACTTGGTCCGCTCGGAGTTTGGAGTGAACGCGACTCGAATTCAAAAACAGTGCTTTGGAAGAACCGGTGAGAAATTTCCTGAAACTCCAAAAATTTTCAAGGAATTCTCACTCCTTAGCGCGAAAAATTATCCCGAAACCACGAGAAGGTAACGACGCAGCCCGGTGGGGGACGAACTCCGGATATTCTCTACGTAGGGATGTACCACGATTCGTGGTCAAGCTTTCCATTTCTTTCCCTGAAGATTGAAAGGCTCTGTTCTTGGATCCCACTACACTTCTCATTGTCAGTCTTCTCGTCGAAGGCCTCGTACAACGCATTGATTGTCTCTTATCGTGGCTCACGTCCTTGGTCAGACGCGTGATGTTTACTGGTGCAAGTGGAACGCAACATGCATTGTGCGGATGAGGGACGTATTCAAAACTGGTTCCATTAGCAGCCTTCGAGAATTAACCCCCCGGTCTGCCGTAAGGGGCAAAATATGGTTCGGAGCTTCTAAAGGATTATCTCATGATTTGTCGTGCGACGAGAGGCTCCAGCTTAGCCAACTCCGGTTTTCCCCGCGTTCTCCCTCAATAGGACCTCATCTGGTAGAGGAATCAGCTCTGGTAAATCATAATTTATAGAGCTCATAATAACCTTGTGAACGATGGGATTTGCAGGGTTCGTCGTTCCCATCCCGTCTACGTACAGGTATCTCGCGAAGGATTTATTGACAAATAATGGACGGAATGCAGTCGAGCACTCAAACTCAAGCAGTGACTCGTTGAAAGTTTGTTCAGGATATGAGAAGTTGTCCAGGAATTCTGGGAGCAGCCAAAGAACTCCCAGTCCCGCTTTGGACAAATTGCTAAGAAGGCCTCTTCAGGTCCTTCAGCTGCTTCAGCTCATCGACGTCCTCGGCGGCCACCATATCAAAGCGCTCTCAAATAGGCTTGACTTTGATCTTCTTTCAGGCCCTGAATTCGACTCGGGGAAGAGAGACCGGGAGAGGGGGGGGGGCAGCGGTTGTGGGAAAAGGACATAACAAGACCGGAAGCAAGGACAGGTGATTCGAAAACTCGAAGTCATCGTGTCCTTGCTCGACGTAAACGAACTGACCGACCCTCTCCATGGGGTCCGAGTGCTCGTTCTTGAACCGTTTCTGAAGATAATCCGCGGCTATCGCGGCACGACGATCAGTTATTCCTCAGCGAGCACGCAGCTTCCGCATTCTGGGAATTCGAAAAGTTTCGCGGATTTGACATTTGTCCAGTCAATTTGAAGTTTCTCAGGAGAGTCATAACGAAACTCAAAGCACGACGAAGATTTCCGAATGTGAGCTGAGATCAGAGAGCTAACTTCCCACTCAGGAAACTCCACATTTCACGAGAGGTATCCGAAGTGGTTGAACAGGACGCTTACTCAGCAGCCACTATGATTCAAGTTTCGATTCCTAAGGCGAAATAATCGTTTCCTCCTCTCAGCCAAGTAAAACAGAATAGAAGGAAAACTCAGGCGCCGCGCCGTCTCTATTCCTGTTACTTCAACTTCGGAACAATGACCTCATTGAAACTTTCACTGTCACCGTTCCTGCCCACTTGCTTGTTTGTCCCGAGTAGATGTGTCAACTTGGAATATTTCTCCCTTGAGAGCTTCGTTCCGGGCAGACTTCAGAGAACAAAGCTGTCCCGTTTAACTCCTCCGCTTCTGTTCACACTCCGCTCCCTTCCTTTGTAGAGCCGCGTCTTCAGTTACAACTGTTCTCTGCGAACGACGAACATCTTGGATTGATATCCATCCCGTGCAGCAGGAGCACTTCAGAGGAATGTATTTGGCCTTTTCCTGCAGGTAGTGCATGACCCGAGACAAGCTCCCGTTCGGCTCCTCTGCAATCGGATCATTGCGTTTGAGCAAGAGATTTCAAGTGTCGAGAGATTTCATCCAAAAATAAACTTAGGAGGATTCAGAGTTGAACGTACAGAAGAAATGGGCACGACCCTATGTTTTCGAATTGCCGGGTGCTGCGAATCGAGTGCCAATTATTCGTTTTTTTTTCTCGGAGAACTCTGCCTTATTCATGGGGCGCAGGTTCGAGCTTATTTCTTGGCTCATGCATCGATTAAGTAGACGTCGATTATTATCATGCACTGGAATTAAACCGAGTTCTCGACCTCTCTTGAGAGAACAACTGGCCATCGGCACTTGACTCGGAATACTGATGACTTGGATTACGCTCGAATTTCGCACGGGTAATTGATGAAACCTGATTATCCGACGGCGATGATTCGAGAATCAATGAAACAGAGCTCGAAAGAAGCCTTTTATATCGGAACATTTAGAGCTCTGAACCAATCGCTTCTCGTCTCGGAAAACACCGTGCATGATGTGAGCAGCCTTTCAAGATCACAAACAGAGATGCCGATCGAAATCTATGTAAAATCATCATCGCTTCGATCCACGGCTCACGGCAGAAAAACTCGTCCAAGACATCCGTCTCTTCGATGACGTTAAATAAGGCTAGTTGTATCGTATCGGTCGGGGCGACCGACGGACACGGCGGGGCACGCAGTGTAACGGGCTCGGCCGTATTGAGCCACGTGCCGAGGCACGCCAAGCCGAACAAGCAGGCACGGCTGAATGCGACGGCTGTCCAAACGGTACCCAAGAGGGTTGTAATTTGAGAGAAGAGAACATCTTGTATTTGCAAGCCGGGAAACTCCTTTGTGGTGGCCGTCGCCGCACGCCCGTTAGAAGAGAATAATAAACGTTTAGGAATACGAGACCTTGTTCACATCGTATCAGTCAAAGTGAGCGATGAAGTTGAACTCCTCATGAACGGAACTTTCCGACACCCAGAGCAGGAAATCTAAAAGTTCGAAACGATAGACTCTGAATCTATCGTATAACGCGCGCCGTCGACGGACGGAATGGATTTTTATCCGGAAAGAAGACGCGAAACAAGCTTTCGGCTTCTCCGGAATCCCCGACACAAGCCGCGGGGTCGGAAAACTTCTTCTGTTTCCGGCACCGCCGCGCCGCTGCTGCCGAAACCAAGAAATCCTCGCCCTCGATTGTCGTGGTTGGCGTGCGATTCGTGGAATCCGCAATTCTGCAATCACCATTTCGGCGTGAGTGAATCTGCTGCATGTCCGTGAGAAACGCGAAACGGAACTAGAGCTTTAGAGGATGTCCAATTGAGATTCTCGCTCGCTCGCTTGCGCGGGGGCGGCGGCGATAACCGTTGTCTTAACTACGTTGTCCGGAACAGTCTGGCAAATGAACTGCGGCAAATGTGGATCCACTTGTTTCATTTACGCGCCTGTTTCATTTACTCATGTTGTGAATGCACTTGATGTGATGGACACACTTACGTTTTACGTTACAGCTACGTTAGGGCCATTTGTATGAGGGAGAAGCGGATGCTGCGTCTGGCGTCTCATCTGATTGTCTGGTTCACTGAGCTCGCACAGAGTGGATAACTGGTCGACCAGTTCGCGGAATGTTCGTCGACCGCGAGAACGAGCTGCGTTCGACTCGTCGTACCTCAAGTGTTGCTTAATAGCTCCCTAATTTGCCAAAAAAAAGTTCCTGCTCATCCCAAAACGCAAAGCTCGTTGCCAGGCGCTTCAAAAAAAAAACTCAGCTACAAGAAAGCAGACGGCCGTCGCCCCTGCCGCCATGCCGCTAATTTAGGTTAATAGAATGACCTTCATTCGTGGCAACTTAATGAACAGGGACTCGGAAACCTACAAGATATTCGCCGTTTTCGCTACGCAGAACTACGTACACGACCTGGTGTCATGCATAGCATGCGCATGCCAACTCGTCTTCAGTGAATGTGAATTCTCTGCCGGAGAGGAACTTCAAGCGCACAGGGAAGGTACTTAAAATCCATTAAATACTTTGGTGGAATTAGAGACGTTGCTGGTTGAAAATCCCTGAAGTTTGAATCAAGCGGGGGGAGGAGGGGGGATTGGAGCCGCGACACCGTGTCCTCAATTACTCTCTAAGGTTTCAAGGACTTGCGTCAGACCCGCTAAGCCACTAACACCCCTAGTTCGCTGCCTACACTGGAGAAAATCCTCTTATTCAACTTCAAATTGAAGGCGAAGGATGCAGCCAATGAAGTGTCGCTGTTGTAGCGTGAAGTTGCAGGCCTCAGAATCTTTACCAGAACAATGAGCGTTCACTTTTCCCAATGGGGAACATCGTCGCGAGATGATGATGATGATGATGATCAAATGGTTCTCGAGTTCTGCGACGGCTTCGCTCGAAAAGGCGCTCCCGTTTTAACTTTGCCTCGTTTGCGGTTCAAGCTTCACTCGTTTGGTAACCTCGTTAACTTCATATCGACATCAGTCGTCACGGTCCTCCAGCCAACGACCTCTAAGGGTTGTGCGCAACATTCGACAGACCGACCGACGGACACACCGAAAGGCAACCGGCCGGACGGATCTAAGGGCCGAAAGGAAGACTGTCTGATGTAGCCGGATAAAGCGAACGTGGAACAAAGTTTATCAATCCTCATGTCAGCTGATAGCTTTTTCTCTGGAATCGCCGCTATTAGGTGCGGTTGTCGTGATGGCGGCATTCAACAAATTAGAGAGCTGAGCGACCCACTGTTTAGAATGGTCATTGCCGTCACCACGTCCATCGCTGTCGTCGTCGCACAATCATTACAAGGAAGTCAAGTCCACTTCCTGTTTGTGTTGTTTGTACGAGTTTCCTCTTCGTGCATCAAATCAGAGATTCACTTCGTCGAACGGGGCGGAAGGAGAATATCAATCAAAGTTGCCGTTGAGGGCGCTGTCCGTGATCTTTCTCCGGTTCCACTCGCGACATTGGCTGACTTTTCAAAATATCTTAACGAGAACGTCTTCGACAAGTCTCACAAACTCCGTCGAAGAGTGACGTCATATGTCCGAACACGTGTTGAACGAGGACTCTGAGAACCGGACGACGGACTGGACTCATTGGACGATGATTTCAATCGATTTCAGGATATTTCGATATTTGGAATTCGCTTCCAGAACGTTCGCCGTCCCGGGATTAGGAGACGTCATATTTTCCGCAGTGAATTGAAGCGTTCGCCTCACTTGTGTTCTGAATCCGTGATGCGAATGACATGTACTCGTCATTGAATGAGACGTCACGTACACTCTATCTCCAGCCATTTATGGCACAGTTTCGCATTGTATATGTCACGTTTTCGTTGCGTAGATGTCACTTATGTCCGCCGACGTTTATGATCCGTAAATATCGCTTAAACGGCATGTAAGCGTGACTTGTAGTTCTGCCGATGTTCTGGAAAAAGCTATTAAGAATACAGAGACCAGATTTTCAATGGTCCACAGTTCCATAGTCCTTCTTCGATGAATGTTCGACGAAATGTCATCAGACCTTTTATTCACTGGCAGTCTGAGCAGAGGGGATTCAAAATGTCATCCCCAGTTCCACTTAATCCATCCTTCGGATCGCGATGACTCATTTCAAAATCTGGATTCGGAAAAAAGAATCCATAGCTCTCGAGATTGTTCGAACAATTTGAAATCTCTCAATTTTTACACTGCGGTCGCGGCCAAGGCCGCCTCTTCTTGCTCCCAATCCAGCGTAAAAGATTTTAAGGACATCTTTTAGGTTTACAACGCTCCCGTTGCTCTGCTCCCCGAGTCTAAATTCTAAGTGATCTCAAAGCAGTCGAATCACGTCCGTACGTGCGGACGGAGTGGCTCTTCGATAGCGGGAGAAACTGGTCACCTTCCTCGTTTTCGTCGCATCGACCATTGTTCGTACCTCTCTTTCTTCCGAATCTGGAATCCATGTGTTGGCGAAGTTTTCCACCGGCTACTTGCGAACGCTCGTTAAAAAAGGGTGATCGTATTTGTTCTCGCGAACAACCAAGTTCCGTCTAAATCTTGGGCCGCGGATCTGTTTTCAAAACTAAACCATAGAAGGATTCGAAACCTCTTTTCCGGAAACCTGTGGCCGAGGAAGATTACGGAGGGTTCCCGCGATTTTCCTCCGGATTTTCCTGCATCGAGCTTCCTTCCCATCCGAAATAGCATTCGGTCCCCTCTCGCAAATCCGTCTCAAATGATTCGAAGTCAGCTTGAGATTACGAGGGAGGCCCCACTCTCTATCTGACAGCGAAAATCCGGAGTCGATAATGAGTCTGGATGCGCTGTCAACGCGCCGAGTCTCGGGGACTATCTCACTCAACAAGGATATATTGGCGGCACTAAAAAGGTCTGTGGGCGGGAGAACGATCCGCACTTCCAGTAAATTATGAACAAAGCCATGAAAATGAATCACTTTGAATCGGGGCTATGAACGACTATCGCGGTCGTGATGAAAGCTGCCGACAACTAATACGCGTGAAGCGGAGCTCAGACGAGAGAGAAACAACCACAGTCGCGATTCCAGCTTCTTGATTCCTTTATCTCGATTCCTCCAGCTTCGCGAGGAAAACAAACCCCTCTTTCAACAAAGAAACTCCGGAAAACTCGTAATCCTATTTCTTCTAAAGTCTCAGCGCTCCCGAAATTTCAGGAATTCAATCAACGGCTCGCTCGGAAATCCTGACTCCGAATCTCGTTGTTCCAACGAATAAACCAGTGTTCGAAGATCCGCCAGATGAATCGGCGAATACCGAACAAACGGAAGAATTATCGAAAGGAAATTGGAATTTCCCACAGAAGGTCAGTCGTTTGCGAATTCTGCTCAATGCCGTCTGAGCGAGGGGAAACGGAAGCTGCACCAAACGCGGCCGTAATCCCTCCTGGCGAGGGTTTGTTTCCGCCGGCGAGCGTGGATTAATTGGAAGCTTTTACGACTGCTACCGCTGTTTCCTCAGCGGTCCATCTTCGGTCACTATATTGTACTCTGCATCTTGATCGTATTTGTCGTCACTCACCCTCGTTCGAATCCGTCCACTTTCAACTCGGAGCGTTCCCAAACCTCGAAGAACTCGGTTTTGATCGGCGCCGTCTCGGGTTCCCGGAGACGTTCCTGAAAATCTCATTCTGATCAAAAATCCTTTCTGAGAGCTCCTTTGTGAAGTTTTTACAACTGCTCGAAGAGCCGAGACACGACTTAAGCGCTCACAACACCAGATACCTTCTGAATCCGGATTACTATTCCGAAGCGTAATGGACGGATATGAAGGTCGTGTTCCATTGTTGCCAGAAAAATACAATCCACATTCTAGGATGCAGCTTTTTACGGCTTTTCGATTGGCGGGGAAGTGTAAGACGCGTTTCGAATAGTTGGCTCTTGTTTTGGTTCGTTGATGTCAAAGTTTCCATTGATGGCACTCGGAGATCTCTTCGAACGGCCATCCTCCCACGAACCCGCCAGTTCGTATCTCTGGTCGGAGACACAGCCAAACTGACCGGGAAACGAGTGAACCCCTTTGCTCTCGAGCGACCACGCGATAACAAACCCCTCGAGGCGCCTGAACGCATGATCGAAAACTCTCGAAATCGACTTCCATACTCAAGTTTCAAAAAAAACCTCCAACTCATCCTTCGGGGCCACTGTGAGACCACTCTTCGCCCCAAGGTCAAGCTAGAGGTAGATTAATCCCGAAGCCGCGCTCCGGGCCTGAGCCACCTGTGAGAAAGGCCGCGAACGAAATTTGAGGTATCGCAGGTGCGAGAACCGCTTCGCAGCCGCCTTAATCTGTTGACGGAGAACAGTTGGCGAATGAATTGATGAGCCCTCGGGCTCTGCCCACAACCCGAGAAACGACACGATTGACTCCAATGCATTAAATGAATGCGCGCAATGGTTTCAGGAGCAGCCGTCGAATCGGCTGAAAAGTGCCCAACGCACAGACAACTCGGGAGGCCTGCTCTCAAATGAACCAAAATTTATGTGAGCACATATTTCTTCAGTCGGTCGGTCGGACGAGACGCTCGAAGGGGACGCCGTCGTTGGAAGGATGACAGAAACCAATTCAACTACCAGACAAGAGTGGGATCTACTTGTAGAAAAATACGCCGGCGGAAAGAGGAGCTCATACAAATGGACAAAAAGCGGACGTTCGGGAAGGACCTGCGGTGGTGCGGGACTGGGGACAAGAAAGAGAGAGAGTGGGAGAAACTAGGACTAGGAAAAGCAACAACATTTTTCCAGTGGCAAAATCGGAAGCTATAAGTAGGTCACGTAATATTAATTTGTCACGTTGCTAGGGGAGGAAAGGATGTCGTCGCTATCCTGCGTCGGAACAGGTTCTCTTCCGACGGCGAAAGAGACGGAAGAGTGTTTGCGGAAGTCGACCGTCTTCGCTGCAAGGATTTACAATGCACTTGAGTTATTTCAGCCCACAGTGTGTGTTAATGACACACACACACTGACACACAGCTTCCAGGAAAGCGGAATCTGGCTTGAAGGGTCTGGAAAAAGCTGAATTTAGGCGAATCGTTAAAATATCGAATGTTGGAGTTTTCTTGATGATGTCGATTCGATTTATCGATCGGTGATGGAATCGAAGCAAAAAAGTTCAAGAAGTTCTCGTTCGCTGTGTTGTTATTTGGTACGGAATCAGTGCGAACTCGATGTTACGACGGTCTCGATTCTTTCGAGCGATCGGGCTCTCAGCTTCGGGGAATGTTATTACAAACGGAGAGCAGGCAGCAAGGACAAGCGCACAGGACCACGACCTTGACGATTCCGACGTTGCTGCAAGAACCTTGCGTCCGACGAATTCGTTATGGTCTTCCGCTTCAAGGCTCTTTGGGAGTTTTATCGGAGCCAGAGACTTCTCCAGAATAGTTGTTGCGGGCCGATCGTTCGTCCGACATAGTCTACTACCGACACTCGCCGATTCAGCGCCTTCTGAACAGAAAATTCGGTGGGATTCATCTCTAACGTCAGATGAGATGGTTGTTTCGATTACTCCATGATTGGGACCACTGAAAATGTGACAGAAACTTTCCGAAATCCGAAAACCCGTCAAAACAAGGTCTTGCAACGCTCTCTGCTGGATCGTCATCGCTTCTTCATATCAATTTCGCTCCCAGTGGACAAAAACGAAAGTCTGAATCCCTATCCTTTGAGTGTCGCATTTTTTTCTCCGATACCTAGAAGTCCGGAAGCCGCAATTCTTCTAATTTTCATGCTTGTTATAGCTACCCACCAGAACGTTGAGGAAGTCAGCACCGGGGGAAGGTCACCTCACTTTTCGAGCCCCAAGTCTCCAAATGAAAGTTCAATGAAAAGAAAACGAGTGTTCATGAATGATCAGCTGTTTTGTCCGATGTACGGAACACATTTGTCATCTTTTTTCAACGACGGAATTTGTGCCAGAACGTGGTCCATTCTGTTCAGAATCAGGGAACACTCGCACATTTTTGCGGAAATTGAGTTAGAGCCATTTTCCTGGTGGCTGAGAAAACCCCAGGCCGTCGAGTTCCGCAAGAATCGGGCTGCTCCAAGTGCTCGCAGCTCGGCACCGAGCAGGGCTAGAGCGCTGAACGACAATCTTTTGGAAAGCTCTCATCGAGATCTTCCCGATCCTAACTCGATCAGCCAAATCGGTCTGCTGTAAGGCCTCCCTCTTGCCGTATCAAGTTAAGGTCATCCTTCAACTAGCAATTCTGGCGACTTCAGAGCGGTTTTGAACCTTCGACCTGAATTATGCCTCCGATACCAAGGATTTCATCGGGTCCGGTGGCTGAAGAGTTCGTTGCAGCCCCATCTTGGAGTATTCTTCTCTCGCTACAAATTGAGAGCCGATTGAGACTTCGAATCGGCTCCGTGACTATTCTGGAGCATTTCGCAGGAGACGACCGAAATATTGGCACACCTTGTAGTCAGACGAGACTCTGAAAACTCTCCGGTGCCATTAGGCACCCATCGCTTCGCTGAAGGAGGAAGCACAAGGAGCAAGGAGTGCCGCCACATTAGAATGCTCGACACCAGGAAGGTGTCGAGCTCAACTTGATTCGCGCTCAGATCGGCCGAACCGTATGTCCAGAAGTTGTCGAATTCTGACGATTTGCAGCATTTTTGTCCTCAAAGACCCGCAGAATGTCTATAATCGCCTCAAACTCGGGAAATACGTTTCAGAAACCCATTTTGGCGGTCGGATCTGAATTCAGAAGCTCAGATAAGTCGGGAACCTTCAAAGGAGAATTTCATCCACTTGAATCCGGGTTTTTGGCCCGCACAACGAAACGGGGGCGACGAAAGTGACTTGGAAGTGGTAGTGGTGGTGGAGGCGGTTGCCGACTTTCACCAAAGCTCTCTTTCGTGTTCGCCCCTGTTCCAGACCGCGCTGCTCCTGCCGTTCTCGGCTGTAGCGTTGCCGTGACGTGCGACACGGTTTTCCTTCTCTTCGACGCAATGACAGCAGTTGTTTCACTCGCGGTGTTTCCCCCGCTGCTCCAGTGTTCGATGCCATCACACGGTGTAACTGCAGAAGAGACATGGCGGGTTGGTATTATTGGGAACTCGGTATCCCTCACTCGTTGGCTTCCCTGTTTGTTTGGTATTCGAGATAACCAGGGCAAACTCCGAAGGAGACATCGAGGCAACCGAAAGAGCCCTCGGTATTCTTTTTTCCGTCCGCACTCCACGCCGATAGTCTTGATGCCCGTCTGCCTGGCTGCCGGTTCTGCAGGAAGACCACCGAGCCATTTACGCATGTTGGCACAGAGCCAGCCCACAGGTTGAGTCCCGTTCATTTTTCAAATAGGACGTCGATGAATACGCGGACGTGACAATTACAGACAACACTGGATGCGAGGACGGATGATAACATTTTCAATCGACGCGACGTGACCGAAATCGCTAACCTTGCGGAGAGAGAAGATGGATACAGCTTGTTACAACATGGTCATCCTATTTTTAGCCGGATGACGGATGCGACATTTCTCATCGCTCCATCTATCAACCAATCTGGATCTACCTCACTCAGCATCATGAATCCGTCTTTTCACGGACTTGCGCCCGTGAAACCTCGATTTTCGTTCCCATCACAGGCGCAAGGTGGTCGGAGCAAAAGTGTTGGCGACAACCCCGTTCAGCGATCTGTCGCGTTGAGTCAGAGACTCTGATTGAATTCGAAAGCCTCTCGTTCTTACGTCAGCGGATCAGCTGTTAATCTATGATAAGCCGGCAATGCCCAACTATATCTTTTTTGTAATCGGGACGCGATCCGCTGTTACGTAATTGTGTCTACTCCATGTCACTTTCACACGCGGGTCTCTAAGCTGGTTGGATAAGAGGATTCCCTGCTGTTGGTCAGAATCATTCGATGTAGGCTGCTCTCGAGCTCCGTTCCGAGACTATCGGCTGTGACGCGTGACGTTGGAGATTCTCGATTTCCACGCAACCGAGTGAGGAAGCGAGCGAGCTATCCAGCAAACTCGATATCGCATTGACACATTTTCGTCAAGCCGGCAAAGAGAGCCGGGGGAGAATCCATTAGCGCGACGACCGTTGTCCGCTTCCTTCCCCGCTAGATTCTCTCCGTATCTGTCTCCCTGTACCGGACCCTCGGCGTCCCAGGTTAATTCCTCTTGCTGAACTGCTTTGAGAGCAGCCATCATACATTTGCACATTCGTTATATCGCTGGCATAGATCCCTTGGATCTGGTGATGTATGGTTCGGCCACCGCTCGACCGCTCGGTCGACTGCGGGGAAAGCTGCATTATCATCGACTAACCAGTCGGATCACAGCTGGCCTCCATTATCATCGACTGACTGGTTGAATCACCGGCAAACTAGTCCTTCGAGACAGGACGGATCGATGTGGACCCGTCGCCAATCAATGTGAAATCCGTTTTCACGTGCTGAAAAGTAAACACGCTCAGCGCCGCCGCGAAAAACATGTTTTCCTCAGTTCGCTTCTCCCGTGCCCCTGTTCCACTCAAAAACGTTCCTCCGACCGACCGACCGACCGACCGAAAGCCGAGGCCAGACAGACAAGTCGACCACAGACGGACGAAGAGAGCGAATAACTCACTCATTGACTGACTGACAGTGTTTGTGGGGTGCGTTCCGATGGAACCATTGTTCGATTTGAATGGATTTCTGAAAACCGTTCGACTCAGTGGGGCCATATACACTCAAAAGCACTCAAACACGGTCGTCCGCTAGCTCAACCACTCTCAAGTACACACTTTACCCGCGTTTTTCGTCGTTACCCCATCGGCACGCTTCACCTCGAGCTATGATTCGAATCAGTATTTGACCCGATTGTGTTCGTTCGGACGAGTCGAAGAGAAGCACCTTTCGAAGCAAACGAGGGTCCCGCTGTCGAAGTTGGGCCTAACCGGAGATGTTTCAGATATCCTCGAACTGCCCCGGATGGTTCCGAGCAGCTCCAACACGAGAGGTCTTCTTTTGTGTACGGGTAACGCTCTCGTTCTGAAATGCAGTACGACGTCAGCTGTTGCTGCTGGCCATCGGAACGGTCGGTACGGCCAAATAGCCATCAGACGGCTATTCGTTCGATTTCAGTGTCTTTTCCTCAAGAGTCCGAAGTCTACTGGCGATGCGAGCCGTCTCCAATGATCGTTTTACTCGACGGCCGAGTCCTTTTTCTCATTTTTCCCGTCAGCGAACAGCATCCTTCAGAGAGGAAATGTAAGCGAGCCTTCTGCGTCCTTTGGCCTTGTCTGACCTCGTCCGCCAGCCTCGCTCGCTCGAACTGTCATCGAAATACCTTCCTCCCAACCCCTTCAGTTGACATATTTTCCTCTTATGAGCAAGTGGCCACCGTTTTTCTCATTTCTCCAAACGGGTGAGTAAATATGTATGAGGTTGGTGTTCGCCCTCTGGGTTCTCGACTGAAATTCGTTTTTGAATGCTTTCGAGTTAAGGTTCTTCAAAATGTCGAATTCATTCCTTCCTTCCTCGGAACTCAATTTTTTCTCTGTTCCCTCGTCCGATCTCGGAATATGTGCGAGAATGGTTGAAAAATTCACGCGCTCGGAATATCGAACGCGAATGTTCCATAGGCATGGAGACAGTGATCCGGATCCATGAACACAGACACCTCATCTATGAACACCGGAGCTCGCAACCGTTGTGTGAACTCGAGCTCTTTTGTTATCGTTTGAGAGTACTGAAGGCCTTTCGTCGTTTGGGACTCGTGTTTCTCCGCAATGTCGGTCCAGAAGTGAGAGTTCTGTAGACTAGACGAACCCTGGTGGCATTTCGTAATCTGGATCGGAATATTCACTCCCTTCAGATCTTGACACATTCAGCAAAAATCGCCACCGCTCGTATTCGATCTCCCACTCAAGAACAGCGATCGAGGTCGTCAGATTCGAGAGCGACATGGCCGACTCCGAGAACGAATTCACAGACAGACAGCTGCTGTCAACTCGACATGCCGGCAGCTTGGACACGCCAATGAGGTGTCCTGCTCCTGTCACCCGTTCAGAGGAGCGGACGAACAAACGAAAAACGAAAAGATGTTGAACCGCACAAGGACCTGTTGTTGATTCGTTGTTTTCTGTTTGTCGTGGAACGAATGTTTCAAAAGTTTGAAGGTCACAATAGCAGTTTGTTTTTGTTGATGGAAACAATGACATGACGAGTACAGGCCAGAATAGCGGATGGCGTTGCAGGCAACGAAAATACAACATTTCAAACTTTGGCGTGATTAGATGCTTTCTTGAAAGAAAAAATCTGTTTTTTTCTTGTTTTAAACTTGTGTAAAGCCTCGCGTCTTCAAGTGAATGTCCACACGAGCTGCTAAAGCACTCACTTCTCGCGTTCGCTCTGAAGTTTGTATGTATTGCAGAGCGCGGAAACAGGCTTCTGTCGGGAACTTTATTTCTGATGTTATGTTTCACAGCGACGGTGAGATGCGGCAAACTCGCTGCTGGAACAATCGAGCCCGTTCCATGAACAAATGACACCTAGCAACGCTTCTTGAGGAGTTTCGATCCGAAAGGAAACAACATTGAGAATCAAGCACGCAAAGCTCCCGCCGGTCGAGCGGGCGGAACCTTCTGTTCTCGGTACGCTGCGGGCTCAATTGAATCCTCATTCCCTCTGAAATTTCAGTTTCCACAATCACTGGCGATAGTTTCCTACTAGACCAAATTCTAAAGCGATGGAAATCCTCGTCTCTTTATCTCTCTCCGATATTTGCTGCATTCATTTCAGATTCCAAGAATGGAGTTTTCTCAAAAGTGTCTGTGCTCTCGATGGCGCCAATGCGGAAAGGATCTCATTCTGTAAGAGGTGCTCTTAGCCGTCTCGAGTGGAACGCACGACTAGAGCGGGTGAGCTCTCTCAGACGCCCGTTTGCGAGAAACCACTCTTTGGAGAAGCTTGTGATCAGACCGTCGAAACCGGATCAGAATTCTGGTGGAAGCGCGATGCCTAGTTCGGTGATTGCCGTGAAGGAATCGAGCTGGATGGAATGATGAACGCCACGATCCCGTTGGAGAATTCCCCAAGACCCTCGTCCCGGGTCCTCACAACGAGAACGCTTCCCTTTATCGCAGCAGAGACATTGCTCGGAATAAATTTGGCTCCGTTAGAGAATCCCTGGGCGCGATAAAGTAGTAGACGACCGAAAAGCAAAACGAGCAAAGTTGCGCTAATATTCCTCCTGGCATCATCGAGTTTAGCGCCGGCTGTGGACTGTGGATTGGGGATATGGCCACCGTTTCTGCGCTTGTTTGGGGGAAACTCGGGCTGAGGGTTATCTCGTGGAAGCAAGAGGGCATTATTCTACCGAGCGGGCGTTTGCGTTGTTTCCCGCTTGGTTCGTTCGTTCGTTCGCTCGCTCGCCCGCCCGCCCGCCCGCCCGTTTAGTCGTAGATGGGCGAGAAGCACAAATCACGGACATTTAGCAAGCGCGTTATGCGTCAGCCCTCGAGTTGCTAGAAGACCGGCTCATCATGCAACGAGAAGCAAAAGCTTGCGAGCGTTCGTCCTTCTGTGGAGCCGCTTTGAAATGTCCCGCTAGATCGTATTGTACTTTAGATTGAGTGCACGACGCGACGTTGATTCAGCCGTCGTGCGCGACATAGCTGACCCCAGGAATCCGACACGAAGTTTGCGGAACAAGCCAATCTGCAAGCCTAATCACCACGACAATCCTTGCTCTCGTGGCTATCATGTCAAACGTGAACACATCATCCTGGTCGGAAGACACATCTCGCCCGGTGGTCTTTTCGATGAGATTTCCGTGATTGAATCACGCGGTGCCGACTGTCCCACCGCGTTTCGACTTGAAATATGTTTCAAATCGGCTGGGAGTTCAAGCGTGAAGAGATCTCACTCAAAATTTCGAAACGTCACCGTCGACCGACGGCAGGGTCGGGAAGCCGGGCGGCGGCTGTATTCGAGTGCCGAAGTTAATCTTGAAAACGAAATTGATTCCAGCGATTGCTTGTGTGTCGCTCGGACTGTCGCGGCCGAAACGGATGATTGGTCGACGATTAGCCTCAAGGTGAACGAAAACGAGCTCTTGAAACGTCACGAGAAATTCCTCTTGACACCCATTTCTAGAATCGAATGAACCATCTGGAGTTAGAGCGTCAAAACTGCTTCCAGCCAATAGGGGTTCCAAACCACAGGTCGTTTCCTCACGATCATCAAGAACTTGGAGCGGCCTCCAGAGCTCAGGCTTGAGACTTTCAGTCGATTTCTCAGAAAGCAATCGATCGGAAATGTTTCGGTTGTTTTGTTGTTTCTCTGGAGCCATCGGATCGCTTCTTCGGATATCGAGATGAGCAGAGGTATTTCCCGAATCCGTGGGCGACAATCTAATGAACGAAGTTGTGGAGGTGGAGCACAGGAGAAAGCGGTATGGGCGGAGGCCATGAGACCAAGAAGTGCAGGTCCCGCAGGGTAATGTAAGTTTAATGTCAGATGTCTTATGGCATTTTGATTGAGGTGGGAGCCGGTAGCAGCAGCAGCAGCAGTCGCGGCGGCGGCTACAGCGACCACCTCATCGCAGACGACACGACATTAGCTGTCCGTGTGTACCACATCCTTTCCAGCAAAAAGCTGAATTCCCTTGCGGGCCAGTGATGGCAGCCAGAGAAGAAAATGGCGACGAATCGAAGTCGAAACTCGGGGACGTAACTACTGGGCTCGCGACGAAGCTGTGCTAGAATAAGTAGGTGATGATGACGTACAATCTTGAATTGATAATAATTCGAGGTTCGACTCCTCGACACTCAACGCCCTGATTCCTCATAAGAACCAGTAGTCTCCGAGTCCGGCTCCATTGTTGGCGTCCGATCGATTTGAATGTGTCCAATACACAAAGCTCAGGGAAAACCATTGTGGCGCGCGGGAGTGACGGAAACGTTGATTTCTGCGCGGCATCGGAAAACCTGCGGCTGACCACCCTGAGTGCCGACATTCTCGGGTAGTGGGCACTCGCGCCCAGAGGCTTTATGGACCAACGAGAAGACGGGGATCGGGGTGAAGGGAAAACCGAGCGCGACGGCCGACAACGGCTGACGTAGTACCCTGACGTTTCCTGCAATTTCTACATAATGGCGTCCGTGGGTTCTTTGTTCGGCACCTTGAACGCTGTTCCTTCTTATCTACAGCCGGTTTCGTTCGTCGAGCTTCCCTCTTTTCTTTTTCCTCTGCTTGTTTTCGTTTGCTCATCACCTGCTCCTCTGTTTCCCCCGCGATCTCTCTCTCGCCGTACCCTTTATGGGTTTCATAAATTTTTGGCAAACTTTGAAAACAGCAGCAGCAGCAGCTGAGGGAACGAATGAGAAAGTGGTGACGACGACGACGACAACGACGACTGAGTGTTTCCTCTAGCGGAGATCTGGCTCGCTAACCGACACTCTCGTCCCTTCCTTGTGCTTTTTTTTCTCCTCTCATCAACCCCTTCCGTTTCCTTTCATCATATCGTCCTTTCTTCCGACTACTGCGAGGCAGAAGAAGGAGCGAAAATGACAGTAGCGCAGTCTACGGTTTCGCGACGGCATGTGGTGCCCATCAGATCGACACATAAGACTGGAAGTGTCGACGACTTTCCATTTGCGAATGGCGCATATTCCGCACTGTATTCCTTTCCGGTGATAATTTCAGGATCAAACAACTCCAGGTCGGGGAAAGAGCGTCTAGGGTTTCAGCAGCGTTGTGGCGGTCGGACAAAACAACGCGGACGACAGGTATGTACAATCAAATCATACATTCGGGATACCAGCTCACGAGTCGAGCCTCGAGACCTCGCGCTAGTTCTTTGTCAGCTTCTGTTTGAAAGTATTCGTATTCATACGTATTTTTGTAAGATTCGTGAGCAATGCATTGCTTGAGAATGAGGAAAATTCGATCATCATCACAAATTACGTCATCCCCGATCGCTGAGCTCCAAACTCCAAACCGAACTCCGCGATTTTGAAGCTTCTCGCTACGTCGAACGAGCCGAAAACATTGTACCTGGGAATCCTCACGACATCCAATCGCGGAGGGAGCCAGAAAGAGAGGTTTCCAGACACAGAACCATCTTCTAAGATGTAAGAGTTATTACTTCTTTCTATCTTCTGGCGGAAACAAAACCTACGTGGCTTCCCCGTTTTTTTTGATCCACGATTCGTGCTTAGAAATCATTGCGGATGAACGAGCGAGTTGTACGTTGTTCTACTCCACATTCATTTTTCTCTCTAGGAAAACACTCTTCTCTCTTAGAGTCATCGGTGAGCCCATACGGAGTCAGGACTCCAGACGTCATCAGTTGAAATTCGACGTGATCTCCTTCCACTACCGACTTCATTCGCTGTTCGAGCCGGGATCTCAGCGCTCGAATGATTCCATTCTCGTGAGGGAAATTCCCAAAATTATTCCGATCCCAAGCGTGAAGGTCAACCAAGTCGTCACTTCATGGTTCGCAGTCACAGCAGCCGGCCAGCGGGTCATTCGCATATTCTAGCCCGGGGCCAATTTGAGAACGACGGAAGGAAGTTCCAAATAGGCCGAATTAAGTTCGACCAGAAGGCGGGACGAGGATTCCCGCCAAGTGAAAAACTGAGACAACGGAACTGAGTTGTCGTCAAACAGGAGAAACGTCGTCCTACGGGCGTTTCGTCCACTAGAAGCGCCCGGGGCCGACTCGCGCTGTTGTCAGAGAGTCAAAGCGTGACACGATCAATGTGGCTGCTCCCACGCAACGACACTCTACTTTCTGAGCATCTGACTCGACTCCTCCGTCTTTCAGCTATTTCAATTCGTTCGAGTTTTTGACTATATCGGCTGACTGATCGGAGATGTCCACTTCCCGAAATCGCAGTTTCGGCGAAATCCGACGTCAACGTGCGCGGAGGCTTGGATGGAACCTGCGGAGACCTCGTCGTCCACATAGAGTTTTCGGAGAGTGGAAGATCTTTTTCTGGTTGACCCGATAAGGGTCGTCTCGCAGAAGTGTGTGTTCAGTTCAGAATGCGAAAGGAAAGCTGCGAATGCACAACCGAACGAGAAGGACGTGTGAAATGGGAGAAACTGCAGTCGATTCACTGACACCGAGGAAAATTGGCACTCGGAACACGATATCGTCTCGTCGGTCCTCCCCTGCCTTCAATTGTAGTCTACAGGGAAGGAACGTAGCGACGAAAGCACGGGAACTCTGAAGGTGGCGAAACTTCCTGTCAGCGAGCCACTTGCCCCGTACAAACCGAGAAATCAGCGCAGTCGGCGAACGCATTGGCAGCAAATTCCCTCACACAAGCATCCCGCCGCCCCTGCGCCGTCGTTCACCCCGATGTCGGATCGGGCGGCTCCGCCCCGCCTGTGCGTTGTGTTGTTGTTGTTGTCATCGGCGGTGCTGTTGTACACAGTTTGCATCGTAGCGCCAACTGCCCCCGCGCCGTCGTCGCCTCTTCCTCCTCCCGAATATCGGATCTTCGGATCTCACATCGTGTTCCTCCCCACCTTGTTCTGCTCCCACGCGCCTGTTCCCTATTCCCCGCATTCGTTGAGAGAGAAAAAAGAACGCGAGAGCAAGTGTGCGAATAGGAAGGCAGGAAACGTGACGCAATTGAGTTACGCAACGAGGTAGGGTCCGTTTGTACGCGAGTCGGCTATGGAGAACTCGCACCTGGGCAGTAGCTGTATTGCACCCACTGTCGAGGCAAAATGGAAGAGGGAACGTCGTTGTTTGCGTCATTGTAGCGGCTGCTGTTGGCGATGGTGGCGGTAGTGGAGCTGGTCGACCAGATAGCGAAGGAGATGTTGGTAGCAGTCGCTTTGATGGCGGTGAGCCCTTCCTCTAGCGAGCCAATCGTATTACCTTGTGTATCCGCAGGTGAATTCCCGACTACTTCCTACCTGGGGTCGATGGTCGCTGTCTCGCTCCTCATCATTGTTCGATAAAGAGCAAAGCCTTGAGTCCACTATGAGCACTAAGAAAACGGAAAAGAGAAATGAGCTTCTACTGCTGAAATGATACTCTCCAGGAATCGAATCATCGAGTGCTCGAATTTTCGGAATTTCCTTCTCCCCTTGAACCACTCTCTTTCGTGCTTCTGAAGAAAGCCTGATTTCTGTGCGAACCTGCAAGTTAGGCTTCCGGCAACCTCAGACACTTACCTCGGACTTACAATGTTCGATCGATTCTTTCCTGTGGATTCCAATCGATCCGAAGAGCAGTCAAGGAGTGAAGTAGCATCGTGCCTGTGAATACGCCTGGCAGGGCTGTTGATGTTAATTTTTCGTAAAATTGTGGATTACGGCCAGGAACGAAACTTGGATGTCTCAAAGAATGGTCTACCTGAGATTTGTGATCCACGGAAGTCTAACTAACAATAAAACCTGGGTCTTTCTTTGAAGTTCTTTGGGTTCCGAGAAAACCGGTCGATCGCAACAGTTTCCATAACGCCGATTTTCTTATCGAGGTATCGTGCGGCGAATCAGGCAGAACTTCAGAAAGCCCTTATCGTCCCATGACGGCAAATCGAGGAAGCTGTGCCCCAGAATGCCAACCAGCAACGAGAATGTATCGAAGACGATATTGGACGAGCCATGACAAGTGTGACGATTTGATTTAGAAACCGCTTGGAAGGAGGCCCGTATCGACACAGCAACAAGAAAGGAGCCCCGTGAAGTACAGCCGCGTATCTAGGCAGAGTGGCGCGCGGGATAGAACCGGAAAAGTTCCGGAAATGCTGCCTCTGGAAGTTTGGCTGTCTCAGATGACGACCAAAGAAAAACTTCAGAAAATGCCTTCCCCACAGAAGTGGGGGGCCTGGGGCGAACTTGTTCTGAGGGTTTAGTTTTGGACTCCGGGTCACGACCAAGGCATGCGACCGGTTTTAAAAACCTTTTTTTTCCGGTTTAAAACAGGCTCCAACGCACGGCAAAAAGAGTTTTTTTGCATCCCGTTGGATGCCTTGAAATGACACTGGGACTGCCGGATAGTGATGTTGTCGGATGATTCAATGTCCATGTTCTGCAGGAAAGATGGATTTTCTCCGTAACCGATCTTTTTTGTCGAACTGCTCTCTCAAAAGTGTTCTAGAATCTCAAAGTTTCGACGTAGGAGGCCTAGTGAAAACCCATCCTGCGGCCAGATGAAAGAAATTCTAAATGTCGTCGCAGTGGATTCGCTAGAGCCCCTGAAGCGTTCGCGACCAACGGAACGAAACCAAATCGATTCAAGAGTTCGGGTCCACGGGCTGCGGGTAGTTAATCCGTGACCCAAGAATGAGGTTTTCTTGCGAATTTTCTCAATGACGGAGGTCCAAATCGCTGTCCAAACCGCAACTTGGGCGGAACCACAATGACCCATGATTCTGGATCCTTGAGTTCCCAAAACCTCCGCTCTTGGAAGTCAAAAAACCTCATTTTGGGAATCGGTAGCATCCAATATTTCGGGTCCAAGAGATCCGATGAACCATCGATACGATTCAACGTAAACACATATCTCGATCAAGTTCTAAAGAGGGATATATCCTGGTTTAGGGATGCAATCCAAATCCGAGGAGTTGGACCCCGGCACTGCATCGATGTGTGACATGCACCGCTTCCACTTCGAGAAAATTATCGATACCGGAGAGCAGCACTCAAAACCTGAGAAATGCCGCCCTTGACTTGAAAGATCGCCTCGAAGGGATGCGTGGGTCAGCACTTCAGTGGTCACCTCGGTCGCATGATCTGAAGCTTGTTGAAAACTTCGAGACCACGTTGAGCGACGACCTCGGCGGCGCGGCGGTGCTAGTGAAGCGTGCCAGGAATCGGAGAGACCGTGAATTTAATTAGAATTTCATACGACGCGAAGTGTTCCAATCGTTATGGTATCATTATCGCCACATGCTCTTGAATTTGATTGAGAAAAACAACTCACCTTCATGCTTAAAATCAATGGCGAGCGGCCGGCCTGGAAGATCATGTATGACTAAACATCCGCCGAGCTCGAACCCTGGCTTTCTCGGACAAGCTCCGATTCGACAGAGCGAGAATGAGCTCTTAGCGAAATGTCACGATTCAAAAACAATATGTGATCGAGCGGATTCGGAAATAGACAAAATTCATCCGCTGCTCTGATGACGCCCGTGATTGAGATTCGTGACAGCTTTAAATTATCTTTGCGTTCATAGTCACATCGCTCTAAACGGGACGAGATCGCGTGGAAAGATGGAATCTCATTCGGATATAAAGGGAATAATCCGTTTACTGGAGCCCAAATCTCAAATAAACCCGCTCTTGACATGGACTCGGGAATGATACTGCTGACGTCACTGCTTCTCTTCATTGGAATGCAAGCTGGCAAGTTGAAGCTCAAGAATTATTTTGCTCCCATGGAAGTTCCTTCATTTCAGAATATTCGAGTCATCTCTTTCTCAATCGAACATTTACTATATTCGTGATGCTCACGAATTCGATGCAAAATCAATCAAGAACGGACCCGCTCAATGATATATTTTCTCACAGGAGAAGGACGTGGGTCGTCGGGTCGGTTCCGTAAAACTCAGGGAGGAAATCTCGAGTGCTCAAGAGAGCTCACGGCCGTCGAGTGCCAACAGGCAGGGGGCGATGCCTGGCAATTGCATTTGAACTTCGGAAACCAAGTCACGAGCGTGAGATTTTGCGACTGTAGACCTTTTCGAGGTTCTCCTATGTTTGATGTCCCAGAGTGTTTTCGACGATGCCGAGGGTGCTCTGTGATTATTTGGAAGAATGGTGTGTGCACCTGTCAAAGTTGCAAGTTGTACGGAAGAAGTTCTTCTCAATAAATCCCCACTGTGGTGTTGACCCTCGTCGGGACTGTTGCTTTATCTCGCGATTCGGCGTCATCGTGAGCTTGTGAAACGGAATCGAGACGATCAATCTCAAGCCAAGTGAGGATTTCCTAATTAAGGAATACTCAAACAAATGAGCGGGATTTCGGCAAGTTCCTGAAAACGTTCGAAGGCCCTGCCCCAACAAAAAGCTGCCGGAGAGGACGGAATGAGATTTTCTATCTCTGATTGAAAGATACTCAGCTGGCCTTTGGCAATGTCACTACCCTTGAACAATTCAATATTGCTCGTGACAAACTAATGAGTGATCTTCATAGTTTGGGCTGCCGACAGATCGAGCACGCGGCAAGTGCGGAAGAAGAAAGTGGAAGGTTGGCGGAATTTAGGCGGCACATCGGCTGAAAGGTAGCTCCGAAGTTCTTTCGACGATTCTCCAAAGTGCGCGGTTGTCTTTCCAGGATAATCGTATGATACGTCGAGCCACACAATGGAAGGATCGACAGCAAGCACCTGATGGAGGTGGGACGGGAGAACTTATTTCGAGGAGAAGGAGTCAATATTCTGCGCGCACACCCTAGCGACCAAACAAGCCTTATGTCGCTCGATGAGCCCATCTGGCCGATCTGAAATATTCATTTCGATCGAATCACGTTCGCCCCCTGAGGCTTCTCAACAAGTGTTCAGTTATCATTCTCCTAAAGCGAGTTGTATTCGCTGTCGGCAGCTTTCCTTTACTAAGCCGAGTCTGGTGTCTGCATCGCCCCTTGGAATTTGATGTACGTTCCCTACCTGCATAACACTCATCACCGGGAAGAGCTACACACATCAACTTCGACCATTCATCCTCATCCATCGTTTAGTCCTAGCCCGTGATTCGATTTCTTCCGTGGCCTTCTTGGCCGTCTTCCGAATAGAGCTTGTCCCTTGCGCCGCGCCGTCTCCCTGTCCGCTGTGGCAGACGAAACTGAGCTCCGTGAAGCTGAAACTGGATCACATACCTTCTTTTCACTTCGACTTTTCTCATCGCTCTCCGAACTTTCCAGCGGCATTGCTGCAGAATTTCTAACAGCTTTTGGTACCGCCGTCAGTTCCTGCATCCTGGCACCCTCGCCTACCCCAGTGGTTCTCAACCGGGGGTCCTCGGACCCCTGAGGATCCTCGGGACTTTTTTGGGGGTCCGCTGCCGAAAATTTTGCGGACCCCTGGGGGTCCTCGGAACGTTCCGGCGATCAGAATTCCGGTGATTTCGCAAACAACCTGGAGTTGAATGTAAGAAAATGAACCACAATTGCATGTTCCCGTGTTCATTGGTCCAAATCGAAGATCATATCCCGGGGTTCTACGTGGATTGGACTAGATAGAGTTCTCAGAAATTGCTATGGCTCCTGTATCCCTTCGAAGAGTCTAGAAGGGTGTCCGCGCAGCTTATCACGGACCCCCCCGGGGGTCCTCGGAGGAAAAAAGGTTGAGAACCACTGGCCTACCCTATATCTCTTGAGACTGTGATGTTGTCTGAGCTAAGAGCCACATTCTATGGGACTTCGATTCCTCATCATTAGAGACCGGGACTTCATGCAAAATTCATCAAGTGCATGAAATGCGTATTTCGGCTCTTCTCTCCCCGAATTAATAGAAACATAATTCGTGAGTTGAGGCACGTGGAGTTGACTCTCAGCCGCTTGATGAGCCGCTTCAGTCTTGCGATGCCGGCAAGCTCTCAAGAGGTAAGATCATCTGCGCATGTGAATCGTAGGTGTTCGAAAACCGGGTCTCTGAGAATGGGAGCGTTTTATCGCCGACGTGCACCTAGCTCGACATTGTGTGCTGTTCGAATTGCGTTGTTCGCACGCTTTGGGCACGTAGGTGAACTCCGGTCCCCGCATTTCGCGGCCTCTGCATATTGTGTCTGGATCCTGGCGGAAATGCCGAAACGTAGAGCATCTGATGCGTCGAAGTTGAATTCGTATGTTAAACTTTGTGGCAGCGAATCTTTTTCCACCGATGGAAAAGTTCTCTTCGTAAGGTCTGTGAGTGAGAAATCGTCGCGAAAAGGAAATCCCAGGTGCCTCAACATTTGAATGGAGTCAAACATCGTTCGAAAATGGAGAAAAGACCTCCAGAAGCGAACGAAGTTGTCTTCCAGTCATGAACTCAGCGATGTCGGAACAAAAAACCTCTGTAGCCCGCTTTGTAGGTCTCGATCTCCTTCCGCCTTGGTTTTCTTCAACGCCTGTTTTGTCGTTTGAACGTGCATCCCAAAAAACCGCAAATTCCAAGAACTACGGTTCTCGAATTCTCCGGAATCGCTAGATGAGAACCGCGGTTCAAAGCCCCATTTCAGAACCGCAGTCACCTTATACAAGTACCATTAGAAATATTCACGGAGATTTCAATGTTCCCCAATGGTGTAGGAACAGAAGTCATCGTGATGGGCATCCCTAAAAACTTCATCTTAAGATCACAAGCTTATTTATGCATTCACAGCGAGCTTATTTTTGTCGCATGGTACCTTTGAAAGTCTTTCCAAGTGAGAACGAGAATGTTATCCAGCGTCGTTGGATCCATCCTCGCTCGCTGTTCGCCCTATGGAACCTTCTCGGAAAGTCCTGGGTCAGATCTCGTCTTCCGTAGATTGCTCAAGAATGCTGACGAAACCGCATTCTCACGAGAGAGCGGTTAATTCCGCGAAATGCACGTTTTCTTCCCATTATCTAGAAATGCCTCCATGGCTTCTCAGCTTCCAGTTTGCGGCTGCAATGAGGCTTCATCAATGCGGTTCCGTGCGGTTCAGAACCGCGAAGAATTTTGCGATTCTTGCGGTTCCAAAACCGCGGTTCTGGAAGCGCTGCGATGCCTACTGGCCGGGTGATGGCAAGGTGGGATTCTGCGAAAGATTCGATGCAATTTGCACGATGACTTTTGGTAGTCCAAACCGAGCGATGGTTTCGAGCATTTCGCATGAGCAACAACAAGGAGGAAGGGATACTGACCCGGATTCTGGCACCATGAGCGACCGTCAACTCTGAAAGATCGACTCTCCACCTTTTTCTCGGCACGGCACTCGGACCTTGAAGCCATGTGAGAATTGGCCGGAGGTTTTCCCACTTCCGAGTCCGCTCGGCTATTTGAGAAATGTTGTGGGGAATCGTTCAGTTCCAAGGGGAAATTCGTGAGGCATAATGAAATCTTCGCTTCTGGACGGATAACGGGATAACGGTCCTGGCGCCCAAGTGGGGTGCACCCACGTGCTGTAAGTTGGTCATTCGCATAGCGGCAAGAGGAGGCAACGCATCTGAGAGCGAGAGTATAGATACCAGTGGTCTGCTGTCAGTAATCAGCGTGAATCTCCTTCCAAACAAGTAGTAGAAGAACCGACTGACGCCTTCCTTGATTCCTAACGCCTCCTTTCCAAGCTGGGTGTAGCGTCCTTTTGTGTCTGTCAGAGTCCTGGAATAGGACGCGATCGGTCTCTCAGAAGTGTCGTCATAACGATGCGACAACACGGCTGAAATACCGTAAGATGAAGCGTCAGTAGCTAGTAACAATGGCTTAGCTGGATCGAACGGGACCAGCACTCTAGAAGAGCACTCGGACTGTGCCACAGCCTCGAACGCACAATCTATTTCCTCTGTCATTAGGAAACGCTGCTTGCCGCTGTTCTTAACAGCCTTGTATAGGAGACGGGCTTGATGTGCAATTTGGCGCGCGGATGATGAATAAAAGTGAACCGTACTAATGAAGCTTCTCAGTTCGGTGACAGACTTTTGGGTCTTGGCGCATGCTTCAGAACTGTATCGAGCCCCTCAGATGATCTTCGTCAGTTGCTGCAGAGATGAAGATGTCGTCGATCACGACTTCCACTCCGTCGTTCCTGCAAGGATCCCTTCCATGAGGTTGAGAAGCAGCCTGCTCGAGGGTTCATCGCGCTGACCTTTGCGCTTGTAGAGAGGAACGACCTCAGTGGATTTGGGCATCGACGGGAAGAAACCCGATTCTAGAGAGACATTGAAGATTCTGGAGAGCGGCCGAGAGATGCTAGCAGGCGCGGCGGCAAGAAGTCTGTCGGGAACGCCGGAGGTACTGACACACCATTGAGCAGGACTGGACCTGCTCAACATCAGTCGAATCGATGGATCCAATTCTGAGACCCGAGTCGTCATGATGCCTCCACAGACCACCAACGAGTGAACCGATGTCGTCATCAAGGCGTAGTCCCGACGTCGCCTTATTTCCTACCGATGCAAAATGATTACTGAGAGCATCAGCAACCGTCACCGGAGTCTCATCTTGACCATTCTCGTCCACAACCGATGTCGGAAGCTGAGCCCGTGGCTGACGCCTACCAGAAGCCTCATTGATGACTCTCCAGGGCCGAGCCGGACATCCAGCGGAAAAAAGCTAGAAAAAAGAACGCCCTTCTAACTTCATAGAGCGCGCTTCGAAATCTCGACTGGCGCTTGTGATTTGCGGCTTTGGACTCGGCCGAGACGGATTTCCTATACCATCGGAAACGCTTGTTGGAAGAGTGAACAACTAGATCAAACTTGACATTGTTTATCGAAGTGTCCAGCTGAGCATGATTCACAAGCGAAAATTTGCTCACATCACATTGACGAAGATTTGTTGGCATTCGCTCGCTGACGATCGTGAAACTCGGGATCCATGGAGAAAGCCGTTTCTGAAGTTTGAAACAAAGGGCAATACCATCGGCTAGTCGATCGCTTCAACCGTTTCTGGTGTGTCGAAGACTACTCCCGAGGCATTTTTGGAAAGTTCACAAGACTGTGATTCATTTACGGAAGTCCCCCTCCGCAAAAAAAACAGTTTGACCGCACGATCTAGAGGAGCACCTCGTCGCCCATTTGCTAGAAGTGGACAAACGATTCGCCGACGGGCTACCCCGCACCGATGTCTAGCGATTACTTAATCAACTTTAGGGTGGTCAATTTAGGTCGGAATTTTTTTTTCCTCTTCGGCCATAACTTCTCGAATTTACATCCGATTTCGGAAAGATCTTTTGCATTTGGACGCTGCTTTTGTTTTACAGCAATTTCCCTTCATTCCGTTCATTTTCATTTCAGTTTCTCCAGAGATGATTTGGAGAGCAAAGGGTCTAGCCGGATAGGGAGAGTTAGCGGCCTCACCCCTCGGGATCCCGATGAAGCCACCTGGATCGTTATTTCCTGGTGTGAGAGAACATATTCCTGTAGATTCAAGCGTCCTCGACCATGTCCGTCCACGTCTTAATGCCAAGAATCTGTTGAAACCCCTGGATATGAGGAACAACTTAAAATCGTTATATCTCGAGAATCACTGGGCGCACAGCGCACATTGAAAATTTTTTGGGAAGCTCTCATCGGGGGCTATCTTCTGATGGGTTCGACAATCTGGTCGCGTGATTTGTAAGCCTGGAAAAGATCGAGGATTCCCTTCATTTCGATGGTAGATTTCCTTCCGTTGGCTGCCGATATCTGTTGGCGTGCCAAATATAGCCCCAATGACCTTCAATCCACCAGACAAGTTTCATCCTAATCGGGAGGTAGTTTTTGCAGTTTTAGCTCAGAGGAGGTCACCGACCAGACCCCTCTTTATGATCAAGTCCCGAAATTCGACCTATGCTCGCTTCGAATCTTCTTTCGAATCTTCCGAGCTTCTCGACTTTGGAGAATGCACAAATTTTTACTTTTCGAATCTACCCTGGTCGATGGAAAACAACAAGACCCCGAGGCTGGTGTGTTCTGCTTTTCTCTCCCGCTGCGGCAGCCCTAATCGCCGGCAAACGGGAAACGGCACGATTCAACTTCAATCGGTTTTTTTTATTGAATGAAACCGATTCTTAGGACTCTTAAGATCGAACATATGAATGTATGCTCGAATCACATGACGAGATAATGCAGCTGGCAGTGTCTCAATCCTTAGTCCCGTTCGCTCTTGTGTTGTGGGTGTGTGTGTGTGTGGGCGTATTTGTGTCCAACCTCGCGGAAAGGTGTCGTTCCGAAACGGCCGCGAGAGACTTCGATACTCAAGAGTGAATTTCGCTAAGAGCGAGGGTCCTAGGACAGTGGTTCCCAACGTTTTTGTTCCCGTGGACCCTCGAGAGAGATTTCAACCCTGAAAAATATCATGAAACCCGCGGAGATTCCCATTGGAGAAAGAACACTCCTCTAAAGGTCTAGGAAGAAAGTGAAGTTATTCTACGAAAGTTTTCGATGAGACATCTGTTGTTTCTTATCCTAGAGGAGCAAGTCTAATCGGAGTTCTCCAAAATTCGTAGAGCCACTCTGTTCCGATGTGTAGTTTTGATGAGCGACAGCGAAGAGAATGATCGTTCGCATAGGTAAGTTGTGGAAATGAAGACCAATGACCGGGAGACTTCCCGAAGTCCCCGTCGCTGAGACTCGGGAAAACTTGTCGCTGCGTGACTCCGGGGCGACGCGTCTTCGTCCTCTTTCGATGCCATTTATCTTTTGTAGCTGAAGCTTCCGCGGACGCAGTAGCAGCGTATACATTTTGCGGAAGTATTTGGAAACCATGAAGTTTTCTTGAGCAAAAAAATCGGAAAATTCTCCGCGGCCCCCCGGTTGGGAAACACTGTCCGACGACCTCTATGATCGTGAATCATGACTCTTTCAAGTTCTGTTCAAGTTGCCGTTTCAACGGAACGACTTTGCAGGTGCTCTTCTATTAGAGAGTGCTCGTATATTGGAGGAATAAATACGGTGTTTGGGCGCGGGAGCCCCTCCTCCCTGGGCGCGAAACATTGAATCTTTCTAGTTCCGTCCAAGCTTTATTTGAACGGCCCGCGTATCCGCTCATGTTAGCGGTTTGCATGTCCACTTACGTCCTGCGTTTTGATTGGTCCGATTCCTGCCGCTAACTCAACGTCTGTCTGTTCATTGACTTTTCATTGCCAAGGGAGAGCGATGAGACAACGAAGTTTTCAAATGAGATTGTCTACCTGTGTCTGCTTCCTCTCTTTGTGCGGGTGTTTTGCATCATTAGGTGGAGAGAACGAGGTTTGTTAGCAGTCTTGCCGGCTTTTGGGAGTTTGCTGTAGCAGGGCTGATGTCGGGGGAGCTGATGCAGCGATTGGTAGGGAAAACGGAGGAATCGAGCGGGACAAAACAGCGAATGAAAGGATCGCTACGGCAAGAGAATGGGATGGAACAGGGACAGGTGGTTGTAGCGGATGGCCTGACCGACCGACCGACCGACCGACGGCCCGCCCACTTTCACCCAAACTCGTTCGGATGAGTCAGTCAAGCTTCAGATTTTTTTCCTTTAGCTCGGGAAGAAATTGAACTCCCTTTGCGGTTCTCTCGCGCACCGGACGAAACAATCACATCAGAGACGACGAGGTTGCTGCTATTGCGCCACTTCTTCCCAATTTCACGCTTAGTTTCGGTTTTGACACCGGCTCGTTGGATGGCGGACGCCGAGAGAAAACAGAAAAAAGAAACAACGGAGAAGGACGAAAACAGGAGGGAAGAAGCGGCAGCCGAGGAAAAGCGTCTCTACTCCCCAAAGACTCCCGCTTCCAGCGGGACGCGGAGTTTCTGAGACGAAGCGCCACCAAGGAAACTAACCAGGACGAGAGACACCCGATGTCACCGTATGGCTGGCGGACCGACCGGCGCGCCGGTCCGGCGAAACGGCAGACAACCGGAGCAACAATCGCGGAATGAAATGAAATCTTCGCAAGCGTCTCGTGGTGAGGCTGCAGGAGCGGACAAAACTTTCATATTTCTCACAACAGGACCCCAGACGCGGGTTCGAGGCCACCACCGCTTCATTGTAAGAACCATTCCTCTCTTTTTTACCAAATCTCCGATGCTTCAATCTTCCGGTTGAGAAACGCAAGTCAGGAAAATTCCGGCAGATCTTGCTTTCGTTCCCAAGAACTTCGCACGTGACCTTTATGCGACCTCAAACAATAATCCATCAATGGCCGAATCGTTGAGTTGGGGGACGGAATCCAGTAAGCACTTTGGCGGCCCGCTCCCATGATGGTGATAGTCTTTATGCTGATGAAGCCTTTACGCTGCGGCTAATCTTGACAATGATAATGACGATTTCTGGAAGCCCGTCGCATCGCCAGGGTTAGGCATTATGTTCTTTGAGCGGATGGTGGGCATATTGCTTCCGTTCAATAAATCGCAATGAATGCCCTCGTTGCGGCTGAGCACAAAAATGTTGATTGCATTGAGAAAATGCAGCTGGCCATGATGACGCATTGCATCACTTTGACCTCATCGTTCACCTCATCGAGTGGTCGGCTTGCCGCTCGGTCGGTCGGTCGGTCGGCGGGTCTTCCACTCGCCTATTTACCGGCATGCCTTGAGTACTCAACAAAGTTCTAGTCCTCGTTCGCGCCCGTTCCTACCAAGAGCTGTTTTTTCTCGATCGGCAGCCGCGTTCTGTTCCGAAAAATATGGGCTGTTTCACGTTTGTATTCACTTCATAGCCACACAATGTGGCCTCGAACATCGTCCTACGGCGTGACACTGCCGGCGCCGTCTCGTGAGAGCATCCACAGCTCTCCCGAGCTGCTCCTTCCATCAACCCTAGCTCCTCGGACTTTCTTCTCCCACTGACTGAGCGAAAATTTCAGGAATTATCTGAATCCTGCGCTGGAAACGAACTCTGGGACCTTTTCCGCTTCTAGATTGAGGATTCCAACTGCCTTCAGCGAACTGAGGTGGGGACCTCTTTTTACAGTTCCTCTCGTCTGATTTAAAAGCCACAGGGACGTGATCTGACCCACTGAAACTTCTCCTCGGTCTGGGTGGGTGACTTCCTTTGCAAATCCGGCGGTTTCAGTGACCATCTGGGACTTTGCGAGGCCGCGGCCAATGTAAGCCTATTTTGTCGGTCACTGAGGAAACCGAGCGTCTTGATAAATTTGACCTCGATTCTCTCGCTCACATTCAAACAAGGTCGTGGCCGGATTTGCGAGAGCTGGTCCGCAAGCTACTGCTTTCTCAGGGATCCAATGTCTCCTGAGAGCAGTCGCGACTCGCAATACTCCAAATTGACCTGGAGCTCTTGCTTCTCTTGCTTCTCTTGCTGTTGTTGCCGCTGATGCTGCAGATGGCACAGATACGCTTGTTGCGCTACGGATCGGTCCGGGTCGACATTGCCGCCGGGCAAACGCCTTTGCCACCATCAGCGCACGGGGCGCCGGTTCGAAATACGCGAATTACCCGCTCGAAGTGAGAAGTCCCGCGACGGTGACTTCCGCCGGCCGTGCGCCGCTTTACGACTGACAAAGTGTTTGGGCGAACGTGATGTTTAGAGGGCCAACTGTACTAAACAACGAACGGGAATGATGGCAGTGACACGCCGGCAGGAACCAGCAGAATGCCGTTCGCGCGTGTGTGGGCACGCTCTATTTAGCCTATTTATTTATTCACGTAGACACGCATTTACAGCAGAACGACTTATTTCTGCCCCAATCGGCCAGTTTTCCTCCCCCAACTCCCCACCGTCAGCACCCTGTGAGGCCAGCCCGTCCACCTCGGACGTGGATATATTTATGTACAGTGGAAACCATTTAATCGAAGTCGCTTAAGCTACACTGAGGCTGGTGCGACAAGACCGTGATTAATTTAGGCGGTGCGGTGGCGTAGTAAAATATTAAAACACATGTTGCCGCTTGTAGATCCGACCAACGGACGGAATAGCGGACTTACTATAGATGTTGAGCTCGATTCGACCCCGGCCGTAGGCCCCCCAAGAGATGAGATTCACTCTCTTTGTGTTCGTGCGAACATCACTTGAACACGAGTTCGCGGCGTGGATTGTGAGTTCGATTTCGCATCGTGCATCATTCATTGAGTTATCATGCGGAGTCTCAGAGATGGCCGTATTTCGGACGAATCGTTGAAAATCGAACCGATGGGAACATTCTAGCATTCTTCGATTCTCGGTTTAGAGGGAAAATATCCGGTTTGAGGTTATGTGAGAGCCGTGGCTATTCACGCCCGTAGTATGGGATTCCTGAAATTCGCATTCGATGGCATAGATAGATTCATTCAGGAGCGTCGAGACTTCGGATAATTTATGCTCATGAATGTTTGAGCCGTCGCAGCAGGTGCGATATGCATGCGTACAGCGGATATTTATGCTTCAGAAAGTCTGAAGACTTCAACGCAGGAACCTCTCCGCGTATGAGACGATACGGAATAATATTACTTGAATGGCCGAGGGGTAGGTCGTTGGAAATCTTCTCAGTTGTTCGAGCTCCGCTTACGTGATCCGTCAGACGAGCATGGTCTGGGAATCCGAAGCCTCTCAGTCATTTCCCGGAACGTCTCACTGAACGTTCAGTGCTAAGGAAGAAAGTCAGTCGAACCTCATGACGATTTCCGCTCGGAAATCGTGCCGAGGTTTGGCGTTATTTTAACATTCGGAGACAAAGATGACTTCAGTTTTGTTTGCTAGGAAAATAAGAAGTCGATAATTTATTCTTGTTGT
This sequence comes from Neoseiulus cucumeris, assembly GCA_021527715.1. Lineage (NCBI taxonomy): Eukaryota > Metazoa > Arthropoda > Arachnida > Mesostigmata > Phytoseiidae > Neoseiulus > Neoseiulus cucumeris. Next base: position 275,666 of record JAJSRV010000027.1, on the reverse strand, counting down.
TGTTTTCTGTCGCCGTCGTTAAGTAGAGTATCGTCATTAGTAGTCGACATTGACAATATGGTTTTGAATCATTTACACTTTACAGCAGAAACATACAACGAGGTTCGGATTGCAACGCTGAGTTCACGCGAGCTCCAGCCAAATTGGAGACTCAGTCAGCCTTTTTTTGCTCTTGTTCTCACATTGTTGTGGTTTTCCAGCAATTGAAAGAGGTCAGTGAACGTCGTGACCAGGCTCCCGTACAAAGGAACTCGCGGTTCCAGACAGAGGAGGGAGCGACTACGGTCGATTTTCCCCGTAACGGCTTCGAAGGAATTGTATATAGTTCGGGATCCGGATCGACGAACGTCCAACCGACCGATGGAGGAGCGCGCGAGGAACCCCAAACCTCTATTTCTCAAACTCTCTTTCGCTTTGAGCCTCCTTGAGGAGGGTACCTATTCCGTTGAGGGCTGCATTTTCCGTCATCATCAGACACGAGCCTGGCCCATCACCGGGGCTAAGGGAGTTTTTTTGTTACAAATTGAGCATATACAGGTATATATATTTATAGCGTCTACGTATGAACAACCTACAGCCTGGTCTGCGTCTTCCATCGACCTATACCCGAGATTCTTCCATTTCTTGAGAGGAGGTAGTTCACATTCTACTCCTCTCGCCATATTAGACGAATTTATCGCTCACTCGCCAGTCACCGTCAATTCCAAAAACTAATCCCTCGGTTTTGAATTGGCCCGCTAAACTTCGTTTTTCTCCTTCATATTTTGATTTCATCCGCCATATTCTAATTTTGCCTCATTTTGAACCCGCTAAACTCCATTTTCACCCGCCATATTACATTTCAACCCGCCATCTCGATACCATAGGCCATGTTCAAAAACTCAAGGAACAGCAGGGGGTATTATCCGAAGTTTCCCAGATCCATCGCGTGATTTTCGCTTCTGCTCGAGATTCTCTGTCCTCATCGCAACCAACGATGTCACGGGACTAGATATCGTCGCCATCTTCGTTGTTGTTCTTGTTGTTTCTAGGTCCTGAAATTTTTGCGCATACAAAAAGTTGTTTGTCTTGTATTTTTTTGTTCTCCGCATCGCGTCGTCGTCGCCGTCCTTCTCGCTAGCTTTATTGACTTTGCTGGTGGCATCAGAGAACATTCCCAGTAGACCAGGCTGAATTGATTCCCTAACACGAAAACAGTTGGGATGTTTCGACGGTTGCTAAACTCTCATAGGAAAACTAGACGTCTGGATCCCCAGATCGCTCGGCTTAGGTTTCCGAGCTGTTTCAGGTCCGCGGGATCTCTCGTGTTTTCCGTAGCCTGGTTGCTCGGCCACCCCGTTCGTTTCTGAGTTTTCTCTTTCTTCTTATTTTTCAAGTAAACAGATCACAATACTCATTTATTCTCTTTTTCGCTCGCTGTCTCTCTCCCACTCGAGTCATCCATTTCCTTTCGTGCTGTCTCCTTCCTTTTGTATCCTCCTTTGTCGTTCCATCCTTTTCTCTAATAATGGTAGTTTATTCTGAAACGAAAGTAACAATCGATTCAGGAGGCGGAATAGCTCTGACTTCATCATTCCTCATCATTGTCCGGGACCGGGAGTCAACCCACACAAGAGTCCCGTGTAAGAGGAAGAACAACACTAACTTCGTCATCAGCGATTACTTACACACAGACTTCATTGGAGTTCGGTTGCTGAACGTGTGCGGGAAGTACACGAGGAGCATGGTCTGAAGCCACGGAGTGCTGAATAATGGCTGCCAACGAAGAACTAGGGTCGGTGGTTGAGCCCTGCAAGTACAGGGTCTGTGAGCGCCCGATCGTTCCCCGCAGTTTTTTACTCTCGAGCAGCGAGACACAAATTCTGTTCGGAAGTGAGACAGAAAACAAATATGGGGGACAGCAATCCAGGAAGAGAATAACCGTTTCACAATGTGGATGACACAGCGTTTCGTCGTCTCGGTCCACCGTTCGGCGACAATATGGCGCCATATGTATCGCGAAGGACGTCCCAGCGCAAATGGAAAGCGAGGAAGGGTCCGATGGGGGTCAGAGAAGTGAGAGCGAGGCTTCTAAACAGAAGTGCGCGGCCGAACCGAGAACCAAAGCAGAGGACGTTCAGGAACACGCTGTTCCTGCGGCCCGAACTGAGATGGCACACCGCAAAAGGAACTGAATGGGAAGAGGGGGAAACAGGGAATGAGGAAGGCAAGCGGAGATAGTTGTTTTAAGAAAAAGGAAATGCAGACTGCGCTAGTTCTGGTGGTTTCGCCACTCTGTCGAGTTGTTCATGCGGGAAGTGCTGCAGTTGGACGACCGCTGAACGTTGTTCGCATCGCAAGCGTCGCTGAGAGTCAAGGACTAGCCGGTCGTTGAACGTCGTCGGTGCTGCTGCATGAACGTACCGAGAGAACACAACCAAGTAGCTAGCCAGCCAGTGAACGAGAGGAACACTGCGACAAATGGAGGCCTCTTTTCTATTGGCTGAGAGGCGAGAGCCGTTAAATGGCTGTTGGTGTTACAACTCGCTTTCACAATATAATGCCCGTTGTCGCCATCGTCGTAACCGTTTCTGTTGTCGCTGTCGTCGCTGCCGTTATCTGCGGTCTGTGCTAAAGACGACTTCAAACGACAAGACAATGAGAATGAACGCAAACCCTGTCTAAGTGCAATGCTTATTCGACGACGACGACGACGAGCGCACAATCAGCAACCGCCGCAGCGGGGAAAAAGCACGAAGAACCGATCTGAAGACAAACAGGGTGACGGACAACGATGCTCAGTAGGCTGTCCATGATTGATGAGCTGCCCAGGAGCGAAGTGGGGATTGAAGCGCCGGAGAAGGAACATCGAGCAACCCGGCGACCTAGCTCTCATCGATGCCACCTACCTTAAGTTGCTGCGGAGCCGTGTGGCCACCCGCTGCCGCCGACGCCAACAAAGAGCGCGGCGGATGGGGCAGAGTTTGAAACTCGCTGTAACTCAAGCAGATCTGGCTGCAGCACTCCGCCGCCGATGCCTGCTGTTGTTGTTGCTGCTGTTGTTGTTGCTGATGCAGATGATGGTTGTGATGTGTTCTGGAGATGGTGTTGGAGTTGATGGTGGTGGCTGAGTTGGTGTTGTTGGTGGTGGTGGTGATGATGTCGTTGGAGTTGCAGTTGACGCTGGAGGGTGCCGCCTGCGAGGACGAGACCGAGCCCTGGCTCGCCATTGACGCCCCCGCTCGTTGAAGTGTAATCGCTTGGTATTGCTGCGCAGATGCTGTCGTCGTACAGTTGCGCTGCTCGACGACAAACAAACAAACAACCGTCAGTTCGACAAAACGCTCGATCCGTTTGTCGATCGTTCATTCTCTCTCTCTCTCTTTCTCTCGCTTATGAAATTCCAGAGACCGAAGCAGACGACTTACTTGTTGGTGTCTCGGTAAAGTGGACACTTTTTTGAGAGGCAGGGTGGCTGTTCCTTGCCGTGGGAGCTGGACTGGCGTTGAGGCTTCTCTGCTGCTGGCTTTGCGTGAGGGCGTTGTGCTGTTTGGAACTGTCGTGTCTCTGATTGAATTCGAGTTGGCGGGCTGCAATGTAGCGCACTTTGTTCAAACAAGAAAAACAAAGTTCCCAGCTGGCCGCCGGGCTCCGGCGAACTCAAACTCTCGGCTCCCAACTCGTACCTGTACTTTGTGGCTCTCCTTGCCCTTGCCGCTGCTACCTCGGCCTTTGTCTCTCTGGTAGTACACCCCAGCGAATATAAGGATGTTCAGGATGAGAAGCGAGCAGCCTACCGCTATCGTCACCCCCAGGGCAGTCGAGTAAGTGCCCTGGGGGAATCCGGCTAAGCCAGACATGAACTGAGATTCGCTTCGATTCTGTAGTTCACCTCCTCCTCCCCCTCCTCCATCTAGATGGTTCGGGAGAAGCGGACGTCCCTCTGAAAGAAGAGAAAAGAAGCCTTCAGTGGAAGGATCGTCGTTCTCGAAACTCTTGGGAAACATCGTCGAGCCAGAGCGGGCTCCACTCCGAACGAAAGTAGAGCCCTGGAAAAGTTTTGCTTTTTGTCCGTGGAGTATCTTGCGCGTTTGAGACTTTTATTTCTGTCTGATGAGTGAGTTGAACCTGTTGAGGACTTGATGGAACTTTCCAGGAAACGTCGCTTGTTTCCAAGTCATGCATTTTGTGATTCCACGTGAAACTTTTGGAAGCTCAACGACGAAATCAAGAGTCTCATCCTCGAGATTTCTTGGTGAAAGCATCACTTTTCCGTGATTTCGATACTCTTCCATCGCGATGAAGCACGGGACACAAACGAGCCGGGCCCGCTCGGACGCGATGCTTCTCCACGCAAGCTCCAAGAACTCCGAGTCACCCTAAGTGGGTGCGAAGTTGTGTCGCTGCTCCCACTACCTCGTTCCGTTCTCTGTCGATCTCTCCTTCTCTGTGAATCTATTTGTCCGCATCTGTGCTTTTCTTTCTCGGCGCTCTGTTTGGCAGGCGGTTGGTCTGTCTGTCGCTCGGGCGCGCCAGCCTGCCTGCCTGCCTGCCTGCCGTCTGAGCGACCGACGGTCTGTTCGTTGGTTGGCTGAGTTGCGGTATTGATGAGCTGTATCAGACATCTAGCCAACCGGCGGGAAGCAACGAAGCAATTCAGCCACCAAGCACGGCAGACCAATGGTCCTTCGGCTGCCAAAACGTACCAATATCGGGCTGCTGCGCTTGCACATGCGAGGGATTGCCGCCTGGCGGACTCAGCGACACCGGTGAAGACGTCGAAGTAGTCGTCAATGTGATGTTCCGGACCACGCCTGCGTACGAGGCCTGCAATACGGAGAAAGAAAAGACCAATGAATGAATGAGTGCTTCCCCCTAATAATAGAACGAGTGAGTCCGTTGCTCCCTGACGGGTCCGAGAGGACGAATACAGAGCTTTCGAGAGGACTGGAATCGGCTATACTCGAGACCGCGGAAGGAATCCAAAGAGCACGATCAACGGAGCAGACCACGAGAGATATTTTTCTTCCTGCCCTGTGCTTACCTGGTTGTCGAAATCCTCGAGAAGATGTTGGTCACGAGAAAGAGCGGCTCCTCCGGCGCGATGCAATTTCGGTATCAACCGGTTCCAGATGGACAATCGATGTGCGTGATAATGGTCACGGATTTTCGGTTTCAGCCCTGGAAAGGGAGCCTGAGAACAATATTTGAGATCGCGGCTGGCGCAATTGAGTGTGTGCAGGGCCTGCTCGCCCTTATCTAGAAAGAGTCATGATCCGCAGATGGAAACGGTCATATAGGCAACAAAATGGGGGATCATTCTTTGAATGGAAGTTCTTGCGAAAATGAAGCAGCGCGTAGTCGAGACGGGAGTCGGCGACTGAACCGGAATTTTCCGCGGACCGCTGAAAACCGACCGCGCAGAACAAATACGGGAAGAAATAAAGATAGTGCGAAAGAAAAGAAGGAAAGGGAGTTGAGAAGCTATCTCCAACAGAAAAAAAAACGCAGGGAGAAAAGGGAAACGGTGGATAAACGTCAGTTTCCAAGTATAAAATATCGTCACTCCGCCCTTCCGGTGTTTTGAAACCTGGCGGAAGAACCGTCTACGTTTCACCGAGCTCGCTTCTCTATCTGAGACGTCGCGTTGGTTCCGTCAGCGACCCTTCCGCTACCTCGTTTCTCTCAGTTCCCACTCTACGATTCGCATCTGTTCCCAACCATTTGTTTCTCCTCTCTTCCCACAGTTTTCGTCCTCGACGTAGCCGTTGTTGTTGCGGTTCAAATAGAAGTCGAGACGACGACGCACAACTCGTTTCAATGGCCTCCACTCAAACGCTCACATCCATAGACGCTCGGATCGCACGTCCAGTGAGTTGTGGAACAATGATAACGTTGCCGCCGTACTTTTCCCACGGCCGCCGAGGAACGTGTGGCTTTCGAAGTTAGCTGCCGACTGGTTCGATGTCGCAAACTCACCGATTGTGAAGAACTTCTGGTGCAGCGGCTCGTAGTCAGGCCAACCGGGTCGTTCTGACCGAAGTTTGTTCTTCGATTCCACGTCCGCGTCTGAAACATTCGGTGACCTGGAAACAAAGGAACGGCGTGAGTCGTCAATCCCGCGGCACAATGAGGAGCTCGGTTCGGGATCCGTCTCGTCGCGACCAGCATGCAAACCACCGTTGAACGGAAAGACATCTCAAACACAAAAGCTCCAGAAGAAAGAAAAAAAAACTGTTTGCTCAGCATGAAAACTCTACAACAATGACTTGCTCCTGCTCGGTCTCCCTTTTCACCACCATTATTGCATTAGCTGAGAACAGCAAGGAACAGAAACGAAATGTTCGAGTGAGCCTAATGATCGGGTACTGCAGTGTAGTCCACAGTTTCTTCCCGAAGCGGAGTGACCAGACACTCTGAATTTGGGTCTCCGTTTTATTCACGAAAAAGAGAAGTCAAAACTGAATAGGAGGAGCTCTTGGCCGATGTCCAAGTTTTCATTGGACATGGCCACCCGTAACGGCCACGAAGACCGTCGACCATTCTTATGAAGAACGTATTTCCAAGAGACCCTCTTATGTTCTTGCTCATATCCAGGTTCTCATACATCTAAGACGATGACGTCTGACCTCTCCTCAACAACAGCGGCTGCTCGAGCAGGAGCACTCGTCCCTGGACAAGCGACCGCCTGGGAAACAGGCGGCACAGCGAAACGAGGCGAGACAAGCCCGCGTAAGGTATGGAAGCAAGGCCAGACGAGGTATGGCAAGTTGAGCCACGCAGGCTGGCGGCACCTACCCCGAACGGAAGAAGTTGGCCCAGTAATTGATAACCATCTCGGACAGCTGTGCCTCTTGTCTCGAGTAGTTGCCGAAAAGGGCGTTTGGAGTGCCTAACAGAGGAGCACCTAACACGTATGAAAGATCCTCGCCGTTTACGCAGCCCGTTTTCTGAGCGTACAAACTGTCTTCGGAATGGTAGCCGAATACGTAAAAATTTGTTGTTGAATGGGTCCGTCTGAAATCATAGCATTATCAGGTAACGTTAGTTCATAGCCGATTGAGAATTCGTTGATTCGAATCGCCGGACTCCGGGCACTGACCGGTAAGCAACGGCCTGCGCGTGCAGTGTTCCCGTTTCAACGATTGGTCCAACGACAAGAGCATCGCTCAGAGCCTCTGCGGTCTCTTCGAGAACACTAATCGGATGTTGCATGGAACGAGTCCAATCGGTGTACTCGTTAATGATGGTAAGGAAAATCTCCTGTTGATGGAACGAGTAGAGATTGCGCACTAGGGTTCGGATAATCCGATCACGTCGCTCGGCCTGAAATGGACAAACAAAAAGCCTCGAGATAAGATATGACCGATTCTTCCGGGTCCTAAGATTCGATGCCCGATGACTGCAATGACCAAAAGACTGACGAACGAACAAACAAGTAGACAGACAGACAGACAAACTTTGCCTCGTCGGGAAGGGTCAGGGAAGCTAGACTTGATTGAAGTGAGGAACTAGAGGAAGGAAAGTGCAGTCGCCGTCCTAGGTAGTCGAGAGTCACAGCTGTGAAAGCGGCTTGAGACTTGTGATCATGCTAGAGAGTCCTCGGGGTCCAGGTGGAAACTCTTCCGAAGACGTCACGTGGAACGAGCGGTGAGAACTTGGACCAGACCGGCGAACAGACTTACCTCGAAGCCGTGCTTCTCTTCATGACTCGAAAATCCGAAGTAGCTTTCAAACTTCACCACTCCAAATAGAAGGTCGTGCTGCGCGAACGGGGACGTGAGAGAAGCCATCTCCTGTCGGGGCTCGCCGGCAACGACGCTGCCATCAATAGTTGGTCCGAACGCCGTTAGGTAGTCGGGCACGTCCAACGGAATCCCTATGAGATCCTGAACTGGACGATGCCGTAGACATTCGACGAACGCGGTGGCTTCGCTGACGGGGCAGCCGAGATGTCGGCCAACTTGCTGGGCGTACAATGCAGCGTCACGGGCAACCGCCCAAGGACTCAAGGCCGATCCCGACATCATGACGCCTCGCTTGAACAGATCTGCAATGGAGATTAATGGTCAACTTAATGGCTACCACCGTGGCCGCCATGTACGATGTTAGCTTTTCCTGCTCGCAGTGCACTTTGTGATGTCCGTCCACTGCAGTCTGAACTCGGCACCTGCTGCACCTCACTTGGTATCTCTATTCCTCACCCTCTATCCCTTATTCCTCTCTCTCTCTCTCCCCCATTCCTCTCGCATTCCTCCCTGCCGCTGTGTCTGGGAGCGGAAGAATACGGTGAAAGTGAAGAGTGGAGAAATCAGACAAAGTAATGAGGTATCCTAAGACTGACTGACAAGTTGAGGCATTGATCGTCTATCCAAATTGGTATCGGATGATCAAATGAAGAGCTACCGAAGTCGGGAGCAGAGTTTCCCTTCGTCCACTCCGTGTCTTTAGCTCAATGGAAAGCCCGGAGCCCGCCATTGCGGAGTTCGTACCATCGTCAACGTTGTCGCCGTCGATGTCGTTGTTGTTGTCTTTGTCGCTCCCGTAGCGTACACACGCTAAGAGATACACACATTAATATTGCTTAAGGTATCCGACAGCTTCCGAAACGGAACGGAAAAAACAAAAGGACCAACGCAGTAAGCCAGCCAGCCAGCCAACCGGCCGGTCAGTTGGTCAGTCAGTCTGTCTGTCGGTCGGTCGGCTACCTAAAATCTCCAACGAGCCGAAAAAACGGGTAGACGTAGAAGAGACGAGCTTTCTGAGCAACGGGGAGCGGAGCATTCCGAGAATTAAAGAAAGATCTCCGAAACGTCAGAGTTGCAGAGAGTGGATGAACCGAGAAAAGCGGAAACCGAGATTATGGGAAGAAAAAGTGGATGATAGGGACGAACAATTCGCTTGTTTTTGGAACCGAAAGTCAAGAATTCCGTTCCAATAAATTTCAATTTGAGCCTTTGCAGCTATCGCTCCGAATCGAACCCCATGCGAATGACAGCAGCGACCGGAGGTATCAAGGATCAAGGTCGGGACGGATCTTGCCCCGCTTAGACGAGGACAGGAGGAGGATTCCCTTGCCCCCGATGGCTCAGATCCCTCCCGGGCTTCCTTTCCTTGTAGTGTCGGTGTTATCGTCGCTTCCGACGGCGACAATCGCCTCTACGACAGCGAGCGTTTTTATGTCGTTGGCCTCCACCTCTTGCCAAACTCAGCTGCTAGCCTGCAGGTTTCCCAATCGCTCCGGTCAGTGACACGGTCAACGCCTTCTTCAAACACGAAGCGTTCGTGAGTTCCGAAATATCGGAGGAGGCATCGAACGATCATGATTTTCTTGTCCAAAACACAGATTCCCTTCTGACGTGGGCGACGAACGTCAACGACGAATATTCCGGATAACACTTACGCTGAGCTTTTTGAGGATGAAAAATCCAACTTGAAGAGAAAGTCAACGCGGTCGAGTGGGTGGATTGGATTAGATGTCGTGATAGCGAAGCGACGGTCTGACTTGCGACGACGGGAGGACCGACTGACGGCAAAAAACTCGTTCTTCAGCTTCAGCTCCACTGGTCCAGCAGTCTTTTCTTAACGAGACACGTCGTCATCTCCAAGCGAACATTGTTCTGTTCGCTCTCGTTTTTTTTCTCTTTCTTCTTCCCTGTTCTTTCCTCGATCGCTCACAAGCCCACTCTCTTCTTCGTCCTATCCATATTAAACTCATCAATTGTCTCGGCTCATTGAATCCCAGCTATGCAATGAAACGGAGCAGTCAGCCATTGGAATGAAATGCTTCATTCGTCCAACTGTTTTGCAAGAACACCGATTCGGGAGAAGTTGGAACGGAGAATCTGCACCGAAAATGGAGGAGCTCCGGGAACAATTACAGGAAGAGAGACCGGGATTTCGAGCGGAGGAAACGAGGGTGCGTTGGGGGAGTTCGTGGGGTAGGGAGGGGGAAGAAAAAAACAGGCGGCGGCCTCCTCACAATAGCTGTGAGGGACCGATTGAGGGAACCGGGCGACATTCTTCTCGAAATCTAACGCTTATGATTCAGAACTAGAGGCAACATGACGTCAGCGTTTGCGCCGAAATTAAAGCAGCTCGGCAGCTGTTCCGATGCCTCCGTGTGTCCCTTGCCGACGTCACAGAAGTGAAGCTGACGGAACGGCTATCCCGACCCGAGTGAGTGGAGGGTGGATGGGTCGATTGATGGGTGAAAACCGAGGGGAAGTCAGAAGCACTTCACCCCGCCACTTCGATCGATAAGACATGCTCGCATCAGTGAAAAAGGTTTGTTCCGTTATCTCTCAATCCCCTCGTAAGAGCAGCTCTATTGAAATTACAAAGCGGCCGAGTCGGCTCGTCTCCACGCTGCTGTTCAGTTATCTTGATTTTTTTTCCGAGAGGGAGGGAGGGAACAAAAAAGAAGGTCTTGAATATTTAGATTACTCCGCCGCTGATCAATGGCCGCTGCTGCCGACTCGAGCTGGGTGCATAGAGAAGTAAGAGCCGAGCTCAAAACTTGTCACCCTTACGGTCAGTGGCCCTGAGAGCGAGAGGAAGGGTTCGGGTTCGCTTCTTTTTGATCACAAGGATCGGCGCAGAATTAAGTTTCCAATTCCTTATCCGTCGAAAGTCCCACCAGTCATCGAGAAGGGGGGGGAGGGAGGGCGTAAAAGAGGCTATCCCCCACCCCCTTCTTTGAGTCCCGAGACGATCTCTCAGCAATAACGAATTGCGAAAAGTTGTTCATCTTCATTCGACCTCAATTTCAAACTGAGACGCTGTCAAATAGCCGTCGTAGCTTCTCACCTTTTGCCATAGGGTACATCATGAGGAAATTGACACACGCGGCCCCAGTGCCGTGACCGAAAATTGTGACGTCATCCGGATCGCCGCCGAAGGCGTCAATGTTCCGATGAATCCAGTGGAGTGCGGCCACTTGATCGAGGAGTCCGTTATTCGCTCTCGACGCATGTTCCATCGCCGGAAAAAACCCTGCATCGGGAAGAGAAAAAAATTCCTGTTCTTTTGGAGTGTTTGTACACCATCGCGTCGCCCGGAGTGTTTGTTCACCGCCGTGTCGGATAGAAAAGTTTGAAGTTGAAGCCGACTTTGTGAATTTCGAAGCAAATATAGANGATCCCTTCCATGAGGTTGAGAAGCAGCCTGCTCGAGGGTTCATCGCGCTGACCTTTGCGCTTGTAGAGAGGAACGACCTCAGTGGATTTGGGCATCGACGGGAAGAAACCCGATTCTAGAGAGACATTGAAGATTCTGGAGAGCGGCCGAGAGATGCTAGCAGGCGCGGCGGCAAGAAGTCTGTCGGGAACGCCGGAGGTACTGACACACCATTGAGCAGGACTGGACCTGCTCAACATCAGTCGAATCGATGGATCCAATTCTGAGACCCGAGTCGTCATGATGCCTCCACAGACCACCAACGAGTGAACCGATGTCGTCATCAAGGCGTAGTCCCGACGTCGCCTTATTTCCTACCGATGCAAAATGATTACTGAGAGCATCAGCAACCGTCACCGGAGTCTCATCTTGACCATACTCGTCCACAACCGATGTCGGAAGCTGAGCCCGTGGCTGACGCCTACCAGAAGCCTCATTGATGACTCTCCAGGGCCGAGCCGGACATCCAGCGGAAAAAAGCTAGAAAAAAGAACGCCCTTCTAACTTCATAGAGCGCGCTTCGAAATCTCGACTGGCGCTTGTGATTTGCGGCTTTGGACTCGGCCGAGACGGATTTCCTATACCATCGGAAACGCTTGTTGGAAGAGTGAACAACTAGATCAAACTTGACATTGTTTATCGAAGTGTCCAGCTGAGCATGATTCACAAGCGAAAATTTGCTCACATCACATTGACGAAGATTTGTTGGCATTCGCTCGCTGACGATCGTGAAACTCGGGATCCATGGAGAAAGCCGTTTCTGAAGTTTGAAACAAAGGGCAATACCATCGGCTAGTCGATCGCTTCAACCGTTTCTGGTGTGTCGAAGACTACTCCCGAGGCATTTTTGGAAAGTTCACAAGACTGTGATTCATTTACGGAAGTCCCCCTCCGCAAAAAAAACAGTTTGACCGCACGATCTAGAGGAGCACCTCGTCGCCCATTTGCTAGAAGTGGACAAACGATTCGCCGACGGGCTACCCCGCACCGATGTCTAGCGATTACTTAATCAACTTTAGGGTGGTCAATTTAGGTCGGAATTTTTTTTCCTCTTCGGCCATAACTTCTCGAATTTACATCCGATTTTGGAAAGCTCTTTCGCATTTGGAAGCTGCTTTTGTTTTACAGCAATTTCCCTTCATTCCGTTCATTTTCATTTCAGTTTCTCCAGAGAAGATTTGGAGAGCAAAGGGTCTAGCCGGATAGGGAGAGTTAGCGGCCTCACCCCTCGGGATCCCGATGAAGCCACCTGGATCGTTATTTCCTGGTGTGAGAGAACATATTCCTGTAGATTCAAGCGTCCTCGACCATGTCCGTCCACGTCTTAATGCCAAGAATCTGTTGAAACCCCTGGATATGAGGAACAACTTAAAATCGTTATATCTCGAGAAGCACTGGGCGCACAGCGCACATTGAAAATTTTTAGGGAAGCTCTCATCGGGGGCTATCTTCTGATGGGTTCGACAATCTGGTCGCGTGATTTGTAAGCCTGGAAAAGATCGAGGATTCCCTTCATTTCGATGGTAGATTTCCTTCCGTTGGCTGCCGATATCTGTTGGCGTGCCAAATATAGCCCCAATGACCTTCAATCCACCAGACAAGTTTCATCCTAATCGGGAGGTAGTTTTTGCAGTTTTAGCTCAGAGGAGGTCACCGACCAGACCCCTCTTTATGATCAAGTCCCGAAATTCGACCTATGCTCGCTTCGAATCTTCTTTCGAATCTTCCGAGCTTCTCGACTTTGGAGAATGCACAAATTTTTACTTTTCGAATCTACCCTGGTCGATGGAAAACAACAAGACCCCGAGGCTGGTGTGTTCTGCTTTTCTCTCCCGCTGCGGCAGCCCTAATCGCCGGCAAACGGGAAACGGCACGATTCAACTTCAATCGGTTTTTTTTATTGAATGAAACCGATTCTTAGGACTCTTAAGATCGAACATATGAATGTATGCTCGAATCACATGACGAGATAATGCAGCTGGCAGTGTCTCAATCCTTAGTCCCGTTCGCTCTTGTGTTGTGGGTGTGTGTGTGTGTGGGCGTATTTGTGTCCAACCTCGCGGAAAGGTGTCGTTCCGAAACGGCCGCGAGAGACTTCGATACTCAAGAGTGAATTTCGCTAAGAGCGAGGGTCCTAGGACAGTGGTTCCCAACGTTTTTGTTCCCGTGGACCCTCGAGAGAGATTTCAACCCTGAAAAATATCATGAAACCCGCGGAGATTCCCATTGGAGAAAGAACACTCCTCTAAAGGTCTAGGAAGAAAGTGAAGTTATTCTACGAAAGTTTTCGATGAGACATCTGTTGTTTCTTATCCTAGAGGAGCAAGTCTAATCGGAGTTCTCCAAAATTCGTAGAGCCACTCTGTTCCGATGTGTAGTTTTGATGAGCGACAGCGAAGAGAATGATCGTTCGCATAGGTAAGTTGTGGAAATGAAGACCAATGACCGGGAGACTTCCCGAAGTCCCCGTCGCTGAGACTCGGGAAAACTTGTCGCTGCGTGACTCCGGGGCGACGCGTCTTCGTCCTCTTTCGATGCCATTTATCTTTTGTAGCTGAAGCTTCCGCGGACGCAGTAGCAGCGGATACATTATGCGGAAGTATTTGGAAACCATGAAGTTTTCTTGAGCAAAAAAATCGGAAAATTCTCCGCGGCCCCCCGGTTGGGAAACACTGTCCGACGACCTCTATGATCGTGAATCATGACTCTTTCAAGTTCTGTTCAAGTTGCCGTTTCAACGGAACGACTTCGCAGGTGCTCTTCTATTAGAGAGTGCTCGTATATTATATTGGAGGAATAAATACGGTGTTTGGGCGCGGGAGCCCCTCCTCCCTGGGCGCGAAACATTGAATCTTTCTAGTTCCGTCCAAGCTTTATTTGAACGGCCCGCGTATCCGCTCATGTTAGCGGTTTGCATGTCCACTTACGTCCTGCGTTTTGATTGGTCCGATTCCTGCCGCTAACTCAACGTCTGTCTGTTCATTGACTTTTCATTGCCAAGGGAGAGCGATGAGACAACGAAGTTTTCAAATGAGATTGTCTACCTGTGTCTGCTTCCTCTCTTTGTGCGGGTGTTTTGCATCATTAGGTGGAGAGAACGAGGTTTGTTAGCAGTCTTGCCGGCTTTTGGGAGTTTGCTGTAGCAGGGCTGATGTCGGGGGAGCTGATGCAGCGATTGGTAGGGAAAACGGAGGAATCGAGCGGGACAAAACAGCGAATGAAAGGATCGCTACGGCAAGAGAATGGGATGGAACAGGGACAGGTGGTTGTAGCGGATGGCCTGACCGACCGACCGACCGACCGACGGCCCGCCCACTTTCACCCAAACTCGTTCGGATGAGTCAGTCAAGCTTCAGATTTTTTTCCTTTAGCTCGGGAAGAAATTGAACTCCCTTTGCGGTTCTCTCGCGCACCGGACGAAACAATCACATCAGAGACGACGAGGTTGCTGCTATTGCGCCACTTCTTCCCAATTTCACGCTTAGTTTCGGTTTTGACACCGGCTCGTTGGATGGCGGACGCCGAGAGAAAACAGAAAAAAGAAACAACGGAGAAGGACGAAAACAGGAGGGAAGAAGCGGCAGCCGAGGAAAAGCGTCTCTACTCCCCAAAGACTCCCGCTTCCAGCGGGACGCGGAGTTTCTGAGACGAAGCGCCACCAAGGAAACTAACCAGGACGAGAGACACCCGATGTCACCGTATGGCTGGCGGACCGACCGGCGCGCCGGTCCGGCGAAACGGCAGACAACCGGAGCAACAATCGCGGAATGAAATGAAATCTTCGCAAGCGTCTCGTGGTGAGGCTGCAGGAGCGGACAAAACTTTCATATTTCTCACAACAGGACCCCAGACGCGGGTTCGAGGCCACCACCGCTTCATTGTAAGAACCATTCCTCTCTTTTTTACCAAATCTCCGATGCTTCAATCTTCCGGTTGAGAAACGCAAGTCAGGAAAATTCCGGCAGATCTTGCTTTCGTTCCCAAGAACTTCGCACGTGACCTTTATGCGACCTCAAACAATAATCCATCAATGGCCGAATCGTTGAGTTGGGGGACGGAATCCAGTAAGCACTTTGGCGGCCCGCTCCCATGATGGTGATAGTCTTTATGCTGATGAAGCCTTTACGCTGCGGCTAATCTTGACAATGATAATGACGATTTCTGGAAGCCCGTCGCATCGCCAGGGTTAGGCATTATGTTCTTTGAGCGGATGGTGGGCATATTGCTTCCGTTCAATAAATCGCAATGAATGCCCTCGTTGCGGCTGAGCACAAAAATGTTGATTGCATTGAGAAAATGCAGCTGGCCATGATGACGCATTGCATCACTTTGACCTCATCGTTCACCTCATCGAGTGGTCGGCTTGCCGCTCGGTCGGTCGGTCGGTCGGCGGGTCTTCCACTCGCCTATTTACCGGCATGCCTTGAGTACTCAACAAAGTTCTAGTCCTCGTTCGCGCCCGTTCCTACCAAGAGCTGTTTTTTCTCGATCGGCAGCCGCGTTCTGTTCCGAAAAATATGGGCTGTTTCACGTTTGTATTCACTTCATAGCCACACAATGTGGCCTCGAACATCGTCCTACGGCGTGACACTGCCGGCGCCGTCTCGTGAGAGCATCCACAGCTCTCCCGAGCTGCTCCTTCCATCAACCCTAGCTCCTCGGACTTTCTTCTCCCACTGACTGAGCGAAAATTTCAGGAATTATCTGAATCCTGCGCTGGAAACGAACTCTGGGACCTTTTCCGCTTCTAGATTGAGGATTCCAACTGCCTTCAGCGAACTGAGGTGGGGACCTCTTTTTACAGTTCCTCTCGTCTGATTTAAAAGCCACAGGGACGTGATCTGACCCACTGAAACTTCTCCTCGGTCTGGGTGGGTGACTTCCTTTGCAAATCCGGCGGTTTCAGTGACCATCTGGGACTTTGCGAGGCCGCGGCCAATGTAAGCCTATTTTGTCGGTCACTGAGGAAACCGAGCGTCTTGATAAATTTGACCTCGATTCTCTCGCTCACATTCAAACAAGGTCGTGGCCGGATTTGCGAGAGCTGGTCCGCAAGCTACTGCTTTCTCAGGGATCCAATGTCTCCTGAGAGCAGTCGCGACTCGCAATACTCCAAATTGACCTGGAGCTCTTGCTTCTCTTGCTTCTCTTGCTGTTGTTGCCGCTGATGCTGCAGATGGCACAGATACGCTTGTTGCGCTACGGATCGGTCCGGGTCGACATTGCCGCCGGGCAAACGCCTTTGCCACCATCAGCGCACGGGGCGCCGGTTCGAAATACGCGAATTACCCGCTCGAAGTGAGAAGTCCCGCGACGGTGACTTCCGCCGGCCGTGCGCCGCTTTACGACTGACAAAGTGTTTGGGCGAACGTGATGTTTAGAGGGCCAACTGTACTAAACAACGAACGGGAATGATGGCAGTGACACGCCGGCAGGAACCAGCAGAATGCCGTTCGCGCGTGTGTGGGCACGCTCTATTTAGCCTATTTATTTATTCACGTAGACACGCATTTACAGCAGAACGACTTATTTCTGCCCCAATCGGCCAGTTTTCCTCCCCCAACTCCCCACCGTCAGCACCCTGTGAGGCCAGCCCGTCCACCTCGGACGTGGATATATTTATGTACAGTGGAAACCATTTAATCGAAGTCGCTTAAGCTACACTGAGGCTGGTGCGACAAGACCGTGATTAATTTAGGCGGTGCGGTGGCGTAGTAAAATATTAAAACACATGTTGCCGCTTGTAGATCCGACCAACGGACGGAATAGCGGACTTACTATAGATGTTGAGCTCGATTCGACCCCGGCCGTAGGCCCCCCAAGAGATGAGATTCACTCTCTTTGTGTTCGTGCGAACATCACTTGAACACGAGTTCGCGGCGTGGATTGTGAGTTCGATTTCGCATCGTGCATCATTCATTGAGTTATCATGCGGAGTCTCAGAGATGGCCGTATTTCGGACGAATCGTTGAAAATCGAACCGATGGGAACATTCTAGCATTCTTCGATTCTCGGTTTAGAGGGAAAATATCCGGTTTGAGGTTATGTGAGAGCCGTGGCTATTCACGCCCGTAGTATGGGATTCCTGAAATTCGCATTCGATGGCATAGATAGATTCATTCAGGAGCGTCGAGACTTCGGATAATTTATGCTCATGAATGTTTGAGCCGTCGCAGCAGGTGCGATATGCATGCGTACAGCGGATATTTATGCTTCAGAAAGTCTGAAGACTTCAACGCAGGAACCTCTCCGCGTATGAGACGATACGGAATAATATTACTTGAATGGCCGAGGGGTAGGTCGTTGGAAATCTTCTCAGTTGTTCGAGCTCCGCTTACGTGATCCGTCAGACGAGCATGGTCTGGGAATCCGAAGCCTCTCAGTCATTTCCCGGAACGTCTCACTGAACGTTCAGTGCTAAGGAAGAAAGTCAGCCGAACCTCATGACGATTTCCGCTCGGAAATCGTGCCGAGGTTTGGCGTTATTTTAACATTCGGAGACAAAGATGACTTCAGTTTTGTTTGCTAGGAAAATAAGAAGTCGATAATTTATTCTTGTTGTTGTTTTCTGTCGCCGTCGTTAAGTAGAGTATCGTCATTAGTAGTCGACATTGACAATATGGTTTTGAATCATTTACACTTTACAGCAGAAACATACAACGAGGTTCGGATTGCAACGCTGAGTTCACGCGAGCTCCAGCCAAATTGGAGACTCAGTCAGCCTTTTTTTGCTCTTGTTCTCACATTGTTGTGGTTTTCCAGCAATTGAAAGAGGTCAGTGAACGTCGTGACCAGGCTCCCGTACAAAGGAACTCGCGGTTCCAGACAGAGGAGGGAGCGACTACGGTCGATTTTCCCCGTAACGGCTTCGAAGGAATTGTATATAGTTCGGGATCCGGATCGACGAACGTCCAACCGACCGATGGAGGAGCGCGCGAGGAACCCCAAACCTCTATTTCTCAAACTCTCTTTCGCTTTGAGCCTCCTTGAGGAGGGTACCTATTCCGTTGAGGGCTGCATTTTCCGTCATCATCAGACACGAGCCTGGCCCATCACCGGGGCTAAGGGAGTTTTTTTGTTACAAATTGAGCATATACAGGTATATATATTTATAGCGTCTACGTATGAACAACCTACAGCCTGGTCTGCGTCTTCCATCGACCTATACCCGAGATTCTTCCATTTCTTGAGAGGAGGTAGTTCACATTCTACTCCTCTCGCCATATTAGACGAATTTATCGCTCACTCGCCAGTCACCGTCAATTCCAAAAACTAATCCCTCGGTTTTGAATTGGCCCGCTAAACTTCGTTTTTCTCCTTCATATTTTGATTTCATCCGCCATATTCTAATTTTGCCTCATTTTGAACCCGCTAAACTCCATTTTCACCCGCCATATTACATTTCAACCCGCCATCTCGATACCATAGGCCATGTTCAAAAACTCAAGGAACAGCAGGGGGTATTATCCGAAGTTTCCCAGATCCATCGCGTGATTTTCGCTTCTGCTCGAGATTCTCTGTCCTCATCGCAACCAACGATGTCACGGGACTAGATATCGTCGCCATCTTCGTTGTTGTTCTTGTTGTTTCTAGGTCCTGAAATTTTTGCGCATACAAAAAGTTGTTTGTCTTGTATTTTTTTGTTCTCCGCATCGCGTCGTCGTCGCCGTCCTTCTCGCTAGCTTTATTGACTTTGCTGGTGGCATCAGAGAACATTCCCAGTAGACCAGGCTGAATTGATTCCCTAACACGAAAACAGTTGGGATGTTTCGACGGTTGCTAAACTCTCATAGGAAAACTAGACGTCTGGATCCCCAGATCGCTCGGCTTAGGTTTCCGAGCTGTTTCAGGTCCGCGGGATCTCTCGTGTTTTCCGTAGCCTGGTTGCTCGGCCACCCCGTTCGTTTCTGAGTTTTCTCTTTCTTCTTATTTTTCAAGTAAACAGATCACAATACTCATTTATTCTCTTTTTCGCTCGCTGTCTCTCTCCCACTCGAGTCATCCATTTCCTTTCGTGCTGTCTCCTTCCTTTTGTATCCTCCTTTGTCGTTCCATCCTTTTCTCTAATAATGGTAGTTTATTCTGAAACGAAAGTAACAATCGATTCAGGAGGCGGAATAGCTCTGACTTCATCATTCCTCATCATTGTCCGGGACCGGGAGTCAACCCACACAAGAGTCCCGTGTAAGAGGAAGAACAACACTAACTTCGTCATCAGCGATTACTTACACACAGACTTCATTGGAGTTCGGTTGCTGAACGTGTGCGGGAAGTACACGAGGAGCATGGTCTGAAGCCACGGAGTGCTGAATAATGGCTGCCAACGAAGAACTAGGGTCGGTGGTTGAGCCCTGCAAGTACAGGGTCTGTGAGCGCCCGATCGTTCCCCGCAGTTTTTTACTCTCGAGCAGCGAGACACAAATTCTGTTCGGAAGTGAGACAGAAAACAAATATGGGGGACAGCAATCCAGGAAGAGAATAACCGTTTCACAATGTGGATGACACAGCGTTTCGTCGTCTCGGTCCACCGTTCGGCGACAATATGGCGCCATATGTATCGCGAAGGACGTCCCAGCGCAAATGGAAAGCGAGGAAGGGTCCGATGGGGGTCAGAGAAGTGAGAGCGAGGCTTCTAAACAGAAGTGCGCGGCCGAACCGAGAACCAAAGCAGAGGACGTTCAGGAACACGCTGTTCCTGCGGCCCGAACTGAGATGGCACACCGCAAAAGGAACTGAATGGGAAGAGGGGGAAACAGGGAATGAGGAAGGCAAGCGGAGATAGTTGTTTTAAGAAAAAGGAAATGCAGACTGCGCTAGTTCTGGTGGTTTCGCCACTCTGTCGAGTTGTTCATGCGGGAAGTGCTGCAGTTGGACGACCGCTGAACGTTGTTCGCATCGCAAGCGTCGCTGAGAGTCAAGGACTAGCCGGTCGTTGAACGTCGTCGGTGCTGCTGCATGAACGTACCGAGAGAACACAACCAAGTAGCTAGCCAGCCAGTGAACGAGAGGAACACTGCGACAAATGGAGGCCTCTTTTCTATTGGCTGAGAGGCGAGAGCCGTTAAATGGCTGTTGGTGTTACAACTCGCTTTCACAATATAATGCCCGTTGTCGCCATCGTCGTAACCGTTTCTGTTGTCGCTGTCGTCGCTGCCGTTATCTGCGGTCTGTGCTAAAGACGACTTCAAACGACAAGACAATGAGAATGAACGCAAACCCTGTCTAAGTGCAATGCTTATTCGACGACGACGACGACGAGCGCACAATCAGCAACCGCCGCAGCGGGGAAAAAGCACGAAGAACCGATCTGAAGACAAACAGGGTGACGGACAACGATGCTCAGTAGGCTGTCCATGATTGATGAGCTGCCCAGGAGCGAAGTGGGGATTGAAGCGCCGGAGAAGGAACATCGAGCAACCCGGCGACCTAGCTCTCATCGATGCCACCTACCTTAAGTTGCTGCGGAGCCGTGTGGCCACCCGCTGCCGCCGACGCCAACAAAGAGCGCGGCGGATGGGGCAGAGTTTGAAACTCGCTGTAACTCAAGCAGATCTGGCTGCAGCACTCCGCCGCCGATGCCTGCTGTTGTTGTTGCTGCTGTTGTTGTTGCTGATGCAGATGATGGTTGTGATGTGTTCTGGAGATGGTGTTGGAGTTGATGGTGGTGGCTGAGTTGGTGTTGTTGGTGGTGGTGGTGATGATGTCGTTGGAGTTGCAGTTGACGCTGGAGGGTGCCGCCTGCGAGGACGAGACCGAGCCCTGGCTCGCCATTGACGCCCCCGCTCGTTGAAGTGTAATCGCTTGGTATTGCTGCGCAGATGCTGTCGTCGTACAGTTGCGCTGCTCGACGACAAACAAACAAACAACCGTCAGTTCGACAAAACGCTCGATCCGTTTGTCGATCGTTCATTCTCTCTCTCTCTTTCTCTCGCTTATGAAATTCGGAATTTTATGGATATATCCCCAGCCGACTTGAGCTACAAAGCGCCAACACGCCATCGATGCGTTTTGAGCATGTTTGTGGTGCACTGGCTTGCAGGCATCTGCTAGTGCGTGCCGCTCGCTACTCTCGCGGGCCGAATGATTCCAACTGCTCCACCCACAGCCCATGAATTACGCGGATATTATTTTCGCCGCAGCCGCCATCCTTGTGTTTACGCGCAGAGATAAGTCGCCAGGGGACCAACCCAAATAGAACCTGAAATTCCAGAGACCGAAGCAGACGACTTACTTGTTGGTGTCTCGGTAAAGTGGACACTTTTTTGAGAGGCAGGGTGGCTGTTCCTTGCCGTGGGAGCTGGACTGGCGTTGAGGCTTCTCTGCTGCTGGCTTTGCGTGAGGGCGTTGTGCTGTTTGGAACTGTCGTGTCTCTGATTGAATTCGAGTTTGCGGGCTGCAATGTAGCGCACTTTGTTCAAACAAGAAAAACAAAGTTCCCAGCTGGCCGCCGGGCTCCGGCGAACTCAAACTCTCGGCTCCCAACTCGTACCTGTACTTTGTGGCTCTCCTTGCCCTTGCCGCTGCTACCTCGGCCTTTGTCTCTCTGGTAGTACACCCCAGCGAATATAAGGATGTTCAGGATGAGAAGCGAGCAGCCTACCGCTATCGTCACCCCCAGGGCAGTCGAGTAAGTGCCCTGGGGGAATCCGGCTAAGCCAGACATGAACTGAGATTCGCTTCGATTCTGTAGTTCACCTCCTCCCCCTCCTCCATCTAGATGGTTCGGGAGAAGCGGACGTCCCTCTGAAAGAAGAAAAAAGAAGCCTTCAGTGGAAGGATCGTCGTTCTCGAAACTCTTGGGAAACATCGTCGAGCCAGAGCGGGCTCCACTCCGAACGAAAGTAGAGCCCTGGAAAAGTTTTGCTTTTTGTCCGTGGAGTATCTTGCGCGTTTGAGACTTTTATTTCTGTCTGATGAGTGAGTTGAACCTGTTGAGGACTTGATGGAACTTTCCAGGAAACGTCGCTTGTTTCCAAGTCATGCATTTTGTGATTCCACGTGAAACTTTTGGAAGCTCAACGACGAAATCAAGAGTCTCATCCTCGAGATTTCTTGGTGAAAGCATCACTTTTCCGTGATTTCGATACTCTTCCATCGCGATGAAGCACGGGACACAAACGAGCCGGGCCCGCTCGGACGCGATGCTTCTCCACGCAAGCTCCAAGAACTCCGAGTCACCCTAAGTGGGTGCGAAGTTGTGTCGCTGCTCCCACTACCTCGTTCCGTTCTCTGTCGATCTCTCCTTCTCTGTGTATCTATTTGTCCGCATCTGTGCTTTTCTTTCTCGGCGCTCTGTTTGGCAGGCGGTTGGTCTGTCTGTCGCTCGGGCGCGCCAGCCTGCCTGCCTGCCTGCCGTCTGAGCGACCGACGGTCTGTTCGTTGGTTGGCTGAGTTGCGGTATTGATGAGCTGTATCAGACATCTAGCCAACCGGCGGGAAGCAACGAAGCAATTCAGCCACCAAGCACGGCAGACCAATGGTCCTTCGGCTGCCAAAACGTACCAATATCGGGCTGCTGCGCTTGCACATGCGAGGGATTGCCGCCTGGCGGACTCAGCGACACCGGTGAAGACGTCGAAGTAGTCGTCAATGTGATGTTCCGGACCACGCCTGCGTACGAGGCCTGCAATACGGAGAAAGAAAAGACCAATGAATGAATGAGTGCTTCCCCCTAATAATAGAACGAGTGAGTCCGTTGCTCCCTGACGGGTCCGAGAGGACGAATACAGAGCTTTCGAGAGGACTGGAATCGGCTATACTCGAGACCGCGGAAGGAATCCAAAGAGCACGATCAACGGAGCAGACCACGAGAGATATTTTTCTTCCTGCCCTGTGCTTACCTGGTTGTCGAAATCCTCGAGAAGATGTTGGTCACGAGAAAGAGCGGCTCCTCCGGCGCGATGCAATTTCGGTATCAACCGGTTCCAGATGGACAATCGATGTGCGTGATAATGGTCACGGATTTTCGGTTTCAGCCCTGGAAAGGGAGCCTGAGAACAATATTTGAGATCGCGGCTGGCGCAATTGAGTGTGTGCAGGGCCTGCTCGCCCTTATCTAGAAAGAGTCATGATCCGCAGATGGAAACGGTCATATAGGCAACAAAATGGGGGATCATTCTTTGAATGGAAGTTCTTGCGAAAATGAAGCAGCGCGTAGTCGAGACGGGAGTCGGCGACTGAACCGGAATTTTCCGCGGACCGCTGAAAACCGACCGCGCAGAACAAATACGGGAAGAAATAAAGATAGTGCGAAAGAAAAGAAGGAAAGGGAGTTGAGAAGCTATCTCCAACAGAAAAAAAAACGCAGGGAGAAAAGGGAAACGGTGGATAAACGTCAGTTTCCAAGTATAAAATATCGTCACTCCGCCCTTCCGGTGTTTTGAAACCTGGCGGAAGAACCGTCTACGTTTCACCGAGCTCGCTTCTCTATCTGAGACGTCGCGTTGGTTCCGTCAGCGACCCTTCCGCTACCTCGTTTCTCTCAGTTCCCACTCTACGATTCGCATCTGTTCCCAACCATTTGTTTCTCCTCTCTTCCCACAGTTTTCGTCCTCGACGTAGCCGTTGTTGTTGCGGTTCAAATAGAAGTCGAGACGACGACGCACAACTCGTTTCAATGGCCTCCACTCAAACGCTCACATCCATAGACGCTCGGATCGCACGTCCAGTGAGTTGTGGAACAATGATAACGTTGCCGCCGTACTTTTCCCACGGCCGCCGAGGAACGTGTGGCTTTCGAAGTTAGCTGCCGACTGGTTCGATGTCGCAAACTCACCGATTGTGAAGAACTTCTGGTGCAGCGGCTCGTAGTCAGGCCAACCGGGTCGTTCTGACCGAAGTTTGTTCTTCGATTCCACGTCCGCGTCTGAAACATTCGGTGACCTGGAAACAAAGGAACGGCGTGAGTCGTCAATCCCGCGGCACAATGAGGAGCTCGGTTCGGGATCCGTCTCGTCGCGACCAGCATGCAAACCACCGTTGAACGGAAAGACATCTCAAACACAAAAGCTCCAGAAGAAAGAAAAAAAAACTGTTTGCTCAGCATGAAAACTCTACAACAATGACTTGCTCCTGCTCGGTCTCCCTTTTCACCACCATTATTGCATTAGCTGAGAACAGCAAGGAACAGAAACGAAATGTTCGAGTGAGCCTAATGATCGGGTACTGCAGTGTAGTCCACAGTTTCTTCCCGAAGCGGAGTGACCAGACACTCTGAATTTGGGTCTCCGTTTTATTCACGAAAAAGAGAAGTCAAAACTGAATAGGAGGAGCTCTTGGCCGATGTCCAAGTTTTCATTGGACATGGCCACCCGTAACGGCCACGAAGACCGTCGACCATTCTTATGAAGAACGTATTTCCAAGAGACCCTCTTATGTTCTTGCTCATATCCAGGTTCTCATACATCTAAGACGATGACGTCTGACCTCTCCTCAACAACAGCGGCTGCTCGAGCAGGAGCACTCGTCCCTGGACAAGCGACCGCCTGGGAAACAGGCGGCACAGCGAAACGAGGCGAGACAAGCCCGCGTAAGGTATGGAAGCAAGGCCAGACGAGGTATGGCAAGTTGAGCCACGCAGGCTGGCGGCACCTACCCCGAACGGAAGAAGTTGGCCCAGTAATTGATAACCATCTCGGACAGCTGTGCCTCTTGTCTCGAGTAGTTGCCGAAAAGGGCGTTTGGAGTGCCTAACAGAGGAGCACCTAACACGTATGAAAGATCCTCGCCGTTTACGCAGCCCGTTTTCTGAGCGTACAAACTGTCTTCGGAATGGTAGCCGAATACGTAAAAATTTGTTGTTGAATGGGTCCGTCTGAAATCATAGCATTATCAGGTAACGTTAGTTCATAGCCGATTGAGAATTCGTTGATTCGAATCGCCGGACTCCGGGCACTGACCGGTAAGCAACGGCCTGCGCGTGCAGTGTTCCCGTTTCAACGATTGGTCCAACGACAAGAGCATCGCTCAGAGCCTCTGCGGTCTCTTCGAGAACACTAATCGGATGTTGCATGGAACGAGTCCAATCGGTGTACTCGTTAATGATGGTAAGGAAAATCTCCTGTTGATGGAACGAGTAGAGATTGCGCACTAGGGTTCGGATAATCCGATCACGTCGCTCGGCCTGAAATGGACAAACAAAAAGCCTCGAGATAAGATATGACCGATTCTTCCGGGTCCTAAGATTCGATGCCCGATGACTGCAATGACCAAAAGACTGACGAACGAACAAACAAGTAGACAGATAGACAGACAAACTTTGCCTCGTCGGGAAGGGTCAGGGAAGCTAGTCTTGATTGAAGTGAGGAACTAGAGGAAGGAAAGTGCAGTCGCCGTCCTAGGTAGTCGAGAGTCACAGCTGTGAAAGCGGCTTGAGACTTGTGATCATGCTAGAGAGTCCTCGGTGTCCAGGTGGAAACTCTTCCGAAGACGTCACGTGGAACGAGCGGTGAGAACTTGGACCAGACCGGCGAACAGACTTACCTCGAAGCCGTGCTTCTCTTCATGACTCGAAAATCCGAAGTAGCTTTCAAACTTCACCACTCCAAATAGAAGGTCGTGCTGCGCGAACGGGGACGTGAGAGAAGCCATCTCCTGTCGGGGCTCGCCGGCAACGACGCTGCCATCAATAGTTGGTCCGAACGCCGTTAGGTAGTCGGGCACGTCCAACGGAATCCCTATGAGATCCTGAACTGGACGATGCCGTAGACATTCGACGAACGCGGTGGCTTCGCTGACGGGGCAGCCGAGATGTCGGCCAACTTGCTGGGCGTACAATGCAGCGTCACGGGCAACCGCCCAAGGACTCAAGGCCGATCCCGACATCATGACGCCTCGCTTGAACAGATCTGCAATGGAGATTAATGGTCAACTTAATGGCTACCACCGTGGCCGCCATGTACGATGTTAGCTTTTCCTGCTCGCAGTGCACTTTGTGATGTCCGTCCACTGCAGTCTGAACTCGGCACCTGCTGCACCTCACTTGGTATCTCTATTCCTCACCCTCTATCCCTTATTCCTCTCTCTCTCTCTCCCCCATTCCTCTCGCATTCCTCCCTGCCGCTGTGTCTGGGAGCGGAAGAATACGGTTAAAGTGAAGAGTGGAGAAATCAGACAAAGTAATGAGGTATCCTAAGACTGACTGACAAGTTGAGGCATTGATCGTCTATCCAAATTGGTATCGGATGATCAAATGAAGAGCTACCGAAGTCGGGAGCAGAGTTTCCCTTCGTCCACTCCGTGTCTTTAGCTCAATGGAAAGCCCGGAGCCCGCCATTGCGGAGTTCGTTCCATCGTCAACGTTGTCGCCGTCGATGTCGTTGTTGTTGTCTTTGTCGCTCCCGTAGCGTACACACGCTAAGAGATACACACATTAATATTGCTTAAGGTATCCGACAGCTTCCGAAACGGAACGGAAAAAACAAAAGGACCAACGCAGTAAGCCAGCCAGCCAGCCAACCGGCCGGTCAGTTGGTCAGTCAGTCTGTCTGTCGGTCGGTCGGCTACCTAAAATCTCCAACGAGCCGAAAAAACGGGTAGACGTAGAAGAGACGAGCTTTCTGAGCAACGGGGAGCGGAGCATTCCGAGAATTAAAGAAAGATCTCCGAAACGTCAGAGTTGCAGAGAGTGGATGAACCGAGAAAAGCGGAAACCGAGATTATGGGAAGAAAAAGTGGATGATAGGGACGAACAATTCGCTTGTTTTTGGAACCGAAAGTCAAGAATTCCGTTCCAATAAATTTCAATTTGAGCCTTTGCAGCTATCGCTCCGAATCGAACCCCATGCGAATGACAGCAGCGACCGGAGGTATCAAGGATCAAGGTCGGGACGGATCTTGCCCCGCTTAGACGAGGACAGGAGGAGGATTCTCTTGCCCCCGATGGCTCAGATCCCTCCCGGGCTTCCTTTCCTTGTAGTGTCGGTGTTATCGTCGCTTCCGACGGCGACAATCGCCTCTACGACAGCGAGCGTTTTTATGTCGTTGGCCTCCACCTCTTGCCAAACTCAGCTGCTAGCCTGCAGGTTTCCCAATCGCTCCGGTCAGTGACACGGTCAACGCCTTCTTCAAACACGAAGCGTTCGTGAGTTCCGAAATATCGGAGGAGGCATCGAACGATCATGATTTTCTTGTCCAAAACACAGATTCCCTTCTGACGTGGGCGACGAACGTCAACGACGAATATTCCGGATAACACTTACGCTGAGCTTTTTGAGGATGAAAAAATCCAACTTGAAGAGAAAGTCAACGCGGTCGAGTGGGTGGATTGGATTAGATGTCGTGATAGCGAAGCGACGGTCTGACTTGCGACGACGGGAGGACCGACTGACGGCAAAAAACTCGTTCTTCAGCTTCAGCTCCACTGGTCCAGCAGTCTTTTCTTAACGAGACACGTCGTCATCTCCAAGCGAACATTGTTCTGTTCGCTCTCGTTTTTTTTCTCTTTCTTCTTCCCTGTTCTTTCCTCGATCGCTCACAAGCCCACTCTCTTCTTCGTCCTATCCATATTAAACTCATCAATTGTCTCGGCTCATTGAATCCCAGCTATGCAATGAAACGGAGCAGTCAGCCATTGGAATGAAATGCTTCATTCGTCCAACTGTTTTGCAAGAACACCGATTCGGGAGAAGTTGGAACGGAGAATCTGCACCGAAAATGGAGGAGCTCCGGGAACAATTACAGGAAGAGAGACCGGGATTTCGAGCGGAGGAAACGAGGGTGCGTTGGGGGAGTTCGTGGGGTAGGGAGGGGTAAGAAAAAAACAGGCGGCGGCCTCCTCACAATAGCTGTGAGGGACCGATTGAGGGAACCGGGCGACATTCTTCTCGAAATCTAACGCTTATGATTCAGAACTAGAGGCAACATGACGTCAGCGTTTGCGCCGAAATTAAAGCAGCTCGGCAGCTGTTCCGATGCCTCCGTGTGTCCCTTGCCGACGTCACAGAAGTGAAGCTGACGGAACGGCTATCCCGACCCGAGTGAGTGGAGGGTGGATGGGTCGATTGATGGGTGAAAACCGAGGGGAAGTCAGAAGCATTTCACCCCGCCACTTCGATCGATAAGACATGCTCGCATCAGTGAAAAAGGTTTGTTCCGTTATCTCTCAATCCCCTCGTAAGAGCAGCTCTATTGAAATTACAAAGCGGCCGAGTCGGCTCGTCTCCACGCTGCTGTTCAGTTATCTTGATTTTTTTTCCGAGAGGGAGGGAGGGAACAAAAAAGAAGGTCTTGAATATTTAGATTACTCCGCCGCTGATCAATGGCCGCTGCTGCCGACTCGAGCTGGGTGCATAGAGAAGTAAGAGCCGAGCTCAAAACTTGTCACCCTTACGGTCAGTGGCCCTGAGAGCGAGAGGAAGGGTTCGGGTTCGCTTCTTTTTGATCACAAGGATCGGCGCAGAATTAAGTTTCCAATTCCTTATCCGTCGAAAGTCCCACCAGTCATCGAGAAGGGGGGGGAGGGAGGGCGTAAAAGAGGCTATCCCCCACCCCCTTCTTTGAGTCCCGAGACGATCTCTCAGCAATAACGAATTGCGAAAAGTTGTTCATCTTCATTCGACCTCAATTTCAAACTGAGACGCTGTCAAATAGCCGTCGTAGCTTCTCACCTTTTGCCATAGGGTACATCATGAGGAAATTGACACACGCGGCCCCAGTGCCGTGACCGAAAATTGTGACGTCATCCGGATCGCCGCCGAAGGCGTCAATGTTCCGATGAATCCAGTGGAGTGCGGCCACTTGATCGAGGAGTCCGTTATTCGCTCTCGACGCATGTTCCATCGCCGGAAAAAACCCTGCATCGGGAAGAGAAAAAAATTCCTGTTCTTTTGGAGTGTTTGTACACCATCGCGTCGCCCGGAGTGTTTGTTCACCGCCGTGTCGGATAGAAAAGTTTGAAGTTGAAGCCGACTTTGTGAATTTCGAAGCAAATATAGAGGAGAGACCACTTACCCAAAATGCCCAGGCGGAAATTGATGGTGACAAAGACGACGTTCGCGTACGAAGATATGAGGGTTCCGTCGTAGGCGTTCCCGCTTCCCCAGTCGTATCCTCCTCCGTGAATGAACACCACTACAGGAAGTTTCTGATTGGTGCGCGCAACTGCAAAGAGTCAAGATTCACTTTTAGATTCCTCGTTTAGAGATTCGCTGTCGAGCTCCCGAAGAATGCAATGCGGTCGATGAGAGCCTCTCCGAACTCGAGTTAGATAACTCTTCAGAACATGGAATTCCCGACACAAGAGGGGAGGAAGTGTTCGGATGGAAGGAAGGACGGAAGGATGGGATAAGAGTTGTAACGCAAAGCGTTGAATTCGTTGCCGCAGAGCTCCCTTTCGGGACACGTTGTGTTTCGAGCAGCTGTTCGTTCTCTCATTGAAAACTCGTCTTCAACATTTTCCGATGAGATACAAACACCGGAATCGGCCGCAAACGTCTATCGGAAAGAGAAAACGTGTCGAAAGCGCCGAACCGGAGGATGAGTGGCTGAGAACAATGAGCCGAAAATAAGCGTTAAAAGAAGGCCAAGAGTGCGGAAAGCAGAAAGACAGAACAATAATTTCAAGCTGCAAGTGCCGAGATGTCGGACATCACGATACCAAAAGCAAGTTTTCCGGAAGAGAACAACCGAATGTATCGAATTTATTCGATTCTTCTGTTCCCAGAGCGACTGCGAAACAATAGTCACTGATCGACGATCATGAAAACATTTCGCGCGCGATCCTCATTCCATGTGGGCCTCTTGTTCAGGTCTTTTGTGGTCATCAATTTTGGTCTCATTGTGGAGATAAACGGGACAGAGGACTAAAAATAACCTTTTTGACACAGTTTTTGGAGTCTGAGTTTGTGAAACACGGCCTGTGGTATAACATCGACTGTTATAGGTGTTGTCATCATTGTTCGTTTTGGGCAGCGACGCTTTGATGAGTGGCAGAGGGAGGGAGGAAGTTACGCCAGCGTGAGTAGAGATGGTGTTCGTCGCTTGTGGAACCCACTCAATTACGCTGGAACGCGTATCGTGTTATTAATTCAACGTTTGAGTCCCTTGTTCGTGTCGTACCGTTCGTAGTATTGGCCGTCGCGATCGCGGTCGCCGTTGCAGCTGCAGCGACCCCACTCCGGTAATGTATTCTTTGTCATCCACTGGTTGGTTCCATAGTAGGTTTTGTTCGCGTATTCGGTTTCTCTTGGAGAGAGGAACCGATTCGATGGTCTGGGCGACCGAAAGAGATCAGGACAGACCTCGAGGACCCTCGAAATAGCTTCTGTTGTATTCCCCTTCCTTGTCCTACCCAACCTGCCGGCCCCTTAACCTACCCCGCCCTGCGCAAGGTTCTAACACAATTTCCTATCGTTGAATCATTCGATACCTCCGTCATCCTAGCGAAAAGATCCTATGTATGGGTCCGCAGGCTGAGAGTTTCTCGAATTTTTCCTCATTGGACGAAATGAGTAGTTCAGTGTTTCAGCAACTGCCGCCGTCTCCGCTGCACCTACCGTCACTGACTTGACGTCACTGAGCGTACAAGTGAGTGGGTGGGTGGTAGGGGAAGCAAAGAAGCCAACCAACCGGCCAGCCAGCCAGCCAGGGGTCATATATCACTAGCGAGCTTATATAACGACGCGGCCTGCACCAGCTTATAGTCAAGAGTATTAGCCCTCCGGCCCGTACGATGCCATTGCTGCTGGTGCAGGCTGTTGTTGGCCATGTGCAATACAAGGTGGATCTCGCCTGCTGGACTACTCGGTGTAGTTGCGTAGCAAGCGGCTAATGCCTCTGATGACGCTGTAATATACATACAAGGTGCACAAGACGAAGGAGGTCAGCTTCTGAGACTTTCGTCTCGGCGAACTATACTCCATGGTCTGATTCAACGTCACCGCCAGCTGAATGAGGGCAAGTTGTAATGGTACGACTCAAAGAGAATGATTGATAATCCTCGATCTACTCGTCACTGACTCCGGGATAGTTTATTCATTCACGCATTCATCAGCCCCGTCAGCTCCTCCTGCCATCCTTGGTGGATGGCGGCGGCGCCACCACCAAAGGATAGTATCAACTTGGCCCATCTTAATTAATCTCTCACAAACTGCATCAGAACGAAATCATGGGCGACCATTTTCGTTGGTTCTTCAGTCCGAACTTACACCTTATTTCGCGTTCAGAACAACGACGAATGATGGCCATAAGTTATATATACGGATCCCTGTGCCTAATTCGCAATCCATAAAGATGTCGGAGTTCTTGGAAGGAATTCCAGTTTGATTGGCTGTGGTTGTTTCGTTGGCACTCGTTTGCTCCGTAGTCTGGATGGCCCATCCGGAGTTCCCGTAGACTCTCAGTGCGCCATTCCGCAACGACTACTACATTGTTGCGACATTTCCGGAATGCCGGCGTCGTTGACGACAACGACGACGTTATTTTCCGTCGACGAGAAAGCAGGACCGGGCCCAAGCAGGCGTTACGCCTTCCTATCCTCAGAAGGGCTTTTAGTGGCGCACTTTTATTTCTGCTCAGACAAACTGTTTGTGCGACAGCGCCGGTAGGCAGTCGAGGGAAACAGCGGAGCTGAAAGGAATTTGTGCCGGCTCCTGAGTTAATTATTCTCGACATTCTCAAGGTGGACCTTCGTCGTCGTACTGCGGCGGACGTCTCACGAGACAACCGGATCCGGTCCACTTTGTTTTTCTCGTTGTTTCTTCGTTCACCGTTTTCCCTCGGACCTTGGCAACGATGTCCATCAGCTGTGCAGAGGGCAGCTGCTGTACAGCTGCCGCGAGTCATTCATCATAATTACAGTCGAAGAAGTGCCGAACCAAGATCCGCTACGCTCCGAACTATGACCGGTTAGCCGTTCGAATGCGGTCCGGGTTGGGGCCCGGTGTTCCGGAAAACGTTTCCGAGGATGACGTATCTCGTTTTCCGAGCTCATCCTCATTCGCTCGCTCGCTCACAGGAGCCAATACATCTTCCTTCGCAACGATCTTCCAAAGAACTGATCATCACTCGTTCATCAGCTCGCTTATACTTCCCGCTGTTCGCCAAATTCCTGTTTCCGAGTTCCTCTCCCTGTTTTGAGCTGCACTCAATATTCCCAACAAGCACCGCTTCGTTCGAGTTTCGTGTTCGGGAATTGGATTCAGTTTGGAGTTTCTGTTCGCGTGCGGGTCCCCGAGCTCCGGCCACGAGAAACTCTCTCCGCGCGCCGTGAGGCCTTTCGACGAAAACTCCTCCTCGTTCACTTGAGGCTTGTCCGTTGTTAACTTCGGAACTTTCACTCGTTTTCCCATCCATCCATACTTCATTCCGTTGGTTCCGTGACAATCGCGAGAGGGAAAATTTAGCAGAAATCGTCGGACCGCTGCTAAATGAAAGCCTCCGACCGCTCCAAAGTCGGCCTCACCAATACAATGTAGAGAATTAATGAACTCCGATCCTGGGTCGAAGCGTCCAGCGTCAGTTAATAACGAAAGACTTGCAAACACGACGGCCTTTAGGATGCTGTGAATATAAACATACGGACAGATAGCCGTCCGTCGAACAGCCAGACATATTACCATCGGAGCAACCGACAGGAAGGATCCAGATGGGCAATGAGACGAGTTGTCAAACAATTCCACTCAATGAACTCCTGGCAACGATTCCGTCCGGACCGACAATGTGTCCGACGAGATCGGGTTTCTAGTTTTCTTGGTTCGGGGACTCGTTTCATTGTTTCCAAGTCTCCGAGTCCGCCACGAGTCAAGTTCGGAAAAGAGCGAGTCACGAAAAGCCTGTAGCTCTTCGAGTCGAAGTAGTTCAATAGAAGAGTCAATTGCCACGGGCTAGTTATAGACAACGTCGACAACAACAGCAACAACAACGACGACGCCGTTGAAGGCAACGGCATCGAGCACCGCCGGCACGACAGCGACTGCAGCAGCGGCGGAGTCGACTATTGACGCCTGAAGATAATGCGCTTTGGGGGACAGAAGTCGACGAAAAGGCGCCATCGGGATTGTGCGCGACCCGTGCAGCTAACCGAGCGACCAACGAACCAGTCAAGCAATCGAGCAAGCAAAGAAGTCCGCCATCGACCCAACAGCGCCGTTCAGAGAAGAGTCTACAACCCCTCACCCGTGCCCCTGTTGTGGACGAGGGGAGAATGAAAAGGGGACACACACGCGGACAGGGGCGGCCTTCGAAGAGTGGGATTGAGCCAAGTCGAGCTTTCATGTGATGTAAATGAAGCTCGCTAATTAGAACTGCTTCTCACTGTGTGCAAGCTCGCCGGGCCGAATGAGGGAGTGTGGCTGTGGGTTGCCACACGGGCCGCCGCCGCCGACCTCGTGGCTCTGTGCGGGGGAGAAAAACGAGACACAGCGAGAGAGACTTTGTAGAAAGGCCTCGGCTGTTGAGACCGACTGTTTCAGTGAAGCACTGACTGAATGACACAGACCATTGTGTGCTCGCCGGGCGTGAGTGCGTCCAACCAACTGAGCGTCTGTCCGGCCCTCTGAGTGACCGACAGACCGAATGACTGTCCACCTGACAGGAAAGATCAGAAGGGGTTCGCGAGGGCGCAAGTTCCATTCCATTTCCTCATTCGGCAAATAGATTCTGTTCGGACGAACGAGGGGAAAATGGGGGGTGAGGGGGAAGGACATGCCATCGGATGCGGAGATCACCATCTGGGAAGATCAGAATAATTCAGCGACAATTTCAGAGCGTGCTCCTCGTTTTTCTCGGAGAACAGGACCATCCTCCTCCACTTCCAGGAACTGAAATGAGAACAGAACTCATTGCCGCCCACTTGAGTAAAGATTTCCAGACGCGAGTGACGATTCACTGTCCCTTCCGCAGTTTTGTCATCGCGGGATATTTATGAGGGCGTCTGTATTCCCTCCTCCTTTCAGCTCCTTGTTTTGGCTCGAACCCATCCTGGAGAGTCTGGGACTCTGAGAGTCACCCCGACGGAGAACGATCTCGATGTAACAATGACTCAATGAGAAGAACGCTCAGCACAGGATTGAATGGGACATCATTCAGTTAAGCACTGCTAGACGGACCTACTGTGTGCATCGATGGATGTAACGAGTCACGTCCATATCCACCTTGTTGTCATGGATGTGCTCGGCTTCGAACGTACGGATCGTGGGGAACACGTGCTGCTGAATGTTTGCTCTGCGAGAGAAGACGGAGTCGAGGACAAATCGTGGAAATGAGCATTCGGCACAGACTCCGACCTCAAATGGCGCTTCTGTATGAAAGCTGTGCGATGAGTTTGACAGACGCACGAACTCCCGGATTCGACGAGTGGCTGACCAAACCCGAGACGGTGGTCGGCCAAATCACTGTTTGTCAGTAAGGCCGGCCGGCCGTCGACTGCGTTTGTGATAGCGATGGGGCATTGTTCAGAAAAGAGGGGCGTCGTCACTTCGCAGACGCTGGGCGCCGACAGTCAGAGTGCTCGGTTGCCTGTTTGTCTCTCTGTCTGGCTGTCTGGCCGACTGGCTTGAGGTCCATTGACCGACCGACCGACCGCCCGCCCGCCAGCTCGTGCCATCGTGTCTGTTCCGTTTGGTCGGGACGCGTAGCCTCGTCAGTGGTGGTGTTGCCTCCGGGTGTCTTTGCGTCCACACACTCAGTCGCCCACTCGTTCGCTCTGTGTGCCGATGACAGAAGCAGCAGTTCTCCATGGCAAACGCCTTCCCAATGAAGGCAAACGGCCTGAGCCAAGCATGGCATAGAGAATTACGATGGGGACGCAGGGGAGAAATTTCGCGACGCGAAGCGTTCATGCATAAACGATACATTTGTAGTAGCAAACCCCCGACCATGCCAACGGCGAAGCAACCGCCGACCGACCGACTGAGTGAGCGAACGAACGAACGAGTCGCTGGTGCTGCTGTCGGGACCAGGGCTCATCGTGCTGGTGTTAGCTTTGGTGGAAATCGCGATGACCGGGTGTTGGCTCGGCATCATTAAGTTCTAGCACCACGGAGAATAATGCCGCACTCAAACAAACAGGCAGCGACAGTCCAACTTCGAGATGAGACAATGGGCTACGGTCATTGACGCGCTAAAAGCGCCATTCACCAAAGCACAGCTTTGGATGTTTCGGACGTTTCTAAGCGAGGAATCAGGCGGGCGCATCCCACAACCCTCCTAACCCCCTACCAGGTAGCTCCGTTCCATCGACCCCGCATTCCACAGAAACGATTTCTCTTCCGGTCTCTCTTTTCCTAGATATATTTCCCGGACTGCGTTTGACGGTTTCGCCGAAGTTTTCCTTCATTCTTCTGCTCCGGGGAACTGTCAACCAAGCTGAGCTGGATGTCGTATCAACAGCTTCGCCACTGTTTGGTGGTAACCCTCTTCCGATACATTCGAACGGGACGCCGATAAGCCCCGAACACGCGATCTGCGGCCTTCATCCATCGCCTCGGCCGGGCTCTCGTCGTCGTTGTCGTCGCTGAGAGGAGGGGCGCGGATATATCGTTGGGGCCGTTGATTACGAGTCTATTGACATGCAGATAAACCCCCTAAATGGAAGCGAGATTTTCTCTCTGTTTATCTAATCCAATGATGCAGAGGGCGGGTTTTGAATGCGTCGTCGGATACACTGTGAGCAACGCGTACGGAGTGGCCTCTCATGTTACTTACTTTGTTCGTCAGCGTTTCAAGTTGCTTTATTCAGAAGAGGAAGGAATTGTCTTCGTTCATTGAAAGCCGACGGGAATCGAGAGCATTATGAGGCGGCCCTTGGACGGCGAAAACGTCGTCGACTGGCTGCACGTTAGAGGTAATTTCTTTTTCTCAATCCTCGCACTCACACGTGAAGGAAGCCGGCAGTTAGCTGAGATTCTCCGCTGCCTCCTTCCGCCGCTGTGAGGACTTTGCACGGGTGGTGGGTTGGCTGGTGCGATGATGGTCTTCATCCCAATCCTTCTAATGGATCTTTAGCTCCCGCTTCTTTCCATAGAAGGAACGGTGCAATCGATTGCACTCAAGTCTTATCGATATCCGCTATGAGAAGAGAAGCCACGGATGCTTGCGTCTCACCATCGAACCAGTCAACGTTTACCCCTCGCTCGCCCGGACTCGAGTAAGACCGGCGATCAAGACGACGGTAACTGCGTGTCCGCCGACAAACTTACCGCCCGCCGATCGAACGAGGGGCTCGTGCGTGCTGGGACTGACACTTGAAGACGACCCAGAGATGCGCGAAACAGAAAAGAACGTCGCGCACTCTCCACGATCGTAACAAGGAACCGACAAGGTACACATCTTTTTGAGAATTCAATCGTATTTGGACTCTCAGATGTTGTTTTGGAGATAATATTCAGCGGATGACGAGTTGGAATGACTCGAAACCTCAGCTTGGAGGCTCGAAAACCTCTTGGGAGCGTGGGGAAATCGTCGAAATTTCCGTTTAGCTTTCCCCGAAGCCTTCGGGAGGAAGTGGGAGACGGCGAGTGGAGGCTTTTGAGGAGGTAGAGCTCTTCTCACGAAAAGCGTAACGCGATCCGTAATTTCGTTTAAATTAGCGGAGACGAAGCAGCTGACAAGCTGCGTCTTCTGCCTTCTCTCGCACAGTTTTCCCAGTCTCCTGCTCTTTCTCCTTTCCAAGGTCTCCCCTTCACAGTGCTCATGACAGAGAGTTCGTAAGCGATAGGAGAACGGAGAAGGGCCAGGAGCCGCCAGAGGTCGAAGAGCAGAAGGAGCGAGAGAAACAGGAGCCCCAGCAGGAAGAAGAGCAGGAGCGAATTAGGAACACGACGCGACTACACAACTCAAGTAGCGGAAGAGTTGGAGGCAGGAAGACGTTTTTGGATTTTGTCTGGGGTTTCCGCCGTTGCAATTCCGCTTGCTGTTGCCATGCTCGTCCGCCGCCACGGTGACCAGAGAAGCAGACACGACTTGTCATTTTGCTGCTGGCTTCCGAGATTATGAAGATGCAGAGCAGCCGAACAACGAGAGACGAGCTCTCGTTACCATCCGCTCTCGCCCGCTTGCTGGCAAGCCTGCTCGCTGAGACTGAAGAGTGCATGTACTTTGCATTCGCACAGAAGCCCACTAGTACGCTCTTGCAGTGATGCAGAGAGCGGGGACGGAACGAATCGCAGCAGCTACTGGCGCTCTTGACCCCGCAGACTGAGTTTCTCTGTGATTTTCGATGAAATCGTGGACTTCAAAACTTCATCCGCGTTCCTGTATGAGAGGAAGGGGCCCGGGTCGCGATCTCGGGTGAATAAATGGTAAAATGCTTGCGTGACGTCCCCCCACCTCTGGAGAGGTCCGTTTCCGTCGCTTTCTGAGCTGGCATCCAACCGAAGTGGGGCCAAAGCGTCTCTTTTTGTCGTCCCGTTGACGACTTGAATGTAGCTTTCCGCGTGAAAAGACTGCGAGTGCGTTCCGCCCGTCGTCCCGTACCTGCATTTGTCTCACCGTCGCACTCTCAAAGATAGCAGTTGCCGTAGTAGCGGAGCGACGGAGGCGAAAACAAAGCACGCACCAGTCGCGCGAAAGAAAGACGATCCAATGAAAGGGATTCATCATCCATCCCCGACTGCCGCTCCTGGACGGGAAGCTCACGCAATGACGCAGCGTTTAAGACGGAACGCAACCGGGACGAACGGCGAACGGGGGAGGACGAATCCGCGATGCAGCTCTCGGCATCGCCGCTCGCTTCCGAAAACACGACATCATGTCCGCTACACAACCTGGAGTTTGGAGAAGGATTTCGACCGAGGAGACCGTGGGGTACGGGTTCACTCAGAGCTCTGTATTCGACTATAGTTCACTTGTTTAAAAGGCTCGCCGCTTGAGTCTAACTCGCCCGTCTGGAATAGGAGAGGGGGGGGGGGCGGGGGTTCATGAGTGCGCACTCAGCCAGCGAGAAAGCCGCCGAGACCGCGTAAGGAAGCAGGCCGCTCAAGGTCGCCGGCCGCCGCCAGCAAAGGACGACGACGATGCAGCACAAATATGAAAAATGAAGCAAGACCCCGATTAGGATGGACTGCTCTGCGAGCACTTCCAACCGACCGTCTAGCCAACAGTCAGTGAACTATCCAGTTAGCTCTTTAAATAACTATAATAGCTTGGCGAAGTTTGCCAACAAATTGTCTGATACTTGACAGGCAGAAATCCTGCTCGAAAACTTCGCTGTATCGCGAGAGAATTTCCTTGCTCTCGTAAACATATCGAGGGATCTGCGGTGAATCATCGCCTGTCGAAGGCCAGACAACATTTCACTGCTGTCAAGCGTGTGTTGAAGACTGTGTACAACACAATGTGTGGTGCGTACGACATACTGATATCACACAGTGTGTGTTCTGTCCCCCACGCTCTGGTAGGTGCTATTCACCATGTTGTACGCGCTCGTACTTATATAGTCTGTCACGTGTGATAAAAGCTGCCAACCTATTTTAGTTGTGTATACGTGAAGTACCTGAGTTCGACTTTTTTGGCGGTCGTATCAGTCAAATCACAGTTTCTTGTCATGCATGATGTATGCTGAAAAATACTCACTACATACGCTGTATGTTAGCCCAACTCCTAAAAATCAAAGGGAACCGAGGGAAAATCCAGGAGTGCGCACGGACAAGGGGGAAGGTGGGGGGAGCGAACTCTCCCGCGAGCGAGACTTCATGAGTCCACTCGGTAATTTGGTCGGGCACCGCCTTGTTTCGTCTGTTTCGTAATCTTTGGGCGTGTGTGGCCGGATTGGCGCCGCTGCTCCACTCTCTCACTTACATATGAAACCACTACGGCT
Organism: Neoseiulus cucumeris; assembly: GCA_021527715.1. Lineage (NCBI taxonomy): Eukaryota > Metazoa > Arthropoda > Arachnida > Mesostigmata > Phytoseiidae > Neoseiulus > Neoseiulus cucumeris. Next base: position 236,755 of record JAJSRV010000027.1, on the reverse strand, counting down.
AATAGAGATGAACAACAGAGTATCCGACCATTGAAAGATACTTGCGACCGGATAACTACCGTGCTTGCGACACGCACAACAAACTCGCGTAATGAACACCGTTGAAGAGCCGTTCTCCTCCTCCACTAGTCGATGGGCGGACGGTTCGTTCGTTCCTTGTTTTTTTCTCTCCTCTAGTTCTTGTTGTGTTCCGTCAAGCAGCCTCTTCCGCTGAGATGTAGACCCGGGTCGCTCGGTCAACTAGCTAACGCAATCAACGGCTCCCTGCAGAATCCGGATAACTTTCCACTCACACGACAGACCCAACCGACCAAGAAAACCCTCTTCGGCACTCCTTGTTTCGCTTAACGTGCTGACCATCCTCCTCAGCCCACTTCCAGCTAGCATTCGGCTTCCGAATAGATTCGTTTCGACTAAGCCTCCTTTCCTATATTTGAACTGACCCTTGAAACGACCGTTTCATTCCCTTCAACATCTGCGGCAGGTGTGGCCAACACCTCAGCTCCGTTGGTAAGGCACAAAGTTCGGTCCAAAGTTGGGTGAGTTATATTTAACAATGAAGCGGTAGTCGACCTTCAGTCCTGCATGACGCACAGCTGTCGCAATCGATCACTGTAAAACTTGACACGCAGCCACTCCGCGGCCTTGAGATGATCAAAGACCGAGTCAATTAGAGAACTTATTTGTGATAGACGCTCGGTTTGAGAGTCGAGATAGGCTAGTATCTGACGTGGAAGTAGCCATAATGATCCATCTAATGACCGACGGACCGCCGCACGGAGGGATCGTGGAGTATCTCGGGACAAAGGCTCTTTCGCTCCGATATTCGCCGTATTTCTCCATTTCCCCATATTCACCGAAAGGATGAGGCCGATCAAACGCTTTTCTCTTCGTTCGGATGCACGGTCTCCTTATCAAGCTAACCAATACATTTCTTTTGGGCGAAAGGGGCCCGCGTCGCTGGAGAAAGGGCGTGGGATTGTCTCGGTTGTCGTCCTCTGCGCGAGTCAGGAGCAACGACACCGGAAATAGAAACACTGCCGATGGTTTCAGTATCGATGGCTCAGCAAACTTATAGATCACGGCGCGGCGGGTGGGGATGAGGTTGCCTCGCTCGGTGGGTTTTTAGCCAACTCTTACATTCACCACCACCACCGCCCAACCATCCGAAAAGCTTCGACCCAACCCACCCAGTTATCCTCCAGAGCACCCGCCCATCTAGCGGATTAGCTCTCGAAGCAAGTTGTCACATCAAATCGAATGCCCCTTTTGATGTTGACCGGTTGGCAGTCGGGAAAGCCTCCACTTTCCTCTGTAGGAAGCGAGTTGGTTCTTTGGTCGTCGGTGGGTCATCCGATCCGCCGGTCATCGTCGTTGTCCTCTCTCTCCCACGACCAGCCTTCTTCGCTAAGCAGGCAGGCAAGCAAGCAACCGAGCTGACGACCAATATCAGAAGGAAGTTGCTGAGGATTAGAAGGGAGCACCTCCACCGTCCTCTCTGCTCTCCTGTTTGCCATCCTGGCTGCTCGGTCCGGCAGACGGCCGGCCACACGTCTGGCTGGCTCAGATCAGTAAATTCGGTCTCGACGTGGTCTCAGCGATGTTAATACCAAAATGATTGCCCTCGAAGCTTTTCGTTGTCATCTTGGGTCTTTCGCCTTCTTGATGTCTCAGAGTCATTAGAGTTCCGGAGTTTTCCTTTTAGCCTTCGTTACAGTCGAATAGACCAGGACGCTTTCCTTGCGATTGCGCGATCGTTCACTCATATTTTGGGGATATACACTTTCACGGAGATGTCGCCGTATCGCGGTTGCCACAGGTCGGTGTCAATGACAGGTTTGTTCGACGTAATGCTCGAGGAGGTAGTCAGTTGCCAGCGGTATAATAGGTTCATCTAGTTCTGCTCTCTTCCCATGTAGATGACCGGAAACACAGAGCGAGCAATCGGGAATCGGTGCTCGCTTGCTTGCTCACTCACTCACGGGGCGATCCAAAGCGCCCAATTAATTCTTTGCGGTAGATGCTCGACGTGCACTGCTAGTCCCTGCGCAAATACGATGATCATCCACGCATCATTCGTTTGCCCTGCCGAATATGTCGACTGCTTCTAGGCTTACTCTCGACGACCAAGCAAAGTTTGATACGTACCATCAGTTGCATAACTAGGACGATACGGTTGGTATCACCGCTCGTCGAACGTCATATAACCCCCACTCCCATTGGCTGAAACCCAACGAGGAACGATCGGGAGATGCGCTGGTCCATAGGAGGTCCAGGAGCTCAAGTCAGATGGATAGTTCGAACCCTCCCGACGTACTCTGTTGGGCGCTCATCCGCGGCTGCCCGTGCATCGCTCATCTTCAACGACTCTTTTCGGATAAATATGAATTCGATGTCTTCGTCAAGGAACTGACAAGAACTGTTTTAAGCCCCCTGTGCTATGCGTTCTTCGCTAGGGGTTCGGTCACTGAGGGAATCAATTTGAGTCGTCCATAAACTGCTTTACAGCGTCACTAAATCACCTTTCGCAATTACGGTACCGAGAAGTCGCCGGGGTCAAGGCGCTGCCAAAACGAAATTCCCCCGTTCCGATTCTGAAATTCCCTGAGCGATCGGATTGGGTTAACGACTGCCGGGTTGGTTATATTTCGAGCGACGAGCGCTTGGGGAATTCGAGCGGGTCGGCTGAGCCTGCACTGGAGCCTCGACTTAACAAATGTAACCCTTCGGGAGGAACTTGCTATGACATCGAAATTGCCAGTTGCTGTCCGACGACCGTCGAGCACCACCGTTTCTTCAAGCTTCAGGTTCAAGTATCAGAACGATTGGTCTGACGGCATAATATAACACAGCAGAAAACGGTCGGAATCGCATGCCTGCAAAACGTGACCCCTTCACTGAATAGGGGATCCGCCTTTTTATGGCCTCGACTGACCAGCATAGAAAGCCAAGAAAGTCTTCATAGCTGGCGCCCTGCGGACGACGATTTGCATTCGTGTTTCTTTCCGCTTCTCCCAGATGATAGGCGTGATTTATCGCTCCGGACGGTCGTCGTTGGGAAGCGTGGCTCCAAAAAACTGTCCCGGCTTGATTTGCTCCAAGTTCGCGCCCCGGACGGACCGCGGTTCACCCCTCCCCCTCCCCCCTCCCCCCTACCGCTGGACGACAAAGGCTACAACACGCATACGAGCGCCGCTCAGGTGTGCGAGTTTATGACTATCACGGTCAGAGGTTGGTTTTTTTTCTCGAAACAGTGCCGAAAGCAGAAGCAACTCGCAGTGGCAGTGCTGCATCGGCGGCAGCACAAAGTTTGCTGAGATGTTGACACAGTGACTACCGCCTTTTCTGATCCGGCAAGAAAGACGCCGGCTGCCGCCGATGCCGCCAAGTTCTTCTCCTCAGACCTGCTGCCATGGCGAACAATGGCTCTTTCTTTGCTTTCCTGGCTGACTTCCTTTTTCCTCTTCATCCGCTTTTCGTTGCCTTTCGCGTTCGTTCCAAAACTTTGTCGAGTCAGCCAATCATTCTTTTTTCCTCTTATTGCCGCGCTTCACCGGGGTACCACAACGACTATGGAGATGGCGGCGCACGATACGTCAAAAAAAAAAAACGACACCGTTCGAAAATCCAATAGTTAATCTGAATGAAGATTTTCCGAGGAGGCCAATTTGTCGACCGCTCCTCTCGGGTCGTCGTTTAATGAGACGATTTGACAGAAGCAGAAGAACAAGGAGGTCTCGACCCTCAGTTCGCTCATTAAACTCGGCTCAAATTTAACTCCCTTCCATAACCGGCCACCCGATCGAAGTCCTTGGATATCATTACCCGTCTTTCGTGTATGCACTTCGGCCGCGGCGTTTTGTTCGTGAATTCATTGATCCGTCCTCTACAATCGGCCGTATCATTATTTGATTTGATGATTCGAGCTCAAATTCGTCCATTGTTAAAGTCGACAGCCTCGCTGAGAAGAGCACGGGGCTTGTCTGCGTTATAGTTTTCTGTGCTGTGTCGAGAGTTTCCAAGTGGGTCGCTAGCCTCCTCCCAATCCTCATTTTCCTCTCTACACAACATTAATTAGGCTGATCACTCCAGACGGGTCGAGGGAGGACCGAGGCCGAGCTGCTACAGCATTTCCGCGAGTGCGAAGACTCATTCTTGCTGTCAAGCATCACCCAGGAAGCCGAATGTCTCTCAAGGACAGAGAGGAAAGTTGGGCTGCCGCTGGAAAAACACTGAAGCCGGTATCGGGTTTCACGTCGGCTCCGTTTCGCAACAGAGTCGTTTGAGTTCCGATGGCCAAAAGCGCTCTTCGGTTTTTGTCCGCTCTCGTGGCCGAAAAAAGATCGTCGCACGTTCGACGTCTGAAGTTTTCGCTATTTTGCGTCTCGTAGGAAGCTGGTTTCGCGGCAAGTTTTTCATGACCGCATCTCATTTCCTCCTCTCGGATGCTAAATAAAGAATTTGGAACTTCCTGCCGGATCGGACTGCGATACGCCGCACGTTCAGTGAAGCTTCGCAGAAAAACGCCCAGAGGAGACGAGAGGACAACCGTCGTACGTGACTACAAAATCCAAGATCAGAGCGCTCCGACAGGAGAACTATCAGTCCAGGAGTTGGTTGACTATTGATGAGAAGCAACTTCTGAGGGACCTTCGGAGCTCGAACTTCAAATCTCTGACCTCTTCACAAACCCGAAACGCTTCCTTCTACGCTCCTGGGCGTCTCCTGAATTCTCGACCGAATCGATTGTGGCCTGAGTCAATTCGATGAAAAACATCTGAGATTTCGGGCGAACTCCCACTGAGTTAGCGCAGTGTACTCGTCATCGAGGGTAGACAGGACGACCGATGACACGATCGGATCCGAAGATGGGTTCGAGAACGCAGAACTGCTAGTGTTATTGACAACTCGCGGCTCTCACAAAAACTTGTTCGGTGTCTCGCGATAACTCCGATAGAGGCGGTTCGGAGGATGGAGAGGCCGAAGCGGAATATAAGCAACAACTTTCGCAAGAAGAGTGAATGGAGTCTGTGGACGTTAGAGCAGCGTACGTGTCACGGCGACGTCCCGCACCGAGGAGGGCATTCAGCCCCGGGCCATGGAACCATGACTTTCCCAAATACGAGTGGAACAACAAACGGGGAGGAAGAGAAGAACAACAGGATGGCAGTGCCATTATATAACAGATTCGCTTCGATATCCACTGAATGTTCATCCCCCTGCAGCGCGGTAGGCTTCTTCCTCGCCTTAATATCCGAGTGCTGATAACTCGCCGCGTATTGACTTCGCCGGCCGAGTCGAATGTCTTCAGATTGTTTAAACTTTCCCTCTCCGGATCTCGGAGCCTGATATTAGAGGCGAACATATTCTCTGAAGCTCACTCGTGGAAACCACATCGCATCGCTGAAGACTTCGGCTCAGCTGAACGAAAAGGTGATCGCGACTTTGGGAAATAAAATCGATTCTGATGGGTCGCTCGAATGTGGGGTGCATATTTGGTTTTTTCCTCCTGTACTCTCCTGAGCGATTCTCTCCCGACCGAAACTCCTCCGCAAGAAGGATAGACAGAGAGTGAGGACCCCTATGGTTTTCCCTTCCTTATACCGCTCCGTGTTCTCCTACTGTAGGGAAGAGGGATTTACTCTGGTCCTTCCACGAGTTGGAGGGGGTCGGGGATGTTCTCTGAGATTTTCTTCAAGCGAAGGCAGGTTTGCCGAGTAACTCATCCGACGTCGATGGAGGGGAGACCCGATTTTTTTTTTGCGAGCGAAGATTTCGTCAAGTAGCTAGCGAATGTGCTCGTCTCTCAGAGGTCAAGGAAGAGCGAAGCTCAGCTGCAGAGAGCCGAGCGTACATTCATGTGGCCACACTTTCTCCATCGAAGGCGCGTCATTATCCGCACAGCAAGAAGTTCGGAACGATAGTTAAATGACAGAAATGAATTGCAGCCTGGCCTCCGCCATCAAAACGAGAACGAGAAGGAGAAGGGGCGAGAGCGAAAAAGGAGAATCGGCGGCAGCAGCAATGTTTTAATGGCGTTGTATGTTCATCACGAAGATTGATGGACAGTCAAGGAGCCGACCACCAAAGTGCAAAAAAGGAAGAAATTGACAACTTGCTGGTGACCCCGTTCCGAGACGAGCTTTTGCGTGCCTCGGCATTTCGAGAGCGATACTCTAAGGCTGAAAAGTTGGGAAAGGAAGTCACCAGCGAGTATTCCGTTGTCGCCGCTGCCGTCGTCGTTCATCCGTGAAGACGAGTTTTCTGTTTTTGCATTTTGATCCTCATGCGAAAAAATCCGAGCACACGGAATTCAAATCGCCGGCTCATAGTTAGATCGATCGACTCGAATCGATTGATCGCCGATCGCATCTCGGGATATGTTTTGCAAAATTGATACGGTGGGCCCGAGAGAGCTATCCTTTGCCGATGCCGGGAGCTCTCGGCGAACAATTCCAAACGCTTCTTTCGTCTGTTTGAGAAATATCCTGCATCGGAGCCTCAACCGCGTTCAGAGACTCCGCGTGTCCGCCGGCCGGCCGGCAGCTAGATGTTGTTCAGCGGCAGGGTTTTTCATTCAGGAATCATAATTACCTAGTCATGGTCGGAAAGTTTGGAACTTCGGGCAGCGGGCGGGCAGGCAGGCAGCCCGAGCGGCAGACGGATGGACGCACGGTGGAAAAACCTGAGCGCCCATTCATAGCATGAAATGGTTTTGTCGTCATTGACTTCAGGACCGCCTTGCACAGGTCAAAAGGCCAGGAGGACTAACCGCCTGACCGAACGAAGGACCGACTCAACGACACAGCGACCAAGCGCTGCCGAGAGTAAGTGCAAGTCGTACAAGAAAAGGGGCTACGAAACAAGGCATCTGCATCGTGATTACCCGCTGTCTCCGGTGCTTCCACAGCTGCTGCTGCCATCGGTGCCAGCATTGCTGTTGTCCTCTTTGTTCCAACTCTAAGTAGGAACGTGCTCTAAACAATAGACACAACAATCACGGCGCAGCCACTCAAGAAACGCTGGACCAGGAGGATGTTGGGCTCGAGTGGCGGGGCGCTGTAGAATTCGGCTCCGGGTAGAAAACGCGGGGGAGGCCAACTCAAGAAGGTACAGAGACGGTCGTCACCAACGGTACCGAGGAAGCGCACGAAAGATGACGCAGCAGAATTCAAGAAGCAAGCCGAGAGAAATCGAGAACAATAGACCAAATCGAGATCGTCTTCCACAGACAGACGGGTTTATGCTTTCGTCGCCATCCGAGCTTCCACCGAGCCAGCCAGGCACCTTCCGTGTCGGCACGGACTCGAAACAAAAGCGAAAGAGAACCTCGTAGAGAGCGGCGAACTTAACTCAACTCGACAACGGAGAATGAACGACGATGAGGACGGTAGACGGATGGCCAGGCGGACGGAGCACCAAGAGGAGGCCGCAGAAGGGAAAGCTGAGGTTCAGGAACCGAAACAACGGGAGGGAACAGAGGGGGCAATGGGTCGGAGGCAAAAGCAACGAAGCGCTCACGACATGGAATCACTCTTTTCACAAAGGTTGCATGATCAGAACTTTTCAGAAATTCGGCGTTACATTCTCTCTCAAAGCGGCCCCTACCAATAAATCTTCTTTTTTTGAAAGTGGCTTGTAGCGTGCTCTGCTCACAAAACCCACGACCGTCAGCACCGAGCAAGTTCTCGGTGAGTTCGTAGCCGATCGGCTCCGCAGTTGCGGCGGGAGCGGCAGTTTACCTAGAGCAAGCTTTCGACGGAAGCACCGGCGGTTTCGCAGTCTGGGCTGCCTAGCAATACTTACACCGGGGGCAGCGGACCCGAGAAGGCCGATCGGCTGCACCGCATGCAACCCGCATCCGTGTAAACCTGAGGCGAATCCGCAGAGACGGAACCTCACTTTCCTGTGTCTTCACTGCTTACAAAGTTTAAAGCTTTGATTCGACGGAGACGCCCTCCCTATTTTAGCTTCTCCCTCAATTTTCGGCCTCAATCAGACATTAATCTCTCCCGAGAGCTCAGTTTGCGTTGAATTTACCATTACGACGACGCCCATTACAACGGCTCAAGATGACAATGTTGGCAGTTGTAGTTCTACTGGGAAGAAGAAAACGTGAATACACACCTTTCTCGAGGAGAAATAAAAAGGGAACGAGCTTGGAATGAACGGCGGGGAATCGGCCCGGCAGCGCCGGAAGAGGAGTAAAGGCTGAGTTTAAGGCGTCTCGTTGAGGCTGTCTTGGCAGCTGCTCGGCTGCTTGGCTTGCTAGTGGTCTCCGTTGTAACACGTAGGATATGGTAATGGCAGAGTAGAAGCTAGCACCGCGCCTATACCGAAAAAAACGGGCGTCTGCTTATTTGCATAGTATTTCTTCTTTCCAGGCAGGAGACGACGACGACTTCTTAGAGTGTTGTCAGCGGCCTACACAAGAGCATCAGTGTCTCTTCATTCGTCGTTCTCCGCAGCTCATCCTGAGGTGAGTTACTACAGTACCTCTGTACTGGCATTTGAGCACGTGGCCGCTGCGACGGAAACGAGAAGTATTCAAGAACAAAGGCCCAGTGAGAGTTCAATTAGCGTTCCAGTCACTTTTGCTCTCTTCACTTCTTTCCTTTATCTACAACGTTTCAGCTCCTAGTGGCTTCCTGGCTTTGATGTGCGCTCCCTTGCGGCTTCATTCAGCTCTCGGGTTCACGTTGAAACACTGAGCTCGCCAGTCTTGTCGAGCTAGAATGGGAACTCTAGAGAATCCAAGCCTTCTGAGTCATGGAGACTTGCAATCGCCACGAATTGGAATTGGATCGAATTTCTTGCATAGACAGATTAAAACAATGTCTTGATGCGTGAATTGAATCTAGGAAGCACGCTTGTGGGGACGGAGGGAGTTTCGAAGGAAGGTCGATAGCCGGATCTTGTGGCTGGTCATGTTCCGTGCTCAATCCGGTTATTAATGAGCTTACAGCAAAAAATGGAGGAACGTTCGGGCCACCACCACCGCCGCGGCCGTTGCTTCTGTTTGCCGCGAGGCTAAATCGCTGTGAGCGGCTGGCGAACGAGAAAGCGAAAGTCGAAATGACCTGGGATCGGATCTTTCGTGACGTAGCAAGCTTTCGCGGTTTCTCGCCCGTCCTTGCTTAATATTTCGAAACGCCTGGCGATCTGAGGAACACGGCGAACGATCGCTATTTCTGCGGAGGTTTTCGGTCTGAAACAGCCATTGCGTGGTCTCAAACCCACATTCTGGATGAGATGGAGGATCACACATCCGGGAAAGACGGGAAGCGACGGGAACGAATAATACTTCTTCTTTACATGCTCGTGTCGGATATCGAGAGGTCTACGAGAAGTGAACTTCCAACCAAGGAACGATCCCACAATAATCGGGGATCCTCTGAGAGTTCGTTACTCGCCAGCAGGTATAATTACCGCAAAAACTCGATTGCTTCACTTGCATCGATCCAGACGTATGAAGAAAGACAGAGATAGAGAGAGAGAACCGAGCTAACATGGTTAGTTGGAATATTTCGCCGTCATCGTTTGAGGAATCCTCTTGAGAACGTCTTCTCTTGTTGCTTCTGCTCCTCACTCTTCTCTTCTCTTGGTGTGAGAGCAGTTGTGGTATGGTTCGCTGAGTATTACTTTCACTGGCGGAAGCATCTCAACCTTTATCCGGTTGGCCTTCTCTCTTGAACTTGGTGCCTGTGTCTGATATCCTGATATCCACGAATACTGCCAGACGATGGCATTGTCTTGAAGTCTCAGAGCCTTTGACTCATTATTAGGCTCAGAGCAGAACGAATTGTTGTTTTCGTACCAGGAATCCTCTAGGGTCCTCGCTCAGGCGACAAGGAGAACGGAGCAAGGTCACCGTACAAGACTCGAGGTAGATCGCAAAGAACGCAGAAATCGAACGTTAGTTTAGAACGTTAGTTAGATTTCGAACGAAAATGCTGTGATCGCTAACTGCCCCGCTCCGAACGAAGAGCTTTCTCAAGGATTCTTCTCCTCCGAGTGTCAGTCAATCCGCGTGACGAACGGAAACGGAGCGTGGACCGTCAAGCTCAGGCGAAACGAGTAGTTGTTGGTAAATTTTGCTTTAATTCGACCGCGGTTGCTGTGGCCATTTGCTGCTAGCAGACTCGTTAGTTGTAGGGTGTAAGTGCTGGCCACCAGTAATTTGTTCCACTCAAACAACATCGAGTGGGTCGAATGTTTTCAACCGCGAGCGTCGTCAAGTGAGGAAGGAGACTGGCAAGCAAATGATTGCTTTGCTCTAGAAGCGACTGCAGCTGTAGTGAGATTTCCCCCGCCTATCCGACCATCCAAGCGTTCGCCCGTCCGTCCGTTTGTCGAGAATCCGGCAATAACGTTAGCGGAAGAAGTGCCAAGTCGAAAGAGACGGAAAACCGGGATACTCTACGCCGCCGTCCTTTTCCTCCTCTTCCCGCTCCTCCTCTGGATGAGGACCGCTAGCTGACGGAAAAGAAGAAGAGGGCATGCGGAGGACTCGGCAAGAAACGGCTCACAGCTAAATTTCGTTAGAAGGCAGGCGTCAACGATAACAGCCTCTGGCTCACTTATGTTTGAGACCGAGCCACGAAGGGGATCGACAGACATACAGTCAGTCAGTCAGTCCGTCCGTGAGTCAGTCTGTGTGTCCGCACCGACAGATGAACAGATGGACGGACTGAGGCGAATCTCTTTTCGTTCGTCTCGTTATCTCTCGGAGAAAGTAGAGCGGAGTACTTGGACCGGACGACCAGTCAGACCTCGAGTTAGTGAACGAAGCAAACAGAGCAACCGACTCATCCGAATCTGATCGCAAGCTTGCGTTCATTGATACGCCATTGGTAGATGGCAACAACTCCATTGCAGCAACGATCTCTGGGAAAGACGAACAAACGAAGGAATCAACTCAGTTCTCTGAAATCACTCTGGACCCCATAGAGTATTGAGAGCATCCTACTTCGTTCCTGATTGCACCGACCCAGATCAGCTCGTGGCATTCCTGTTCTAGTTTTCAAGGACGTAGGACCATGCCATAGTTGGGAATATGGGTTCTGCGTTCCTTTCACATATCGATGCATGGAACGATCACCGACGAGCACGCAATGCCTTACTTTTCGCATGCCAAAAGTATCTGACTCTCTCCATGGATCCCCTTGATCTCTGTCAACTTATCAGTCCTAGTCATGATTCTATCCTCCAGCAGATTGACTGCGCCTGGTTGCGGTTTCGACGGGAGGGTAGCGCATCATCCTCTCCTAGACCCAAGCCCGATGCAGCGCAAATCAATTCCTCTTTCATCTCGTTTCTCTACGAAGTAGTCCATGTTTTGCGCTGAGGCAGCGCGGGTATGATGGATCCTTTATAGGTTTCATTAACCCTTCGTTTTCCGAAGGAAAAACAGACAGGTCCAGACGAGGTATAGCATACCCTGGAAACTCTGATGCCGTGGAAGTTTCCAGGCGCTTTCTAATTCACTAATGAGGCCTGAAGTGAGCCTATGTCCGAACCTCTTCAATGTGTTCTCTGATTCATCCGTTCTTTCTTTGTCGACTGTACTCTACACTGTATTACAGTCCCAAAGCCTTCTCCGTCTCCTCTCGATGTATTGAAGAAGAGTCGCTGGAGCCATTCGTCAATGAACTCAGAGCTGATTGGGCGGCGAGCGGGTTGTTTGATAGGAGGTTTGGTTTGTCGCTCGGTGGCTCGTTCAGACGGTGAGCCGGACTCAGATACGAGCTGCCAACCAGAAAAGGTCAAGGCTGCTCGAAGAAGAAGGATTAATTAAATCCAATTCTAATCGACTAAATCGCATACATAGACCCTGGTGGTTGCTACTTGCCAATAGCTGAGCCATTAGCAAGGCGGTATTCGAGCCGCTGAGGCGGCTGGAGGCAGCTACCGTCGACCCCCCTTAAAGGCTCGTTCGTTCGGTTTCGAGCTTACCTGATCCAAGTTCGGTAGCTGCGCGTGAAATATTAACACATTAATTAGGAATAAAATCTCATTTAGGACGGAAGCTAGCGTACTTCGAAACGAAGCCAGCGGCGCCGCGCTCACGCTGGCGAGAGGGCGTGCTCGTGGGCAAGCGCCCCGGCGCCCCTTTTGAGAGTTCCTCGCTCTTTAGCTAGCTGGGAGCTAACTGCTCGCTCCTTTCGTAATGACTGAGACTTCGTTTCGCCAGTTGCCACTTCCACAAGGCAACTAATAGGGCTTCGTTATTTTGGTCGGCAACCAACTTGTCTCGATTAGACTATGCCAACTTCTGCAGGTACCATCGCCGCTGCCAGTGCTTCTCTTTCCGTCACCGCGCGCGCAGTGATTTGACCTCAGGAGAAAAGTGCTTTGATGCCGCCTTGAATTGGGGCATCAACCAAATCAGTCGGCGGAGCCAGCAGTGAGATTCAACTCGGTGCCGAGCAATGATAACAAAGACAGGAGAACGCTTGGAATCGATGAACACCCTGTGAGCAGTGGGGGGACGCCGCGCCGCCATGGAAACGAGGAGCAGCAGTCTAGTCGGCTCACGGAACTCCTGAGAAGCGCTCGAAAACCATCGAACAACTGTGGAGGACGTTGGAAGGCCGGGAAGGACGTGCGGAGACGACAGAGGGCCGAGGAGGATGGCAGAGAATGTTGAAAAACCAAGTAGCAGCTCCTAAGGGGAAGGAGGGCGCGAGCGAGCGACCGAGCGAGCACGGAGAAAGCCGAAAGGGAACGTAGGCGAAGTACGTTCGTCTTTGGAAGAAAAAAAAACGGGGAAGACGGACGGTGTGGAGCTCGGGGAGTCCTGGACAAAGAGGAAGAAAAGAAGGAAGACCGCTCGACAGCGAATCGAAAGGGACGGAACTCCGACGCTTGCGTTCGGACGAGACGAAAGTGTTGAATTCGGGACGGGAAACAGTTGCGCCAGATGAGCGAGAAGCGGTGACGGCGGCACTCACACGCACAGACGAGTGGCTCTCGTCATCAGCGGCGAACAGCGGTGAATTGATTCAGTGGTCTCGCTGTAATCTTCACGCTCAGATAGTCAAACTCATTAAAGTGTCGCAAATATGCACTGATACTATCTGGCTGCTTCTTCTGTCGCCGCTCGCGTCCTCCCCCTGACTCTAGCTGGTTGAGTGCCTCTGGATCGCCGGTGATCGCGCACGCAAATGCGTTCGACCAGGAGAAACGGGGGGAGGGGTGAGGCCCTCATTGCGATCGTGCCGTCTCTACGTCAAATGCTCCCGTCACCTCGCATACGCGGCCCATCGCTCGCCTACTCCCATTCCGCACTTTCAAGTGGGTGCGTGGCGCTTGTTCGATGTCTTTGATATCGAAGGTTCATCGTCTGTCGCTGCCGTAGCCCTTGTCGCTCGTGTCGACGAAAACGACGCGTGTGCCGCCGCCGGCCCTCTGGTGCTCGCTAACGCTGCTTTTTATTCAATCGATTTTATCGTCATCTCATCGCGCGTTTCGATCGTTCTCCCGCCCGGTAACTCACCCGGTCCGGGCGTGCTCACATGCTCGGTGATCCATCGCCCGCTCGCCGCGCCGGCCAAGGGTTTGAAACTCAGTCGGCGATCGCTTCTCCTTGCCTCGCACAAAGGAACGAACAAGGTGAGCTACTGAAAGGCTCCCATTTTTCCCCTATACTTTCGCTTTTCTCCTTCTTCTGTCGATTTCCAGGCTGTTGTTGTTGTGAACCAACAACGTCCACAGCCGCGTGAAGCACCGCCCCCCGGGTCCTATGTTAAAACTCACGCGACTTTCTCCGAGGATCGTTCCCATCCGAGAGAAAATTCTTTCCAGAGCATTCTCTGGAAATTTCGCGAGCTATGCCGGATACTATTACTCATCAGTCGGATTCGGAACGTACGTTACAACCAGAGAGTGTTCGGTGTTCTGGTTTCAGTTGACTGCATGCATGCACGTTGCGTGATGCACGGCTTGCGTGTGGAGCCGTCCCTCTTCGGCGGCTGTCTTACATTTCTTAGTGTCTGCTTACCTCATCTTGTTTCGGCATCGAAGACTGCGTGCAGACACGAATTCGTCAATTCCTTTCACGGAGCCTCCCAACCCTTGTGTGTTGTTGATCGGTGAGTTCAGAAACTAACTTAATTGCCCGTCAAGAGAGCGGGCGAAGTATCGAGCGAGATAAGGAGGCAACAAACGAATTCGTCCGGTTGCAGACTTCGCACCGCTAACATCGATTCTGGTTCCCAGTGGATGGACGAATGAACGAACGGACGACGGAGGGGACGAACGAGCGGATGCGCGGACAGATGAGTGGAAGAAAGGTAATCAGCAAGAGCAGCTGATTGCCTGGACGATAAACACCAGAGAGGGAGAAACGTCATCAAAGATCTTTAATCAGTCCCGTTTGCTAACTAGCCAACACTGGGAGTTGCAGCGCTCTTTAGAACGCATGCAACGCGGAAAATTCTAATGAGAGGGTCCCAATCGGATCTGAACGGACAAACTATCAGATAGATGGCTCGGTGGACCCACGGTCAGACACCGCTTTCCTTCTTCATCCATGTCGAGTTCGAATAGTTTCCGCTGGACTGTTTCGATTTCATGGGAAAATCAACTTCGCTCATCCATCCCGAGCAGAATCGACTTCCTCCGTCATGGTCGCTGTTTGTCGGCCCCAATTGGCAAACTGTCGTCGTGCAAGGCTACGGTCGGTCGTCCTGGTTCTGGCCTCGGAGGCATCGCAGTGTCAGTAACACAAACAAAAAGCAAGATGTAACAGCGAAGAGGTGATTGGCCTCGACGGGCCGATCCAGAACAGAAGGGGAGGTTGCTACCTCGTTCTCGTTCGGTAGTAGCCGGTGTGCAAGAATCGCCAGGAAAAAGGCAGTCTGTTAATGAATCTCTTGGATTACACCCATAAGACTCGCTGCCACCTTCGCCCGTCGGCATCAAGGTCTGAATAAAAACATCACCTGCTTTTTTCCCTTGCGTTTTGTCTCGCAGCTCGCGACCTCTCGATGTCTGCTCTGAGAGAAGTTCCAGTGGGCGATGCCTCCGCGCGTCAATCGTCGGCGACTCCCCGAATCCTCGATCTCTTTCCCTCCGCTCGAAGTAAGGGAGCACCGAAAACGTCGTTTTCTCATAGAGATTGGGGACTTCTGATTTTGGTTCTCCGTATGAGAGACGTGTTCTTTGCTGATGGGCTCGGATCAGAGAGATTTCTTCGCATTACACATCGCTTTTTCCTTAGTCCCGCTCTTCTCCGCCGCTTGCGCGAGTACAGCCCCGTGGGTCGAGCAGCCGGCAGGCAGACAGGCGACCAACCTGTCACCGGCAGGCTCTGACCTCATTCCCCCCCTGAGCCTTCGTCGACTGTAGGTCTTGGCATCAAATGAAAGCTGAAGATACGGGACACAAAATGAATTACTTGGCACAGAAACGAACACTCTTTCCAATCTCAAACTGGAACATTCAGCTCGCTCGTTCGATACAATGGAAGGCGATTTCGACCTTCGTTCCCTCGACATCACGTGCACGAGGTCCAAAACTCATATCTCAGAATCGTGCTCCATTTATCTATCGAGGATAGAGGTTCTGCATTTGCGGAAGAACTCGAGCAGGTATAATAATAATGCAATCAGCGGGATCTCAGAACTTCCTCTTGACCACGTAGAAGTGCACTTCTTCGATTCAGCCTTTCGAAAATCCTTCTCATTCCTTCCACGGAGCATGACGCTGCCTACTAGAGAATTCTTCGACTTTCAAGTCGGAGAATACGTGAGGAAACATGCAGCTTCATCAGGACGCTCTTTCTCGGACGAAAATTTCTGTTTGTGACATCTGAGACTCAACGATGGCACACGGTATCAACAATTCGCAAGCTCCAAGCATGGCATCTTAGGTTCATTCGATATCGAGGATATCCGTGACATCCGTAAAATCCCGATTCCGAAGATATTCTTGTTCCGCAGCTGCTAGAGCTACTGAGAATGGTACTTTGAAACCGATTTGATTCCGTCACATTCCATTTTTCTTACTTCCCCGCCCCCGATGGTGACAGGAAACCCAAATTCTCATAAGTTTTCGACTTCTCAAATTCTTGTGATTGTCTTTCGTATCCGAAGTTTGGTGTCCAGAAGTTCCTAAAACTGGAAGTGAGAATCGCATTCGAAACCAACCTTTTGCCGGTGTGTAAATGTTGAGGAACAAACAGTCTTCCGACTGATTGACGAGATGCCGGGAGATTTTCTTGAGGAACTCAACTCGAGCCAGCGGCATCTTCTGTGTCGCTTGCGCTGCCGTCTCATTGCTGTCAATGGGAATTTTCTGTGGACACACGGGTCCGAAATGGTCTGCCTCTCGGACGTCTTCCCAATGTGGCGAATTCATCGGCGGAAGGAATCGCAGCGTGCCGATCGGCGGCGAGACGTAAGGAATCCCTAGGAACACTTCCACAGGCTGTAGCGTGATGCCGAATTTCGACTCTGGTATGACGACTCTGCCACGTAATTTTCCGTAATTTGTTTTCACGATTCGTTCACTCGGACGCCAGCCCTGGAACACAGGGTGTGGAGGTGGTGAAGACGCCACACTGGCCCCGGGAGGCTGCGAAGTTCCCGCGGCCACCGCAGCCCCGACGAGTACGACGAGTGTTTCCAATCGCATGTCGAGAGCCGTTTCTCTGTTCTCGGAGGACTAGCACGCTTTCCAACGCCCGATTCCCAGCATCTCAGCTTTGCCAAAAGTCCTGCTGATAACGCTTGAAGCTCACTTTGACAGTCACTTTCTCCAAGCGGATTCTCAGCTCGACGGACTCGCGGGTTGTAACAATAATCCTCGGGGGTTTTTCAGCTGCACACAACATCCGACATGACGAACAAAAACAACAGCATCCTCGATTAGCACCGGGACTGCCGGCTGACTAGCCACTGCCGTCTAGCATTTCTATTTTGTGTCTTTCACGAGATGTCGATCAGGTGCTAGACGGTATTTGTACATCGACCGGAACGATTGTGGAAACGAATTAAACACGCACAGTAGCCGCAACGCACACGTCAAAGCAGGAGGCTGCGAGACGTGCAACCGGCTCGCCGAGCACGATGGAGCACACTGGCCGTGCTCGGGAGCGGGGCATGCGCGCGCTTCGGGAAAGGACGCTCGGGGAAGGACAACATTCTCCACATCCTCCTGAGAGGGTCTGTCTTCTACTCCTGAGAAGAGGATGGGAGCCAGCTACTAGCAGCGGCAACACCGAGCCTTCCACCTACACATACGCACTCGAAACCTCTCAGACGAGCGACAAGGACGCAACACGACAAATTTAATAATTCTCAGTCCGAGTTGAGAGGAATTAAAATGATTACCGTGAGCAGGAAAAGGTGTGGAATCACTGTCGAGCGCATTTTCCACGGGCGAGCTCAATTAAAAGCTTCATTCCATGAAGTACATTCAGGACCATGTCGCACTGAGCGAGAGGAATGCGTTCGGCAAACCCTTTCTTGTTGTTGTGGCTTTTCGTATATATCTCCGAAAAGATGATACAAACAAAATTCAAGCGGGACTCGTAACGTACAAATGAAGAAACGTTTTTTCTGCGCGAAAAGAGAACCAGGAACCTCTGGCCCATAGCCCGATCCCCCGATTCGCCGGCCCTTCAACCTTCCCGGGAAGTAGGTCTTGGCTCTGACCCAAGAGGACCGAGGTGCGCGAACCCTCGAAGCTTGTTCTTTTCCTTCTTTCTTCCGTTTGTACGTTCGGGATACCGGTGGCGCCACTCGCTTTGCCTTGTACGGGTTCCTCGACAGGGGAGCAGGGTCTTTAACTTTCTCACGAAGTTTTTTCTCTCCCTCATTGTTCAACTCTCTGGCCTTGTCAGCTTCCGTGATTTCTCACTTGCCTACCTACATGGATTGTTGCCGACGTGGTTCTTCTCAAATGTTCGTTGATTTCTCAGCCTATTCTAAATCAGATTAAAAGCTGAATCCCCGACAAGTCCTCTGTCGACTCCACCGATGACCGGGGGAATAGGTTCGTTTAGTTGGGTTGTTCGTCGACAGCTCCTCTTCCTTTCCAGGAGGAGAGAACGAAGTTAGAAGAGTTCGGAAAAGGGAAAACGCCGAGTCGAATCCCTGACAGCCAGACGTTAACTGCTTCAATCGTTCCTCTTGTCGCTTTCCCGGCGGGCCGACCATTTGCATCGATTGAAATCGGCGATGGCAGGACGGAAACTCTTCTTATTTTAGGTTCATACCTCGCTCCGATGGTTCTGTTCATGGACTTTGAGTGACTCACCTGCGACCGATATAACTGAATGCGAATCGATGCCGCGGTGTCGTTGGCCTCGTGGATCAAGATTCCACTTCATTCGCTCTAGACATTCATCTTTTCTTCTTCATCAAAGCATGTAAGTGTGACGACTGGGCTGGTGTATCAAGATTTTTGTGCCGAGAAGAAGAAGGAATAGGAGAAGAACCGTCAGCTACTCCGCCCGGCCGCTGAAAAATCTGAATGCCTCTGTCTTGGCTATCCTTCCGATCTTCTTCGCCCGCCAGCTCGCTCATATTCCTTTCGTCTGACGTCCTTCCCGTCGTTCGAAAAACGCGATGACTGAAGTGCGCCAGCAGCAACGAGGGCAAAGGCATAAATTTGAATTTTCCGTCGCACCGCCCAGGAGGAGAACGGATGTGTGCCCGGAACAAGCGGCGGTGGCGTCTGCTCCTATTTTTTCCGCTTCTTTATTCCTTTCTTCGTTTTCAAAGATCCCGCTCCTCTCCTTCTTCTGCTCGATTTCAATGGGATATAGAGCTGGCGGCAGACAAACTCTGCCGCGCGCACGAACAGACGAAGGACGGAAGGCAGGCACGAACGAACGAACGAACGAACACACGGACCAGTGGACCGACGGACCGTCGAGAGGTTCCCGCAGACAAATGGCATCGGAAAATGTTCTGCCGGACCGCGCTCAACTGAGCGTCTCCGATCTTGCGATATTCGCACACATTCGAATTTCTCTGATTTCCCATCGGCTCAGGATCCTTTTCGGGGGTTTCGGATCGAGATATCGATCGATTGAATGCAACTCTGAAGAACCTCAACATCCCGGATCACATGATGAGAAATCAGAACTGAAATCACCTTCTCTTACCGAAATTCCAAACGCCGATGAAAGTATTGGCTCGAATACCGTTGAGAGACGAGTCGAGTGACGAGAGATGAATGAAGGAAATATCGCAAGAAAAAGGTGAACGCGGTCGAGATTTTGATTTAGTGAGAGGATTGCTGAAACGGAAGAGAGAACGCGAGCGGAGGCATGTGGGAGTCAACAGCCGAAAATACGAGGATCGAAAATCACCTCGATCTCGAAGTTACCGGGTCTCTGAGCTGAAAAACGAATGCGAGTGGAAAAGAAGGATCTCAGGAGGTAAACGGAGGAAAGAAGACGTTGGAGTTCAGGACTCAAGGCCGCCGTACCCGGTCACAACGGCACCAGCAGAAAACTCTTAGAAAGACGTCGGGCAATCTTGAAGGAAATTTGATTCGGTCGGTCGGTCGGTCGGTCAGTCGGTTTCTGGGACGAACGAACAGACTGACTGACGGTTGAGTTTGACTTGTCGGCTGGTGGCTGACATGATGGGGGCAGACGACGAGAGTTATGAAAGTAAACAAAAACATACGACTCCCCCATAACCGGGCCAGAGAGTTGACGAGATTGAAATCTCAAAGCTGGAGGAAGAAAAACATCGGCGGACATCTCAATGCGATGAGATGTGTTTCAGGCCGTCCCGCTCGCTTGGGCTGCTGGCTTGTTGTTGCTCTGGTCGAAGTTTTTTCTTCTTGTCCTCTTCGAAAAAAGCGGATTTGTCGAAACGGGGAGAGGTTTGGCCGTCCGTACTCGTTCCTGTTGACAAAATTCTTTGAAAGTCGACTCATTTTGCAGAACCTCGATTCGATAGTTTGATGGAGAGGAACTTCTTGAGCAGTCGATGAATTCTCCCGAAAATTAACTGAGTGTGTGCCAGTCTTGTCAATCTAGACATCGAGGCGGCTTCCGAATCGATTATTCTTGAACAGTTCCTACACCGAACCAGAGCAAACCCATTGCGCGCCTCTCCACGAGTACAGTGGATTTCGTCCGTTTCAGCAGAATCTGTTGAGCTGGAGCTCTTACTCCCTGGTGGAATCGAGGTCCCCGAACGTGACTCTCACTTCAGTGTTAGTAATGAAATAGAATGAATGTTGTGACCGCCCAGAAAAAGAAAGAACACGAAATTCGCAACAACTGAGAATGGAACCATATCGGAGGTTTGAATTTCAAACCATTCGTGGCCTTGAAATCGGAGCCAATAGAATTGTGATTTCCTGATTTGGAACTCTGTGAGCTCTGGAATGGCGGGATGTCATCGTGGAGCAACCAGTTAGATTCGCGGGCTTAGCAGACCGATCGCCCGCGCGATCTGATCGACAGATTCCATTTCCGGTAGTATTTCGCGTTCTCTCTCCGGACACGCCAAAGCTCCCTCGGAATACTTCCTGAGACGGCCTTCGACTCGACGGGCCATCCTCTCGTTTTCACGTCAGTCATTGGTTTGTCTGTCTTCCACCAAGACAAACCAGCCGCCACCGCTGTCGAATAACGCGCTTCGGGTATCATTCTCGAGGACACATTGACATCTCTCCCCTCTCTGTTCCTTGCTTTCTGTCAAAGTTCCCTTTTCGGTCGGGTGCCGTCGTCGTCGTTGATCTTGTTGCTGCTGACTCTGTTGTAAAAGTCTTAATAAACAGGTGTCGGTTGCACATGTTGCCTCGCCGGAATGGGAAAAGCGTCAAAATCTTCCCAGAAGAGACATCTGCCCGAAGAGCACTGCAGTATCAGCTGTTGGAACACAAAGTGAGACTCTTTTTCTCCGCATGTGACGACGTCGAGAATATTCAGAAGGGATCCGGAGATCAAGGACAGCTTATTTCCCGTTTTGCCGGCAAGAGGCTGCTTTCTTCTCGGGAAGGCTTCCGAGCAGCGAATTTCAGAGGAAATGAACAAGTCAACAAAGTATGTATAGTTGAGGCGAGTTTCGGCAAAAACCATCTTCTGTTTGAGCTGGCAGAGGAAGTCCGTTGGATCCCACAACAGGCAACAGCGGCAATCCGCACGTGACTTCCGGATCGACAAAAATCGACGGAAACGGACAACTCCTCGACGGAACGAGAGATTGTCGATGTCGCCTGAGCCGATGTGAGCGACACCACTCACTCAGTGACTGACGGAAGGCCGAACGAACCCACTGACAAACTGACTGCCACCATCTCCACAGGCTTCGTCGGCGACGCAGTAGCGGACGAGCAGGCAAGCAAACGATGTGCTTTGTGAAAAGATAAAGACGGAGAGGAGCAGCTCATAAGAAGAAAACCAGCGTTCCCTACACCACCACAAGCGACCGCAAACTGGAGAAGAGTCTGGGAGGCAAGGATAAAAATCTTTACGAGGCCGCCGCGACCGCCATCGTTGAGGAGAAGGCCAAGTTCCTATTTTTTTTTTCTTCTTTTCTTCTACTTCTCTTGGACCGCGTCGGCGGTTGCCGTCCACTTCACTTTGCATAATGGGTGGCAGAGCTGCGCCGCGCTGACGCATCACATGGCTTGACCAGCCTGGGCCGTCAACAGCAATAGCGAACTTTGCTCGGAAGGCTTCGTCCTGGAGAACCGGTTAGACAAGCGAGGGTGGGTTCTGTGGGTCAATTGTTGCTGCTCCATCGAAGTGAATATGGATTCGAGATCAAACCAGCAAACATCAAGGTCGTAACCTGGAGCTCCGTTGAAAGATTCGCGCACTTTTGAATCGAAGTTTTTTCTTTCGTTCGAAAGTTCCTCCGCTCCAAGAACCGAGACCGAAAGGCTCCGAGGAGAGGAATGTCTACTCGAGTTTGGTGATGGTACCGTAAGTGCCATGCCGCGAACTTTCCTCTCGAAGAGTGTTTGAAAACCGTGGATTCCGGCTGAGGAACATACTTCCGATCCAATATTCACAAAATTTTCCGGAAAGTATTCTCTTTGTTTCAGGGAACAAATCCGGAGAAGAAAATTCGGGAGGAAAAAATTCCGTTTGGGGCGTCTTCTCCAGCGAGCAAACGGAATTCCGAAATAGCTATCTCTGAGAGTGGACACAGACTTCTGGATCGCCATTGAACTCCAACGAGGAATCTTCGCGGAAACGGCGCCCGAAAAATGTCACGAGAGAGAGGAACGAAGAGTTTCACGTTTAACAAGTCGATGGCTGGTGACTTGTCACTCGCTGGAGAGTCACGGCTACACCGAAGCATGCCTGTTTCACGAATGTTGACTTTTCCATCACCGCGAAGATGAAGAACCGATGATTCACAAAATTCTCCACTTTGGAATCTTTCCGGACACTTCTATTCTATTCATTGGCGGCCGCCTCTCGAGCTCCGATGAAATTTACGTCCCAACCCAGACGGGGGCTTCTTGATGTTTTATACACGACTGATCGAATATTCTCGGTTCATGTGAGTTCAGCAAATTAAATACTGCTCGGAATCGATGCAGCTTGAGTAAACGAAATGAGACACATTTGAACCTTTAGAGTTAGGCACTGACAAGAAGAAGTTCCTCTCTTTTCCTCATAATTTGTTCTCGTCTTTTCCTCTTCCGTACTCGTGCGTTCACGTCGTTTCAATTGAAATCGAGACTCGCAGCTCGACGTATCCCAATGCTTTGTCATCTCAGCCGCGATCAGCAACAGGACTCGTTTCGTTTTCGATTCGAAGTATTGAGGAGAACGCGATCAGGACGTTTTGGCGAGTGATACCAAGCGAAGCCTGGAGCTCGCACGACGAGCCAATCTGGAGAGCGAGCGAGTGAGCGGAGAAGCTGAGGATATAGTTCCTAGATGTTTGTCGACGAGACGTGCTCGATTATCTGAGGTTTTGAAAGAGGGAATTCGAGCCTGCTTTCCGCTGCCACCGTGCGAGCTTCGGGCGTATTTCGACAGCGATTCCGTTCGCTTTCCACAAGAGAGTGGAAATGAAAGATCGCGAGAAAATGCCTTCGCTGCGGTACAGCAAATATTTCCCTGTTGATTCTTCCTTTGATATTGCGGACGATCATTGTTGTGCCACTCTTCTCCTCCGTCGGAGAATCGAACCTCGACTGGAGACGAACTGAAATGAGCTCGGTGTCGTAATCGTACCGGTAGGTTCGGCTCAGCCAACAAAATTATGCGCTCATTCGCCGGCTGCGGGCACGCGTGCGTGCTCGCGTGTTGACAACCGCATCGTTGGCGTCCTGAGAACAGAGGAAGGGCTTTATTGTATTTGTGCAAGGCCGGTCGGTCGGTCGGTCGGTCGGTCGCTTGCTCGCTTCCTTGGTCGGTTGTTGTTGGCCGACGCTTGCTTGGCTTGCTGCCTAAATGGGTGGCGTGTCTGTTCTATCGTTCAAGCTATCCAACTTTCTCCTTTCCTTCCAGCGAGCAGTACCTGGCCGGCCAGTTGCTACGCTTTCTCACTGTATGCACAAGAGGCGCATCCGGGTACACGACGACCTTGTGTAAGACGACTATGTACATAGAGATACAATGGTTAGATGGCTGGATGCCCCACTGCTCATTATACCGTTCCTGTTGCAGCACAGGCGACCGATCGCCAACGATTGGAGAGGATTAGAGGACAACAGCATTGGGATATGAGTTACAGTATCCGAGCGATCGCTCGTCTAGTTCTTTGTCTGCAAGAATCAAGAAGAAGGGATTTTGACCAACGCGCCGCTACAAGGCGCCCTTTAGGCGTTGCTGATGCTGTTGTGATGAGTATGATGACGGCGACGGCAGCGGCAGCAGCGGGGGCGACGATAATGATGATGCTGCTGATAACGATGGGCGAGGGAAACGAACGGAATGAGAAGCGGGAAATGTCTGATGGAAAAAGGGCAATTACAACAACGCACGATCCTTATGTCGCAGCGACAGAATGATGCGATCGAAAAAACGTGCAGCCAGCCAGGCGGATGAATGATTCGAGCTCGCTGACGTTGCTCGTAGTGGATGCATTGCCGCGGGCGGGCGGGCCGGCGGGCGGGCGCAATATGAAACGAAACAGATCAGACATATCTATCATCTTACTTCGAACAACTACCGCAACCGCTGCCGCAGCGACCACCTCGAGCATCGAGCATGAAGCACTACTGGAGCCGAACGCGAGCGCGTGTTGTGTCAGTGGGGGACGAGGAAATTAGGGGCGAGGAAGCTTCTTCCCAATCGGAATGCTTCAGCGTTTGACAATATGCATGCAGCACGCATTCGCTTTGTGATCTATCCGTTCATGCAATGTCTTTGCTCCGGCGTCCACCGGTTTCCCGGCGACGTTTCTCTGACAACTCGACAAACGAAGCATTATTATCGCAGTCTCGGTGTCTACGGAAGAAAACAGTCCGCAAATAAGGGAAACGAGAAACAATCTGATACACGAAAGCTCTGAAATCTAAAGAGAAAAACGTAAGCGACATTCTTTTATGAAATTCTGAGAGTGAAATGGAATTCGATTCAATTTCTTGCGTCTTGCTCCGCCTGAGTGCGGTGATTATTCTTGCTGCATAATGAGATTCAACGAGCCGTAGATGCCTGGCCTCAGGGGGTTAAGGATGAATCAGAAAGTTCAGAATCCATATCATCGCTCTAGGGCGTCGTCTCCGAGTGAAACCAAACAAGCTCTGTATAATTTTCGATTTGTGTGCTGTGAGACTGCATGCCTTCTGGGTCGGCTAGAATATCGGAATCAAGAACGTGCAGCGCTGTGTTGGTATCGAGGAAACGATTGGGCGGAATGTGTCGACTAAACTACAGGAACGACTCGCCCGAGTTTTTACATTTGCCGCTGAGCGTCATCCGCAAAGTTTGTCAAATCGAACTCCTCGAATGTCCGTCAGAACGAGTCAGTGTTACCTCTGACTGAGCGAATCAACGCTGCCAAGCATCTTAATCTCTCAATTAGCGGAGGTCGGAAACGAGCCTGGAACGCGGACGTCGACGAATCAGCGTTGGAAGGAAAAAGCCGATCACAACGCGCTTTGCGATGACTCGTCTTTATCCGGCAATTTCGTCCATGTCACGTTTCAAGCAGTTTTATGCACGGAACATTTGTTTAGCGGCTCAGTGAAAACCTCGAGGGCAATCGTCTCGGAGATCTCGTCAAGTGGCTTTGAGCGTATGCTGCGCGGTGAGTTGTCGCGTTCGCTCGTTTGCTCAAGGATCGGGAAAACCAAGCCCGAGCTGTAAGCCACTGCATGAACGTCGTCGGTTGCTGCAGAGAGAGAGAGAGAGAGCGAAAGAGATGGCACCCAATTTATTTCGGTGCCATATATCTCTGTAAATGAGTGTTACAATGCAAATGTATGCGATGAGCTCCTCGACGATGAAGAAAAATCCCTCCAGTCATTTGATATAAGCGACACGAAGGCCGGACCCGAACCGTGGCCCGACGGACGTCAAGATTAAACGGCGGGCGAGGGCTACGAGGTGAAGTACGGGGACCGAAGACGGATAGCGGCATACAAGAATTAGGAGAAGAAGGAAAATCCGCTGAAACGATGGAAGAATCGAAGTGAAAGTGAAGAAAGGAGCGAGTGGAGTTGATGAACCACTTAGTTGCAAAGTTTGCCTCTTCCACCTCACTGCGTGAACCCCCCATAATGGGGCCGTTCGTCCGTCCGCGACGGACCTCTTCCGCATCCACCACAACCCACGCCGCGCCGCCGCCACCTCCTCGCGATCACTTCACCACACCATAACCGCACCCTGTTACGGAAAAGAAAAGAATTTCCCCTCTTGAACTTTTCCCGCTTGCACTCACAACAGATTCGAAAGAGAGGAAAACTGCGTGACTGAGCGGAAAATGTTAACCAATTTGACGAGATCGGTCATGGCTCAGAGCTCTCATTCCTGGATATGATTAGGCCTTGCAGCGGCTTTTTATCGCGGTTTTAAAACCACGAGCTTCTGTGGTTTCGGGAAACGCACTCTTGGGTGTGCTGTTCTGCAATAAGTTGCACCAGAACAAGTCTGAGAGACAAAAACTCATCCTCTTGACGAAGGTGGACTCGGACCTCTGGTAGAACGCCACTA
This sequence comes from Neoseiulus cucumeris, assembly GCA_021527715.1. Lineage (NCBI taxonomy): Eukaryota > Metazoa > Arthropoda > Arachnida > Mesostigmata > Phytoseiidae > Neoseiulus > Neoseiulus cucumeris. The sequence goes on along the minus strand of JAJSRV010000027.1, from coordinate 210,657 downwards.
CGCATTCCAACAACATCAGTTCGAGCAGAACGTGACTTTATCCTCTTTCGTATCGTCTGTGTTCCTGGTCGCTCTGTTGAAATTTGAAGCTTCACTGAAGTTTGAGAACTTGAGATTTCGCAAGAAATTCTGCCAGAGACAACAACTGAAACGGTATGACACGACTTGAGATCTAAGGCAAGACGTCCCTTGTTGTCTTACGAGGAGAGAACTTACTTGAAGTGAAATATTATGTGTTAAGTGTGATCCTGTTTCGCGAAACTTGTGATGTTACTCGAAACCGACGAGTCGGAGTTCTACTCGTCCAAGAAGTCTTTCTTGTCGCATAGAATGAAGCTTCGAAATGTTTACAGACTTCGATTTGCGCTGATCTCTCAATTGTGGTTTTCGTAGACAGCGTTCTTTTGCAAGACGACTAGATATGATGTCATGTAATGATCAGATCTCAGCCTTCAATTGATTGAAGAAATGCACTCACGAACGGAGTTGTGCACGATTGCATAGCCGGACGAAGAGCCACGGGATCTGCAGATAGTTGTGAGGGGGTTCCTCCAAGAGGATCGCGTAAATGAAGCGTCGGTCTCGACATTCTCGAGTTCGTACCGGGAGTCGAAGAGGTTAATTCCGTCTCACTTCCCAGATACGACCCACAGAACAAAAGACAAGAGCTAGCGTGACGCAGAAACAACACAATTTTCCGTGTCGTCTGTTCGGATCAAAAGCTCTGCAGGTGGCATCAGCGGCGGCGGCGGCGGTGATGGTGATCGTTGCCGCGGCTACCACCGTGCCGCCCGCCGCTGCCGCCGTATTAGCAGGTGGCCTCGGGTGCCCAGCGGGTGACATGTACTACACGAAAAGCCATTATCCTCAGATCTCCATGCGATCCGGAATCAATAGGGACATACAGTGGATTGACGCCTAAGCGACCGACGCGACGGACAGAAACACTGGAGGAGGAGACCAGGAGCAAACCGAACAGCGTTTAAGGCCAGATACCCTGGTTATCCAAACAATGGCCGTCGAACAAGCGGCAGACGGAAGTCTTTTCGCCGGGTCTCAAAGCGCTCCGAAGAAGCGGAATCCCGGACGCTCTTGTCAAGGGTACCAGGATAGGAACCCGGTAAACTTAACGATTCCGGAAGCGACCGTCAGGCTGCTCTCTCCGTCCTTTAATTCAAACACGAGAATCATTATCGATAAGCAGACATCGTTTGTCGGAGCTTCATTCTAGTTCTAGCGAATCGATTGATAGGAAAGCACCTGGACGAGCGTTAGGCCTTTGGCATTCATGTACTTCGTCGATTCGATCTTAAACTGGAAGAAATCTACGAAACAACGCTACCGTACTTCCAAATTTCTCTTGAGATCCGATTGAACAATGAGGAGACCGATCAGAGCCGGAATCGCCCTTTGTCCTAAACGGGCTCAAATAATAATGAAATGCTCTAAAACGTCTGTGTGCGGGCAGATAGCTCGAGCCAATGGAGGAAGGGTAGTTGATTGAGCAAGCGAATTCCGCTGGAGACTTCCCGTAGCTCAATAGACTTGAACGAGGCTGACGATGACGCAACTGGTCCCTAAGAGCTCGCGTTCAAGTTACGGCGAGTCTTCGTCGGCGCATCGGTCGGTGGTTTCCTCTTCTCGACGACACTATTTCGACAGAATGTTAACCTCAGAGTGTGGAATTCCATGAAGACTCCATGGAGGAATACTTCTCGACCGAAAACACGGGGCTGCCGGAGGAATTTACAGCTATACCCGCGGTGCTAGATGAGCTCCCGCTTCACAACCGGAGTGAAGGATGCGTGAGAGCTCGGGAGCTCCGCGCGATGGGAAGAGATAACTCGGAAATACTGAGAGAGGTCGCAGTTGCTCAAGTGCCATAAAAGCCGATTTGTGACACAAAGTACGCTCGAACGCCTCTCATGAGTCTCCTTGGAAATATTCATCTCAACCATCTGGAGCGCGACGTGTTTCCCCACCTCTTCTACTTCCGGAATACTTCACTGGGACGATAAGCCTCCTCGCAGTCGATTGGAATCTAGAGGATTTTTGAATCGATCTCAAGATAACTCACCGATGTTTGTTGCCTGTCTCGAAACGAGTCTGGAGCTGCTGTTGCCGGGAAACACGCTCTCGGCGAACGATGTTCTCAAAATCCGAGGAGCTCGATTCCCCGGGGAGCCAAAGGGATTCGCCGGGAAGATATGCGAGTTATGTCAGGTGGAGGAGGAGGAGTTGGAGGACTGTAATGATGTTCCCACTTCCGTTGTTGCGGTGATGATGGCGATGCTGATGGTACTACTCGCTGCGGTAGCGAGAGAAAGACGGTGGCTCGTGACGGGAAGACACCTGAATTGGTGTGTGTTCCCGTCGGGTGACACCTCCTGTCTATGTTTCTCTCGCGTGCAACGGCGACAGAGCGAGCTGGAGTTTGGTCGAGTCGAGCCACACGCATCGATCTGTCTCTCTTGACATTTGACGTCGTGCTTTCGTTGTTTCGAGAAGCTGGTAGTCGTCCTTCTCCTGTCTCGTCGTCGTCGCCATCCTCTGAGCTCCTTTTGCTCGCCGCTACGTGATAAGGAACTCTTCAGGATTGAGGAACTGTTCGACAAGAACGAAAACTCGCCCTCGAAAGTAAAGCTGTCTTTCGCTTTGATAAAACACGAGAAGGGAACGGGAAGATAGAAAATGAAAAGAGGAGCCACGAGGATGGTCTATCAATGTGTTTCGAGGATTTACGCGCTCATAGATACCATTTGTATTTCATCGCTGGCCCTAAGCTCGGCGATCGTTGGGGAGGTAAATCCGTCGGCTGCTCGTCGAGAGCGGAGAAACGTCTTTTCAATTCAGAACGAGAGTTATTTAGTTCAGTGCTCGTTCGAGGCTCCGAAGGTAACACATCCGTCGGTGCTGCAGACAACCGACAGAGATTTGAGCTTGAAGCCAACGAGCATGATCACGAGAGCGTGTTCAGACCCATTATTAACGAAGGGTATTCAATCACACGAGTCTCTAACAAGTGAATCGATAGCCTGTCCTCTCTGAGCGGCCGGCTAATTGGCGGAAGGGTCGAGGTCATCGCTGTTTACCGAGGCTAACAGCTCAACGCTTAGGAGCGAAAGCCGCATCCCAAGGTTCGGGCTCTTCGACGGCTAACACCATTGGTTCCGGAAGTTCGGGTAAAAGAACTCCTGGCTGTGGGAAGGCCGTTGAAATCGCCTCCCAGGACACATTCCTCTCCTGAATGCATCCGAACCCTGTGATCATGAGAGCAGCGATGGCGCAGATGCGGATGCCGTCGCCGAGGACAATGATGGTGCTGCAAATGGTGGTGGTTGCGTCGCCAGCCAGCTATTAATTAATGATCTGTTCGGTTCGCCCTCCATGCGTCAATCAGCCATCGAGTCACAGCCGTCAAGCAGTTCGCCTGGTTTTCGAGACTCACAATGCCTCACTCACTCAGACAGAATTCGTTGCTCAATGCCTGATGTCTGCCCGGCGAGGCGCATTTCCGAGTCCGTTTCCGGCGGCGGCGGTTCTTCCTCAGTTTGTAGTGAGCGCTCGACAACTAGGGACGCGAGCGTAGCGACCGCCCGGATCAACCAAAGGGAAGCTGGAGTGGTGGTCGACGACGACGATCATCAAATGTATCGACTTTTTGATTTGTGTGCGTCAGGAAGGAGGGTTCTCACATTTTATCTTCCTTTGTGCCGTCTATCTCACCCGGTTCTTCTCGTTGCGTATCTTCCCCGTGAATCGGCTTCGTCTCGCTCCATCTCGGCCGTTTTCCCGTTTCCGTTGAAAGAGACATCTTCTCGTTAATTATTGGTGTTTCCCCGTTCTCGACGTTCGTGCGTTACTTGTCAGCGAGCCCGTCCGGCTGCCCTCACCCAGCGTCTTGAGCAATTCCCACGCTTGATGCCCGCTCAACAGTTTTGTATGTCATCCTGTTTCGCTGTCGTTTTGATTCGGAAGAGATGCTGTTTTGATGCAACTCGAGGAGAAGACTTCTTCAACGATCGACGCCAAATTCAGAGTTTGATACTTTCTCTGAGAACCCAGCTTCAAAAAGTGATGCGCGTTAGGAGGATTAAACGTGACATGAATCGTTCGATTGATTCCCGGTGATGCAGACTAGGATTTATCGGAAGTTTTTTTCATTCGGGGCTCGAACTCAGAGCGAGCAGCCGCCGCCCGCCGCCGGTTTGATTGAGCCATCTCTGCGAAGAGAAAAAAAAACACTATTCGATGATGGCCACGAAGCGTGACGATGCATAAGGCTCCAAACCAGAACGCGGCCGACGACAACGGTGGCCAGATGCTCCTTCCTTCGTGCCGGCCCGTCGGCTTGCTCGGCTGATGACGACCCCAACGACGACGATAACCACTGAACAGAGTTGAGTAATGGACGACACAAACAACAACGAGGACGACCACCACTAGCACCATCATCGAGATGACCACGATGACGACAGCGCGGAGAAACGCGTTATGGAATCGCTCCTAGTTACGGAGGCTCAGTGAAGAACCGTTTCTTTTTATTTAGTTTCCAAACGCTAAACTTCCGAGCCTCTCAGAAGGATTTCGTCACGATCAAGACGCTACTCAGTGGATATTTTTGGGGAATCCACTGCTTCGAGGATGGTCTTGCACTCCGCTAAGAGAACGCTGCAAACACCAGAAACAGAGAAGAAGAAAAACAGATCCTCAGGACTTCGCTTTTATGATTCCCCACCCGAATATTAAACGAAGCGAACGAATTGAGTTTCACAGAGTCCCGAGGAATTTTGGGATTTTCGTCAGTGGCGAACCATCGATTCGAATGAAATTGTTTTCTCGGACGGCCACTGCATCCGGTGTCCTTGAGAGTTACTTTGATGTCCCCTTCTCAGTTTGTCATCTCCACTTTTGGAAGCCCGTCGTGTTTGATGGTCATGCATCAAGTAATTTACGATCCGTCTCTGGGATGCCTCTCAACTCAAATTTACGACACTCTGGTTGCGCCGCGGTTGATGATCCTCTCTCTTTTCTTCAAACCGAACTCTCATATTCATGCTCGCTCATTTTATTGTGTCTTTTGGAAGCGGTTTGTCTCCATCTCTCCGTCTTCCTTTCCTTCGTTCTTGTCACGCGTTCTCCATCCTCATTAGATCGATTCCTCATCGAATCAGGTGTGGAACGCCGAGAGTTTTCCGCATCCATGACCGAATTCCGTTATCCACACCTAGGACGTTGTTTTCCAAGAATTATTGAGTCCCTCGCCAAATCCTTTATCCTCATACCCCCATCCCGGTGATTACAAACTTCACCGCGGCCCTTTCAACACCTCTATATATTATGGTGGACCTCATGTCCTGGCGGACTATTCGACTATCACTTGTTGTTGTACCTCGTGATTTATCTTCTCTCAAAACCTTCCCCGTCCTCTTTTCAGGTCTTGGTTGAATACGTCTGTCGTGAAAGAACTCCGGTCTACAGGCTCGGGTTTGTTTCTGCGCGAAAAATTATAAAGTTCAGCCGCCTGCTAACGGAATTACGAGCTAGATATAATGAAATGACCGAGTGTGGCACGAGCTCAAAAGAGAACCTTTAATTAAATCATACAAATCCGCACGATACTCCAAGCAAGCCCGTCGGAATGCATTCGAATGCGGTCTGAGAAAACTTACACTTTCCGCGTTTGACCTTGTGTATGTATATGATGATTCGAGTGAGCGTACGAGTGCAGGTGAATGCGGAACGAAGAAGGGAAAGAACAGCCGACAATAACAGCGCTGTGGCTCGGCTTTGGCCTCCGTTGCTTCGCCTGTTCGGAGTCGGCAAAAGTTTGCGTGGAAACTTGCTTGTCTCCGTGTCCCCCTCACCCACCCGTCGCCTCGACTGCCTGCCTACCCGCCCGTTCGTCCGTCCGTCCGTCTGCCCGCCCGCCCGCCTGTCTGCATGCATGCCTCAACTTTGTGTGGGCGCAACTGTCAAGAGCTTGACTGTCGCTACAGTCGTCACCAACCGCGGCTTTGGATTCAGAAAACCATTGCTAACTTCTACAAGTTTTCAAGGATGCCGGACGAGGTCGGATTAGGGCCTTGCACCGCGTAAACCCGCAGTAAGCTCGCTACAAAACTGAACAAGTGGAATGTTGTAGCAGAGAAACAAAGAATCCTTCTACCTCTGGATCTCCTTCTACGAGCAAGTTTTTCGAGGGTACTGCCAAGTTCTCCAACGCACAGAAAATGCAAAAAGCTCGAATCTCGCAGCATTAATCAATATGGCCAAGCTCCATCAATCGATATGGATAGATGAATAAACTGAAGAGTAATTCCTGTATTTCTGAACTTCAGCGGTTTCGGGCACCGTTCATCAATCTATTCATCACTGTATTCAAGGATTGATGAACTTCAAACGAAGCTTCGGACGATGACATACACTTCATTCATGGACTTAGATCCGATTCTTGGCGGTAACGAATTCTTCGGGATGTCTGCATTGTGACATTTTCCGAGACTTTTTGGAAGTAGAATCGAGATTAAGGAACAAGTCAGTCGGGACACGCCAAATGAATGTTTGGGAGAAGAATGGGAAGGGGGATCCGGAATCGAAGTATTGCATAATAGCTTATCTCCATTATTTCCCGTAGAACGAGTTTTTCTCCGCGAGCGCTGCTGACGAAATCCAGAAATGGAGGATCGTTCCTTATCGGACCCGCTTCCAACTCCATGGAGGGCCGTACACTTACACAATAAGCCCGATGGATTTTGGTCCTCTCTTACTCAATCGGCTGGCCTCACAGACGTCGCTGAATTCCTCTGCCTTTGAAGTTTCGCAACCGGAAAGCTTGAACAGTGTTTAGCTGCGACGTGTTACACCCTAACGCTTCTTGACCTTTGTCCGCTGTTTGAGTTGTTTGGCGAACGCCCTCTTTTTTATGGTATACGCAAATATTTGCCGCTGCTACGGGGCCATGTCATCCACAATGAGTTCCAGAAGTAACATTTCTGATCGAGTTTGTAGAATAATTCGGAAGTGACAGGGATATAGATGGTGTGTTATTCGTTCTCGCTTGTTTACGCTGGAATGTTCACTCGATGAAACGAAACTATCCAGAAAGATTTCCGTCTGAATTTCAGTCTTATGTGAAAAGGAGTTTGAGCTTTGTGAATGGATAACTTGCAAGTTTTCAAAGTTCGGAGCAATTTCTGTTCGACTCTCAGACCAGATCGGATTGACCAGAGGACATTCCTTGCTCTGCCCCCAACCACTATTCTCTAGCCAGCCGTGTGACCTGCGCACATGGCGCTTTGAGGAAGGCGAAATCTTCCCATTTTCCCGCGTGAACGCTTCCCGCAAAGCTAACTTCGACCCAGTCGGAATTCGCATTCAACTTCCTCAATGAGAGAAGAAAATGTGTTGGTCGTATCTGAAATAGTGAGGATTTCCGAATGCTAAGTTCCAATCCGATCGAGTTTGCGCGGGAAGGACTTGTGAAATTGAGTGAAGCGCAAAGTTATCTGCTCCTGTTGCACTTTTCCCTCTGACAACCCTGATCCATGAGTATTCGCGTGATCGCGTTGGGGCTCTGTTTTGATGAATATCAGTAAAGAAAGTTTGTGTGTAGTTTTGGCACTCCGTTTCACTTGTCCGCAACTTCCAATTTCCGACTGCGCGTTTTGAGGTTGATTCTCTTCCAAAACTCCGGAACCGTGAGCTCTGAATCAAGCCTTGTCAGACACCTCAATGTTGAAATGATCTTTCGATGCTGTCGCAGTTCATTTCGGACGATACGGATAAGTGATTTCTTGTTATTTCTTTCTCTCATATTCGTCGGGATTCATTGCTTCCTTCCAAGCTAGCTCGTAACGGTCACCAATCTCCTGACGAACCGACTCCTTCCTGTCGATTCAACACCGTGCAAAAATGTACCCGCGGATAAATGAGAATTTCAGAGTTTGCGCGAATCGACCCCGGGGACAGCCTCGGGTGGATCGAAGCAGAATCGAAATTGAATAGAGCTTTTCGACATGAATTTCAAACCTACAGAGAGAGCCGCGGCGTCCTCGACTCAAGAGAAGCGAAGTTCGCAGGGGAACCCGAGTCAAAGATCTTCCCGCGAACATCACAAATCAGTATTTGACTGCATCTGTTTCATCAAGCAAAGAGTTTTCATGTGAAGACGTGAGAAAACTCCATGGACTTCCATCGCGGTGCACGACTCAAATCCGAAAAATGGATTTGGGAATGGTTCAGAGACCACTGTTGCCAAACTTCCACAAAGAAACATCCCTTAGTCCAGGTTTTCGATAAGTCATACCTCCAGATCGTCAAGCCACAGCGTTCTCTTCCAACCCAGTTCGCAATAACGTACCTATATCAGCCATTCGCCGGTCAAATGGTGGTCTCTCTCCCTCTTTCTCTCTCTTGCACAATATCAGACTCGATCGGCCTCACGTCGCGTGCGTAGTGAAAGGAATAAGAGCAATTTGTATCAGCCAATGTTGTCCTTTGAGAGGAAGGAATCGCAAAGACTGCGAAAGTATTCGGGGCCGGTGAATGAGTGATTGGCGGCCCCTCTCGGCTCCGCACGCAACAGCCTTTTAGTGTATTCTTTGAGACTGACGATATAACAACTATTCCGTCAGATTAGGGCTCCTGTTGATTTCGCGGAAGTCTTTCCCCAAAGTTCTTCTTCCGTAGACGACTGCGAGACCCAGGGTCTTAGCGTAGATATCCCACCGAACAGAACGGGAGGGTTTGACCGGCAGGAGAATCTACGAAACTTCAGCTGCCCGGTGCTTGCCCGATGGCCGAAAGGATCTCATACCTTACGAGCTTTTCAATGGCTTCTATTGAATGGCTCGGTCATAGTGGAGCGAACTTCTGAATTGGACCGACTTCATTCTTCGCAATCTTGCTATCTAATTCCACCCGGCTTTCCATCGACGAGCTTCGAGGCAGTGTATTTTCTTTGCATGGGGACTCGTGTGGGGAATCTGAGGAACGTATGAGGTTTTCCATATCCTCGATCGATGAAATCATCCATGCTTCCTGTATCCTTTTGAATTCGAGCAATAGTTCCGGGAGTAAGTACAAAAAGCAATCTGATTGAGTTTGAAAGGAGGAAACGTTTTCTGGCATCGGAACCTCTGCGAGTGAATTGATCGATTTCTTCTTAGAAATGTTCATCGCTACAAACCAAATTTGTCACCGAAGAAACTGCTCTCGTAGTGGAGGGATCATGTAAACCATCTGCGGATGAATCGAACCGTTAACCTCTAAGTTTACAACGCCGTCGTGCACCCTGCAGGAGAACACGCGAATCACGGGAAACCTTCTTCAGCCCGTTAGCATTACTCATTCCTGGGGCGACACCCTCGACCAAAAAATCCGTTCCAAACTCGTGATTCCTCAAATACTGCGCTTCTCCACCTTTTCGTGTTCCCTGGAAGAGGATCAAGGCTGGATCGAGCGAACAAATGGACTCACTGGAGAGAACCGCTCCCAGATGAAGTACGGACAAAGTGGTCGGCTGTGACGACGACCATCTTGACATGATTCTGCTGCGACAGCTGACTTCAACGAGGAAGGGACTCTCGCTGGCTCGATGCTCTCTCGCCAGCTGCCGGAACCATTTGCATCGTAACGAAGGAGTTGAAGTCAACATGTTCTGAGGTTGCTAGTCTTGGCTTTTCTGCTTCTTCGTGAGCGTTAAGTCGGTTCCGGTCAGGGAAAACCAATTATTCGGTGTATCACCTTGTGAGCTTCTCGTGCTCGGTCCGACTGCTCTAGCAATGTACCAAGCCTCGAAGTTTGTGTTCCTTGAAAAGTGAGAAATGGAGGTTAGCTTGTCGGAGCATCGTTCCAAAGAGGGACATCGCAACCTTGAGATGACGACCTTGTTTCAATGAACATCAATTCTTGTGGTGTACAACAAGCGGGAGTTGTCAAAATTGTGCGTCGTCCTTGAGAAATTGCTCCCTCGAAGTCGGTTCGGCGATCGCTGAAAGCAGCCCAGGAAATTACCAACGACTCAGTTAGTCAAAGTCGTTGGTTTCAAGGCTGACGTCCACCAGCGTTGCAGTGGACTCTGTCCGTTTCTGCGTCCGTTCGTCTTGGGTCTGCTCTTTGTGTCGTCGGTATGAGAGCAAGGGTTCTGCGCTGCTCATTTCTCATTTATCACTCGAAGGCTTCTTGCGGTGATTCATTTATTCACGCTTCCTTCATTCATTATCTGTCGCCTTCTATTATGAATTGATTGTAGACTGCGGCCAGGTTCCGAGTCGCCGAGACCAACCCCGAGTCCGGCCGCCTGCGAGGCTACCGGCCTGTCTTCTCAACGACGACGACGACGACGACGACGACGACGACGACAATACCAATCTCGTTGAGCCTCTAGACGAGTGAGGTCTTATCAACAACTACTCTGTTGTTCCTGCGAATAATAGAGGGAAGCGATTCCGAAGTTGAGAGCTCCTTAGCGGTGCGCATCCCTGTCAATCCGAGACTAAGGACAACTCGGTGCTTACGAACAGCTCCGTTCGTTGAGCTACTGCTCTCCTAAGTGGTCATGAAAGCTCGCCCGCATCTGGCGTCAAGAGAACCGGATTCTCTGTGATGAGGAAGGACATTCAATTACTCGATCTATGCATAGAAATTATCTTCTCTGGTGAAATTCCATGATCCCGGGAGTTTTGAACGACATGTACTGTAATCCCCTGTTTTATGCGGTTTTCAAAACAGCGTCAAACGAGTTTTTCCGCGTAAAACGGGGAATGGCCCGAATCAGCGAGACTTCATTCCAGGGGCCCGTGGGTTCCACGGCACATGGAGCACATCCGAAGGGACCCGTGGATCCCCGAGCTTGAAGTTCAGGGGGTCCGTGGGTCCCTTGAGCTTGAAGTTCGGGGGTCCACGGGCCCTCCGCGGGTCCCGGAATCACCTCTTGGTAGATCGAGATGATGAGACTTTTCTCCTGAACTGACGAAGCAACATTATCTCTCGGTTCTCATACACTGATTCGAAGTCGAATCCGTAACGTGCATTTGAAAGGCGAACAAATAGGCAGTTCAGATAAGTACACATGCATCAAAGCCCCGTGTCGTAGGAAAGAGGAGGATTCCGCGGGTTACGGGAGAGTTGGATTGGAATACTTGCGCAGGGCGGAACTTCCTGAATCCCAGAACTGAAATTGCCGCTCGAGGCTTGTGGGGAATGAGATCTATGTATCTCCGTAAGACTGCAGATATTAGAAAGACTTCATGCGCTCCCCTGTCGAGCGAACACCGTGTCGCCGATTCAGCTCACAGACTTTCAAAAGAAACAACTTGCAATCAGTAGAATACTCAGCTTGCAGTGAACGGAAGCAGGAGTTTCTGAGTCGGAAACGGCTGATGGTGGAATTGCTAGGACATGAGGTGACAAGATACGAGAAGGTGCGGAGGCCGATCGAGTTTCCAGTGTCTGTTTCGAGTGAAACCGATATCACAGATTCTTACTACGGAGGCCTCCTTCAGCTACTCGTTCTGTGGGAGACTTCTTCTGCCCTTGAAGACGTCCTAGGGAGATACGAACGAGCGGTTGCAAGCGCGGTTTGCGCGTTGAATTCCGAGTCAAGTCGTCTGCGCCTATTCTTAGCACGCCATGTGGGCGTCGCTTCAGCCGTTCCGCGAACGAAGTAATAGAAGAATCAAGAATGTGAACACAGTTGCTCGCTAAGAGGTTCTTTAGCATAGCTTATTCAATTCCGCACTCGCAGCTGGGAGGGTGGACATTCGGCACTACCAGGCAAGAATTCCAAATGAGTTTCGCAACAGTATGAGCTCCTTTCTCGGTTTCGAATTTCGCGTTTCCTCATGCCGTTCCCATCGGAGAATGGCTACAGATGCAGAAACTTCCACAGCAAAATCCTCTGAATTCGACGACCTTTCGACCTCAATCGCTTCGCAGTTCATTCTCGGAAAGATCCCGATTTGACCTCGGCAAAGCGGACTCTTGAGCCGACGAAACTCGACCGGACAAACTAGCAAAGTTTCGAGAGATCGAACGACCGTCTCAACTGAGGAGAACAACTCCAAGTACAGGAATTGAGAGACGACGAGAAGTTCTGGCGAGCACCGTGACGGTAGAGCAGAACATCTCCACTGTCCGGCGGCGGCGTTTGACATCGAGGTTGTCGGCGGGCGGATGGGCAGATTTGCCAGCGAAGTTGTCGTTGTCGACGATGTCGCCGTCGCTGTTCTTCCTCTTGGCGCTCCTACAGATCAAATCCTAGCAATAGCTTAAGCCCCTCCCTGTAACAACATCGTTAGTTGGCAAGGGCGGTCCATACGACGTGACCCGTCCGAGATAAAAGCACGGGATTTAGACAACGAAGAAGTCCTGAAAAGAGAGAAGAGTTAGCTCATCCTTACAAATCCTACGCTTTCGGAATTACCCAATTACGATGAACAACTGACTGCAGTCTCTCCGAGACAGCGAATTGAACACTCAAATGACAGTCAGTCAGTCAGTCAGTCAGTCAGGCAGCCCGCCAGTCAATCGATCGATAGATCCGTCGATGTATCGGGCATCTAACGCGACGCGATAGCTTTTTGTGTCATTGATGGAGTCATAATCCAGTGGGACTCTGTTCTGTCGCAATCGTAGAGAACCAGACTCGCGCCCTGGATCCGTATTGACGGCATGCCGTGGAGGATAACCGTGAGTTTTTGAGACGACAAGCACTCGCGCGCGGATGCGCCTTTCCACAGGGACAACTTGACAAACACCCGGCACCGAAGCTTCGGAAAACAGTGCGGAAAAACCTCTCCCTAAGGTTCCGGGGGCGGCGACCAAGGGAGGAAAAACATCCAGAGTAGAGAACTCCTCGCTTGTCCTTGCGGACAGTGCAGATCAGTTCAAGCCCCGCATTCTGCAAACAACTGATTCTCTCACATAACATTTGCTTCGCTGCCAACGAATTCGCTGCGTCATTTCCTCCAACAATATCTGAATTGACAATCGGAGCAGTAGTTGCACTGAAGTAGCTGAATTTTGTGGATTATATCGTTGTAGGCCCTTGTTTCAAGATATTTGCCGTTGGCCTTTCCGGGGTTTGTTCAATTCTAGGCGTGTTCTGTCCTGGAGGAAAAACTAGATCCGCTGACAAGGACAATCTCGTCAGCGACTGTAGACGAAGGTTTTGTCGTCTTGATTATCGGGGGAGGTCTGTGATTTCTAGAATCGACTAGTTTGTTTCAAGGTTCACTTGTTAGAGTAGCCTGCGTTTCCTCCCAACAGCGGCTTCTGTGTTCTCACCGAAATCAAATTAGGCTTCGTGAAAAATACTCCTTCCCCGAGCACCGGCAGCGAGAACGGTGGAGGCGGTGGAGTCTTTCGTTTCGCCCACCGCTTGCTGTTGCTGATGGCGGTTCCTCGGAGCACGGCTGCAAAATCGCTGCGTTGGTTTTTCCGCTGACGCCGTACAAATATTGTTAGAGATCCTCAAGGTGGCCGATCGCTCCATTTTTTCCTTTCCACGCTCGGGTGTGTTTCTTCCGCTGTCCCATATATCCATCTATCCCCTGATTCACCCGTGACTCATCTCGCTATTTTTCCACAAACGCTGGCGTCGCGGCTTAGGCGGCTTCGGGTGGTGGAACGAAATAAAGGGTCAAACCGAGGTCGCGTTGCCAAAGTGTCCCTCACAGAAAACGTGGGACGCCACCGACTGGTGGAACATTACCCACGGCAACGGTTGGCGACGACCTCTAGTGGCACAGTGGCATCAGCAGATCACCGGATTTTCTATCACAGCATTAGTGGAAACTGAACCGGATCATAGCGACCTCGGGGGGTCTTTGGGATCCTTCGGGGTTATTGGGGTCTTTGGCGGAGGTGGAAGCGGCCCTTACCTTTCATTTCTTGCCGAGCGATTCATCGTTGAAGGGCCATCCGGTGCCGAGTTCTCTCCGCGCTCCGTATCGTTTCTACGGAAGGGATCTTCAATATCAGTGGCTACACGACCTACCAACAAGACACGACCCAAGTTGCTATGGAAAAGTGCAACATTGCAGAGAAAGCTGGTAAGCAAACAAGCATTAGCAAATATATCAAATATTTATGACAGCGACAACCCACAAGGATGCGTCCCAGGCTGAAAGCATGCTGCACCGAAGCTGTGGTGACGTGGTGGTTGCCCACGCATCACTTCGATGATGCGATCAGAAGTCCCGAGAAGCCCGAGCTATCGCATCTGCTGCAGCGGTTTCTCCTTCCTCGTAGTCGTAGAAAAACGCCGTATTCGTCGTCGTCGTTGTTGTTCGGCTTCGTTACTTGCTCTCTTTGAATGCTTTTCCCATTGTTCCTTCTCCAATAAAAGCCTCGAGAGACTCGGTGGAGGACGCGACCAGCAACTAGG